>VZSE01015608.1:599999-1305978 GCA_013398275.1 Promerops cafer
CTCCGGGGCTCCGGCCTACCTCAGCCTGGGCCTCCATGGCTCCCTCCCCCACCCAGCCATGTGGCCGGGCGGGGCAGAGACGGTGCCGCTCCCTGGGCTACCACGGGCGAAAGAGAGCGAACTCTGGGAAATCTCTGCTTTTAACCCCGTGTGTCTTCAGAGGTGACTCACGTCTTCAGTGGTCACACCAGGTGTCAATATTCGAATCTGACCACTGATTGGTTTAACTAAAACTTCCCAAAAAACTCACTTCCTCCCAAACCGAGACAATTGTACACAAAAATATCTTTCCTGGATTAAGAAAACAATTTCTCTCTCTTATCCAGAAAGCCCTTTAGTGCAAACATGTAAAGCTTCTGTGTTCAGTGAACAAGTCCAGTAGCAATGATGGGAGCTATTCCTCCCATCCCCCTGCTGGTTTTCTACCACTTCAAGCCACTGCCGGTATTGCTGACTCACATTTTGTAGGAATAGGCCCTGTCATGTGGCACTACGTGCCATTTTTGAAAATCTTTAACTAAATGAACAAGGGTCAGTTTTGGTATTGGATTCACAAGCACTCTAGAAATTATTATTTTCTAGGAACCATCAGACAGATTAATTTTCCATCTTATATAGATCTAAATGACTTCTTAACATATAGCTGATACAGTAAAACCAGGACATCTTATCTACTGAGAAACAGATGATAATTTCTATAGACTTCTTTTTTAATAGGTGAAATTTGTCAGTTATATTTTCTGTCACTGACTACATTCTAAAGAATGAAACCTAAACCATCCTCTTTTAAAGCTATATAAGCTCCTATCTAACTTCTAAAAGTCAGTTCTGAAAATCAGCTGTGGATGACATTGTGCTCTCCATTGCTGTCTCCACATGAGTCCTCTAAGGTTTTGTACCTTTTCATATCATAGCCAATAGAATAAAAAAACTCTTGCCTTTGAGTTGATAGCTGCTATTTTCATATATTTCACAGGTTCTAGTGTCTGATCACACACTGCAGAGATTTCCATTGCTTATATGCATTCAGAAGTTGGATTTGTGCTTGATGAACAGTTTTGTCATGAGAGATTCCCTGACAGGATGTGTTTGGAAGTACAAAAGGATGAAAAGCAAAAAGAATGCCCAGAGATAGGACGACTAGATAAAAGATGGGGAGAATGAACTTTGAGTCATCTATGGGCACAGGTAGGGAGATGCACTCAGAAGGAAATGCTGTATATGGAGCCTGCAGTAGGAAGCCCATAAAGGATGAAGAATGATGCAGACATGCAGAAATCGACGCAGGGGTGACTGGAGGTGGGGCAGGGCAGATGGACTGGAGGGGACAAAGACTGTGAGGCAGGAGAGGGAAGGGGGAGGTGAAGTTGGCCAGCCTGGGTGTGATTCACATTCCTGACTCACAGCTGCTCCTCACTCAGAACCTCCAGGTAAAATGGGAAAATGAGTGGAGAGTAAGCACAGATGTGCTGCTCTGCACCCAATATATACATTTTCCCTACCTGGTTGCTTCTCACCTTCATCCCTGTTATACACTATCTTGTCCCCTTCTTCATGGGGCACAACACCAGGATGAGTGGGAGGCAAACTGACCCAGAACCTCTCTGTATAGCAGGGAGTCCTCAGTGAGTCTATGGGCTTCTTACCTATGTGACTTCATAGTTTGTTGGATGTCCAACAAGTCATCTTACAACAGGCTGTGGAAACAGCCTGTCATTTTTATTCCTTTCTTCAATAATAACTGTCCTACCAGTGGTGAGAGAAAGCAAAGGTGCTTCAAACAAGTGGAGAAACACCAAGGTGCACAACAGCCACACACTCTTGATAGTTCTTTCATGACCATTTCCCCCCTTAAAACTAGTGAAACTTTACAGAGCTTTTCTTTTTTTTTCTTTCTTTTGCATTATGTCAGTTTCCCTTTGTTTTTTAGAAGTAAATTTTCACTTTCTTTAGTTACATAATATTATAATGAATCTTACAGCATCAGACTTCTGTGGCAGTCAGCTTCCTTTCAGGTGGCTCATCCTCTTCTGGTCTCTGTTCACATTCCTTGTGAAATCCAGAATGTCTTTCTACATCTGTAGTTTTCACCCACTGATATTTTTCTGCAAGACCCTGGCCAGCTGAGAGGCTTCACATTGGACTGTTGCCAGTCATTCTGGAAAGGCGTGGGTCTCTGTATGTGTGCAGATACCAATATCATAATAACCCTTGAATGTTCTCCTTGTTCCATTGATGCTTTCTTTTGTCTACCCAGTTCCTTATCTGTGCCCTACCCAGTTTACACTAATGAACCATGAGTGTCTGAAAATTTCAGAATATTTCTAGACCGTACAAGCATTTTCTGTCTTTGTTGATGGCTGAATGTGTAGCTGAGCAGGAAGTCACTTAACTATATTTCTGTGTGAATATGGCTAATCTGAAATGAAATTCTGAAAAGAAGTCAGGAAGATTGATCAGCACTAATGTGGTTTCCAGATTGAGGATAACTTGCTCTGGCCAAGTCAGAGCACAGTTAGCAATCTGGTATCTGTCCTCATTTTATTATATAAACTAAATGCCAGCCCTTTTTTCTGGATATATGTTCTGTAGAGTTATTTGAGATGTGTTTCCCAAATTCACACTTTTTGTCTTGGCTTACATAAGGTATAAGACTGAGCTGAGCCAAATGAGCTACCTCATTCGGGGTCCCCTCCTTCAGAAACCCAGGCTGAGGCCGTGAGTTAACAATGACCAGAAAACTGTCATAAATATCAAACTTGACTCAAATCCTTTGTCATGTTTCCAGGCAGCTCACTTCTGTGGTGTTTTGTGACCATCAAGTTTCTTTCTAGTGGCCCATTTCTAGCTCTTCAAGGCTATGCTGCAGATGACATTTTTTTGTAAGCACCAAGGTGACCAGACTTTTATCTGCTTCTATGGCCAGGGGAATATTCACCAAATAGCCAGTTGCTGCTGTGCTGCAGCATATATACAACCTAGGCTGCACAAGCAGACTAAGATTTATTCCATGAAAAAGACCACAAAGATAATATAAATATACTTGTGAAGGCTGTTTAGTACTGCTTGGTGCAAAGATATTGGATATCACAGGAAATAGCTGTACAAAAATTGCTGCTGTTGCATTACTGTCTTAGATGAAAGAGGATTCTGTGATTCCTGAATGGATGCTCTGCTGTACTCCAGCTTACCAATGCTCTGTTTCCAAAACAAGAGAAAAGTCGAGACTGTGTTTGAAGAATGCACCACGTGTGCTTCCAATATTTTAAAAGACCCAAACACTACAAGTTAATTTATTTTGGATTCTCACAAGGTTCCATTCTCTTTCTCCAGAAAATACTCCAATATATTCTTTCCAGCTCACAGAAATGAAGAACCATTGAATCAAGTCTTTAATGGAGATAATTTTTGTCAGCATACAGGATAGCAGCATTCCCTTATCTATTTCTTAAGGTCTGTAAAGAAATGGCTTTTAAAAGTAATAGGCAATTTTATGGAATTCTGAGAAACTACAGCAAAGTGGGAGTGTGACTAAAAGAATGTTCATTGTAATATAATTCATAACCACAATTCCCTATGTCTAATCTGATAGTTGTGAATTTTTGTGAAGGGTGTGTGCTGCTCATGTGTGAAGCTTGAGACAAAGGGAGACAAAAAAAGAACATTGCAAGAAACTTTCTCTTGCATATCATCTGCCCTGTGAACCACTGCCTGACAGCAACAAATTCTATGCCTGCCAGAAATAATATTGTTCCCTGCCCACTTAGTATTGTCACGAAGAAAACAGATATTGTCCTGCTCTAGGAAAGCATGCCTCAGATCTGTAAGCCATCTGTAGTAATTAGTATTAAATCCCAGTCAAATATGGATTCCATTTTTCTTTTGTATTACTTTTTGCTTGGCAATATGTGCACACTACTGAGTTTCATTTCCCAGAAGCACAAGATCTCTTAATTCTTCTATGAAGTCCAGTGATTCATTTCCAGGTAAATGGAAACCAAGTTTTTACACTATGAGGCATATGGAACAGCTTTTGAAATGTGGGTAATTATAGGTTTATTTCAGAGAGAACAAATCATATGCATGAGGAATCAAATCTATTTCTCACTAGGCAAATTTTAATTGGCTTTGGATCAGAACATTATAAGCTTCCGTGCTTTTGCTGTCATCCTTGCTAGTTCCTCTAAAGCCTAAAATTTATGTCCCTGTCGATACTAGCCAGGGCAAGATGTTTGGATATTTTGTGGGGTTAGCTACCTTTTCATCGTGTCCTGTGACAAAGATGCTCCTCCTTCAACCATGTTGCATCTCATGATGAGACAAGCTGCTTCCCTTTATGCCATCTCCAAATCAAGTGCACCCTGAGGGAGGACTGTGAAGCTGGAGCTAGAGGCACACATTCCCTTTTTGCCATACAACAATATATTTTCTCTCTTGTTTGTGGAACCCAGATGGTTGACATCTGGGAAAACTGAGGGTAAGGAGCTGGAAGAAGCAAAAAGTACTGTCTGGGGAAAGCTGGAAATCACAGACAGTTAAATATTTTCCTCTGTAAATCTCATCCTTCCCTATCTGTTGCAGAGCACTCCTAGTCAAGAGCAGAACTTCTCTGAACCATTCATTACCTTTTCCACATATCAATCCAGTCACCTCGGGCTTCCCTAACTTTGTGTAAGGACATTTGAGAGTTTGTACTGTGTCAAATCAAATGTTCCTCTAGTTTGTACTCTGTCTTCAACAGGTTCATCTGCATTTCTTAAGAACTTAATGAATGAATTATTCTTGCGTGTTTAGTATCTCTGGAAGGGTTTTTCTTATACAAATTTACCTAACTGTTTTTTTGAAGTCATGTAAATCTTGAATTTTCTATTCCTCATTTTGTTAAACTCCACAGTTTAAGCAGGTGATGTGTGAAGTATCTGTCTTTGCTTTAAACCTGTCACCAGCCACTATGACATTCATTGAGCTCTAATGTCCCCTAGTTTACATCAAAAAGAACAATGAACTGTTTCTCTGTACTTATTTTCCAACATTCCTTATTCTTTATTGACTTCTATATTATCTTCTCTTGATCTCTTTGTCAGTTTGAAGAATTTACGTCTATTTAGTCATTCTTTATATGGCAACCACTTGAACTGTATACAGTATTCAAAATATGAAAATCTATGATTTTATACAGCAGCATAGAGATGTTCTGTCTTGTTCTCTCTTCCTTATCTAATAATGCTGACAACTACCTGCCTGTTTTTAACAAGTAATTCTAAGTACTGAACTGTTCACAACATGGAACTCTTACAAAACCAAGATCTCAATCCTTAGTGCTTATGGTTAAATCAGAATATAGCACTACAATACAAAAAAATGCAGCTTTATGCTTTCTTCAGACCCTGCTTCTTGTAGACTGGACAGAAGAGACAGATGCTTCATTAATATCCCTTCAACTAAGCAAATTCATAAGGAAAAATAGACAACTGCTCACACTTCCCTTGCATTAGACAGTTTCTGGTAATACTTCCATGAATGTTAATATGCCCTGTGCCAATCTGCAGGGAACACCCAGCCATAGGATGTTCACTCTTTACTGGGATGTTTGTACAGTAAGTAGGTTGCTACATATGGTATATATGGTGTGGCCATGCAGTCTCTACATAGCTGGGTTTGAAGGGAAAAGAGTCCTGATCCTCTAGTCCAAATCACTTCTGTCTAGAGGAGCAGGCTGTATCTGACAGTATCAGATATGGACTATAATATTTTTATGCAAGACAGGCAGCTTTAGAAAAATTTTGCAACTTACTCATGATGGTAGGTTTTCATGACTCTACCAAGGCACTGTGAGCCAGCACAGGACACATTCTGCATTAGTTAAGGTTCATGGTAGGAGTGGTGATGGTCATGGTGGTGTCAATGGTGTTTTCTGTAGCTGCAGAGATAGAATTGTTTTTTTCCCACAAACATCACTTTATTTATCAGCATTGAGAACCTCCTACCATTTTATCATTAGCTGCTCACTGTTGTGAAAGCCATTTGTCATTTTTCATGTTCAGCTCGAATACCTTAGGCTCATTGGCAAATGTTTTATACTATTAGCTGGATATTTTACAAGCACGTTGAGCAGCTGAGAAACCAACATCTGCTTCCTCTGTAGCAGTAAAAATGTACATCAGTATTTCTTCTTTAATTGCTGTATACCTTTTCCATGCCCTCTATCTCGTCCTCATATTTTTCTCACTTGAGGCATCAATGTCTTCAGATAGATTGTTAATAGCAGAGCTGGGGACAAAAGTGAAAACTGTGGAATAGCATTGCACTTGCAATTAGCCATGGAGTGCTCCAAAGGGAAGTGGTCCAAAGGGAAGTGCGCAGCAGTGAATGATACATCTCCTTGTATTAATCTCTTAATTTATGCAAAGTAGTATTTGCTTTGGATTAGTCATTCTCCTTCATCTTCTCAGCTGTGATTTTATCAAGTGTTTCTTAACAGCTGCGTAGGTTTAGCATTTATTTGATTAATTGTGAAAAATTGAACACAGCTTTTAAACCATAATGACTGGTAAGGAAAGAATAGACTACCCATTGGGCCTAGGCTCAAGTCTTGCTGAATTTGGAAGATGGGGAAATTTAAACCTGTGTTGAAAAGTACTTCCACAATTGCATGGTTCTTCTGAAACTGCATCACAAAATTCTCCACACAAGATCCAGGACACTTAGTTATCTGCTTGTTTGTTTTTCTTTTAATTTGTTTATTCCTTGGAATTCTTGACAAATCTCTGATTTTTCAGTCAGTCCATTTTGAAAACTTTCTGGATGCCATTGCTCTGTGTGTTTTCAAAGCCCAAAAAGACTCCTCAGCAGCAATTCAGCTTCTCTTTCTCTTGAAAGTGACAAAGTGAAGAGAAAACAGAGGCCTTCCCTCTCTTGGTGCACTGGTTTACTTCAGGCTACAATGTGGTGGTTTGGAAGTTACCTTATCCAGAAGCTTAGTCAGTAGGAGGTGAAGCCAGGTGATTGCCAATGCCAACGTGTGTCCATGCTCTGGTACTGGCTTTTTTTACTGCCCTGTCTCCACAATTTGGGAATTATGCAAATTACCTATTGGGTCTGAGAGAAAAGAGGAGAGGGAAGATAGACTCCCATCCAGCTGTGCAATAATAAATGCAAAACAGGGTCTTGAGGTACAGTGAGGAGAACAAACAAGGTTGGAACTTTCCTCTAGGGACTGGTGAGACTGAGCTTTAGTGCAAACTTGTGATGATCAACATCCTGACACTGATGTGTCTCTGAGCTGCCTTTGCCTGGTGTCTGAGTAACTGATGGGAAGGAGCGGGATTCCTTGGTCAGAGCCCAAGGACTGGCACTGGAGCACATGGCTGTGCTGGGATATTTGCAAAAGCAGCACTGCAGCTCTGTGGCAGTGACTCTGGGGCAAGTGGGGAATGCAACATTGTGGCCGAGTGTGCTGGAAATAGACTTCAAAACCGGGTGTCTGAGCCAGACCGTAGATTGAGAGAACCAACTGTGTGCCAGGAAAACATCTCTGGAACATTTATTTGGAAAAGAGTATATGTAATAGGTAGATGAAATGCTCTGCCTTCCTGTTCTAACATGCATTTCATAAAACAAACACATGCACATACAATGTTGGTTAACAGATGAGGTACAGGGGACAGGCCCAGGTGTGGCTCTGTTTTGGCTGCTGCTCATTCCAGAGGAGAGCTGCTCATCCTGAGGTGGAAGGATTACTCTGGGGGTGACTTCCCTGCTGCTTCACAGGAAAAGAAATGTGGGTTCGTAAAAGAAAACGAAAGCCAATTACAGATTAATCTGTTATATTCTATTGTTTCAAGGTATTTGTTCCTGAGAATAATTTTCCTCATGAAAAACAGTGGTGGTTTTGCCATGATGGCTGGGGGGCTTTGTGGCATTTTCCATAGATTTGGCTCTTCTGATTTCCCTAGTGTTACTCCATATACAGCTTTCAGAGGAAAAATAGGCACAAGGCTGTGAATTCTGTCACAGAAGTTTTTGCAAAGCTGGAAATCCACAGTTCCTTATTTTTTTTGACAAGGCAGATAAGCAACTTTTTTACATCCCTTTTGTTTCTCACATCTCTTTAGACATCCATTTCCCACCCACCTCTATCTATCTTCAGCAGTTTCCTTTTCATGGTACTTCTGTTTCAGCTTCAGAGCTCCAACAACATTTTTTCAAACCAAACACTTAACCTCAGTCAAAACAGCAAGTGCTGCCATTTTTTTTACCTCACAGATCTCTTGCTCTTGATTTCCGACTAACCTTTTTTATTAATGTAACAACATCAGACCTTGCAGGAGGTCCTTCCACTTTGAGAAGGCAAGGATGCGAAGCAAATGGGAGTTTGCAAATCTTTTTTCCTGTAAAAATCTCAATTCCACTTAGATGCAAAGGGAAAAATGAAGGTTGAAAGGATATATATGAGAGGAATGCGCATGAGAGGAATGTGCAATGTATGACTAATGTAGTACCTTTTGAAACAATATATAAAGGATATATCTGCTGTCAAATTATCCCTTCTTATGAGGTTATGACTGAGGTATGAATTGCAGAGCCAAGTCATCAGGGACCACACAAGCACACAATAAGACTCAGTTTCTAAGGAGAGGAAATTGCTTGATTGTGAAGCCTGGCTTCTTATATTACAGAGGTATTACTTTTTAGTTTATATTAATATGTCTCCCATTATTGCATAAAGAATTATCTCTGTCTTTTTATAGCATCCTTGGATCCAGTCATGCAGATCCAAGATTGGCTTCTAGCTCTGCATTCTCACTAGACCTTCTTTTCTCTTAGTTTTCATTTAGTAAAAAAAAAAACCAACAAAAAAGCCCATAGAGATAATACTGCTTTATTGCATTGTGATGATACACTCCCTTTCCTACTCAGTTTTCTCAGCAATATTAAAATATTTACTTTGCCCTACATGTTCCTTGTGCTCAAAAACTGGCTTCATATGTAGGTTTTGTGTTTTCTTCTTATCTCAGCCATTTTACTTTAGTAATTTGTTATCTGCTTGACTATAGTAATTTGCATCCTCCAACTGTTTATGTGGCAAGACATAATCTGTCATTGGGTAGGAAAAGGTATATAGTATCAGTATTTGTCTTTCAGGTGAATTTTAATTTATTGACTCATTAGAATTGCTTCCCTTTTCGATAAGAATCTAAAAGCTGTAATCAATCATCTTCTCTTGTATCTTTCACTATCTCTTTCCTCATTTATTTTTTTCTAGACCTCTGTGAAAATTATTCCAGTTCTTAAACTTTTTTGCCTTCAGGCTGAATTCAAGGACTAATTTTTAACTGGATCTTCACCATCAATAACAACCATTTCAATGTAAATTCTCATTCCAGATTATATTTTTTTTTTGTCTTAGGGTGATTGCAGAAGAGAAAGCTTTAAGGTGAATTCCAGGTACTCTTTTAAGCAGATAATATGAACAAGAGAATTATGCCAGAGAATTCAGAGGGAAAATTTGTGGAATCAATGCCTGTGCCATGGTGGCTGTGCCATTGCAGGGGACAGCTGATTGCAGCACCTAGGTAATTACGTTACTTTCTTGGCTCTGATGGCTGCATGCAATGTTGGGTAGCTAAGCCTCGGCACAGAACGGCAATAACCAAGGTTATCAGCTGACATACAACCCATTATAAAACTGGTTATTCTTTCCAGTTACAACACAGATTCTTTTCATTTTCAGGGGATGGTAACTCAGGGAAAGTAAACCAGGTAATTCTAAAACCACAACCTGTTCCCAGTTTCCTATAAGGAAACTAGGCAAATATAATATAGACTGTAATCTGTGTAAATTTGTTCAAAGCTGGGAATTTCCTCTTGACAAACACTTCTTGGTGCAATAGTAACTAGTGCAATAAAAAATAATGATGAATTCTGTGAAGAATAACAGTGGGAACAACAGTTTCCAGTAAGGCTGTCATGGTAAGACCAAGCCAGCCAGTGCTGGGAACCACTGACAGAACTACAGAGCAACACAGAGTGACAAAGGGAGAAACTACCACAATGCAGCAAATGCCATTACTGTCAATCATCTTTCATGTGGCTGTGTGGGGAAGTGTGACTTCCTCTTCTTTGCTGGTTAGGGGTTATTTCATATGGGAAAACCCCTTGAAATTTGCATAGGTAACACCAAATTCTGTCCTTTGCAGGCTGGGATCTTTCTGGGCTCCCCAGTGGACTGCACTGCTCAGGGTATGCTTATCTGAATGATCTTTTCTGGTTTGTTGTAGAACTGAACAAAAGTCACTTGTCCTGTGGAGGGCAAAGGTCATTCTGGAAGGTCTGAGTCACTTTTTTTGCCATGCTAACCGATCATGTTCTTAGCCAGTTACCAGCTACTCAAATTGCAAGATTAATGACATTAAATTAAAAAACACCCAAATAATAAAGATCTTTACAGATTTTATTTTTCTTAATGCTGTCCCACAAAGGGAGCAAGACAAGAAACCTTCAGAGGAGGAAAAGCAATATGGTATACCAACTCCCTGGGTATTTGGAACATCTGTAAGGAGAAGAGGAGGCTTTAAGGGTAGTATCTAGCCTGTACCATGCTGCTGGAAACTACCCCTTCCAGTTGTGTGCTTTCTGCAGAAGGTAGGTGAAAGGCTTTCCAGTGGTTCAGCTGATGGCTACTCACTCACATTTTATACTGCTGGGAATTTGAAATGGGTATTTGGGGTTTGCCAGAGGATCACACATGGAGTTCCTGCTTTTAAGCTGCAGCAGTCAGAAGATGCTGTAATATTTCCATTTTCCACAGAGCTCCAGCTGTCTCAGGGATCTGGGCATCTGAGGACACTCATGATGAACACTCTCCAAGCTGTGTGGTTTATCATCGCTTGTCTCCACTGGGTGTTGTGGGAATGAACCACCATTTTCAATTTAATGAGGCATATTAAGTATGCAAGTTGAGAGAGCAATTGATTACAGGCAGATCTGCTCCATTTGCTGTAGATGTTTGCCCTTTTGCAGGCCAGCTCCTGCCGGATTTTTGGATGACGACACACCAATCTGAATTATGAAAATACTTAGCAGGAATTTATTGCTGATATGCAGTAAGCCACAGGAATGTAAGCAAGTCAAAGGTGGTAAGAAATGTCTACTTCCTCTATTGGGTGAACTTCTCAGCTTTCATGTGTAGGCTGAATTAATTATGCAGTGCCAGGTATTAAAATGTTGTTCTTTGGCTAATGTACTGTGTAATGACTTTTTTGAAAAATAATTACCTCTGAATACATCATTCTGATTAGATCTATCTGAAATATCAGTGACAAATTCATGCTAAACCAGAAAGGAGAGTAAATTTTTTCCAGCTTTTGAATCATGATAGTGTTGATCACAGTTATAACATACAATTCAAACCCAGTATAGAATGGGAAAATTGGATTTTTTTCTCTGTAAAAACTCATTTGGGGTGCATTTTTGATCAGTTGTTCTCGTCAAGAGTCCTCTGAGACAAAAAGATTGCTAGTAGGCACTTTCATAAAGGACTGTGTCCCTTAATGTAATTTCTTAAATAGAGTTAAGTAGGAAAGAGTAAGTTTATTATAAGCTTCTTTTTTCAAGCAGGAGCAAACACAGCTAAGCAACAGAAGAAACTTAACAATTTCAGTGCAGATGCAGGCAGTTAAAGGTCCTCAGGGGACTGTGAAATAAAAATAGAGGATAAGGCAAATTCGTAGAAGTTACCAGCATTTTTACGACCTAAGTACAACCTGCTGGTTTTGTGGTATAGACAGAAGTGACAGTGAAGCACATGGGATTTTACTTCAGGAACAGGTCTGGGCACTGGAGGGTAGGTATCACCAGTCTGTCACCCTATGAACATTCCCTTCTGGCAACACCAGACATGTGCTGTCCAAAAGCTTTTTAAGGGGTATCCTGAGGCAGCTGCTCACTTTTTTTGGCATGCTGAATGTATGCTGTGTTCCTCTCTCTCTGTAGCTACTTCCAGCAAGGAGCTGCCTCCTGCAGCTGGTATCTTCTCACCAAATGACACGGTTATTTACAGAAATTCTTCCTCCTCCCTCAGAAGCCTAATATATCCACTTGTTTTCTTTCACTCCCTTACTTTCCACGGACATGGTTTAGTGGTAATATGGCAGTGCTGGGTTAACAATTGGATGTGGTGATTTTACAGGTTTTTCCCAATCCTAATGATTCTATGATTCTATGGAAGATGGTAACTTAACCATCCGGCAGTACCAACAAACTGCCCTTTTCTAATTTTTTTTTTTTTTTTTTAATGTGGACTCAGGGGTGATAAAACTGAGTTACAGTGACACAGTGGTATTGCTGTTTGCCTGTATGTGGATTATGGGGATGAGGGAGAGGTGAAGGCAAGCTATCTGTTAGCATGCTTGTTACTTATATAATGAACAAGTACTGCAACTTGATTTTAGCCATAAGCCTCTCATATTCGGTTTCCTGTAACTCGTGGTTGTTTCCATGCCAGCAGAGCTACATCCTAATCAGTTACTTTCCCTTCTTATTAGCTTTTTAAAAATGCTTACATACAATTCCTTTTCAGTAGTGTAGATGATTTGACTAAAAAGCTCATTTGGATGACTACTCATTTTATCTTAATCACAATATTTTTGCAATTTCCATTCTTCCTAAAAACCAAAGTACTTCTGTGTTACCTAATTCCTAACATGGACTTTCCCAAGCTGTTTTTTGGTTATATCATCAGGTCATTGCACCCCTTGAAGCTTCTTTTGGTTTATTTCTGGTGCTCCCTCTCTTCGCCAAACCAACTGCAAAGGAAACGTCAGCCTACAGAGAGTAGTGACCATGGCCAATGCATAGACAGTGGATCTCCTGGGGTGGCCTTGCTGCACAACAGCTCGTGGCTCTGAGGCCCTGTGGCTCTGTAGCTAACAATCACACGGCTTTGCAGATGAGCACCACAGATCTGTCAGCAGATATTGGATTTGCAATGAGGAACTACACACAGGCCTGGGCACTGAGGAACCTGATGACAGTGGGGGGCAGTGCCTGTGGTTCTGAGTGGAGCAGTAAGGATTAGATGAGGTGTTTGGGTGATGCATAAGAGAAGGCGATGAATTGGTACAGTGGCAATCTTGGAGGTAGGCTGCTAGTGCAGCCGTTGGGTCTGGGGAAGCAGAGACTTGTTCCTGGATGTGAATATCTACTTGTGCCTGGCCTGCCAGGTAAGGCCCTGTCCCACCACCTGCCAGCCCAGAAGAGAGGGCTAGGTGATGCTTTGCATGAAAAAAAGAACTCTTCATAGAATCATAAAATGGTTTGAGTTGGAAGAAACCCTAAAAGTCATCTAGTTCTGATGCTACTGCCATGCACAGGACATATTTCACTAGACCAGGTTGCTTACAGCTCCATCCAATCTGGTCTTGAACACCTTCAGGGATGGGGCATCCACAACTTCTCTGTGCAACCTGTTCCAGTGCCTCACCACCCTCAGAATAAAGAATTTCTTCCCAGTATCTAATCTCACCCTACTGTCAGTTTGAGGCCGTTCCCCCTTGTCCTGTCACTACATGCTCTTGTAAAAAGTCCCTCTCCAGCTTTTTTGTAGGCTCCCTTCATTACTGGAAGGACACAATTAGGTCACTCTGAAGCCTTCCCTTTTCCAGGCTGAACAACCACAATTCTCCCAGCCTTTCCTTGCAGGAGAGGTGCTCTAGCCATCTAACCATCCTGGTGGCCTCCTCTGGACTCAGTCCAACAGGTCAATGTCTCTCCAGAGCTGGATGCAGCACTGCACATGGGATCTCACCAGAGTGGACCAGAGGGGTAGAATCGCCCCCTCATTCTGCTGGCCACACTGCTTTTGATGTAGCCCAGGACACAGTTGGCTTTCTGCACACAGAGTTGGCTTAATTGATGTTACTGAAATGATGTTAGATCTGAAATGATTTTACATTTATTGCATTGTTATTGCTACAGTTCTGTGCGAGGAATCCCCAGTCAGTCTTCAAACATAAAAATGTAAAAAAAACCCACTATGATTCCTCAGGGTGTCTTCCAGTATGACAAACCTGTATCTACAAGATTTTGTACAGAATCTTGGTTATAGCAATTAATATTTTTACAAAGACAGTAAAAATGATGTGCTTGCACAGAGCTGGAATTCGGCTGGGAAAATCCACTCCTTCTCACAGATTTATTGCTCCATAAAAATTATAGGCATAAAACCAGCCTTTGGATTTTTATGAAATCTGTTAAAAAATCTAGAAATGTAAAAATCTGTTATAATTTGTGGCATCCCTTAAGTTACCAAAAAGGACTAAATCAGGGCAAACCAATTCAAATATAAACATACTGTCTACAGTGCTGCCAAAAGATAAAATCATGCTTGAGTGCCACAGCCTTATTTTATAGCTCATGCCTGAAGAGAAATTTTATGGTTCAGATAAGGCCTTTTGAAAATAGACATTTATGACTCTTTTCTTAAAGAGGATTCTTCACTGGGCACCACTGTAATAAAATTGTATCTCTGCAAAACAGATGATAGTGTCACTTTGACTTTTACCATGCAACAGAGTGCTGCTTCAATGCCTCGCCACAAACCATACACAAAAATGCTCCAGTTTTGGATCAGCAAATGTTTGTGTTACTCTTTGTGGGAAAACTGTACATTCCCTTTAAGGCCAGTTGTCCTAAAATTAAAAGTGAAATTTTGACATTGGAAGGTTTTGGTTCTAGAGAACTTATGAGCTATGCATGGTTTGACTAGATTCCAGTTCTCCGAACCACGAGGAGTTCCCAAAGCTGATGATGGACCATTGTTAAATATTTTTTTACATTCTGAAGGTACTGCTGCTACTAAATGCACAAGGGCAAGGGACGGAGACTTTGATCATTCAGTCTATTTAGCTGTAGCTTCACTGCATGGCTCTGGTTTGTCTCTCTCCTGTGTGCTTTAGCAAGGACACAGCCCTGGCATAGCTCTGGGGACAGTTCACTCCAGGCTCCTTTCCCCAAAATATATGGAACTATTCTGTCTCTCTTCCCCTCTACAGTCATTCCATAATACATCAGCACTTCTGCCCTCCACTCCCTGCTGCAGTGTATCCCTGGGCATGCAATACACACACTACATCCGTTGCAATCAGAACACCCTGATGGACTGCAAAATGCCCCTGACCTTACTTTGAACACTTCCAGCTGAAAGCAGCAGCTCATGTAGTAGCAGCACTTTAGAGGCAGCAAGGTATGACAGAGGCACAAGGGTGTCTGCTCTGAGGGGAGCTAACCTTTACTGGTGTGGCCACAAGCTGGTCTACACTGCTTAGAGGCTTTTCCTCAGCCGCAGTGAGCTAAAAGCAAACTGCAGGCAAGCTAAACAGCACTGAGGCGTTGGCTTGAGAAGTAACATCTATCATGGCACTGTTTGGTGTTTACTAACCCCCTGCCTGGCCCGCTTTTGCCACATGACTTTTAGCCAGCACTGCTTCAGAAGGTGGCCAGCAGAGGTTTGAGGGATAACACGAGGTCAGAGACTGGCTGCAATGCAAGGTATAGTGAAGACCATGCTGTGGAAAGGATCCAGCTCTGCTGCTGTAAGCAAGCCAGGCTATCCCATTCATTTGCGTGGTCAGAAAACATACCAAATCATCCAGTTGTGGCCAGTATTTCATTGTAATCAACACCATGGTTTGCTACAAAAATGTGAAAGGAAAACACAATAAGGCTGTTTAAATATGGCAGGTTCTCCTTTGCTATAATGTCCTTTTGTAACTTTGTGACCTAATTGGCTGAATTCAGTATGATTTTAGTGCTCTTAAATAGAGCCCAGTTTCAATCCCAAGCAAAGTCCCAACATTTCAATATTGTTTTTATTACACATGAAGAAAAAACGTGAGCATGTAGTTCTCCAGAAAACAATATTTTAATTAAAAATCTCAACATTCTCCTGCTGTTTTTAAAAATCTAAATGAAATGTTATCATAGACCACAATCAAAAAAATCCACTTTGGTTTACTGAGGTGAGCCCAAATGATTCATTTTAAGGTCTTCACCTCCCATCACACACCCAGCATAATGAAGTAGTGTGACTATGCAGAGTTCTCAGAAGAAAACATGTATTCACAATGAAAAATGTAGGGATTGAGAAGCCTCTAATCTAGTAGCTGGGGCAACAATTTTGCTTATGATGGGTTCCATCTGATCAGGTGTAGACATCTACTGCTCAGCTCATTGTCTGCTCTCTTATTAGAATTACTGGGAGGAAACAGACACTGTTTGGAAAGTGAACAAGGTTCAGTTTCTGAATGTAACTTAACCACAGACTGAGCTAATGATATAATTCTAGGTAATTTTAATGAGTAGAAACAGGCCTTTTGGAGTGAATTCCTTTGCCAATATTAACTTCAGACTGAGACAGAAAAGGACCCAGAGGCAGGCACAAAACATATTTAATTTGCATTTTATATTTTTCCATATTTGGGTAAATTTCTGTCAGGTATTTTACTGCCCATATTGCCCAAGACACAGACATTCTTTGCAAACTCCTTCAGCACTGGAGTCTGAAGCAGCCCAGAAAGCCCGTGAATGATCTCTGTAGCATCTCTCAAGTTAATCAGTGTCAGTAATGATAGACAATGACAATGAAGTGAAAGCTCTTTTGAGCTTTTCTGAATGCCAGGAGGTAATGAAGCTTTTGAACTCATGCATATGGCATCAGATCATTCTGTGCTGCAGTTATTAGAACAGTCTGGTGGATAACTTAATCAGGCACATCTTTAAACACCACAAATGAACAGTCATAGATTCTGAAGAAAAATTTTCTTTGTACCTGCGGTAGGTTTGACTTGTTTGCAGGACTGACCAAGAAGAACTGTAATTGTTTTCATGTCTGAAGACCTCAGAGTTAGGAATGCTTTGCCAATGTCTTCTGGGCAATGGAGGAATATCTGTAAGCTTGCTCTCAGCTTCTGATTGCTACAGATTTTTAGAAAATCAGAGGGTAAGCCCATCACTCCACCCAACCCAAACTTTCTGTACCCTATTCTGGTGTCCCAGAATGGAGATGGGAGGAAGAGCACCCCATCACACATCAGCCTGAAGCTAGATGGTTGCTGTGATAAATGAAAATCCCTTCTCTATTAATCTTTGCTATCTCAACTGTCATCAGCAAAACCTTGATAGGCATAACTACCAAGCTTTATAAAGAGCTTTTTATGTCTGAAAGACATTATGTAATATTGTGCGACATATTGCAACTCTTTGACTACTGTGTGGAGATGTAAGAAGCACTGAAGCAGTCTGTTCCTAAATTGCATCATGCTATGATAGCAGATTCTGACTAACTGGACAAGATATTTCTTAAAAATCCACTCTGTTGAAAGAGAATGGAGAATCTTGGATAAACTAAAAAAAAAAAAAAAAAATTATGTTTTTCCCCAGAACTATTCTTCCCATACTTCCCATATAGGAATAGGGGCATGAAATTTATTTATCCCATGTTTTGACTTTTGGATTCTATATTTTGGCTTTCTTTGTGAGTGTTGCTGTTGGCCACAATGGAGGCAAGAGGGTATGCCAAGCTCCAATGCTAATCTCCAACTATTTAGAAACTGTCCAAAAGGATCTTAGGTTGCATAAAGAACTCTTACAAGATGGTCAAGATGGACTTAGTTGTGAACCTAAGAGTATTTTTTGCATTTTTAATGGACCATTTTCTGTTGATGTTATCATATTTACACTTTTTTTTCGTACGCAACAAAACAGAGCATCAGAGATGTTGCAGCAGTGTCAGTGAAAAAAGACATTTGAAAAAGAAAATATAAATCTCTGATGACACTTTAATTTACAGAAGCCTCTGAATTTAATAATTGGCAAAGCACTCCCATACTTACTGTTCTCCTTCACCTCTGCATATTATGAGAAGTTCGGTGTTGCTCACAACAGAAAATCCCTCAAAGGGCTTCCCTTTTGAGGTCTCTTCTTAAGGTAACTTCTGCTACAGCAGCTGGAGTTCTTCAGACTGTGCTGCCTACTCTTATAAGCCTTGTTTTCCTCTGCAAGGGAACTGAGATGTTACAGGCACAGGATGTCCTCTGCGCCCCCGTCATGCAGCGTGAGCCCCCCAGAGTGCACGACTCCTGTGAGCTGATACAGGCAGGCACAGACAGTTACACAGTCACACTGCTGTCTGAGTACACACAGCAAAGAGGCCAGCTATGAGCGCCTTGCATACACCAACAGCTCTTGCACAGTTCCACACACAGTTAAAATGACTTCCCATTTCTAAATCTGCTTTCCTCTTACAATCTCATTGCTGTCTGACAGCCCAGTGTGATGGTAGCTCTGGTATTGTCACTCATGTAACTTTTCTGGCAGGCACTGACTGGCAGAAAGGCATGGCTCAGTCACTGGTCCAGGCTCAGACCCTGGGGTCCCTCATAAATAAGCACAGGTACACACCGTTTGGCACTTCCGTGCAGAATGGTCAGAAAATGAAATTAAATTGAGTACAACAAACCAAAGTCTCTAGGCTTTGAAGAAACGGTTTTTCCTCAGTCATAAGCAATGCACACTACAAATGGGTGTAAAAAAACAGGGAACATGGGAGGAGAGAAACAAAATACGTCACAAATTTGCCCAAAGGCAAATTACCACTCCAGAACATACCAGTGCCAGGATAAATCCAAGTTTTTCCCCTGTCAGTGTGGAAGCAGAACAGTGACTCACCTCAGACAACCACAACAGCCATCACCTTGTTTGCCTCTTGTACTCTTGAAGCATATTTTGCAGGTCATGTCTGAATACTAAGATCTGTATTTTCTTGAACAACTTTTTGAAATTATTTTTCTCTAAGCCAGTTGCCAGTGGATAAATAAAGCCATTTTCACCTGTGATACAACACCTGAATGGAGGGCAAGTCACTTTATCAAATTGTTGGTATTTTATATGACAAAGAGTTTGAAAGAAAATAATGCAACAAGAAGAGGAAAAAGATACATTTGATGCATGAAACAACTTCTCAATTTAACTTTTCCTGCTGCAAATGACAAAAGACAATCCCCTTCACAGGAGCCATTGACCAGTAATTTTTCCATGGTAAAGGCTTTGCAGTATCACTCTGTTGTCTGTCCAATATAGAAAGGGCTGTCTGCTGGGCTCCTAGGAACAGAGGATTAACTTCAACTGTGACAGTCTTAGATCATGTATATGAATTTAAGTGGCAGTGAAACTCCCTTTTAAAGTTTTTAATTTACATGGTGACTAGAAGTTACCTGGCCAACTTCATAACCAACCCAGAAAGAATGTAAACTTTCGAGTTCCTCCTTTGCATTTCGGTGTCAATTTCTTTCTGTACCTTCCTGCATAGGGGAAGTTTTGAAACGTCATATGCACCACAAGGTGCTCATATGATTTGGAAATCCCTGATCAGGGGCCAGTCTGAGCTGTCTCCCCCACTTTTCCCAGCCTCTCACACATAGCTCTGCTCTGAACAGCTATTTTTGGCTTTTTCAGAAAGCTGTGTTGTTTATTCCAAGAACCCGTCTGAAGAATCGACACATCGGAGCCCACGTTGCCAAGAATATGGAAATTATAACTGCAATACAAAGGACAGTTAATAAAACCAAGACATGATCCTAACGAAATAAATGCTTATTTGTGTCCACTCTAGGAAGCAGGAGATCTTTATGTGTGCAAAGGTATAAGAAAAAAATTCTTGCTGCTCAAAATGGTGGCATAATTATTTTAATAGGATAATAACTAGGTGAGGACACACTCAGATGATGTCAATGAGATCTATCTTTTACACGTAGAAGTGCAGAAACTGTACCTGTGAATGGGAAGACAGTGTTCTTTTGACTTGCCCATAAACTGTGGACGTGGTCCTGCAGGAATTGGCAGGAATTGGCTTTAATGGAACCATTGTTCTAGCTCTGTCTGTGTAAATTTGTTGAGATTGCACATGAGAATTAGTATCCCAAGCTCATAATAGTTTTTTCCACCAATGCAAGGCACATTTCAGTATTGATATCTTGCCAGACTTGCTATGAAATTAAAGCTGTGGTAAAGTAGTACAATGAGAAGCACCAAACAGTGTGATGTGAAAGGGTGTGAATCGCTGCAGAAGTGGGTACTAGTGTTCGGTGTTGGACAGGAAGGTGGGCTAGATTCAGAATTCTGGCTGTTACTTAGTTTATGACCTAGAATGGGACACTCAATTCTTTTGCCTGTTACCGCGTGCACAAATGACACCAAATTGTTATTCACTTCTTGCTTGTACACCACGGAATTAAAAAACAAAACAAAACAAAACAAAACAACCCTTATGCAAATGATGATTAGCGCAGTTCTCAGACCCAGGACGCTCCCGGAGATCCTCCTGCCTTGGGTGGAATGCCCTTCTCCTGCGTCAGCTGCTTCCCCAAACCCACCCCCGCGCCTCCAAACACAGAAACTCCCTGTGCCGAAAGGCACAAATTCCTACGCAGTTTCGTCCCTGAAACGACCCTCGGCTCCTGCAAGCCATTACGACTTGCTCAGTACCATCTGGGAATGGTCTGAAATGGCATTCCTGGGATTCCAGCTGTTCTTGCCTAGGAAAAGGAACACCAGGTCCCGGTACCGAGGAGGCTCGTTGCCCTGCCCGCCTCCCCGCGCCAGCCGCCGCTTTCTGTGGAAAGAACGTGGCTCTGGCTCAGCAACACGGACTCCTTTCCGCAGTGACTCGCCGCCACGGAGCCCGAGCCAGCGGGAAGGGGGCGGCTTGCAGTGAGCGCGGCCGAGAGACGCCTCTGCCCCGGCCCCGCCGAGCCGCGGCCTCCGCGCTCCCCCTGCCGGCGCCGCGCCGCAGCGAGCCNGTGTGCCGGCCCTGCCGGGTTATACCGTCAATTAGCCAAGACGACTGAACAGAAAGTGCTCTCCAGTCTCTCGGTGTTCTTCAGGAAGTGAGGTTTCCTGTCGGTTGTTAAGTACAGCTGAGCTGTGTAGCAGTAGCCGTGTTCCCTTCGCGTTCTGAGCGTTCTGACATTACAGGACAGGCCGGCAGTGTCCAGGGGCGGCCCGTGGGGTCTGTTAGGGCAGGGCCTCACTCCTGAAAAACCCAGAAGTAGTTTCCATGCTGGCCTTTCCAGTGACTGCCAGCTACAGCGGTCTGCTTCAGTGGTGACAGTGGAGGACAACGTGAACACTGGCGAGGCCTTGCACTGGTTGTGGAATTACTGTCTGTGCTGTGGGCCAGGTGGGACCCCCTGCACCTGAGCAGCTGGGGACAGACTGGCTGGGTGACAGCACTGCCAACAGGACCTGGGATACAATAAAAGTTATTGACCAGAAATGCATCCTTTTGCAACAGTGGCCAGCAGCATCCTGGGCTCCATTGGGCACTGGTAAACAGAATACTTCTATTACTACTCAGTCAAAATGATTGCAAGCCTGAGTGGGGGATTTTTTTTCAGGCGTGTAAATCCATTTGGAATAACCTTGTGTTTTGCCTGTCTGCCTTTTCAGCAGGGAGATTGGCAATAAGTTTACTTGTCATCTTCAGGGAGGTGTAAGCCACCTTCACCATTGAAGTGGTATGTGTTGACTTCTTCACTGCAACCTTTTAAAAACTAATTTTAACTATGTATTTTGAGTGCCACAGAAATGAAAATTAAGTTTTAAACTGTAGGTCTGAACGTGGATTTAGAACATCTAGCAGTACAGAGTGCAGTAATTTGCTTCTGCAGTCCAGTGTCCAATTGGATGCTCCCTGAGGTTAACTGGAACATAGCAATCAGGCTGTGTTTGTTAAACTACACAGTATAAGATCCTTACTCAAGGAAAATCTCAGCTTCAGGCTTTGGGTAGCTATTAATCCTCTTTGTAGCTTTTCGATAAATACTGTGTAGCTAGCAAATGCAGAGGCCTGACTTTTGATCATGTTTGTCTTTCAGGAGATGTCCTGAAAGATGTATATATGATCTATAATATATATGATCTAGCTATAATATGATCTAGTTAGGAAATGCATTGGACACATCCTGGTGTTAATCCCCATTCCTTAGTCAAAATGTCAGTGAAAGAAAGGGTCATGCTCAATAATCTGTCTTTGCATCTCAGAGCTTGCTGTGGACTAGTACTGTATAGTTATGAAACCATACTTTCTGTACTCTTGCAGTCTGTAAAATGTGGGTCCATATTAGGCAACATAGCTGAAGAAGTTGCAGAGTTCCCATGTCGATGCAACAGGAAGCATACACTTATTTTCTGGGTTGTGCACACTTGTGTTTCATAAAGTCAGTCTTCCAAAGATTTTGATTTCTTCTTGTACATGAAGATAAACTTTGCAAGATGAGCCAGCTCACTGCTTATGAGCTAGGGTTAGTGGGCAACCAACATGTGTGTTAGAGTGAGTGTCTGCTGCAGACAGGAAGAAGAAGTAGATGAGGTCTCCTGACTAAAAAAAGTAATAAAGGAACATAGAACAAGTAAAAGGAGGTTCAGGTTATTCCTCCAAACATTGAAGGAACAAAGACACTGTCTAGGTGTGTAGGAAATCAATAATGAAAGTAAAAGCCCACTTGAAGTTGGCCCATTTCACATTAATTAAAACAAACCATAGAATGAAATAACTTTTAAATTTGAAAAGCTGAAAATATTACTGAAATTCACCATTTGGAGGATTTTTCTCTATTTTCTGTATTTTATATAGAGAACTATAAAGGGAAAACTGAAAAGAGAAAAGCTGAGACTTAGCTTTTTCCTTGGGTGAAAAGAAGATGGAAATGGCTTTTGCCTGATTCTCCCTAAGTTGCTTCTTAGACTAAAACACTTTAAGAGTTTGTTTAAACAGAAAGTTGATTGCCCATGTCTGAAACAAAGTTGAAAACATTTGCAGGTCAAGAAGCTCAAATAAAAATATGTGGAAATTACAAAACTAATTAAGCATATTCTTAAGCATACAGATTTTAGGCTGATGTACTGTTCTGGAATACATCTGTTGAACTCGGGCACTAAAAATGTTTACACTCTCCGATGTAGTATCTATTGAATTTTTTCAGAAGTGCTTAGAATTAGTAGGATTATTTCCCAGAATCTGAGCATTCTGCAGCTCTGCTCTTCCCTCTTCTCTGAGTGTGTAAGTACACTTGTAGCTCCATTCCCAAGAAGCTTGGAAATATTCAGGTTTATTACTGAACAAAGCCAGTGGATGTAAATATTCATAGCTTGGGTAAGAATAAAGCTTCTATAAAATACATGTTGCTAAATGTTTCTTTCTGCTTTCCAAAGTACATTATTTCTCTTGAAGCCAATAGGACTGGAGTAAAGCTGGAAGATAATTTTCTCTTACTTTTATAGAAGATTAAAAAAATATAATTATCTCTTGCTGGCAGCCTGTAAAGGAATTTTTGTCAGTGTTAAACCATATATACCTTTTGAGGGTTGGTGCAATGTGCACTTTACATATTTATAGTTAAAATGCCTCAGGTCTGTATTTTAAACATAGGTCTGATTTATAGTATCAGCAAACTGTAGATTTGCTTTGAATTGTATCTTGGGTTGGATATGAGAATCGGGCTAGATCTGAGTTGATGACAGTGTGTTTTATAGCTGGCTGCCTGTTCTGCATGGCAGGGATTTTAGTACCCTTCTGGTATTTCATATACTTATTTAGTGGGAAGACCAATGTTAACACCTCACGTGAAGCAGCAGTGCAGTAAAATGATAGCACAAAAGCCTTCCTGCTTGTCAACAAGTCCACTAGATGTCCTTCCAGCTCTTTGTGAGACGTAGCTGATTTAGGCTAAATGGGTCTAAGATGAACAGCACTGCATTTTATGTCCCATATCCTGCATCGGTAGCTCTTTTTGGATTCCTACAGAAGTTATGAATACAACATAAATCCAATTTCAGAAGCTGATGATAGGTGTCCTTCTTCTGTATGTGTACACATGGGATTTTGATCTGTCAAAAGCAATCCTTATTGTATGAAAAGTGGGCAGATACTACACTGGAGTAGAAAAATGAATGCACTTTTGGATTATACCTAGATTTTTACAGAAAAAAAGGACAATTTAGCTCAGTCTCAACATTTCCACTCTGCAGGTGAAGACTGGTCTGGGAGGTAATATAACATAGTAGTTTAGTTGGTGGCCCGATCAGACATTCAGTCTCACTGTGAAAGTGGTCAGCTCAGAAACCTTAGAAAAGTTAAGATACTTTTTCACTGCACCCTGAAATATGAAGATTAATCTCCTCAGAAATGCTGTTAGCTCTGTTCCATATTTTCAGCTGCTACCTCCAAATCTGTGATCTTTTCAAGCTTCCTGCTGTCCTGATGCTTGCGACATCTGGAAATGCAGTTTCAGAGTTTGGGTAAATATTACATGAGATGATAATGTATTTTGATTGAATATCATTACTTCTGTGGGTTGATGCAGGGAAAATTAATCTCAGTCTTGTTCTTTGTATTTTTTAATCCCATAGTCTTTTATTCACCTGCTTTCTAAGGAGAATAATCCTAAAATTTTTGTGATTTCTATGAATACCCCTACTCTTTCTCATCACATTTTCCTTGACTTTTCTCCCTCAATTTCTGTGTGTTATGTTTTCCATGGTGAGGTGACTAGTGTAGCATGAATTTCTTTAGATGGCAAAACCAGAGATGTTGACAAATTAATACGTTAGAAATATTACTTGTTGGCAAAATAAATTATTTAAGATACAGAAAAAATAGCTCTTTGTGTAGCTTCGTCTGTAGCACTACTCATATACTGATTACACAGACTGATAGTTTTTTATAATAGAGATGAAATTGTGTTGAAGATAAGAGCTATTGCTTTATAATTAGGAGGTGCTTCTGTTATTAAATTTAATGTGACCATTCCATTATCTTTTGCTCTCTGTGCATTTTGCCTCTCAAAGCACATCCCCTGTACAGTAGCATAGCAGTTGTAGCTAGATAATAGAGAGTAAGTGGTCTATGAAACCTTTGCCAGATGTCAGGGATGTAAATAGTGTAGGACAGATGTTTCCATTTTAATCTTGTGTTGTAGGTGTAAGCTATAATCCGGGACGAGAGGTCCATGGTTGTTTGATGTGGTAACTAAAAGCAAGGAGACCTCAGGTCCCTGGTGGTTCAGAGCTGTACAAACAGTGCTCTGTAGAATCAGAGCAATAGTTTGTCAGATCCTCTTTGTTCCTTCTGATCCAGCTGTGATCAGCATAGCCCAGTTATGTAATTTAAAATTATTGAGCTTAAGATGTGGTGAGACATGATGGAAGGAATTATTTTCTCTGCATGGGACATGGCAAATGCCTTCAACAGTGACAGTGGGTTGGAGTGAGGATGGGGGGAAAGAGAGTTTACAAGGAGGCCATGCAGATTTACTTTGGTAAATCAGACCTCTGGACTCTGAATCAGCTCTGACTACTTCAAGCCCATATCAATAAAATGGGCTAATTTATATCTGTAACAGAAGCTGGTAAAACTATTTAAAGAAAATATCAGGATTTATTTTTCACTGTAGAGGATTTTACCCAAATCATATAAGACATTTTTCTCTGATCACAGCTGCATAGCAAGTTGAGAAAACCACAAGTTAATTCACTGTGGGAAAAATACTCCAAGTTATGTGTAAAAAAACTCCAACCCCAAGCCAACAACAACAAGATTATGCTTTTAGGATTCCCTGAGTAAGCAGAAGTGGTGAAGCTAGTGTTATTGTCCTGGATGAGCCTATGTTCATATGCAGACTGGGTTGCTATGGAGTGTCTTAAGGCATATCAATAATAAGGGATGTGGTGATTCCCATATCCACATGACACCTCCCTCTTGCTCCTTCTAGACCACTTTGATCCTTTGCACCTGCTGTTTTAATTATTGTTCTTGTGGTATTGCCTGTCATGGATAGGAAGGAACTAAAACCATATTTCCCCTTTTTCTTCTGCTTAGTGTTTCTTCCAGCCTTCCTCTCCTCTTTTCTCCTGTGATAACGGGAAAGCAAACAAGGGAAGTAAGATTAGGGAGGCTGATGGGAAATTCCTTTCCTCTCTCTGCCTCCCTTTCTGATAACATGTGCCTGTACTGCTTCTCTAACTCCTTCTGGTCCTGAAGTTGTCACTTCATGTCTATCTCTCATTCAGTCACCCAACTCTGTTTTCTTCTCCAGTTCCTGGGTAGGTTTATTAGTCATATCTACCACAGAAGTCCTCAGAAGGGCAATGTGTAAACTCCTTGCTGCTGAAGTTAATAGTTCAGATCTTGACAAGTATGTCATTGGCAATTTTGCAAGTCTACATGAAGATAGACTTCAGGATCGAGTAATTGTTATAGAAATTGGCTTATGTTATTCCAGTACTAAGTAGCATTACCTGCACCAAATTTTTCACTTTGGGTCCGGGATGCACTTGTAATACATTGAGAGGGCTGTTCGCCAACTCAGACATGTAAGGATAGATGCATAAACTTCTGACCTTGCCTTACTTTGTAAGAGAATCTGTGCTCAGTAGCCTCGACAGTTGGTCATCATTTATCATGTAAAAAGAAGCATCAAACTAGGTAGGATTCTCTGAGTAATATTCTTCAGGGTGGTTGCCACAGAGAAAAAATTTACTTTTATTTATTTAGAAAATGGCTTTTACTAAATCCCTGCCTGTGTACAAATCTTCCTTGCAAAACATGACAGAGAACAAATCAACCAAGATGATAACGTAGACATGTTTTCCTGTTGAAAAAAAAAAGTCTTGTTTTTGGATTGACTTACAAGAATGGTATATTCTTTTCCTTACTTCATAGTATTTTAAAGACTAAGTAATATTAATGTGATAATGGATAACCAAAAGATAAACATCAGTTCTTAAACACTGAAATCTCTTTTGTTTTTCAGACAATGAAGATAAATAATTCATGACAATAAAGCCAAGAAAGAACAATATTAATTGTTTTAGTTGGAAATATTTCCATGATGAAACTTGCAGTAAGACATTTCTGTATGTCTGTTTTCATTATATTTTAGAAAGTCTATTATGTGGGAAGTCGGCTCTATAAACTAACTCCCAGTAATTGCAATTCTAGTACTTTGGAAAACGTAAGTTTACCGTTGCCAAAATCCCCCTCAAATATGTCTATTTGGAGTTATTTTTACAGGCCAAAAGATAGGAAAGTATAGGCTGTTAGTGATTTCAGATTGCAGACCTGCAATCTAGTAAATATAAGTCTGATACAGGGCTGTCACAAAGAGCTAGTTCCCTCTGATGACACTGTTTTAAAAACCACAACTGTAAAAAGCTCATTTGTCAAAAACGAGATGTCTAAGTCCCATGCTGGAGAACATGGAGAAAACAGATTGCACCTAGGTTGTGTTTTTGGGATTGTCTGTACATGGAGATTTCTTTTGTGCTTATGAAGTTCACACAGTGGTTATACTCCTGATCACATGGTGTAGTTTATTAGGGATACAGCATGGTGAGATCATTTGTATGCCCTCAGCTTTCAGCAAAAAGGACACATTCATGTTTTAACAAAGGTAAATTCTCAACCCATAACTTAATAATCGTGTCACAAGGATGAGAGAAGCCATTGAGGTTTATTTTTCCTCTTCATTCTCCCACCCCTTTTTGTTGGTTAATTCTCTGGAGAAATAATAAGATGACTAGAATGACCCTAAACCTCTCCTCATTGCTCTTGAAGAACTTGTCAACCTGAGTTTTTATGATCCATTTCTTGTATTTAGTAAACTATCAGAAAAAGGAATCTACAGTTTGACTTGTCACAGTTTCCATGTGACAGGTAAGGGTTTATAGTATATTTGGTGACACCATAATAAGATACCTGCTTTAGGAAGAACCCTAGATAGTGTAATAAAATATGACAGTTTCTTAAAAATAACTGCAAGAAAAATTTCTCCACTCTTCTCTGGCCTGAATTATCTCTTTTCACAGTAGAATCTGTGCACATTAATGGATAATTGCTGCAGGCAGTCCTGGGCACCAAGTGCATATTTTGACTGTGTCTAACCACACTGGCATAGGTTGTAGGTGGCCCCTTTTTCTCATCCTCCATAGGCAGAAAACCCAGGCAGGGAAGGAGGAGGATGTATTGTTCCTGTAGCTCCCCCAGGACAGAAGGTTAGGACAGCAGGGCTAATAGTGATTCTGACATTCTCTTCTCAAATTTAGGAAAAATATGTGCCAATAGGTTTACGTGTAACAAAATACATATTGACCTTTTCTCTTTTGCACCCTACTCTACCACTTACATTTTACACTAATGAGAGTTTAAATTGAAAGTGTGGGACATCTCCTGAGAGGAACCAGTGCTTGTGTCCCTTGTGAAGTGATGAAAATGTCAGTACCAATTATGTAGGAACAGATTACCTTTACCCTAATTTTGTCAGATCAAAAGCCAGCTCTTCACAATTTTATGCATGAGTGTGGCATTAGCAGAAGCTCTATTACTCTGGTTATTAATGGGCGTAAAGGATGTTTATCGAAAGCTGTATAGTTCATTGAGCGCTCTCTGAACTGAGTTTCTCAGAAGCCAAGGATTTGTTTTCTGTGCTGAATGTCATGGAAAACGCTTTCCATTTTAGTCATTGTATTTACTATGTGCTGCTTCTCAAATCTGTCATCATGCTGTTCTTCTTGCCTCATGTTTTCATCCTTTTCTCTCTGTACTTTAGGTTATTTTGATCCAGGCTTTTATTTTCTTTCAGTTCAGTAATTAATAGGGCTGACTTCACTCCTTTTATGCCCATGCTGAATTTGCCTCATTTCTATTTTGCTTTTCAATTCATACGTCAGCCGAGATCTCTAGTTACAAGAGCTTCATGTTTCCTGGAAGCTCTGCGTCATGGGGCCAAATTTATACCTGGTGTATTTTCCATTGACACAAAATTACTCCAAGAATAAATCATCTTTATGTTTACATTCATCTGCTCTTATTTTTTTCCTCAGACACTGTTCATTTGTACCAACCATGTAACACTTGTAGTCATTTGAATTATATGAAATCAAATTATGTTGTTTTGGGGACTTGGCAAAGACAACAACAATGAAATAAAATAATGAAAGTCACAGACCCAGGCTAGACCTGTATCTTTGACATAGTGTACATGGTATTCATGGTAAGTACTAAATGTTATTGCAGTCTATTTTTCACTGTCTTGAAAAAAAAAGAAATGAAAGATGGGAGAACAGATTTTAGAGATAATCTTGCATTTTCGACTACAAAAGCTCAAGATATCTCTGACTACCATGCAGAACAAAAAGATGGCTAGCAGTCAACTAGATTTAAAGTGATGCACACTTAAAAAACATGTAGAACAATCATTTTGTGATTTATGGGTGCTTAATATGGAGGTAAACAATGGAGCTTTTAATTGTGTTTGTTAATAATGCTAGAAAACTAAACATAAAAATAAGTAAATACATGACCAAAGTTGCAACTTACTAAAATCTAATGATTCCCTCCTCAAATGCTTGCCATCAATCTTAAGAGACAAGCATAAGAAAAATGAAGTTTTTTTGTTCTCAATTCAGTGCAAGTCTTTTCTCTGTTCCTAAGTATTTGATAAAGAAATAGGCTACCTCTCTGCATCTCTTGGCTGTGGTACCTTCAGTGAGTCTGTGGGGACGATCCCTGCGCCACTGACATGCAAAAGGAACTGTAAGAGAGCAAATGAGTTTCTGAGCCTGTTTCATTGATTTCCTCCTGATCTTAGAGGCAGCAGTACCTGGTCAGTTTTTGTATGCTCCTTGCCAGCTGGCTGACATACCAGCACATGGTGGGGGGATCTGGATGTGAGACCCTTCTCTGCCCAGCCCATCCCATCCCCGGACTGTGAAGGCAAAGGAATTCTGGAAAGTAACCTGGATTTTACCTGGATCATCATGATGACAGACACTGTTGTCTCCCACCTCTCAGCCACTTCTGAGGTTGAATTTCAACCCACCATGAGAAGTTTTCACTTTGGTGCCTTGCAGGGAGAACTGTGCAAACTAAAAACAAGTCGTAGAATGTAATAGTTTGATTGATGGAAGAGGAGATCACATGTTAATAAAATATATTCTGAAAGAAAGTCTTCCTTCTCACATCTGTTCCTCAATGATGCGTATTGCACAGCACCCAGCTTTTTATTGTGAAGTCTCTTTAGATTTGGGCTTAATAGGTGGGGCACACTCTGTTTACAGTTTACTGTTTACAGAAAGAGAAATTACGAGACCTCTGAAGCCTGCTTTATGCATTTTCAACTCTTTCTGAGTCTGTTTCTGCTTTGTAATGGGTTAGAAAATTACTCTTAGCTTGTCATTGAGGCGAAGCAGATTGGGGCAGGATAAATACTCATGTGGATACTATGGTGTGGCAGGAGGTCTTTGAAAAAAGTGACTGGCGCAATAGGTCCCAAACCATGAGGCACAAAGTAAGAAAGAGATATAAGAAGAACTGGAGGGGGAGTCAAGCTGAGAGTCTTTTTAAATGTGTATCTCCAGTTTCTTTCACACGTATTTTCACAGAAGTAAGACTTGTGATTTCTAATCATTGCATGTTCTGGGTTTTTTTTAAGCTATAAATGAAACCAGAAGAAATAGTTTGGGGTTTTATTTTAGTTGTCAAAACTCTCAGCAAATTCAGTCCTAAATTCACGAAAACATTGTGTCTAAAAGAAAAAGACAAGCTTTGACAACTGTATTTTTGCAAATTTGTGGTAAAAGCGAGAAGTGACAAACATTGTTCACTAAAGAGCCAGACAGAAAAATTACTCTTTTCTTACTTCTTCCTACCCAGTCATTCTGGACTGTAATTTTGGAAGATGTGATAAACCCAGATTCAATTCTCTTGCAATTCAAGGGGGTTTGAACCCATTATCTCACAACAGAGATCACCAACCAGTATTGGATGTGTTACTCCAGAGTGGATTTCTCTCAAGTACTCTTTCTAATGTTGATCAGCATTGCACAGAATACTAAACTCTTTGTGGAGAAAGGATAGGAACTTTGCTGTCTTGCGTATTTTTCTGACTTTACCCTGGTGGATATTTCATGTAAAGTGGACCTACTGCAATAGGAGTGATTAAGACCAGCACTCAAATATACCTTGAAGTGGCTTAGGCTGTCTCTGGGAGTTGGGACATGAGTCTAACTGATTCTAGGAAGTGGAGGGGTCCTGTGTCCTTCCAAATAAACTTAACTCCAGATATCCTGTATCTTTCAAATACTTTAAAGCTGCACTGTTAGGATGTGTGATATAAGGAAGAGGTGCTGAATATTTATTTCCTTGAATCTGCATCCTCTTGTATTGCAAGTACAAGAGCCCAAATACTTTCCTTGTTATTTCCTTCAAGGTTGTCCACCTGTGAGAGACCCAGAGTGAAAGATGTAAAACCTCATTGTGAAAGATGTAAGACTGCACTCACTAAAGCCTTTAGGGAAAAGACAGAAGTGCCTGTCACAACCTTGTGGTATCAACCAAGCAGGAGTGAACAAGCTGTTTTAAAGTAATATTTCACCCAGCCTTAACAGGTCCTGCAGGCATGTCAGGAGCAGCTCCACATCAGAAACTGGTGAGAGATCAAGTAAAGTTGGCAGGAATACTTAATGTTTTGAATGATAAGTAATTATAATGGAGAAAAGAAAAAGCAAAAGCAAAACCTCAAAACTACAAAGACTAATGGGCACATTTGTACATAAATGTGACTTGCAGTTATTTATCTCCCAGTATGTTATCTTGAGCAAATTCAGACCAAGTACTGTCTTTGGTCAGTCCCTAATAGCTACAAGCCTTCCTTAAAGGAAAGACGTATTTACTTTTATCACCTTATCAACTTCATGTGAAACAGAACCTTTCAGTCGAAAACAGCCTTGTGCTGAAGCTGCTTTGTAAAGTAGGAGCTCTGTAAAGACTTAATGTGCACTGACATATATGCAAGTGGAATGGGCAGGTGTGTTTGACTAACTTTTATACAGTGTTTTGTCTAAAAGTGTGGAAGAGCTATGTCCGGCTATGCTGCATAGTCTTATTCCTGTTTTTTTAATGTCAAAATGATGTCAGTCTGACAGAACTAGGATGTGATGAAAAGAAGGGGCTCTTACATGTTTAAGTGGACCTCTAGCTTATCAGGCTTTTGCTAAACAGTGATAGCTTGGATTATATGCAGATGGATCCCATGTGGTGGTACTCCCGTCTTTGTGAGGTTCTGATGTGGGAATGCTGTTTTCAGTATGAATTAATGTATAAAAAGCTGTTAATTGGTTGATTAAAGATTTATGTCTTGCAGAACAACTTTTTCAGTGTTTTCAGTTATTATTGACACAATTATGGCAGTTCCCAAATGCAAATATTCTTCTACATCAGCTCAGATAAATGATATTTAGCTGTTTTAAAATTTTTTAAAACTAAAATTTAGTTTAAAAATGCAGACATCGTGAAAGATAATGCTTGTTTTTAAACAACTGAAAAGGCAGGAGAGGACTGAAAGAAGTTATTCTCAGACTTATTTTGAAGTGGCTTGCTGATTAGGGCAGTGCATCTAATTTTAGAGTAATATCTTTGTTCTCCTCGCAGGTTTTGGAACAACATGCCCATGATAAATATTTCTTACCTCTGTCTTTCAAATAGAGATCCAAGGCACAGCATGAACAAATGTGAATTTCATTTTTGGAGAAGCATGATAAGCATTTCAAAATTTAGCCCAAATACAACCAAATATATTTTTTGTTGGAAAGAGAGCCTATAATTAACCTACTGAAGCTTTTTACCATGGGTGATCATGGCTGTTTACATTTCTTTTAGGAGCATATCACTGGAACTATGTGGCATTTTAAACTGTGGATAAAATCTCATGGTTTGTGCTTTACTTTGACATGACAGATTTATTGCCAGATTTAAGCATGTGCCTTCTCAGAGGCACATCTTTGTAGGGAATACAGATTCCTGTATGAAAAACTACGGACCTACATTCTTTCAAGTTTGCTCTCCAATGACAGCAACTATCTGTGTATCCTGAGCAACATGAATCCTGGCTTTTTTGGTTCTCTAACTAGGTGTAAGGATGTCAGAGTTTTCTCAGAAGTTTTGAAACTTCTGTCTTTGCTACTGGGATTCTTAAATCTCCATGGACTTTCTTTAAATAAGGCACAGCTTTCACTGTGTCTAGATATCAATAGTGACCTTGTAGCAGAGTGCTGCGTTCCCTGGCTTTTTGTATTGGCTTTTTGTGATCAGCCTAACCAGACTAACTCAAACTGTGACCCTGAGACTTTTGCTAAGTGACTTGGAGCCTCCAAGCACAGGGGGACAATGATATAGTTTGGGTTGTTTTCAGTCTTCTCTTTCCCTGAGAGATCTGTGTTACTGGTCTAGAAAATGTGTCCTGCTTAGCATGACTGCCACCAGCTGTGAGTTCAGAGCACCTTATTTTCCTTTTCTAGTGTTGCACTTCTCTGGCTTAGTGGCTTTAGTAGAACAGTTTCTCATGGCTTGTGATTCAGTTACATTCCCACTGATGCTCAAAGGTGATTAAGCTATTCCCTTCCAAAACACTCAGCCAATAGATGATAGCTGCTGATACTGCAGCTTTAACCACCACTCATTCCATGCAAAAGCAGCTCTGCTGGGAAGGAATGGCCACGGTCTTTTAGAGAAGGTGAACAACAGGTTTGTACTGTTAGGGCACTCTTTGTTCTCTTCTAGACTTACAAATCATGAATTCCATTCTTTATGGAAAAACTGTTCGAACAGAAGGGTTGGAGTGTGCTACTCACTTTGTTGTAGAGCCAGGCTTGGTTTTGAGGATAGTCTTTTTGGAAAGCAAAGCATCTGAGAAATGCCTTGGATCCAGTTTTTGTGCTTGGGATATGTACGGAAGGACCATAGCTCACTCAGCAATATATGTCAATCAGTCAAGTGGATTTCTGAGCCACAGTTGGCAAAGATATGCCATCTTATTAGAAACAATTTGAGATGCTGAGCTTCAGGTGAGCATCTCTTCTCCAATGTAGTGAAAAATTTTAACCCTAAGGCTGTTGCAATGTCATGCTCCATTTTTTTGGGTAAATGACTTGCTCTTTTCTGTTTTCTTGTGGGAATGATACAGATTCCAGGAAAGTTGGATTGTCCACACAGTTTTAAACAGCATGCATGTTGTGCTGGAGGAAGATCCCTCCGATTTTGGGAGAAGTGGCATCCTATTCATTAGCATTTTCTATTCACTTATGTAGATATTGTGCTCATTATTTATCTTCCATATTTTTCTATAGTGCTGCAAGATACATATTGTCTGACATTTACCCTTACCAGTAGTCAAATATTTCCCTGCCCTGAAGAATGAAGGGTGTCCCCATCTGTGCTTTATCAGAGAAAATGAGTGCTCTTTTCATGCCCTAAATAGTCCATTTGGAGTAATGTGTAATGCTCCTTTTCCACAGAGAAATGTAATCCAAGTCGCAATCCTGCTGAAAGTAAATGTTTCTCTACAGCCTGGCATCTTTATCTATGCATTCAGACTCTAATTACATGAACTATTATCTCTCAGGTAATACTATATCATAAGGCCAGAATGAGGGTTCCTGGATATTCAGTTATGATTTAACTCACAGGTTGTGACTTCTTGCAAAATATTAACTGGGCTCAGGTTCCTGGGAGCTGATGCTGTTATGGACTTGGGTTCACGGGTGCTCTGATTCCACTGAAGATAGCAGGGAGACATATCATGCTTCATGTTGTGTTGCAGTTTCAGGGGAGTTTTTGTTACAGGCATTCCAATGATATTCTTATTCAGAGCACATATCTAATTTCAAGCAAGCTCTGCTAGTCTGGTGCCATTAGACATATTGTTTGCACAGTTGGTAGAATTTTGAGGAGTGTTGAAAGTAACAAGTGGATTCACTTTGGTCTTTAAATTGCCAGGGAAACACAACCATGCAGACACTTTTTCCTATGACATTGCCATCCTCAGTCAGCTTTGTTGAAAGTATGTAACTTCAGCATGTAAAGTATTGATAACTTCAGTCATTCTCTATCACATTTATAGCAAATAGTTTTATAGTGACTGAAACAATTCAATGTACATTGAATTGCAATCATTGAAGTCAAATGGAGTTTTCTATCTACATGAGGAGTAACAGCACCTTCAGCAAGGCAGAAGGTGTGGGACATGAAATATCCCAGGAGAAAGGGAAGATGAAACACTGAGGTGATCCTGGGGAAGGAGCAACAGCATTCAGTGAGCATTTGAAAAGTGTATGCCCCATCTTTCCAAGTAGAGGAATCTGACTGTTGTTCTTACTCTGACTACAAAGACTTGGGGAAGCAGCTCTAGGCAGCATTTGCAACTGAGCAAACATACTCAGAAGAGAGTTTAATGTCCGAATCATCAATGAGTGATTGATTCAGAAAAATCTGTAACTCGTCTTACTGACAGGGAGAATAAACCTGATTTCTGTCTTCTTTTTGTTGTATTTGTTTAAGTTTTTAATCTTTTTGCCAGTAGCCAAATTCTTTGCAATATGCTGAATGCATATCAGGGTTTTATTTTCATTTCAGCACCTCTCGGGACTTGATTAAATGGTCAAGGGATGAGTCTCATTGATACAGTCTCCAGAAAAACAGTCTCTTTCTGCTGCTGTGTTTCCTTCATCTGTTATAGAGGAGACTGTGAAGAAATTTTTAACCAACTATATCTTTTGTTTGCATTTAGCTTTTGCCGAACTTTATAATTTCTTTGTCATAGGAATTGCATGTGTAACCCTATGTGTTACAGGTCTCAAGAAGAAGGATCATCTTCCAGTGTAGAAGAGCACTGTGGAACCAGTGGAAATACTAATGTTCTGTTTACGATGCTGTTCCTGCACTTGCAAGGCACAGTCTGTCTTTAAATGAGGTACAGTTTTCAAAGCCTTTAATCTAACTAACTGAGAATTTCACTGACATGGTTACACAAAGGATTTAAGTCATCTGCAAAACAACCTAAATATAGGTATGTTTTTAAGCAAGTTCACTCCTCTCTATAAATGCCAAAAATTAAATAATTTTTGCAATTCTTTGGGAAACTCAGCTGCTTTTCTAGCTTATTCTTATTTCTTATCTTTTCTTTAGCCACCAAGAAGTCTGATAAATCCTACTGCATTCTTTAGAAAAAGCCTTGTTTAGAGGCTAAAAATGCAAAACCAGCCTGCAGGACCTTCTTTATTTTCAGCATTCTTTGAGGCTGACTCATGGTTTTGCTTTTTGTTTATCCTCAATGGATGACATCCACACAGAGCAACCCCTCTAAGCAATATTATTCCTCTAGCTTTGAATAATCTGACCTGCACAAGGTCATTATAAAAAGCTTCATCTAGAGCAAGAATTTTCTGTCCCGAAAACCTCTTCTCAATCAAGAAGCTAGAATGAATGTGAACAACTTCTGTCCTGAAGTGTCAAGGGAATAGGTTTGAGTAAGAAAATGCTTTTAAATGCACAGTCTTGCTCCAGCTGACCCGTGATACAGCTTGCTGTCCACAGCCTTTGTGTTCCATAACAATATTAGAATATACTGGGACTTCTGTGGCCTAACTTCCTATTGTAAATCACAGAGTCATTTAGGTTGGAAAAGACCTCTGAGATCGTCAAGTCTCAGTTGTTAACCCAGCACTGCCAAGTCTACTACTAACCTGTGTCCCTAAGATCCCCATCTACAAGTTTTAAACACTTCCAGGGTTGGTGACTTATTCAGTTCCAGTGCTTGACAACCCTTTTGGTAAAGAAATTGTTCATAATATCTCACACTGAAACCCACAGTCATCTGAACTGCTATAGACACCAGGTATTTATATATAGAGAAGGATACAGTGGCATCTCTCTTATCACAGAGGTCTGCTTCATTGCACAGAATAATTAGTGTTATTGTGGGTGCTTTTACACACAAATCAGATGAAAGTCCAATGTTGAAATCACAATCCTGTGAGTCACTAATAAATAATGGACACCTGCTTGAATGTATGGGCGCAGCATACACTTCAGTTCAGTTTGACAAACCTTCTCTTATTTCCCTGCAAAAGGCTAATTACTAGCTCTTATGTATTTCTCTTTGCCTGTATATGTTCTCAGTTATTAGTGTTGTGCTTATTTCAAACTGAGACTTCTGCCTATATATCAACTCTTAGTAAAAGGAAGATGTAATTACTGAAAGGATTCTTTTGGCATAGAGACTATTTAATATAATTACCATTTAATGAGGAAGCAAGCATTAAAAGTAAGTCAAACTTTGATCACAGTTAGAATCTTCTTTCATGAACACAGAAATTGAAAATATTTATATGGATCCCTTTAATAAACACCTATGTTGTTTCTAGGTATTTTATGTGAAGGGCCTGGATCAACTACTGCTCCAGCTGCTGTATATCCAGTGTTGTCAAAACCAGAGCTGATTCCGAAAACAATTTCTGAAACAAGTAGTAAGTGAAAAAACTGTTTTCCTTCATAAATGTGTAACTTCCCACCTGCAGTATCTGAATATATTATAAAACAGCAGGTCAGATTTAAGGATACAGTATTTGCTGATTGAAAGAGATGGTATTGATTAATGAACTCCACTTGATATATAAATAAACTTTTATTTATTTATTTATTGTTTAAAAGATATATTATTTTTATTGGTTATGGACCTTTCAAATCTGCTTCAAGGAAAATTTAAAGTACAAACACAAAGGTATGCCACTTCCAAGTTTCCAAGATCTATTGGCTTGCATAAGTCCACCAAATATTTTATGAGAAAGAGTATTTACAACTGTGATCACGGAACAACTGAAGATCAAACTCATCATTGATTCAACTAAAATTGGTGTTATGCTTTTATATTGGATTTTGGGATTTTAATGGTCTGCTTGCCTGGCTTTTATTTCTTAAGTTGATGTGTCCATGAAGAAAGACACTTCTAGCCAATGAACATAGTTTTTTTGATGATAATAATGAATCAGTTGATTTTTGAGGGAAAGAATAGAGTCTGTGAAAGGGTAAAACCACTCTTTGTAGGCTAAATGATCTGCAGGTCAGAATGTCAAAGCTGAAATACTTGAAAGTGCACTTTTTCCTTCTCCTTTAATACAGCACTGAGATGTGCTTAGTCTTTTATTCCTTATGCTTTATATTGATGGCACTTTATGAAGTCATTCTAGTGTTCCTTAGGAATGTAAGATTTTGGATTATTTAATATATATTGAGCTTAGAAGAATGAATTGAAAGAAATGAGACAATTTTCTGGAATATCTTGACAATAGTTTCTCCAAATACTTTAAGATGACCTGTAGGTTTACTCTGCACAGATTCCATCCTGGGGTAAATAAGTGCTCCTAATAGAGAATCTTTGTGTTTGCTTCTCAGAAATATTTGTATTTACTGGGAAATTTTTAGACTAGTGATAATATGTTAATTAAAAAGGATGATGTTTTCTAAAAAGGATGACTGTTTTATGTTGTAAAGAGAGAAAATGATTAGAAAAATCAAATAGATAAATTTGGCTTGCAAATTACATTCTGGATTCAACTTACCCGTGAGTAGTCACTGTTTCCTATTGTTTGTGTATTTTTTATCTGTCTCTTAGTTTACAGTCAATGGTTTATAATTTATATCAATATTAATGTCTTCCTCTCTCCTAACATTCTATTTTAGGGAAAGACAATAAAAGAACATAGTATATTTTATGTCACATTGGTCACTAAATTTTGAACAAAGGGAAAGTATTTTTATTTAAAATTGACCCTTCCTGAAACATGCCACTCCATTTCTCTTAAAATGATTTTTATGTCGACAAACTATACAACTCTAAATGTCTGAATCCATATCTATATTTTCCCATTGAGTACAAGTAATTGCTTTTAAGATTTTCTTCATATTTATAGGACTTACCAGGGCATATGCTCATCCATTCTGAATGTTAATTGATGGCAGAGTTCAATTTTTCTGTCATCACATGGGATTTGTCAAGGACAGACAGTAAAAACTAAGAGCTGGGAGACTGCAAAACATGTGTCTTAGCTGAGAAAACATTGTCTTCCATCACAGCAGGCTTTCTAGTGTATTAGAAAGAAGCTATTATTAGGAAACTCCTTCAATATTTTAGTGATTTGAAACAGTGACACTCTTGCTACAAATGTGTATGGTACAATGTTGCTGAGTGTATTAACACTCAAACCAACGTCCCCATACTGGATGGATCAATTATGTGTGCACATATACTATCACTCCAAATCTGCATACATTGCTTTTCCATGCAAAATACAGGTTCTTGAATAATGCTTCCAAGTTCAATGTATCATGTATTGTAGACATGTCTTTTGAAAGTCTGTAGTAGCTGTTATCTGATATTTATACAATGCAGACTCTGGGCAGTCAGGTATGTGGTACTGACAGCAATTTTTGACTATTATTTCTTAAAGGAGTTTGAGAAGCTATGTAGTCTAGAAGGGCTGATTCTATCTTTTTCCCTCCTGTGAGCAGTTCTAGACATGCACCACCCTGCCCATGGCCCAGGACCCTGTTCCAGCCCCCTGGAGCCATCATTCCCATCCTGGTGACTCTGGAGCTGGGCTGGTCTCCAGCTCTCACAGCCTTGCCCTGCTGAGCAGGGCCCACCCACTGGCCTGCATTCCCAGAGAGCTGCCTGATGCCCAGGGCTGGGGCTGCTCCTGCTGCCCAGCCGCTGGCTGGGGTGGAACATGCACTGGCTGACAGGCCCTGCCCAGATGGGTCTCCTGGGGAGCTCTCACCACCCCCAGTGTCTGACCCTGTGGGACGCACCAGCCTTTGTGGTGCTTGGATAATGGTAATGTTTATTAAAAACATATTAATTTAAAAAAAATGCTAGTAGGCTTTTTCTTAACTGAAACATTTCCCAGAAGACCTTTTCTTCCAAGCCAAAGCTCACATTCATAACAGTTTTGTCCTCTGTGGCAATATGTATTTAATTCACTAGCACAAAATGAGTTGTGAGTCAGCCACCACACTCTGAATCATCAAAATACTGCTGTATTATTACCAGACGTTAAAACCGACATCTTGTTCGAGTAGGAAGAGTAATGCAAGTTTAAGGAATTCTTGTGACTCAGTGGTGTGTGTAGGAAGCACTGTGGTGTTGTGTAATGGGACGAACAGCCTGGAATTGATCCTGCCAGTTTTTCCTGGGGAAAACCGCCAGAGACTTAAGCTGTTAAGTCAATGTTGCGTTTTAATGAAATTTTTGGCACGTCTAATGCTAAAAGTCCCCTGAAGGGAAAATATTGTGAATTCAGCTGGTAGTGCTATAAGTTAGGTTTGTAGGTTGGAAAGGAGGTTGTTGCTTGTAGTGTTTGTTGGGAACTGGGGAGAAGTGGTGCTTCCTGTCCTGCGGGATTGGCCCTAGGGAAGTAGGGCTGGGAGCTGCCACCTGGTTCCTCACTGTGAGGGGATGTTTGCTGTGACCGCTGGCACTGAGCCCTGGATGTGGACAGGGGTGCAAGAGTACTCGATGGAACCACTGCATGGACACTTGTGTCATAAGTGTAGTAAGTGAAACGAACCATGAGCAGATATATAGGGGAATATACAGCCTATGTGGCTTGTGAGATATGTGTGTGTTTCAATATGGGCCAATACATCATGAACTTCATGACTGTGTGTGTAAGTGAGAAAGAAAGCAGTTGACAAAATGTTTATACTGAAAATAAAATTTTACTTCAAACACTGTTTGTAGGCATCAGTCAGTTAGGAAAAACGTGGTTTTTTACTTGCCCTATGAGTTTCAGAAACTGTGTTTCAAAGATGCTTTCAGAATACTTGCACTTAGGAAATATAGCTAAATACACTAGTGAATTATCTATTTAATAATGATGCGGTTATCACTTGAGACTAATGCATACGATAATGTTAATTTCATAACATAGTGTGTGTGTGCATGTAGGGGCTTTCTCTTCCTGATGGCTCTGAGAGTAGTTCATTAAATTAGCAGCTGAAAACTGGAGAGTGTTAATAATTCCTGTGTTATTTATGTATATCTTTGTGCATTGTACAGGTTGTAGCCTATGCAGATTTATCAGTTCTCTGTTGGGTTCTCTCTCTGTTATTTAACTTTCCTGCAGGATCCCACTGAAAGGAAACAAAAGCACTTCTGTCCCTCCCAGATTTGGACCCAGAAACAATCCCACTTCTGTTAACTCCTGATTATGGAACTGGGCCAGCTCAGCTACATTTCTCTACTTCCAGAGTATGCAACCAAATAGTTCTACTAAAAGTAGGAGAAAGTTAGCCAGTGAAACAAAAGAGCACTTTAGAGAGATGGTTTTATAATCTTAAGTGTATATTTTTCTCCCATAATGTTATATATCATCAAAAGCTAATTTGAATGGTATTCTTCTTCAGGGATAAAAAAGAGGAGAAGATCCAACCTGCAGTCTTCTGGCAAGCCTGGAAAATACAGGAATATACATTCTTTGAGGCTTGTTGCCTAAAGGCCCTAAGCCTGTTTTACTCAGTTTCTAATTGTTTTAATTTTATATTTCTCTTTCCATGCTTTTTTTCCATCATCTGTACAAAAGAGTTGATTCTCAGATTGTTCCTCCTTTCCTAGAGTTCTGTTGATAAAGCATGGAGAGGTTGTTTTGTGAAGAACATCTGCAGGCTGGTGGTCACCCTGTAGTGTATTGGGAAGTCTCTCTTTAGACAGGTAGAGAAACTCAAGTGAGAACAAACTATTTAAGAGTGGGAAAGGCTGTGATGGTGCATAGCTGATTGCATCAATATGGAAGCTTATGAGATCTCAACATTCCAGACAAAGTATTTTATGTGGAAGTAGTTCAGACATCTTGAGACTGCTCTGTGCTGTTACTCAGAGTGGGATTTGATTTATGAATGGGAATGATTAGGAAATTCCTTTTGAAAGCGCTATTCTCGTCAAACTTAAAACAATTATGTGCACATACAAAGTTCCTGCTGCTGAACCTGTTTGCAGCCTTGTGAACTTAATGAAGTCAACAAGAACTGCTGACAATTTTTCACATGCAATAGGTGTTTGAGTTTTTGCAGCTTTTACTCATTTGTGAGCTATTGTACCATTTTGACACTTGCAAGAAGAACATTTGAGACTACAGTATCTTACTTGCAATCCAGAGTCTCCACCTACATTGTGCTGCGGGAGGCAATCAATGAAAGGACTTTGACATAAAACAAAATATATGCCTGGGAGCAGAAGACAGTGTGATCATCAAAGCTACTGTTTTTGATGGTCTGTAGAGAAAGAGGAATGCAATTCTAAATCTCGTTAAGCTGATGAGTGATCTCTCTTTCTCTATTAAATAATCTTGGAATACTTATGCTGAAAGCACAGTTTAACAAAATTCTATGCTTCCTTCTGAAGATCCCACAGGGCAAAACCAGTAAACATTCAACTGTGATTTTAAGTTTGCCAAGACAAAACTGCGATGTATGTGAAAGAACTGAAGGCCACATACTTTATAACTTCTATGCAGGAGAGAGGTGGGGAAGATGGACCTTATACACCATCTCTACTGGAAACTAAGAGTATTTGTACAAGCCTTAAGAGGTATGGCTGTGATGTTGTTCCATGGTACTGATGGCATTAAAATGAAACAATTTTTTAGTGTATTCTGGCTGCATTTGTTTAATAGTCTATAGAATAAACTCTCTAGTTGACTTACTTGACCCTGAGGTTAGCTCTGTTCCTTAAAGCATGCTGCTAATAACACTGAGGGTGTGGGTTCAATCCACATATGGGCCATTCACTTCAGAGTTGGACTTGATGATTCTTGTGGGTCCCTTCCAACTCAGAATACTCTATGAACTACTTTAGATTACCATACTTATATTTGGAAAGAAATCACTATCTTGAGGCCTATAGAACAGAGTCTTGGTTTGTGGCCATAGTGCTAAATTATGAAGCACTCAAGCAAATTCAGTATCTCTACTGCACTTTTCCACACATGGTTTGCTAATGCAAACAAAAGCTATGGATATGACTTCTCTGTTCAAGATATTTGTATGGAAGCAAGAGAGGGAAAAAATAGAGATTAAAGAATTATGCTTCAAAATACTAGATGCTAAAACTCGCAAGAATTTAAATTCTATGATATATTTTTTTATAAAATGGTAAGATATTTCTGAATTTTGTCTCTTAAAGAAAACCAAGGAATTTCACCATTGCTAAAGTTAACTGGGACACTTTGTTGTGCTTTTAGGGACATAAAAATTAGATGTAAAACCACAATCTCAAAGATTCAATAATTTGGGTTTTTTTTTACATGAAAAATGGTCTGAAGTGCTTTTATTCACTAAATTAGGTACAATTCCAATATAATAATGACTTCAGTAAAGATCTTTTCCAGGAGCTGGTTTGGTGTATCCCAGGTGAGATGTTCAATGAGATTCCTGAATAAAATCTAAGGCTCTTAAAATGAACAAAACCCCTATATTTTATTATAAAATTAATATTAAAATTTCTAACAGAGAAAACTAAAATGAACAATTTAAGGTATTTCACAAGCCCTGTTTATTCCAGTTTTCTCCTGCCCATTGTAAGCTTATGTGATTGATTTTAATCAGCTCAGTAACCTTCTTGGTTGTAGCAAACTTTGCACAAGCTTTTCTCACCATGGGGTGTTTATTTTTTTGATTGTTTTTCTGTTATGTTTGTTTGCTTTTTTTAAATTTTTTTTTTCCTGGAGAGGGTGGAGGCTTATGTGGTGAGTTTTTTCTTTTCCTTTTTTTAAAAAAATTGTTGTTTTTTTTTTGTTTGCTTGGGGTTTTTTGTGTGTTTTTGTTGTTGTTTTTGAATATTCTTACTACCAATTGCCTTGCTTGCTTCTAAAAGTGATGAGATGCAGACTGTGGTGTTAAGGATGCATTGGCTTCCTACATCCAAGGAACTTTCTGTAACCTCCTATTTTCAGAGATACATGGCATGGAGTCAAACAGCTCTTCTGTAGTTCTTTGAATTCAAAATTCTGCTGCAGTCCTTTCACTAGCTTGGCATTATCTTCTGGAACATTCGCCTGTGTTGTCAGTTCAAGAAGGTGCATAAGAATTTGTTTTTTAATAGGCAAATATTTTATTGTTTTCTAAAAGGTCTTTTCCTTCTCTTTCTGCCCTTTTTAATGTTCTTGGAATGTAAAGGTTAGTTTTCTAAAATGCAGGTTGAAGGAAAGCAGACAGGAAAGGTTCTCAGAATTGTATTTCACAGCCCTTGACTATTTTTATGCTACTGTTATTGTCTCTTTTGAAACAGAAGTTTGCCTTTATTTACAAGTCTCCTGAAATTGCTTCAGTTTTCTTCATATTTCAGTTAATAAATTAAGCATCCCGATTCTCCCCAACCTGTCTCTTATGATACTCTCCACATATGTAATATTCAATAAAAGTGCAAGCAATTTTGCTGTCTTCCACTGTTTGCTAAATGTATTCAGTGTTTGAGTCAATATTGAGGTTTGCTATGAACAGTTGCGGTCAAATCTATGATAAATTATCTTTTCATCAATGTTATTAAATGTACCATTCAAATTATTTGCCAATTAATATGCTGTCAACTTGAAGGAATTTGTGTGAAACTGAATTACACTTGCAAAAAGAATTCCTGTAGTTTCTTCAGGATACAGAAAATTACATTTAGGATTAATCTTTATTTCTCTCCACTTCTTTCCCCTCCCCCAATAACTTTTTTCTTTTCTCCTCCTTCTCTGTTGATATACTCATTATTTTCTGAATGAATGCCAACACCGTAGCAGATTTTTCAAAGACTCTCATCATAGCAGACATTTTGAGCTATGGCTTTGACAGATTGCACATTTTGAAAGTGCGATACTGTAGCAAGCTTTTTAGTAAATTTGGCAGACTACATACTGTCTTGAAATCTACTGATGAAAAGTGAAAAATCTATTAGATGTAGGTTGGCAGGATACATGTGACCTGCTGACAGGCTGTGTACATTTTTTATTGGATTCTAGGAGCAAAGAATCCAATTCTCAGGGGTTTATGAAGAATTGCAGTAAATGTCACTTACAGAATGAAAAAACATCTTAGAAGAATTAGATTGAAGAGATGACTTAAAAAAAGTGTTGCAAAAGTCTTTGTCTTACACACAGAGATTTTACTTAAATTATAACCGCTGAGTTAAGAACTTGCTGGACAGCTGGGCCCAGAGAGTGGTGGTGAATGGTGCTGCATCCAGTTGGTGGCCAGTCACCAGTGGTGATCCCCAGGAATCTGTGTAGGGCCCAGTCCTGTTTCATATCTTTATCAATGATCTGGCTGCGGGGATTGAGTCTACCATTAGCAAATTTGCACAGCACCAAGCTAGGGGGGAGTGTTGATCTGCTGGATGGTAGGAGGGCTCTGCAGAGGGATCTTGACAGGCTGGATTGATGGGCCAAATCCTCAATATGAGGTTTAACAGGACCGGGTGCTGGGTCCTGCACTTTGGCCACAACAACTCCCTACAGGGCTGGGGACAGAGTGACTGGATGGTGACCAGAGAGGGACCTAGGGGTGCTGATTGACAGCAGCTGAATATGAGTCAGTGTGTGCCCACCAGGCCAAGAAGCCTGATGGCATCCTGGCCTGTACCAAGAAGTGTGGCCAACAGGACCAGGGAAGGGCTTCTTCCCTGTACTCAGCACGGGTTAGGCAGCACGTTGAGTATGTTGTCCAGTTCTGGGCCCCCCAATTTAGGAAGGATGTTAAGATGCTGGAGCATATCCAGAGAAAGGCAACAAGGCTGGTGACAAGTCTGGAGTACAAGTCTGATGAGAAGCAGCTGAGAGAACTGGGGTTGTTTAGCCTAGAGAAAAGGAGGCTCAGGGGAGACCTTATTGCTCTCTGCAACTGCCTGAAAGGAGGAGCTAGCCAGATGAGCACTGGTCTCTTCTCCCAGGCAACCAGTGACAGGACAAGAAGACACAGTCTTAAGCTCCACACAGGGAGGTTTAGGGTGGACATTAGGAAGAAGTGCTTCACAGAGAGGGTTATTTGGCATTGGAATAGGCTGCCCAGGCAGCTGGTAGAGTCACCATCCCTAGAGGTGTTTAAGACTGATGTGCTACTCAGTGCCCTAGTCTGGTTGACAAGGTGGTATTAGGTCACAGGCAGGACTTGACAATCTCAAAGGTCCTTTCCAACCTAATTGACTCTGTGATTCTGTGGTTCTATAAGATGATTGGTAGAGAATGGATAGGAACCACAATAGAAGTGTATGTTAGAGTGCTAAAGAGCTGCTTTGATGATGCTCCGGTCTTGAAAAAACAATATGCAAACAGAGGAAATACTTTCATTTTCCAGTGCTTAAAATATAGGCTTACACTTGGAGTTTCAACTCTCCATTTTTGATGTTGGGGATGGGATAGTCAGCATTCCATGATTACTCTGTGGGAAAGAGCTCAGCTTCCAAAAGCACAGGGGGTTTTACAACAGTTTATTTGCAGGCAGAATGCTGCTCTGAGGAACTTTGTGGCTTTGAAACCTGTTACCCTTGGCAGCTTCTCAAAAGGTGTATCTGATATGCATGGTCTTGTATAGAAGGGTTAATACCCAGTGCATACAGACAAAAGAAGCACCCTGTGTGTGCCTGTGGTTAACCTGCAGTATCATGAGTTTAGGTTGAATACTCAGGTCATGAATCTGCCAATGGGGTGACAGGACCCTCCTCTGCATCCTTGGCAATATATTTTCACTTCACCTCCACCTTTGTACTGGAATTTCCTTTTGGCAGCCTATGATTAGTTGATCCAAACTGCTAATCTAGCTCAAAACTAATAAAAGCACAAAAAAAAGAAGTTAGCTCACAGCTGGATTGGGAGGCTCAGTGGGCACATGGAGAGTAGTATCTGTGCAAGAAGAGGAGGAAATATACTGTTAGGGAAGATAAAGAGTGGAACTACATTTTTGTTATTGGCTTAACTTTGCAGCTTTCTTTAATTCTGTGACATGTACTCCTCAGAGAAATAATTGGCTTCCTAATTCTTACCAAAACTGTTGCAGGACTTAGGATGATATTCAAACAATCACATGTAAAAGTGGAGGCATCTACATTGCACTTCATTGAAGTGCAAGTGCATCTTAATGGTTGCTTTTTTATTCCCCTCATAAAATTCCTACTCTGGATGATAATAGTAGTGGAATATTAAAACATCTTAGAAACACAGGTAAATTGTCTATCAGATTTTCTGTCTTGTATCTGTTTGGGTCTTTCACATTCTTTGCATTGCAATAAAAATGTACTGTTCTGTTATTTTAATATTCTGTATTTCCATTGAAAATATGTAGCCTTAGCAGTGGCCCTGTTGTGATGTACTATTAAAAAAAGACATACAAAAATTTACTTAGTACTTTCTGATTAACATTTGCACAGGCAGGCTAAAGAAGATGTATTTCCTTTCTTTGCAAGTTTTTTAGGGATATTAAACTGGAAAGAGGATTGATAATGAAATGATGAAACAGACTGTCTAACAAGAGAAAGGACAATAAAAATTTTTAAAACTCAAAACTACTTATTTTGGAGTCCATAACTTGGGTTTTAATATTCAAAGCTGATTCCTACTTCTAATACTAATTTTGTGTCTCAAAATATGAAATAATGAATGCATTTCTCATATGAAAATCAGGATGTAGGAATTATGATTCCTAGCAAATTCTCTAAGTTAAAGCCTTGGATTCTTCTTTTTAAGACTTGAATAAGAGACCTTAGACTGTTTTAGGGACACCTATTCTGTTTTAGAAAGAACAACACTGGCACTGAATATAGTGCATAACTTAAAATGTCACAGGAAGTTGTAGATAGAAATGTTCTAGGGGACTGGAGGTGTTTATAGTTTGTCTGAGTGAGTGAGGGTGTGAAAGAGAGAAATTACAGACTTACAAAGATGCTTATAATGAGATTCCTACTGATTTTTATATATGAGACATGGCCAACTGCTGATACTCAGTCTGGGTCTCTCCTATGAGGCACTTGCACATAGCAATAGATATCCAAGAGAAATGTTGCACAATTGTAGACCGCCAAACAAATCTTGGCCATGAGGAAAGGAGCTGAAGGTGCAAGGAGAAATAGGTGATGTGGAAAGGTGGTCAGATTGCCCAGTTGCTCACTGATATGTGAAGTTGCCTTGCCAGCACAGATGTCCTTCCATCGCACCCCAAACCTGCATCAGAAGGTGCTTGACAAACATGGGTCAGGCAGCCTGGTGCTGATGTCTGAGCACATTGGAGAAAGAAAATTAAAAATAAGTGATACAGAAGGAAAGAGGATGGGGCAAGGGATGTTGGGAGATAAAGGTAAGCAGACATTGCTAGTAGGGAACTTGGAGACACTGGGGGTAAAGTGAAAGGAGTATGCATGTAAGAGCAGAGAAGGAAGTATTTGGTGTTTGGCATCCTTCACCTTGAAATACAGGGGTGTCTGAGTTGTGGATAACTGTACTGAGGTTAGAGAGATACTAAAGTGGGTCTGACAGGTAGATGGTTGCACACAATCAACTGTAAAAATCAAGATGGCATTTCCATTTGTGTTATAAAGGAGATATTTATAAAGAGTTAAGGTGATATTTTATGTGTTTGCTATAAACAGCATAGTATTTTTCTTTGAACCTTCAGTGTATTCTATTTTGAAGGGCAGCATATCAGGGAAAATACTACATTTTTTGTTCTGCTCCACTATGTCGGCTCCCAGTTTAAGTATTAATTTAGAATAATGTACCACCCATCAATCACAACCTCCATGTCTTCTTACTTTCCTTTGTTGTCATCTTCAGTCTTAAACTAGCATGTTCCAAATATGTGTCAGTCTTTAATCAGTGTAGCCAGAATGGCATCCAACCTTTTGCAAGTTCTAGTGTACTTTTTCTGAACCGACATCTGATCTGTCAGATTCACACCTCTTGAAAATGTGAAGATGTAGGCAACAGGGTTAGTATAAGAATTATGTAATTGTGAGACAAAATGTATAAATGCTTTTCAGTAAATTCCTTTTCTTAATATCATATATAATAATACCGTATTTTCATCATTTGTATTAAATGTGTGTTTAAAAAACAATAGTTCCCCAAATTAAAATCATTCTCCCAATATAAATACATAAAATTATCATCCTTAGAACTGAAGGCACTATCTTTGGGAAAAAGAAAATCACATTGATTGCAGGTCCTTATTTGTAAGGAACAAGATAATTGTGAACTGTAAGGGGTGACTTTCAAAAGGAGAAAAAAGAAACTTCACAGATTTCATACCAGTGGTCTTTGCTTCTCTCTTATTCTTTTTTTTTTATTATTATTTTAAAATTTTTGTTTCCTCTTTGAATGCACACTAATATGTTTTACTGAGCTCGGATACTACTTTCTTCAGACTGCCAGGGAGGAATTGACATTCTTGCAGATGCATGTGATCAAGCTACTTATAGAAAGAATTGAAAATGCCTTGCCAACTGCATGCATTTGTACTAACTTCAAATGTACAAAATCTTTGGACTAATCAGTTTTGCCCTTGTATGACATATACAGAGGCATCTGTACAGACAGACTGCACCAAAATATATTAGGAACTGAGATGAAGTAGGTGTCCACAAGTGACTTAGGGCCAAAATTGCCATGTGAACTGTTCACTTGCTCTCAAGTCACTGTTCAGAAATATGAAGTCCCTAATCAAGGCCTGTTGTGTCTCAGAAATAGTGACAGATGTGAGTAAACTACGCATAAGTCTTTGGAAGAGCTTGATTTATCAAGCAAATGAATGACAAACCAAAGATGATGAGTTCAGTTTATAAAGAAACACTTACTCCTGAGTAGCACAATGGTTAGAGTACTTATTCAGCAGTGGAAAGTCTAGGACTGAAATCATAACTTTTGTTAAAGAGATATGAATCCTGAACTCCCACTTCATAAAAGAATGCCATGGCCTGTATGAGGGTATAAGCAAGTCTAAGCTGGCAGGGTGAGCAATTTCACCTGTGACAAATGGTACAGAAAGAATGATCGGCTTGAGACACCACAGAAAAACAAGTCAGAACCTAAGTATGGACACTCATGGGAATGTTAGAGAATGAGGAGAAGGGATGCTGCTGGTGTTGCCTTTGCATTCTGAGTTAAGCACTTACAGAAGGGGTACATCAGCAGCACTGATCATACCCTACAACAGCACACCCTACACAAAGAAATTATTTGATTTTATTATATATAATAATAATAATAATAGTAGTAGTATAAAAATGCGACTTGAAATGTTTACTTGTTCATTTACATGACTCTTGTCCTAATCAGAAGTCCTCTGAATTTGATGAGCTTTTCCATTTACTTTTACTGTGTAGTCTTAGGCTGTAAATTTAAAATTGCCTCTGCCTCTTGCAAAGACGTGTTGTATTACATTTCAGACAATGTTTACTGGTGATGATATGAGTTGTCATTGTGATTACAAAAAGAGGCTCTGCAGGGAGTTGCTAACAGTAACTCTAACAGAGAGTCAAACCATAAAAGACTAGAAGGACTCAATATAAATTATAACTGTGCTATAATTTACTCTTGTTGTTTTACAAAATGTTCTCTGAGGAATCTTTTCAAAATAAGTCATCCATAGAGCTGTTTTTAAAGGAAAAGGGACTCTGGCAGAATGGCATTGTACCTATGGACAATAAAAATATTCAGATTATTTTCTTTTAATAATACAGTGCAAAATAAAATATTTGAAATGCCAAAAAAGACATATAAAATTGAAGGACTGTGAGTCTGATTCCTTTTCTCAGCAAAATGTGGTCCCTTCCGTTATTGCATCTGAGAGCAATACCATATTAACCCCAGGCAGCATCAGCCATAAAGTTAAAGTGACAGCACTATGTTCCTCAAGGGAGAACGTGAAGACGCTTCTTACATTTGCATCAAAGATCAAAGCACAGTTTGGGATAGGTGCTGACTGAATGTACAAAATTCAAAGGACATTTAAGGCTAATAGCTCTAATTAGTTGTTCACCAGACTGCTTTAGTGGCAGAATAAGAATTTCATGCAACATAACCTAAAGAAGGGAGTCTCTGTAGCTGAAACTAAACAAAAATCTGATTTCAGACAAAATTTTACCAGCATTTTTGTGTTGCTAATTTTTGTTATCTACTATGGAATAAGATTAAAACCAAGACTTTTTGTTGTTGTTGTTGTTGTTTTGTTTGTTGTGGTGTTTTTTTGGTCAATATATACTTCTGACCTTTCAAAACAGTAACAGCAGTTTAAGAATATTGAAGCAATTTTCAGAGTATGGCAAGAAGCCATAGGCATTATCAGATAAGTGATAATTTGTCATTAATTAAGTCCTCTTCCTTTGTGTATGGCAGGAATAGGCAAATCAGATCCTGTCTACAGCTCATTAATAGTGGTCTGAGTCCTTGGGCAACAGGAGTGCTTGCTGCTGTCTGTCATCCTGACTTCCCCTTTTCTCTCCATGCACTAAGCAATATTTAGACTGCAATCAAGAAATCAGGCTGTTTTAAATCATCCTATTATCATATTTATCTCTTTAATTCAATTCCTGTGGTGAATTTAACTATCTGCTATTTTATGTAGTTTCCTATATAAAGCCTCAATTTTAGAGGTTCTACAACTAGAAATAAAACACTTAAAACCACACGCACTAGCATGGTTAAAATGACCCTTTGTTCCCATCTGCTGCTTACGCAATTTGAAATTCTGTATGCGGGAAGTAAGGCTATTTAATACTCTGTGAATTTGCACAGAAGATTGACCCAAAGTGATATTATATTTTTCCTGTAATTGCAATGCATAAAGAAAAAAAAAAAAGAGGTTCAATGACTTCTTTGTTTTTGCTTTAGTTTAAAATTTGTCTTTTAAAAGAATAAAAAAAATCCGCTTAGAGAAGCAAAGAGAAAAGGTATCAGTTGTGACCAGAGTGTAAGAACTGTAATATAATATATCTAAAAACTCATTTGCCTTTCTCTATTGGCTAACATCTGATTTGCCTTTTTCTATTCGTAAGCTTTCCTAAGCTCTGAGCTCAAGCCAAGTAATCCTTTAGGGATGGACAGATATGCCTAAAAAGGCAACCTGAAGCCAGATGGCCCTGGGGATGTTGTGAAATGAGTACAAGTTTCAAAAGAGAAGCCCAAATAAAAAGGGTGCGTGTTTTGCATTGCTCTTTGAGTTGGCATACCCAGTCTGGAAGCACTGAGCTGCTTAGGCATTTTGAAGGTGGATATATGAAATTACACGTGCAATGAGCTGGGATTCTTGGTCTAGAAGGTTTTCTAAGTGCCTCTTGAAACAAAGGGGATATTTTGCATATTAAATCAATTTTCCCTGTAGAAACAATAAGCCCATGGTAAAATATGGGGTTGGTGTGGAGTGGCAGCAGTATATAGCAATCTCATACCTGACTTGAGAATTCAGTAAAGGAGTTACTCGGAGAGACTTGAGATGTCCAACAGAGCAGTCCCCATTTCTTGCTGTTTCTCTGAAATTCTGGAACAGGCTATTTCCATATCCCAGCATAGTCTCTGTGATACTTTGCAGCAGGTTTTGAGGGTAAGCACTGGATGCTAAATTATGAACACTAAAAATAAGACCACAGAAAAGAATAGTTTTTGGACCGTTCTTGCTCACCTCATTAAAAGCTGCACAGATATTGGAACATTGCTCTTAGGGGAGATCTGAAGGTACACATGAATCTTTTAATTAACAATTGAAAAGAAAAATTATTCTCTTTGCTCAAATCAGCTTATTCTTAACAGAGTAATGAAAATGATATGCAAGGGACAAAAAAAAAAGCAAGTCTGAAAGCTGGCATAACATGTTATACCTGCGGTTAGATTTCAGACATTTTCTGTATGAAATTAAAATACATTGTGTCTTTGTACAAGAGCTTATTTAGGAAGTCTGGCATGAAGAAATTATTTGAGAGATTTGACTTACAATATTCTTATGCATTTAGTAATCTTTGAAAAATTCCCATTAAAATGAGTATCTGGAATTAACAATAATTTTGCCTTCTTAAAAAATTTCCAAATGTAACTGCATTAATGAAATCTAATGTATTTTTTCAGAAAATCTGAAGTGTTTTTTTATCAATTCAATTCAATTCAATTCAATTCAATTCAATTCAATTCAATTCAATTCATCCCAATGAATTCTTACAATAAGAATGCTATTTTTTAAATATTGCCTTTATAAGGATTGTGAGAAAAGAAAGTACTGATGTAGAACTTGGGAACCTTGCCTTACTATTTATTGATATGAGATGCTCCAAACTTTCTTATATAATAATGGCTCTTTCCTGATGTACATATATTGAATTTCCAGAGTCAGTTATTACTTAGGGATGGATCAGCCACCCGTTGACTTGAGTGTCTTTTTTCCTTTTATCTTTTCAAGATGACTTTAGTAGTTATATCTCGACACAGACACAGCAGGAGCAGAGAGAAACAGGGAGGAAAGGATATCAGCCAGCCTGTAAATATCTGGGCCATAAGCACAATTTGGTATGTTGCTATGTGCTAACTGGTTGTTAAATTTTAGGGACAGCCAGGAGCTAACTTCACCTAGTTGATACGTATTAAGGCACATGGTCATGGAAATCAAAATGGTTGTTTCTCTCCACATGAAGTACAATTATTCACGTGAAATTAAAAAAAAAAAAATCTTTGATCAAAGCCATCTAGACACTATGTTAAGTACATCTATTGAAGGTATATTTCCTAATTGTAGCAGCTGTAATTAAATCTTAGGCTAAGAAAATGACTGTGGAGAGTTTAAGTTCCATATCTGCTGAATGCCTACTTGCAGTTTAAGAGGAGAGTTCAATTCCCAGCTGTCACATATGGACACGTTGGTGTGATATCACAGATCCTTGCTCTTTTTGCTGTCTCTACTACTCCTCAGAATCTAAAAAAATTTTATTAACAACACAAGAAATTATAATGAGGAGCTGTCTTAGCATAAAAAATATGGGTCAAAATGCAATAGGGCTCAGATAATTATTTTCAGTAAAGCACTCTGGCTGATTTTGCTCTAAAACAACTTAGGTCTAAGAACTGGCTTCTGTGTGAGGTAGAAGAGCCCTGCTGATAGTGGATTGATGTTCTCCATAGGAATGTGAGCTGCAGAGTTTTGGCAATGAAAGCAGCTGCCATTGTGGCCTTTTTTTTCCTTTTCTTTTCCTCTGTGTGTGTCTCAAGAGCCTAGCTGCTAAATTAGAAGCTGTGATTTGTATTCAAATTCGAGATGGAAGAATATCTACTAACTTTCAATTTAATTGCTTATGTTGCTGAGTGGGTTGTGTTTGAGATGTTTGTTACATTGCAGAGTGATGGTTCTGAAGCTAGAAGAGTGCTTGTACCGCTTAGACACTGCATGCTTTGCTCAGAGAGGGAAACCTGAATGTATTGATTTATTCCTATGTTTAGAATACAAAGAATGAAAACGATAATTTATGCATTCTGGGATCTATGCCTGAACTGAGCAGACTGGAGGAACTGTAACGAATGCATGAACAAAGTCTGTTAATGATTCAGTTTAAAAAGAGAATGGAAATATCTTTTGTCAGCTGACAGAAGTGTCTGAACACTTAAAGATATTAGTTTTGATTCAGTAGAAGAATTATCCTATGAACAGCTGGGAGGTTAGTTTACCATTGTTTACTTTTGGCTTTCTTGACTTCTATGAAACAAGTAGGCAAAGGGAGGAATTGAACTTGTTTGAAAAATTGAATCAATTAAAATTGATAAAGTGAATACTTATCTTGTCAAAAGTGTATTTATAGCTCTGTTTCAAATAGGAAAGATGAGAAATTAATCAAAATGAAAATGGAGACTTGAATAGATATAATCATGAGGGTGTTCCATTACATATAAAGTTCCATTACATTTTAGATTTATGGATGTTTAATGTTATATATTTTCACTGCTTGTGGAAATGAGACAAGAAAAACTCCTGTCTGTATTTTGCTCACCAAACTGAATTGGCAGTAAACAGAAACCCACTTCTGCTGATTTGCCTAAAGTCTGTGAATTCAGTGGAGAAGGCTTGTGGTAGTGTTTCCAGAGACAAGAATGCATGTGGTGTACACTACAGGCAGAAATGCATCTCTTCTCTGGGTAAACCATATGATTCATGAAATGGAGGCAAACACTGGAGGAAAATAGAGGAACAGGACTTCTTTACTGGCTTTTTCAAACAACTCTATGAATGTCCTTTTAATCCTCCCCAGGGATTTATAAGCACATGCCAGAAATAAACAGCTGACCTAAGGAAGAGAATTCTGCCCTGTGCATCTGCTTGGGCTATAGGTTTATGGCAGTACTGAACTGGGGAAATCAATCTTTTGTAATCTCTGCCCTTTATGCTTTACCCAGAGGGCTGCTGTTGCATCTATAAACAATCCATTTGTGGATCTGTTTGAAGATAAAAGAGGCTGGCATGCAAAAAAGCTTTGACATGCTCTCCAGTTACTAATCCAAAAGTGAATACACAAAACCTGGTTTTGGCTTCACCTGATTGATTTAGATGTTTTTTACTGTTAATGCAGATTGCATTTTCAAGACAAGGCTTATAGTACAGGCAAGACTTAAAAATTTATGTTGCCTATAAAATCTTATCAGAATAAACCTGTCTGACTCTATCCTGTAAGCAAGAGACCAGTGTATAGAGCTGTCCAAGACAGGAGGGAGGAAGGGTTGGTAACATTTTGTTATAATGATTGTATTATTCTTAAGGTTTTACAGCTTCAAGTATGTTCACTAATTGAAAACTAGCAATCCTAGATTGAAAAAAAACCCAACCCCAAACATCTGTTACTGTGGCTCCCTTTCCAGAAATGGCTACATTATATGATAAGCTCTTTTTTTTTTCCTTTGTTAACAGCATTTATTTTGAAGTCTTGTTAATTTGCCCCATTGTGGTCCCTCCTCCTTTAGCCAGGTGGAACTGCTTCTGCATTTTGCCTCTTCTTTGTTTCCTTGGAAGAGCAGAAGTTGTCCATATGTATCTAGGTGACAAGCCATGGAGGAAAGATATTTTTTATTACTTTAAAAATATCTTTATTGCTCCTTATCTTTAGGGACAAGACTGTCTTTGCAGTGGACCACAGAAAGCTGAAGATCTCTATGACAATATGGAGAGGGGAGAGGGCTCATGCACTTCAGAATTACGCTTCTCCCACTGTGAGTGTGAAGGGCAGGGGTACGTTTATCTCGTGTCTTACTGCTGATTGAACTGACCTTCCAGTAAGTGTGCTTCCCCTTGTGTTTATTTCAATGCTGGATCTCTTTGGAGACAGCATTTGTTATTTTACTGAGGTGAAGGGGACTTCTAATGATGCAGAAATCCAACTCTTCTCCACCATTTCATTTGAGACTCTTAGCTTGCCTGTTTGACTATTGTCACAAAGCCTTGTGTTATCTTTTCCTGAGTTATGATCACTTAGAAAGATACCTTGAAAGTTATGTTAACACAGATTCTCTGATTTTGCCACAGTTCCCTTCTGTGAACTTCCTTTTAAAACCAAAAGCAGCAAAACAATGTAGCTGTTTAATGCACCTCTTCCGTTGGTGGATAAGGGCTGGAAGTGCCATGTAGACAAAGGCTGTTGTCTTTGGGTCACAGAGTAGTTCAGTTTGAGCTAGAAATGGTGCTATGAAGTACCTCATCTTGATTTCAGTTTGATTCTTATCTGCTGTTTTAGGTACCACTATTACTTTTGGCACAGGTAAGATCAGCACCTTTAGTTAAGTGGATGTCCTCAAGTTTCACTGACTTTTGAGTTTGAAGGAGAATTTAATTTTTCAAAGATCTTTTATAATTTGAGTGATTGGTGTAAAAAAAGGGTCAGAATTCTTTACTAGAAAAGAACGAAAAAAGAAACAAGGATGTCTTTAAGGCTTACACAATGAAAAAGATCATGTAGAAAAATGGTAAATACAGTGCTTACTACAGTGAGGATCCAAGTTATTCAGGCTGATGAGCTGACTTAAACTACACTCTTTACTCTGTGAAAGTATACTGAAAGCATGCATTTGTTTCTATTATCCTAGGTCCTAAATAGAGCTCTATAGAAGTACTTGGATTTACCACTGTTAAGATGGCAGCAGCACTATCACCCTGTGTAACTATTGTGTTTAGCTAAGGTTGTGTTGTGATTACCATTTTATGAGGGTGGGCCTTCTTCATCCATAGTATTCTTCACAGCAGGTAGTTCTACCAAATCTGATCTCAGCTTCCATTCCAGTTGTATTTGTTCACCTCTTTCACCTTGTCACAGACAAACCAGAGTTCCTCACATACAATGTGGGTAGTTGCCTTTCAGAGAAAAGTATTGCAGAGGCATTCTAGGTTTGGACAAGGAATTCCTGTTTGAGGAGAGGTCTGAAATTAAAAGTACAGATTACAGAATTTAAAAGAAATTTTTAGGAACTATGGTTTAAAAATATTTGCTTTGTTTCCTTGCTTGTGGTGGACTTATTCCTTTTAATATTCTCAGGAAGCATGAGAATGGCCACTGGTCACATAGTTTATTTGGATGCAGTGAGCTCTGCAATAGCAGTGATACAAACATTGGGGTCCTCCAAAGAAAGCCAGTAGTTGTATCTGATTGGAGCATCTGAAATAGTAATGAGCAGCTGAGAGCAACTGGATAGGGAGGAAAGAATTTACAAAGAACACACTGTCCAGATCTTCCTTGGGTGCAATGAATTGTAGGCCAATGTTAATGCCATAAGCAGCTCCATATTGTAGAAATTATCTTTGAGTCTATTTGTGTGCAGGCAAATATCTACTAAAATTAAACTATTTGTAGGAGCTACAAAATGCATTCATAAAACTTCTTCCTAAGTATGTATGGTGACTCTTCTAGGTTAGCTAGCTCTAGAGATATTTAAATATCAGATCTCTCTGAGATGCTAGAATTAGTGGGTTCTGTTAATTACAGTTCTGTTTTCAGTAAAGTTTTCAAGAGGCTTCATATTAACCTGAAAAAAATTGGAACTTCAGCTCTAGCATTCACCTACAAGAAGAAGAATGTTATTGACCTGTTGGGATAAATTGCAGAAAAAAGTACCTTTAAGTATTTGATTTTGGTTTATAATTGAATCTCACAAAATCTACAGAAGTTTGTTTAGCTTTTGCCTTGACCTTTCCGAATATTTAGTATAGGTATTGTTTTAATGGCATACACACCTGAAATAACTATTCAGAGCCCTCATTATTCAGAGACTATATAATGTACAGTAACATCTGGTAATAGAAGACAACTGTAAAGGGCTTTTGACAAACATGCTTTGCTTTACTGTTGACATAACGAAGAGACACATATGGAACTTGGTGTTCCTAAAGGAATGTGTTGGTCTGCAAATAGAAATGCAAAATGGAGAAATCCAAGCAGTTAATTTCCATTCTACATTGTGAAATTAGAAATATGCTGATCTGAATAGGAACTGTAAAAATGCATAATGCCTTTTGACAGAGATCATAAATCATGGACTTTTCAAGTCTATTAAAACAAATTCCATCCACATTGGCAGAGCTGTTTTTAAAGTACTTTTATTAACTAATAACTTGTGCTATGTTTTCAAAAATATGGTCTCCCTTGTCAAATTATTCGAGTTATTTCAAAAACTTAATTTCATACTCAAATTTTCTTGTGCAGTGGTTCTAAATTAATTGATACATAAATTATAATACTTTTAAAATCAGGATGAAATGCTGAAGGTACAACCTGTATATGCACTGGTATTATTATACTGTCCACTAGACAGTAAAACAGAGATATAACCCGAAGAATTAATGTTTTTTTTTCTCTGTAATTAATAATGTGCCTTGCTGTAATTTTTTTTTCTTTTCTTTTTTTTTTTTTTGGTGTGTGTTAAGATTTAAAAAAAATTTCAGATAAATTATCTTGGAAAGGCTTTATACAAAGTTGTGACACTAATAATATTTGTTCAGAATCTTATGTTGAGTAATATTTTCTGCAGAAACCTGTTAGTTAAGTGTTACTCAGCATTAATAAGAGTATCAAAGTTTTCTCCAATGATTGCATGGAACATCTTACATTACTGAAGGCTGTTAAATGAGAAAAAGGCTTGCAATGTTTGTTCTTCAGAAAACTGGAAAGAGCTTTGGGTGTCCTGAAAGCCTACTGAAAATCTTTATTTTTATCTCAAAAATGAAAACTAAAAAAGCTTTTATGTGTATTGTAGGAAAGGACTCAAAGTTTCTTAAAACTCTCAAATGTTTTTCTAGGAGTTCCTGTGTGTAATAATAAAGACTCCAGTCTAAAAATGAAGCTTTGCTAACAAAACAGGACTAAAACTTTTATTTTTAGTGGTAAAACATAATAAAGGGAAAATTATTCATTTGAATATCTATATTTATGAAGATGGCATTTATAGACTTTGATGTTTTTCCCAGAAATGTCAAAGCATTTTACAAACACTCATGTAACATAAGCTGCCAACTAAACATGGAAAAAACAAGTGTGTATTAGTACCTCTACTTTACAGAAAAATGAGAGAATAGCAGAGCAGACACTGATTTTCCCAGGGTTGCACACAAAAACACTGTCAGAGTAATGGAAATAACTAAAACTATTAATTTCTCGTCTTTTTTTTTAGGCATGAAACCACAGCTTCTCCAGTGTGATTGAAATCTGAGGTTAAATGTGGCAAATGACAGCATGAAGAAAAAGTAAGCGTTGTTTATATTCCAAGATAGTAAAGTCTCACTTCAGGCAAAATATGTGTGAAAAATTATGTTTTATGATTGAAGTAGTCTTTCTTAGGGCTTTCTTGGGACACAGAATTTGTGACAATATGTTCAAAACAATCCCTGAGTTGCTGAAATTTGCTCTGAATAAAAAAGTCCATACAACTATTTGTGAATAAAATAGCCTAGAAGATTATCCTGCATTTGAGATATGGATTTATAAGATCATACTTGTTTCTCTAAATGAGAAGAGTCAAGCTAAAGCACAACTATCTGCTAGCTGGAAAGAAAGGCATGTTTCAGCTGGCAGTGTGTATAAAGCTGGTGATCTACCTCCACAGTTTTGTGTCCTCTCTTAGCCCACAGCTATATTATAAACATCCTTGGATGAGAGATAGCATTTCAGACTCAGAAAAAAGGAGCCAGGGAGCATTGTCTTGGTGACGCAGGCAGGAACCTGAGCAGATGTGGGAGTCTCTGCTCTGCCTCTTTATTGCACGATCTAGACCAATGCTTACCTATATTTCCAGGAAAAAGAAGAGGGTGAACAAAGGAAAGCACTCTCTTTTCCCATTACCTCCTTATGCATCTGTCTATAGGTCATTTCATAAGGAAAGTTGAGCCCAGGAGAAGCTTCTTGTTTAATGCAGATATTGATAGATGCAGATATTGGTGTGGCAATGACAATACAGACCCACAGATTTTGGCCACCTTGGTGGCTACAATCCTCAGATCATGCCACTAGGAGGAGTTTTATTGGCAGTCTCAGTTATGTTGTGCAGTTATTTAATGCATGTTACTATCTTGGCTCATAGATACCACCTACATTACATTTGTGGCTATTTACATTTTCCCCACTCTCCTTAGCCATCAAGTCAAGCTTGCAGTCGCTTTTAGCAAATCTTTTTCATCAAGTAGATCTTAAAAGCCGGTTCTGATACCTAAATATGTATTGCACAGGTCCTGGCGTGCTTTGGGAGGAAACGTCACCCTTCTTCTTTTCATGCCAAAAGAGAAAATTGCTTGAGTATCATGAAGCAGCAGCAGCTCACAAGAAAGTATGTTCAGCTAGGCCAGAGCCTATCCTGTTGCCTTGTGTCACATTAATACTCCAAAAGGGTAATCAACAAAATAGTCAACAAGAACTCTGAGTCTGAGAGTCAACATCCAAACCCTCACAATCCAAACGATCTCCCCTGCTTCATCCTGAATAACGGATACTGGTGGATGCTACAGCCTGGTTGGTCTTTTTTTGTGGATGGCTGTCTCCTCCAGACAGGTGACCCACAGATGTTTCCAGTTTGATTTAGTGGATATTTAGGCACTTTCAGGACTTAGGGTGAGATGATTTTTTTACTGTTTGTATGTCAGTGCATTCATATTTTTTAATTTCTCAGAAGAGGCTTCTGAAAGAGTTAAAGATCCAGGAAAATGGAGATTTAGAGATTTTGTTACACTAAGCTTAACTCCAGTGCAGCATGAATGCTGTGTAATTGATTGTTACTGGTGACACATTATCGAATATGTCCTGTTTTCCTTCTTGTTTTTAATAGCTTAGAATATATTTAGTCCATAGTCTTGATAACTGAAAATATCCTTAGATTTAGGATTTTAAAATTACATTTAAATAAGAATATAAGTTGTTTAGGGGGAAAGAGTTTTCTCTGATATTCTCTGATTGTAGTTTATGACTTCTCTACCTCTCAAGCTGATTTTAATATTTTTCATTAAATTTGGTATAGTCTTTCTTCCCAAGAGACCTGCCTCTTCATTATAACCATTTCCATCAATGACAAGATCACAGAGCATTTTTAATGTTAAATAGGATAGAAGGATAGAAATTAGTACTTAAAGGGTGAAACTATTAGTATTTCTGAGTGCTTCTATGTATTCATCACTGCCTGATACAGATCAGTATTAATAATGGGACCAGCCAGACATAATCCATCTGCTGGATATTCCTTTTCTTTCTATGCAGTGACTGTCTTGTCTTCTTTCTCAGACAGTGCCTGCTCTGGTCTCCAGACAGGAAATCCAGACATGGCCATTCATCAATGCTGCTATAATCTGTCTGATTTTATTAGCTTTTGAATTTTATCACCAAAATGAAAAGGAAGGGGGGGAAGGAGAACCCAGCAGTATGATTCTTCTATACCTATGAGTTCTCCTCAATACAGTGGGTTCAGAACAGACAAAAATTTAAAAGTGAAAAGGTACCTGGCAAATTAACTACCCTCTGCTACCTCCCTCTCCCATACCCCATCCTCCCCCACCACACCGTCCCTCCCTCCCCACCCCCGCTTATTTTTAAGAGGTTGATCTACTTTTTTTTAATTTCTTCTTCAACAAATACATGCGGTGTACTGCAGTGGGAGTTTCTGGTAGATTGATATTTTTTCTTTATTTTAGATTTCATGGTGCATATTGAATATTGCTTGTTGTTATAGGACCTGCCTGGGATTGGATCTTCTTTTGGAGAGCAGACATGAACAACTGTTGGAAATTGAATTGTTTGGAGCTGCTCTATGGCTTGAGGAATTCCAGTGCCAGTGGTCCTAGCTGAATAAATTGCAGTTGGAATAACTGGTTGAGGCAAGGAATGTTAAACTATGTAGAATCCAATGGAGACAATGGAGGAGTGGACTAAAGCCTTCGATTGTTTCTGGCGAAGTGGCATAAATTGTTTCAACCCGGGGCACCAAAACAGCAAATCACTGAAGACAATGAATATTTTGGTTGCCTTTACCCCCATTACCAAGTTTCTGGTAAGGCAGAGAGGGTAAAATTTAGGTTGTGAAAAAGTGTCTACCTTGGAGCTGTGTGGAAATGGTTAGACTTTCTCAACAAGAACAAGCTGTTTGCAGACGCCTTTGGATATCCAGCTGTGGCAGTCCAGCTGAAACATGAATGTGGATTCATAGAAGTGTGGTGTGTGCATGCAATGAAGGAATTCCCTACTTGTTGTCCTTTGTAGGACTGAAGTGACAGAATAGTTGCCTGCATCCAATTCTCTTCTCCATCCTGCTGCTGGGGAGGGAAAGGGGGAGAAGGAAGCAGGGGAGAGAGCAAGCAGCATGTGTTTAGGAGTCTCTCAGTGGAAGCACTTAATTGGGGTGGTACCATTCCTAAGCCACAAGAAAGAAACAACATAAGAGTAATAAATTAGCTTTCAAAACTATATTTACTTGGATCTCCCTCTGCAGGGTATTTGAGCACCAGCCCAGTACACATCTGCTCTCTTATGCAGAGGTTAGAAATGTCCACATTATTGAAACAGAATCTGGAAAAGACATCAAATTGATATCTTTAAAAAGAGGCAGATTAATTTTGGAACTTCCTTGATTCTGTGATGAAATTAAAACATTCAAAAGTGGAATGATGTCAGGGGTATTTTTTCAGAATGATGTATAGCAGTCTGTAGTAGCAGCATTGCTATGTGGTTTTCTGGCCTTTTATAAATTCACTTGGCATCACAGTGTTACATGCCATTACTGTGGCTTTACTGATTTTTCACTTTGGCATGGCACTTGGAAGAAAGCAGTAAGTGTTCTATCAGTATAGATCAAAACAGCTTTTGAAGTACTTGATATGTCTAGCGTCTTGGTATGTCAGTAATTCTGTAGAGAAATGTCCATGGAAACATCTGTAAAGAGTCTAAAGTTTTATATTGGCATTGCATAAGTCTACAAGCAGTAGAATTGCACATTTATATAAGCCTTGCATAAAGTGGAGCCTATGAGAGAGAATTACTTCTATATTTTCAATTCCTCTTTTTTTTGGAAAACCAAAAGCTGCTCTGTTGCAGTTTAGCTGAACTGGAAATACAGAAAGAATGGTTATTTGGCTGATCAGGGGTGATGATTTCTTTCAAAAATCATGCAGTTCAAAACTCAGTCTTTTTAGGTTCATAACCTAGCCACCAATGGCTTGTGGGGTAGAACTTTTGTGTACAGGGATTTTGTCCTCAAAATATCCATGCAGAAATTAGGAAACTCCTATTTGATCTTTTTGCCCTGAAGTGTTCAAAACTACTCCTCTGTCTTTCAGAAATTAACTCAAAATATGCTGCAATCTGTTCTCAGATCTTGCAGCCTCCACATCTTTTCTTGGAGCTAAGACAGTATTTGAAAAAAGAGGAAGGTAAGATTCCAGGGACGGGAAGACAAGCAGGACAATAAAGTGAGTGCTGGTGCAAAAGACCACCTGTCTTTTAATCTGGTTGTCAGTAAATGCTTGTCTGGGTGAAGAGCAGTAGGTCACAGGTCTTGCTCCAAGGGTTGCTCCTTATAACTGAAGTACCATCACTGCTTCAGCAGGTCTATTTTGAGAGAAAGCAGTGCTTTCTGAGAAACCAAGTGTATCCAGGATGTGAGAAGCGTACTCTGTTATTCTGAAGTCAGGCATTGGATAAGAGTAACTGTTATTGAAAAAGGTTTTAGAACTATAAAAATACATTATAGCATTACTAAAGGCTATTTGAAGTAATTACTGCCTAAATTGTGTTTTTAAGCTATATGTAAAGACAGGTGAAAGATCACGGTATTACAATGCACACCTTAGAAAATAGTTTTTAAAGAAACAGTTCTTAAAAAATATTTTTTTTGTGCTTTTGCTGTCTTTGTTTTAAGCTAATTAAAAAAGCTATTAATGTTCTTTATGGAAAAAGGTATTTAAAGCAATAGGAACCTCTAATCAAATCAAATGGTCATTGTCATGTATGAGGGAGTGTGTAAGACTGATTATTAATTTGAATTACATAGATGGTTTCTCAAGGTATTTTTCCAGTTTAAGAAAATGCCTGGTTGTAGTGGTTTGACCTTGGCTGGCTGCCAGATGCTCACCTAGCTGCTGCTCTCTCATTTCCTGTCTTCTTATTCCCCTTCTTTTACAGGACAGAGGAAGAAAATCAGATGGAAAAGCTTGTGGGTCAAAATGAAGACAAGAAGATAATTTACCAATCAGTCTCACAGCAAAACAGGCTTGACTTGGAGAAAAGCAATATAATTTATTGCCATTTAAAATAAATTAGGATGGTGACAAATAAAACCCTTTCCTCCCCTCTCTGATTTTTTGCCCAGGATTAACTCCTCTCCTTTGTTCCAAATCCTCAATTTGTTTCCCCACTTGAGTGTCACAGAATGGGTGGGGAATCCGTAGCAGCTCCTCGTGGCTGCTCCTTTCCTGTCACACTTTCCCTTCTTCTAACATGGGTCCTCTCCAAAGGCTGCAGCCCTTCAGCAAACATCTGCCTTCCCTGCTTTGGGGTCCTCCCTGGGCTGCAGTGGGGATACCTGTGCTCCACCGTGGTCTTGTCCGCAGCTGCAGCAGAATCTCCGCCCCAGCACCTGGACACCCGTGCATTGGCAATCAGGAAGAAAGTGAGGATGCACCTCTATAAGAAGGTAGAATCATAGATTCACAGTGTCTCTAGGGTTATCTGCCAGATTTTTGTTTTTTTAACAGGAAAATCCTTGATCATGTGAAGTTGATAGAGTGAGGTCTCCTACCAACAATTTAACCTGCAGCAATTCAACATAAGATCTGAGTTTAGAAATGGGTGAGCATGAAAATAAAGCCAGTGAAATGCACATCTGGTAATTACTAGTGTATATATTTAGCATTGTGTGATAGATAGTCAAGCACCCACCAGTTTCTCTTCTAAAGAGATGAAGTCATGCACTAAGGCACTGTCTGGAGCACTCCACTTCCAGTGTGGATGTAAGGTTCTCTGCAGAGTACTTAGCTCTCTGTCTGTGCATTTAGGACCAAGGACTGGAGCAAACTTCTTTTCTGGTTAATATGTAATGTGGACATAATGGCCTAGAACAATTGGATAGCAGCAAATCAACTTCCAAGGATGGCTTATTTTTGCTTAAGGCTACTTAATAGGGATACGACTTTCCTTGTTTTGAGCTNACCCTCTTTGCAGCACCCTGAAAGGCAATGGGTTACATTCTGGATCCAGCATTTCTTAGTGAAATCATGTTGCCAGACAAAGAGTGCAGATGGAGCTCTCTTTCTGCTAGATAGTAGGAATAATGAGGAAGCAATTATTTTAGTCAGAAATCCCAATTCAAACATGCAGCTCTGAATCATGATACTTTATTTCTATCCTTTCCCAAACTTATCCTAGGAAATTATTCACATTAATTTCTTGGGGTTTTGTGTTACTTTTAGCTTCCTACATGCATAATTAGTGTCTTCATCTCCTTTTTAGGGCTTTCTTCAGGAAATTTTCAGCTTGAACGGCTTATTTTTGCTTAAGGCTACTTAATACGACTTTCCTTGTTTTGAGCTAGCTTGCTTAACAAAGGAATATAATTGATTTAGCCTACATACATTCCATTCAGAGATTAGACAGATAAGAAATTCTTACAAAAAGAAGAAATCAAGAGAAAGTAACTTAGGATGTTTTAAAATAGGAAGGATGGAAATGAAATACATATGAATGGGCTGCTTCATTTCCTTGAGACAAGATTATTTACTTCTGTCAAACTGCAAGAAAACATTTCTATGCTTGAATATAGAGCAAAAACATATAGCAAAGAATGCTGTCTATATTCAAGCTGCAGATTGCTCTAGCTGGTTGTTAGTTACTGTCTCACCTGTCATAGTGATATGTACAGGACTGTTACAGCAGACTTTAATCCCTTCTACTACCCAAATACAACTAAATATGTTAAAGGGAACGTAAATGTAGCTATATTGTTTCAGGAGCAAAAAATCTTACTACTCCCTAAAAAAAAGAATTAAGTAACAAATTGGACTAAAAACTATGTTATCCTTCATATGAATATCTATTCCCACTTTAATGATGGTTACCTCTTCACTGTAGTCTTAAAAGGTCAGAGTTGAAAAAGGGCAAGATATTAAGGTCAACATTTCTTCCAGCAGATGAAATATGCATAGCTTGGCTGGCCTTTGCCCTGCAAATACAGAGAAGTTTAAAAAATGTCATCATTAAGTATGACAAATACCATTGATTTTTCTTGTTAGATGAACCATCTGCCTTTTTGATGCTAGGATGAATTATGTCTACTTCTTGTCAGTAGCAGTGGTGGTATTTGTTTTTTTTCTCTTGAATACTCAAAATTTTTTCTCATTGAAGGTCTGCATTCCTGGAGCACTAGAGGTTTCTGTAGCCTTGTGGCATGAGCAAACCATCTGGCTTTGTTGCTGGTAAAGGTTACTGCCCTCAGCTTCTTGTTTTTCTGTCAAAGGTTATTGTCCTCAGATCTGCCTGCATGCTGCTCATATGAGCACTCCCATTTTTTTCCCAGAAAAAATGAACAAGGCTAGCTTAAATAGTTTAAAATGATAGTTCTGCTGGGCTGCTTGCTTTTTTGATGAGTGGCTTTTGACAACTGCAACCTTTTAGAATCATAGCATCATTTAGGTTGCAGAACACCTTTAAGATCATCAAACCAATAATCCAGAACTTCCAAGTTCTCCACTAAACCAGGTCCCTAAACACCACATCCACACATCTTTTTTATACTTCCAGGGATGGTGACTCAACTATTTCCCTGGGCAGTGTGCTCCAATACTACCTTTCCCTGAGGAATTTTTTTCTAATATCCATTCTGATACCATTCTCCCCTGGTGCATCTTCAGGCCATTTCCTCTTGTGCTATTACTTGTTTCTTGGGAGAACAGATGTACTACAACCTTCTTTCAGGTAATTGTAGAATGTGATAAGGTCTCCCCTCAGCCTCCTTCTCTTCAGGCTAAAACAACCCCAGCTTCCTCAGCTGCTCCTCATAAGACTTATGCTCCAGACCCTTCACCAGCTCAATTGTCCTTCTCTGGACATGCTCCCAGCACCTCAGTGTCTTTCTTGTAGTGGGGGCCCCACAACTGAACACAGGATTCAATGTGTGGCCTCACCAGTGCCAAGTACCGAGGGATGATCTCTGCCCTAATCCTGCTTGCCACATTATTTCTGATAGAAGCCTGGATTCTGTTGGCCTTCTTGGCCATTTGGGCACACACTGGCTCATGTTCATCCACTGTCAATCAGCACCCCCAGGTCCTTTTCCTCTGGGAAGCTTTCCAGTCACTCTTCCCCCAGGCTGTAGCTCTGCATGAGGCTTTTGTGATTGAAGTGAAGGACCTGTCACTTGGCCTTGTTGAACCTTGGCCCATCAATCCAGCCTGTCCAGATCCCTCTGTAAAGCTTTCCTACCATTCAGGTCATCAATACTCCTGACCAGCTTGATGTTGTCTGCAAACTGATTGAGGCTGTCCTAGATCTCATCCGAACCATCCATTAATATATTAAATGGGACTGGCCCAGTACTGATCCCTGGGGAACATAATGAGTGACCATCTGCCACCTGGATGTATCTCCATTCACTACCATTCTCTAGGCCTGGGTGTTCAACTATTTTTTACCTAGTGAAGTGTATTCCCATCTAAACCATGAGCAGCCAGTTTCACCAGGAGAGTTCTGTGGGAAATGGTGTCAAAGACTTTGCTAAATTCCAGGCAGACAAGATCTACAGACTTTCACTCGTCTGCTAAGCAGGTGAAGTTAGTCAAGCAGGACCTCCCTTCCTAAACCCATGCTGTCTGCACATGATCTGGTGTCCTGCATGCACTGTGTGACCACACTCAGGGTGGTCTGCTCCATGACCTTCTCCTGCACTGAGGTCAGGCTGACAGGCCTATAGTTCCCTGGATCCTCCTTCAGACTCTTCTTGTAGATGGGTATCACATTTTCTGACCTCTAGTCAACTGGGACTTCTCCAATTAGCCAGGACTGCTGGTAAATAACAAAGTGGATTGGTGAGCACTTTCCCAGCTCACTCAGTATCCTGGGATGGTTCCCTTCCAGCCCCAGAGGCTTGTTGTGTCTAAGTGGTGTAGCAGGTCATTGGCCATTTACTCTTGCAATATGGAGGCTTCATTCTGCTCTCCATCACTGTTTTCCAGCTGTGTACCCCCAGAACAACTGGTCTTAAAGTCTGAGGCAAAGTAAGTACCTCAGCCTTTTCCTCATCCTTTGTCACTATGTTTCCCCCGGTGTCCAACAAAGGATGGAGATTCTCCTCAACCCTCCTTTTGTTGCTGGTGTATTTATAGAAATTTTTTTATTGTCTCTTATGGCAGTGGACAGTTTAAGTTCTAGCTGGACTTTGGCCCTTTTGATTTGCTCCCTGCAAAACCTCACAATATTCTTGTAGTTAGGCTGAGTTGCCTACCCCTTCTTCCAAAGGTCATAAACTCTCCTTTTTTTCCTTGTATTCCAGTCAAAACTTTCTGTTTAGCCAGATGAATGTTTTCAAAGAGCAGGTCTGTGTATACCTGAGACAACCACAGGTGTACTTTACTCTTCACCCAGAATTTAACTAGCTTGCTTCCTATCAAAGAGTAAGTTCTGACTATTTACTTATCTCTGCAATCATGTTTTGGAGTATTTCCCTTAGAGAAAAGATGCACTGATGCACCTACAGTCTGTGTGATGTACATTTCCATTTTATAATTACTGGGTCAATCACCTGTAACTTGGATAAAGTATAAGCTGCCTTCTGAAGTGCATGGGCTTTATGCATTCAGAACACTACTATGTGATTTATAACATTGAATTACTGTAACTTGCTCAAAATGGGTTTGAGAGAGACAGATTGTTTGCTACGTCTTATTAGCACAGTGGTCAGTGGTGTCATAACAAAGTAGTCTGGGTGTATATAATTATGCCACAGTGGATAATGAATAGAGCAAAAATAAATAGAGAATTTGATCAAATAAGCACTTTATGGAATTTTTTTTTCTAAAAGAGTTTTCAGACTGCTGTGAGGCACTAAATTGTTCTGCCATTCTTGGCTTACAAAAATGCACATACTACTCATACTTTCTCACTGCTCTATGAAGTATTGGAGTGGAAAAGTGAATTGAACTGTCACAGGTCTTGGAGCACTTCTGCATTTGGGACATGACAGGGTGTTTAAGCAATCTCACTAAGTCAAGGACTAGGCTACTGCTGGAGTTCTCTTTCAATTCTAATTTTCTATTTATCTCAGTATTATAACTGTAATTTTAACCAAACTGTGAGTCAATGATACGCTTGCTGTAGACTTCTTGGCTCAGGCATTCTTAATGTTTTATTGTATATTCAAAGATTATGTTAAACATTATGGAATTTTATCGTTTATTAATGCAATTTTTTTAGGGAGGGACTCTTTCATTAAAATAATTGAAATGATTAGAGATTTTTTCTTTTCTGTCAAATCCTAACCATGCCAATCTTCAGAAATTGAATCTTTTGCCTGTCTTTAGTTTTTTTGTCTTACAGTATTTTCTTTTCTATTTTTGATGATTTTCCTTAGTTTTAGTTCCCGAAGAACACTTTTAGGCAGATGTACCTGACACCAGAATAGTTTAAAAAATATCCTTGGTTTCTATGGAAACATTTCACAGGTTTTCATACTCAGCAATATCTGTACAAGTATATAAGTAGCCAAGGGGCCCTGACTCAGGTTCTGGTTCAGCAGTACTGTAGGGTCTTGGACCAAGACTTTGAAATACTGAACTTAATAACAGTCGGTAGCACTGTCTGCTCAAGATTTCTTTGGTGACAAGGAGTCTCCTTGTGTTTTCAGCCATCCCGTGAAAGAGGGTTACAAAATGTAACTGTTCCATGTGGAAAAAGATATATCTTTTATTGCACATCTCTTAGTCCAAGAGATGATAACAAGTTTTGTTTTTCACTGAACCACACATTTACCTAACATCCACAAAGTCAATGCTAAGGGAGCTCAGGATCAGAATTTGGACAGAAGTTTAAACAAGCCTTTCTAATGTCTTTTTTTGAAAAGTAGAGTTTGTATTTTTATGGTCTGCTCAGGAGGATTGAGTTATATACTATCTATGCTGGCTCTTACATATCACTGATGCCTTGAGAGGCTACCTAGAACAGAGGCTAGACAGTGTTAAAGGAATAAAGCAGGTATTTATTAAAAGGCCTTCAGAGGATACACTTTGGGCGGTACAAGAGCCTGGCCGTGGCTACACTCAAGATGGACAATGGGTCACACGTTTTCACACTTTTATAAGTTTTGATCCATTTACATATTTGGGTCAATTGTACAATTACAGCTTCAGGTTATGAAGTCCCATCCTCTCAGATTGCTCTCCTCAGTTTGCTGTTGTTTGTACTTTTTGGGCTTGAAGCTGCAATGGTGTCCTTGGTTCTGGGGCTGGAAAAGGATTGTTTTGTCTAACTAAACTGTGAGGAGAACTTGCTAACACTATATATGAAGTTCAGAGTTATATACTAATGCAGTACAGAATCTGGAAAATATGAAAGCTAAAACTTAAGGCATCATCACCCGAAGGTATGAAACCTCACTTTGGTGGGTTTCATGGAGCATTACCTACATGATTTGGACATGCTCCAATTGGAATCAAAAAACCTGCCAACTGCTGTTCCAGTCAAACTTTTCAGACCATTACATGTTTGATTTAGCTTTAAGTTTGGATGCTCTGACTGGTAAAATAGTTTTACAATTTTATTTATTTATTTTTTATGGGCTCTCTGATCATGCTTCTTCATAAGATCACTGCTCCAAGGGTAACTACGAGTGGAGGTTTGTGCAGATACACAATAGAGAAATGTAGATTTTTACATTCTTCAATTATCACTGAACTTCTGTGCAAGTGATTCCACATAGCTGGATATACTCCTCATTTTGCTGCCACCTTTGAAATCCTACTAGTGGCTGCAGGAACTGAGGCAACTCTCTGTTGGAGGAATGCTGCCCTGGCCTACACAGAGGCCTCCAAGAGAGCACATATGAGAGTACTCCAAGGCTTGTCAGTGGGTGCAGTTCCCACTGTGACCCAGGGTTACCTGTGAATAGGTGGAGCATGCCCATTGTTGTGTCTGTCCTCTTCCCTTCACTGATACAGAAGTGATCCTATCAATGATTTCTAATCACACAGTCACAACAAACAGAGGTTATATCAGGTGCACAGATATCCTTCTTTCTCTAGCCACTCAAAGCAGGAGAGACAAGTAAGCAAACAGAAAGCTGCTCTGTACCTCACTACTCACTAGAAGACCTGAAGTGGGAATGTAGTGGGAAATCTATTTTAGCCAGCTGAATGTAATTTATCTCTCAGCAATACCTATTAGGATCACCTGAATTCACTGGCTGAGGGTAGCTTGAAGACTCTTAAGAGAATCAATGTTCTTAAGGAATAAACTTCAATTCTGGTAAGATCTTTGTGATTTGTTATTAATTTCTGTTTAAAATGCCACTGAAAATTTAGATATAACATATTTAGATTTTCCTAAGTAGTTCTGAATCATGTGCCTGGGTAGTCCCATTTAAGAGAACAGAGATACTCATATGATAATCTGATGTGCCTTCCTCTTTAGAGTGGCATTTTGATGTACTTAGGAGCCTTTCTCTGGGTTATGTTAAAATTTTTTTTTGATAATTTGAGAATATTAGCTTTTACTATTGCTGAATATAAGATTTTCCTTCTAGAAGGGTTACTAGGATTATTTCACTTTGACACTTTGCTGAGACTGCTAGAAACAAACTTGCAATTATTTTGTCTGCTCTAGAGTTTGACTTGAAGGAATCATAACAAAGAGGTTCAATTTTTTCACTGAACAATTTTGTTTAATAATCTTTTGCCATTTCTATAATAGAGTGTTGTATAATTGATGTTTACAATTTTTTCAAGACGACAAAATATTTTTTAATGGATTTGTTATGTATTTCATTTAGGCAAAAGTAGCTGTAGATCTCAACTAGTATGTTCAGATGTAATCTTAAACACTGTAACTTCCTGTAGTACCTGCAGTGCCTGTGTTGCCCCGCAAGCTGAAATTTTTAAAGTGCTGAAACTCTTTTAATACAGATTTTATTGAAGCAATTGAAGTCAGGATATGATTCTATTTTAAGGTAATTTTTAAAGTAAACTGATGATTTGTGGTCAGGTATGATGATGAAAAAAGGGTGAATTGTTATAGATTTTGTCATTTGTGAATTAAAATATGTTTGTAAGTGATGTTGTAGTTGCACACAGATCAAGTCCAAAACAAAGACGTGTCCAGACCTTGCTCATCTCATGCAATCACAATGGCTTGATGTATATAGGGTCCTAAATGAACATTTTCAAACAATAAGGGAGTTGAAACAGACATTTTTTATCTACCTCTAAAAGATACCTGTCTGATAGGGACATTTATTAAATATGATTAAGGTTTTAGGACTTGTTTATGTGCTTGCTTTGGAATGAATCCATTTCTTTCTCAAGTAGACTGTGAGCCCATGCCTACAGTCTTTTAAGAAGTGCATTTTTAGTAACTAGAACAAAACGTAAGAGCAAGTGCTTGAAGAGCAAAGAGAGGTAGTTTGCTTTTTTTATAAACAGCTCTTTGAGGTCATCCATCTATATGGGTTCAACAACCCTCCGTCCTTTTTTCCTGCAGTGGTCACGTGTGCTACCATCATCTCTGTGGATGTGAAAGGACTCAGGGCTGTGATTTCTTTACTTTCCTTTACACACTTTGGAAGCAGTATGCTAATAGTGTACTTGTGACTAATAATGTACTGTGAATAATTAGATGCAGATAGGTAAATAACCTTTTACTCTCTGTTGATATTTGAAAACAGTAATCAAACACATGATGGTCCTCCTTCTGTGCACATGATGGACTCATTTAGAGGCGTATCAGAGCAAGAATATGAGTTGTTTGAATATAAAGGGAGTCACATGGCTACTTTGCAGCAAAATAAAGCAAAAAATATAGAAAGCAAAATATAACATCTACAGGTGTATACATAGTGATTATTATGTGATAACAACGTGCAAGGCAGAAATGTTGGCTGTATTGTGCTTGTAATGACAGTGTGATAGGCTGGTATGTAGGAAGAACCAAATGGTTCATGGCCCATATAATCACATAGAAAGATCAGTGCTAGCCCTGCCTTGGGTTCTATGAAGAGTTTTTACTCAGCTCTGGGTCCACAAGGGCTTAGTATATGCAAATTAGCCTGGGCTGCATTTAGGTTTCCCATGTCAGAGGACCAGACTGTGCTTTGAAATGACATTTGGGTCTACTTGAAAAGAACAGTAACTGAAAATTAAAGAAATCTTAGCTCTAAGAAAGCTCCTTGTATCAGCCAAGTTTAATTATCCCATTCCTGTATGTTACATTATGTGATCAAAAAAGAAAGGCTCATCTCCATGAACACAAAAGAGCCCAGAGGAGCTACAGTATTGTTAAATTTTGCTAAACATTTCTAACAACTGTTAGGAAAAGTTTGCTACACAGGGAACAATGCAGGATATCGTCTGGGGCAAGGATGTACAACACCATTGTTGAAGGTGCTTTGGAGTTATGCAACAGCCAGGGACTGTGGGTACTGAATAGCTTTTGATCCTAAAAAATGACTTTCCCAGATGCCAGTGAAACTATAAAATCTATCTACCTAATGTTTCAAGGAGATGGACTATCATGTTCTCCACTTTCAGTCTGATAAAAGTTGAATAATATCACTGAATCCTGTTATGTGCCTGCCAAGAACCATCTCACAGCAGGTATTGTTAGGTGAGATAATTCATTAATATACAAAAAGTACCATAGATTTTATAGTGCTATAGACTTCTTTGGGGTGACAGATGCTGTAAATACAAATCACTATTTTTAATTGCAGTGGTTCAAATTTTTCTGTTCCTGTCCATAAATTACTTTAGTGTTGCTCTTGGGGTGTATGTGGATGCCAGTATTGTGTGTATATTTTGGGAGCTGGAGTGAGGGGACAGAGAGAGATGGAGAAAGGAGAGAGAGGCAGAGAGGGAAGGAGAAAAAGAAAAGGGAAATTACTTTTTTTAAGAGATCTGAGACTATTTGCTGTACAGAAAGTATGTTTGCAGCTGGTGAAAGGTACATTTGCTAAATAAATTATATTCTCTTTTCTACAAGGTTTTCAGCAGGGGAGAATAGCTTTAGTATTTGGTGACTGGCTTTAAAATAATGTTGAGAGGCTATAATCTTGAAAAAAATACAGATACTTTGAATGGATAGACATGTGGAATAAATGGCTTATAGATAATCCCCTGTGAATAGATGTGGCATGTCTAAGACTGGTTATGGATCTGCTATGTTAATTACTGAGAATGAAGTTGAGTTCTCCAAGAATAAATCAGAGCTGTCAAACAGTATCTAAAATGATAGTCATTTCCTGGTTGGCACAGATAATAATGCTAATGGTTGTCAGTGGAATCTTTGTACAAAAGGTATTACATTTCCCTACTATTTTATCTCCTAGTAATGTCCTTATTTTCTTTTCACTGGTTACAGTTTTAAAAGATGCATGCTATTAACCCTCAGCTATTCACAACAGAATCCACTAGTTAGCTACAAATAAAGCAGTGGACTGGTTTTTCTGGACTGGTTTGTTTGTCAACAATTGAAGAATTTGAATTTTGAAGTGAAGTTCAACTGAGCCCATTTAGGACACTCTTCTCAGCTCTTCTTGAAGGCTGTTTTCCCAAGATATTTCTTCCTTTTTTGGAGAAGAGTTTTGAAGGCCTCTAGCCTGCAGGATGCAGTGAGTATACCTCACATCTTAAAGTCCTGCAGATGGTGGGACATTTATTTCCAAGGCTAGATAACCACATCTAAAATACGTTAGAAAGTACAGATCATTCCTGTTGACACGGCACAACATTGATTGAGTGAAGCATAAACTCCATAGAAACACATAGAAAAGTGTAAGTGAACTTATGCTCTGCTCAGGATTCTTGCAGATATAAAACTTTCCATTTTCTTATGTCTCTGTTATTCATTATTAAAACTTCAGGTTCTGTTTTCCTTACTCCATGGTGTTTCACTAGAATACTATATTCTAACATGAATTCTTCAGAGACCTCAAATTTGTTTCTTGTTTTGATTATTTTGCACTTTTGCATACATTGTGAATAGAAATTTGAGTCCACTGACTGCAGTCCCAGGTAGACAATCATGGAAAACTCTGAAGTATTGAGGAAGAAATTTGTCATGGATTGCAGTGGGACTTGCCCTCCTAAAACTTTAGAGACTTCCAAATTCATTTTTTTTGTGATGTGTCCAACCCTCTGGATTTCTTCCATTCTTTGTGTTTCAACTACTGTAATTTGACTTATGATATCTAATGATTACAAGCACTCAGGCAGGCTTGGGCAACTAAAAACAGATTTGGAAAAAAGAATCCAACTTTAGACTTTGCTAAGTATTCAAAAATTATTAGTTTCTAAACTTATTTACTTACCTTAAATTAAACAAAAATTCAGATGTTGATATTTCAGATGTATCTGTAATCACAGCAATAAAAAATTTGAAAATGTCTTCAACAGTATAAAAATATGTTTAACAACTGGAAAAGAAAGAAAGTAGAGACAGCTGTTATTTCCTCAAGTGGAAATAATGTGATTTAGATAACTGGTTTCTCAGTATGAGTAGGAGAGAACATTGTTAGAGCTTAAAGGTTTGGTTTTGGATGTTTCTATTTTTAGACTCCCTTAATGGCTTAATTTCCAGACAAAATCAGCAGTTTCTTAAACAAGTAAATATAAAGAAACACCACCTGACCAAGGACAGTAATTTGCTAGCCACCTGTGTATGGAAATGTGCCCCAAACCTACTTAGGACAGAGGGTTATGTGAGATGCCATATGCCTCCCCTTAGAGGCTCTCTGTGACCTCTCTGGCTTTCAAGGTGCTAAAACTCCCATTACAGTCAATGTAGATGAGATCACAGGTGCTCGTGGCCATTTGAACCACTTAAGTCATGTCAGATACTACATGAGAAAAGCTGCACTCTTGTGGAGTGGTTCTAGAGGCCAGGAAGAATTACAGACCATCTAGGTGGAATTATACTCCACCTCTGGATAACTGAATTTAGCACCCAGTTAGTATGGTGCAAGGAGACACTAGGAATAGCTCAGGGATTGTTGTCCACCACTGGGGATACTACATCCTAGTCATACTGATAATGTATTAAGGGTTTCAAATGTAGTGCTTTGTAGACAAGTGTGTTATGACAATAAATGTGTTTTAAAAGAATGTGACTCGCTCTGATATACTGTAATGGATGTTGTATAAATGCTTAAGTGAATCAGATATGCAAAAATCATCTTCATCAAAAAAAAGAAGCTCCATTAGCTGAATAAATAATTAACTGCAAATAGTTCCCTTGCCCAAAATACCAAAATTGGTTTACACAAACAGTGGAGCATATTGTAGGAAGATGTTCTGTTCTGCCACTTTTGAGGAAAGCAGCAAAAATGCTTAGAAATTAAATAATTTTCATACAGAATGTCTGACTTCACTGTAGTAACTAGTTTGAAGTCCCATTTAGTAGAGGCATTGCCTTGACATAGGCAGATGAAGTATGTATTTTGAGAATCTGTCCCAGCTCTTTGCTTCTGACCTTTCTGGGTATGCACCATAAGTCCTTATGCTTCTATAAATAATGGTCTGTTACTCATGAGGAAAGCCTGTATTACTCTCTGAGTACAGAATGTGGTGTGACTGTGGATTATTTTTTTCACATATAAATACTGGAAGTAAAACCTTGCTTCCTCAAAGACTAGTGGCATAACTCTGCAGTTGGGCTTCAGCAGCATTATGTCTTGTGATTTACTCAGTTGTAAAGAGTACTTGCAGGTAAAATGCCATATGATGCAGTATTGCCTTTAGCATGTCAAAGACTGATAATGATTTTGCAGAAGAGTTTTACTGAAAATTTTGAAATCAAGTAACTAGAGGTCACTACATTAGAGGTACAGGAGTGCTTGGGCTGGTATGAAAGTATAGGCATCTTAAAATACTGGGAAAAACTGTAATTGCACTGAAGTCTGAGTACAGCCAGGGCAGAGCTCAGTGAGATGGAATTAGTTTCTTTGTGCTTATCTGTACCTTTTGTGTTGGATGGATGTCTTGTAAGGTGATCTCTTCACAAGTGCACCAATACAATTATACAGGTTAAGTGTATTCCAGTATTTTGGCTATAGATACCTACAACTGATTATCCAAAATCCACAGATCACGTTTGGGTTTTCACCTCTTTTTATGACAAAACAGCTAACAGGTCCTAGAATCTTTAATTTTCTTTCAAGGTTAACAATTTCAGAGGTGAAGAAACAAAAGGATTTTAAAACTTAAAAGAAAAATTAGAGATATGAATACCAAAATTCACAATACTGAGAAAATGCCTTGTTTCCTTGTAAATGACAACTTTTTTTCTAATATGATGGATGTGAAATACGAGCTCATTTAGCATTAATTTCTCTCTAAAGAGATTATGGAAGTTTTATTCAGGCAAAACCTGATCTTATTTATAACTATTATATGTGTGTTTAAAACTGTCATGTACTTATTAGTTCATTAAACTATTTTTTCATCAAAAATATTTTTAATTAGCAATTATCAATTCTAAACTTTGTGAGTTTCTTTTCTTTGACTTTTATGGTGATTATCATATAAATATGCATCCATAAATTTAGAATGAGCACAATTTGGAAATACTTTCTTAATTTCATTGCAGTATGAATTGCTACCTTCAGAAAGGTTCTGCAATAGCAGATTGCTGGTGATATGCCTTCCTGCATTTTAGGGAAAAAATGCTATTTTTGATATTCAACTTGACAAATTCTTTGCTTGAATGTCTTCATGCAGTTTTCAGTCAAAAGCTACCCTGTTCTGTGCAAATTGCAAGAAGTTGAAAAGATAACATGCTCCATCAGGAATGTAGTGTAATGCACCTGATACTGTTGAAGTGAAGCCATGAAAATGAAATGTCATTAACCCTAAATCTATAAAGTTAGATAAACTCTCATTTGAAGACAAGGAGTTTCCTTAATCTAACATTATTAAGCATATATTTGTATGCTCACTTCTGTGTAGATTTTTCATTTATACATTGTGAATTGTATTTCCAGATGCAACTTTCACAGGTGTCTTAAATATTACATTGAAAACTATAATACAATAATACATTAAAATAATAATACATTGAAAACTTTAGGGTATAAACACTCTAAGAAAGCTGTAATGATTTCAGAAGGATATCTTACTATTAAGAGAAGTTCAAATTGAGACATTCAGAGCAAGGAATCTGAATATCTGAAAGGTGAAAACGGGCATATTTATGACATTGGAGGGAGCAGGATCTATCCCTACAAGAACTTTATAAACCTCTGGCACATCCTGACTTTAAGTTCCCTGATGTGTCCAGTGTGATGGACAGCTCCCAGTCAGCCACCATGGCCTGGGAAGTACACTGCACCCACCCAGCAGCCCACAGTGTGCAGGAATTCCCAGCAGCATTAGTCAGCACTGAGCAAGTACACATTCGAAAATACAAACTGTAACATCTACTATGTAAAGGTAGGCATTTCAGTTAAACTGAGATTATTTTAGAAACTTTTTTCAAGTTTTTTTCACTTGTTTCAGGTTTCCATTGGAATATCACCAAAGTTTGAGCAATATAGTTTACAGGGCCACAGGTGGATATTATTGACTTGAGCCACTTGCATGCCTCAAACATGTCTTTATTACTTTGAAATCTGATATATCATATGTGGGAAGATGAGCAGTTTATGTATGTCCTTGAAAATCCACCCTATTCTTGATTAATGCATTCCTAGATTTAGGATTCAAATATGATACTATTGTATTGCTCATTTTCTTAAAATGAATAATCAATTTGCAACTGCCATTTCCATAACTATGCAAATATACTAATGTGCTTCTACAAGACAAAGGTACAAAATTATTTTCAAATACTAGTCATTTAGATAGCACTGATTAGAAGCTTTATACATTATTAAGACTGTATAATGAGTTCTTCAGTTTTAAAAATGATTTTACATCTAGATTTATTAGATGCTTAAACTTCTCTATATTAACACTAGAACCAGATGATCCACCCTGGTCCCTTCCAACTTTACCCATTCTATGATTCTGGGAATCTGTGACTTGACTTGAAATCACACTCGGTTATGTTTATTCCTTTTCCTAGAAATAGTTATGTATAACTTGTAAGTTCCATGTCTTACTATGTACTCAAAATACGGAATGATATCTATTATTTATATTTTTATTTTTCAAGACAAAATGATATATAGATATTTTATGATTATGTTTTCAGCAATAATTATACACTAAAGACTAGAGATCATAACTAAAAGTTTCAAATTCTTCAGTTCAGGAAAATGATTTTATCACTATACTTTATGAAGATAAAGTTGAATTGAAGTGAGTTGAATTAAGGACTAAGAATAGCTTTTAATGTGCAGACATTTTTGGTACCAGATAATAGCTGAAAGTATTAATTAAATGGAAGTGAGAACTGCAGCAACTTTCCCAAGAGGTGTCTTCTAGCAGAAACATGAATGCATAAGGAAGAATGGAACTTCTTTGTCAGCTGACTATTCCTAGCAATGTTCTGTTTGAAAGACTTATAATAAATTGTGTTAAGCTTATATTGCTGAGTTTTTGTTTGAATTAGGACATTCAATTTGTTTTGATAACTATTATTTAACTAAAAAATGTAAATGCTTTAAGCGCCACTAAATTGTCTGTAATAGAGTTGTGAAACTTTCAGAGAAATGAGATGAAAAATAGTGATGACTTGACTTCACCATTTTTTTCTCAGATTTCAAATTTAATTTTTTCTATAAAATCAGAATAATCTTTTCAGCTCTAAAATGTAGATTATGATGAAAATAACTCCACCTATTTTTTAATTGATTAATTTTAGAGCAGGATTTAGAAGGGACTATTTTTCCTGTAGTTTAAAGTCCAGAAATGAGATCAAAGCAATCTGCATCCTGCCAGTAGTACTGTCTCAGGACTATGTGAAATAGATTTGTTTCCCTATTTTTAAGAATAAATTTGCCATTGAAGCATTTCAGAGTTCTTGTATCTGCCTAAAGTGGATGCATTGAATAAATTCTTTTGGCAAGTACGAAATTAAAGAATGTTGTAATGAACAAAACTGTAATATCAAAAAAAGTCAGTTAATCAGCTTCCTGGGATAACTTAGTTTGACAAGTGATAATTTAGAAAATTTATTTTGATTTAAAAACATAACTACTTAGAGAAACAGAAATGTAACTGTCTATTTTGCCATAAAAGAGAAAACAATCTGAAATGAGCTCATTAATTTTACTGTAATATCTGATTTTATTTGGTTAATTGCAGAGTAGCACTGATTAATTATTTAATTACCACAAAACAGTCTTCTGTATATCAAGCCCAAGAAAAGTCTGCAGCTTCATTTAAACTCATTAAGATGCTATTGTGTGGGCACATGTGAATGACTCTCTGGAGACTGAGAGCACAGACAAATGGAACCGAAGAGGTTTCCACCTCCACAGAGTGCAGTTCAGGTCCACTTTGTCCTCTGGAGCTCAACGGGAAAAGTTACTGGTGGCTGCAGTCTTGGCTTTAGTATTTCCCCTTTTGTGTTAATGCAAGTATAACAGATGCAAAGGGCAGGATTCTTCTCCAAATGAAGGCATCAAGTAGTAGAAGTCTTCGTGGCACATACACATGGACTGGATATCTGAGCACTGTAGCCTTTGGATAGCTAATCAAGGGAGTCTAGACAGAGATTTAGGTCATGCTGACACTAAGTACTACATTGCTTTCTACCATAACTGGATATATAGCGTGGGATCCCTTAGGGTATCTTGCTTGGATTCCATTTGGATTCCACTCCAGAAGGCTCCAGAAAGCTTTTTGTAGCTTTCCATGTAATATCTGCCAGTTCCCTGAGGTCTAGTCTTACTCAAGGTCTTGGCGTACCCTACGTGCCTAGTCCTGTTCAAATCTGTGATGTGATTTGTAAAAAAAGCAGCATAATCTGTAAGGAGCCAAGAATTTCTTGCCTGCCCAAGTGAAATGGGACCACTACAGGTGCTGGTCCAGTTAAATTATACTTTTGCCAACAGCACAAACTGACAATTTAAATAATTTAAATTATGGGGGTGAAGTTAATAATGCAATTAAGATATATATCTCTATATCTATTGAGGAGCAGAAGAAGCAGAGCATATCTGTCAGGGGGTACAAATGAGGTGCCACAGGTGAACCCTTTGGCCATGCCCTCACTGAAGACTGTGAGCAGGGCGAGCAGAGCTGCAGTGGTGACAAACAGAGTCCAAACTAGTAACCTTATTGCTTTGTAACTAAAAGGATCAGAGCAACTTGCACTGTATGAGCTGAGTGCCATATTTACTGGCTGCAGGACTCTGTGTGGGCAGCAGAATAAAGCTCTATATCTCAGCTGACAGTGGCTTCTGGAGACTCTTTGTTTTGGGAGTCTTTATGTAAAACTGCTCCACCCAATGTGGTGGTTGACAACTGTCCAACAATAGTACTGAGGTATCACTAATACCATTCAATATGGCATAGTATTAAGCAATGCTAGGAATATTTAGCAAATGTCTTTAGCATGCCCTCAAGTGAATTTTTTTCAACTTCTCTTACCACCAGCGCTAAAGATGAAAAAATAATTTTTACACCAGACCAAAGAATGGAGATCAAATACTTGGGAATTTATGCCCTATTCAATTTACTAATAGTCATTAATCTTCAGTGTAATATGAGAGCCAGTCCCATTTCCTTGGAAAGACATTCCAAATTCTAGATTGAATGATGGTCTGGGCAGAAATGTGTGATTTGGTAAAACAGTGTAATTATATAGAATATGAAATTTAATAGCTCTTAATTCATGAAACAATTGCATTTTACTGCAATACTTTGCATAGCTATTTGATATACAAAACAGCATGTGCATATGAAGATGTATATGCATTTCCTTTATGAACACTGTGTCACACATTCAGGGAATGCAGTTAACAAAAAGATAAACTTGCTGTGCCAACATTTTTCCTGCCCTTCCAGACTTAGCAGGGCATGTATTTTTATAGTTTAACAAGCTTTCCTATTAAATTTTGAAAAATGAATCTATTATTGACATACTTGAAACATATTCAATTAGTCTTGATTTGGTATATTTGATTTAAAGGCTTTTGATTATTTGTTCCATGTTCTAACTTGACAATTTAGAAATGGAATGAAATTAACCTGTCAGGAAGGATTAATGAACAGATTTTTTTCACAAGTTTAGATGATTTACAAGAATTTCACTGCTGATCTTGCCATTGAACCAATATTCATTTCTGAAAATGGATTAAAGGTTCGTGTGATGGTATCCTATACTTTCATATACTAATTAACATCCATTTATCAGAGGGATAAAATGAGACTATGTAAAGCAGTGAACTGCACTGTACTATAATTAAAGCCAAGTTGTTTCTTATGTTAAAGAATGAACACATTTACAGATTATTAGCATGTGCATTAAATACAAATAAGCATAACTGATGGAATAACTAATTAATTGAATATTATTTGAGCCTATCTTTATTGCAATAAATATCCTGTAAATGTACTGCTTAGCTGCAGTACAGAACTATGTATTGACAAGTTGTGTTTCTCTGATGGGCTTAGTGAACTATTCTTAATAGTTCTTAATGAAAAAGTACATCAGAAGATGCTTTTGTAGTCTACTAGTAAACTGTGAATAATTTCTTAATTTCCAATGTTCAACATCTTTCAAATTCAGTTATCTCTAGCTTTGATAATCTGATAAATGGCAGCAGTGGAAGGAGAAGGCTTGAATGTGCCTTTAAAAAAATTGTTCCCATTTTGCCTCATCTCAGATTCCAGCTGCGGAGGACTAGGGGCAACATCTTTTGTTGTAAAACATGTTTGGTCAGCTTACCGAGGAAGAAGAACTTTAAGTTGTAATTTTACCTGCAGTAAGTTTCTTCCTTCATTGCATATGGATTATTGTGGACAATAATAAAAGCAGAAAAAAATTGTAAAAAATTTCATCTTCTGTAAAAGCTCATAAAAATACTTTATTTAAGTATTAAAAAGTGAATTTTCTGTCTGTTCAAAGGAAACATACAGCTCCTGGCCTCTATATGAAAATACATTCTTGTTCTAATATCTAGTGATTGCAAGAAATTTGTTTTGCAGTTGGATTTTGATTAAGGTAGCTGACTGGCTTGACTGAGATGCCCCAATGACTTTAATGTGATTAATGCAAAATAAGCATCTTATTTCTGTGTTGGGATCAGCTGACTAGAGAGACATCTCCTTTCAGTGGATGGATACAGTCAATCAGGTGGTTACATGCATTGACTATTAATGCCTGGATTACTGCCTGGATTATTTTAGGGGCTGCATCAATTTGGTTGTAGTCGGGCACAACTACTGGTGTAGAAAGGTGAGAAAAAGATGGTAGAACTACGGTGAATAAATTGTTTGGGGAGCAAAACAGTGGGTGGTGACTGATGTTAGAAAACGAGCAAATGGAGAATAACGGCTGAACAGGGAAATGTGGCTGAGAAGGCAACTGGGAGATACTTTGTCAAATAAAAACTATTTCCTCCTGTTTCCTATTGCAGCTTCAGTGTTACAATTACTCTGTTTTTAACAGAAATTATTATTTTGATATTTACTATTTTGTCACGGCCATTTCTTGAATTTTAAAAATGCAACCAAATTTAATTGTCATCTTTTTGAAGCCATGCAGAATCTTACCTAAGACAATTTGCATCCAAATTAAGTGAAAGACTCTTGGTGGTTTTAGAGGACAAGAATTGATCTCTATGTTTTAAAAGTACTAAGGAAGATACTTTTCAATTCTTTAGAAATCATGTGTAAAATGGCTTTGTGTAGATAATCCTTCTTGATTTCACTGTTATAGAGTAGTAGATACTCTCCCAAGAGGATCCCAAGATCCTCTTGTTCTCTCAGGTATACCTTTTACAAATCACACTACCTTAAACAAGATGGTACAAACTCAGCGATTTCATTTTTCAGGCAATGGTTATAAGTTCTTAACAAGCTGCATGTCAAAGGTTATGTTAATTTTCTTTTGATCTACATAAGAGTGAATTTCATTTTATGCACAGCATGTTCATTTTGTATTTGAACGATATTTTAAAAAAGACAGTTCATTAAGTAATTTCAGTGTATTGACAAATGGGCAGGATTAAAGACTATTAAAACAATGACTTGTCAGTGTATCATTCCCACTATGATGCATTTTAGTATTAAGAAGACAACTCTGGATCTCCTATGATGGTAATTTAGATACAGTGATTTCTCCAGGACATTACTCTTGTAAATAGACTTTACCTATTCAAGTTCAGCAAGTTATAAAATATAAGTTATCCTGATCATTGAATTGAAATACAATATAACACATCAATATTAGGAAAGAAGACTCTTACATCTAATATATTTTTGCATGCTTTCCATATGAATAAGACTTGACCTTTAGCCAAGACAGTTTCTGTGACTTTCCTTTAATAAAATGAAAGTAAACTTTGAAGTAAAGGAGTACCAATTAAGGACTTTGGTACAATTTCACCAGCAATTTGCACAAATGACTATGACTGCTTTAATTTTAGGCATGTTAGTACTAATATTTTATCTTGATAATCACAGGGAACTAAAAGTTACTGGACAAGGGTTAAAATAACCCCCATGGAACTTATCTACCTTGCAGTATAATGTTTCCAGGTTCTATTGAATTGATAGAAATGACTTCTAATCCTGGGTAACCCTTTATCCTACAAATATTCCAAGTTCCCATTGGTCTTTCTAGTTAATTGTGTTGTCATATGGCCAGGTGCCTTCATCTTTTCTTACATTCATTCAAGTGTCAGCTGAATAAGCAGCACATGCAGAACATGGGCCTGAGTGCCTGGGTACTCTGGATCAAGCTTAGGCAGACAGGGAGACCCAAAGGAGATCTTTACATTACCCTTCCCCTCTGAGCCACGCTGGGATTGTTACTTACAATTTAACTGCACTTCTGTGTACCTTCATTAATCCCAGTGGATCTTGCCTGTATGTATTTCTGAACCTTCATCTCCCTCTTGTTTTGTGCTCCCTTTGCTAGAATCATTGCTATTACTTATTCACAGCGTGGCAGTTGAGAAGTGCCCTGGAGGGAGATTTATTCTTACTGTACGGACACACCTCATCATGTTAGTGCTGCAGGAAGCCTGGAAAATCCCTTTTTCCATTTGCCATCTTACCTTCTAATTGACCTACATTTTTTTCCCACTCAATACAAAATTTATACAGCTCGAAGTGTTTTTTATTTGCACTCATCATTTCTGAAATGCTGAAATAATTTGTATCCAATAAAAAGGCTCAAGTAAAAAAAGTGTAGATGATTGATTTTTTGCTTATTTTACTGCAATGATTTGGTATTGAGGTACATCAGATTTCTATTTATATGAAATTAATGGTTTCAGTGTGATTTTACTCTGGGATGAATTAGATATAAAAAGTTAAATATGTCTGAAAGCCTATTTTCAGAATCAAGGCCTTTCTCTGAGGTTTTTAAAATTTAAATAATTTCTATCTTTTCCTGTCATAGCATAAGGATTATGAAAATGAGGGGACCCATACATACATACCCATATGGGTCCGTATACAGGGACCCATAGCAAGGGCTATTTTCCACAGCTGGACTTCTGGTATTTATAATTTGTAAAGCCACAATCAAAAGAACATTGCAATAGCAGAAGCATTTTTGCAAAGGGAAATAATCAAAGTGTTTATACTGTTTCTCAATTTTTCTGCTTTGGAATCTTCAAAAAGACAATGCAAGAACATAGATAGATCAATGGATCGATCGATAGCCTTCATTAAAATTGCAAAAGTTCCTGGGGCCAGCAAACCAATTTATGAAAGCACAGAGATAAACATTTTGCACAAAGGAAATTAATAAAATGTTCCCCAGTGGTTCTGAAATGGGGTTGCTAAAATATTTTCCTTGCTGTGCATGGGTTAATGGGGTCATCATAGAAACAAAGAGTTGCGCATTTGGACTACAACGGCACAATAGTTCTGCTTCCAGCAGCATCTAACAGCTTTCTGCCCCTCTTCCTGGGGGTAGGGTGGTCTGCTGAACCACTGGCCCTTGGCCCAGGTCTTTCCCGTGAGGTTGCTGCCGTAGTTATAACCACAGGAATTTGGAGAATCCTTCCATGGGTACGCACTGCTGGAGGTTTACATCTCTGAGGCCAAATGCATTACTTGCATGTAGGCTGAAGGTGGAAAAAACTCTGTCAGGCTTCTTACTTCTGCCACTCCAGGTGTAAATATATTTTCACCCATTATTCCTTTACATGCACGTGCAAAATGAAATATTCTGTTGAATAGGTGCTTTCAAAACTATTCACAACAGGGCAGCAAAATAGGACCACCTCTACCAAATGCATCTGGTAATAAATGTTAAAGAGAAATTGTGGAATAGCAGAAAAACATGTAAAAATATGAGAAATTTCAGGGTAATGGTGCTTTAGTTCTACTTGGTGGCTGTCAAAGCTTTCACAACATGTATGTGACAAATTGCGGTTGCTCAAATTTATTTCTTGTTAGTACATTCTCTAATAAATAAAGAAATTTAAAGGCTGATTTAAAATGCAAATCTTACGTAACTTCTAATGAAATTATTGCAAAATTGATGTTTTTCTTTTTTGTAGTGAGTGAGTAAAGACAAAATTTTAATAAAGTTTTCTGCATCAACATGTGCCTGCTATTGCATGCACAGAAAGAGAAAGGCTTATTTTCCTGTTTAAAAAAAAGAGTGTAGAAGTGAACTGTTATTAATTTAAAATTGTTATACTGTAAATAGACTAATGCTTTCTGGGGAATGGAAAAACAAAGAGATGGGTTGATGGAAACCTATAAATTGTATGAGAAGAAGTCTGCTTCTGCTTTAGAGAAAAAACATATAAAAAGAAAAAAAGAGAAAATATTAAGTAGGGAAAAAAGTAGAAGGGATGTTTGTGTAGAAATTGAAACAAAGAAACATCTGTTACACAGAAAATTTGGAATAGAGTTGCATGAAAGCTTTGATTGTTTCTAACTTGCTGCTGCTGGAGATCAGGACTTAGTGCTTTGCTGTCCCCCTTTGGGCTTACTGAGCCTGTTTGGACAAGTTCAGAACATTTTAAGAGTCCAAGCTTTCCCTGCAATCATGTTCACTGTAATAATGAATAAATTGCATCTCAGAATTCCAAAGCAGTTACAAGTGACTTCTTTATTCAATATTCATTTCTATAGACATGCTGAAAATTGTGCTGGGGAATTTCAATTTTTTGTAGAAGTGAGAAATAATAATTTGGCTAGAATTGTTTGCTTGATCTCTCTTTTTTTTCTTGCCTAGGTTCAGGCCAAATCAGGGTTAAAAAACCCAACAAACCTTGAAAACTATAACAAAAATTAATTCTGTGTCTGTTTTACCAAAAGGACACAGAATGTGAAGATTCTCCAGAGTGTGCACTCCTTTATATGAAATGCTTTATTATCTTGCATTTTTACCTCAGGCAAGCAAAAACTGTACTACTACCTTAATTGTGAATCCTCTGGGTGTGAGGTGAGAGGACATTCAATACTACAGATCTGTTAAGAGGCAGCTGTTACATTGCCATGGAACATGATGGCATGGTACATATTTCTAATCAAAATGTTTGGTTAACAAGAAGGTCAAAGAAGCAATTAGTGGTGGAATACAGTTCTACTGTGCACCACGTACTATTTGACTAAAATACAAACTGACAGCAGGGGGATTTCTGCTGTTGGAATCACAAAGGTGACCTAGGGCACTCTATCAAGCTTAGTTTGACCCTGACAGCTTTTGACCAGCTATTTGTTGTCATATCTTTCTGACTGAGCAAGATGACAAATATACACAAGACCTCATGCTCAAATGCTGCCTTCTGTGAAGTGAGACAGATTTTGACCTTTAATTGGTAGAGGTCTCTGGGTCTTGTGACTCCACATCTGCTATCTTTATTGTATTGTAGTGGACAGAAATTCTGTTAACTACTGTAGCAGTATGTGCTCCCAGAATAGGAAAAATCTAGCTGCAGTTAAATGGCATCGGAAGATTTTTTATTCCACAAGACAGTCCTTTTTTAAAAAAGAGATTGCTTTGACTTTGCAGAAGAAGAGAGGCTTGCTCCAAGTAATAAGACTCTAATAATTCATGCTACTCAGCACTGATGCAGAGGCCTAACATGACAAAAGAAAAGATTTGAGCTCAGTTTGAAAATAGTTGAATAAATAAATAAGAAATTTGTCCAGAGCTAGAACATTTGAGTAAATATATCTTTAAATTTTTTTTATAAAATAAAAATATCAGTTTCAGAAGTTAGCCTTTCAAAAAAGGAGGAAGAAATTATTAATAACTTTTGTTTTTGTGGCAATAACCAAAATGAGACCACTGTTCTCTTTAATTTTTCTATAAAGAATTAATACTTTTCAGTTGTCCTTTAGGACATATAGATTGCCCAGGCAGAATCGCTTACCATGGATGTTTTCATTTGCCACCAAATAAAAGTTGGCTAAGTCTTGAAATATAATTTCTTTATTTGATTTCCCTCTGTTTTGTGTGCACTTACATTTTTCCATGCCTATGATGTTGGTGTCTGAGTACGTTCAGTTTGCGGACTTCTATCTCTCTGAAAACTGAGTTTGCAAACTACAAGTTGAGAGAAACTGCCTTAGATTAATGAAGAAATATAGAAAGGTTCTTCACTGGGGAGCTGACTTGTAAAAAAGAGGGTCAAAATTCAGTGAGCAGCACAACAACAGAGGACAGCTTATAAATTAGTGTGGAAGAGTATCAATAACCATGTGGCTTCTCATTCCTGCTCTTGGGCACTGCTTTTGTAAAGCCTTTGATGGATGAGCTGGCTAGATGAATATCTTGTGATCTCAGTTCCTTTTGTCTTAGCCCTTCCACACATAACAGCTCCAGGAAGGCATGAAGAGGCTCACTGCTCAAAGGGACCAGGCATTTTCAAGGTACCACTCAGCTGCTTCTCAGTGTCAGAGCTTCTGGTCTCCTGCTCTTACCAGATCCTTTTGCCTGGAACAGCCCTCAAATAAGTGTTATTGCCACTTTCTTCTGCTTGCTCTTCCCAAAGTTTGCTGTTCAGCCCTCACTTTTATTGGTCCTGCATTCAGCTACCTGCTGCCTGCTTCCCTGTCCACTGATTGTTCCTGAGACTACTCTTTCCTAATTATAGACTGCTAGCCTGTAGGTAGAGTAGCTCTCACTCAATCACATGCTTTTTCCACTGAAAAATCTGGTTTGCTATTTTCCACTGGTTCAGCAAACACACCCTAGAATGGTGCCTCAGTCTTACCTATCCTATTTGGGAAGGATGACAGGACTACCAGTACATTAACACATGTACCACAATATTTGTAGAAATATACAGACTTATTTGATATAAAAATATTACTGCATTATTTAGGCTCTGGTGCATCATTTAAGATCTCATAAAACACTGCTTCCAACATTAATAGAAATCAAGAGAGATTTGAACATCTTCACATTACTTATTATTTCAAGGTATTTTAAAGTAAAGTGTGTAATGATTAATGGCAATTATAATGAGAGAATGCCTAGTGGGTACCATGCTGTCAGCACTAAGTATTTTTGTCTTACAAGAATGTATTTTCTCCATGGAGTCTTTAATGTTATAGTTGATTTTAGTAGGCATATGCATGAGGACTATTTTTTGGATAAAAAATGTTTTGACAGTAAAACTCTTAAAGTACCAGCCTGAGAGGTATTATAAACACTAGTGCCATCTAGGTAATACAGAGACACCTGCAGAGACCTGCAGAAAAAGATACTAGGAATATAGAAGAAATCTATAGTGTGAGACTGAATGAATGTGAGAAAAATCTAGCCTATAAAACATATTTAGCAGAATGTAGAAAAAGAAAATAAGGCAGAAAATAAGGCATTTGTTTGCAGCATGAAAAAGGCTCATAACTGGATTTGTGTCATAAAGAAATACCACAATTCAATCTCTTATTCCAAGAGAAAGCTGTGGTAACAGTCTTGATGAAGTGTATGCTGATGAATACTCTGTAAATAGTAATCATTTGCAATTATTGCTAGTGGTTGGATGTTGTCTCTTTCTGTTCTATGTTTGCATTTGGTTCAAGAAGGATGTGAAAGGAATCTTCTACTCCAGCAGTTTGGCTTCTTGTCCCAATTAAAGTTGCATGAAAATAATTAAACTCCCCAGACCTTATACAGCTTAAAAACTTTAGCTGGGATGAATGCATTTATTTATTTATTTTTAAAATTAAAGTCCTGGCATTTTGGCCATTCTCTCTTCCTAATACATTACCTGCCTGTGGCTGAACACTGGGGATTTTTGTTCTGAAATATTCAGGGCTTTATTCAATTGTCTGAAGATAGGTTTCTAATTAAGATACCCTTAGTCCCATGGGGCTGGTTGGGTGCTTTTAAGACCCATGGGATACTTGTGCCCCTCTGAAAAGGCAGTTGCAGTATCTTATATGGTGCAGTGTGTGTCTGTGTCAGGCAACTAATTTTTTAGTCAGAAATGCTGAATGTGGAAGCAATCAAACCAACAATATTTCTTCGAACAAAATTAAAATGTTTCTTTATACAAATTCTTCTTTTACTCTCTTTTAAAATGCACACACTAACATATAAGACCGGCAGGAAACCTACATTCCTTGTGTTGGTCTGGAAGTGTATACAGAAGTGTGTAGGTCATTTGGTGAAACAACATCAAAAGGGGGGTCCAGGTTGGGCTCTTGCCAGAGCACTTCATTGGGATCCATTCTCAAAGTGCCCAGAAGAAATGGGGTATTGAGAACAGACTTCAGTGCTAATTGATGACCTCTTTCCCAGCTGATCTTCTTCCCAAAGCAAACATATTTCTGTTGAGCTGATGTACCACCTGCCCAGTGGTCTTGCAAATCACTGGGTCTACAGTGCCTGGACCAGTAGGTGCCACTGTGATGGAGTGGGAACAACATGGTCTCTGCAACAGTCAAAACACTGAACAGAGCACTTGTTGGTAAGGCATCACATAGGAGTCCAACACATCTGTTTGTTCAAAAGTTTATTGGCCAAGTACTGTCATCCACACAGGGCAAACCATGGCACATTCAAACCCTGTGTTTTTTACACCTTTCTTTCTAAGATGCTCATGTTTGCATAAGGTCCAAAGCAATGATTATTGCACTTTTAGGACATTATTTTTAGTTCTGCTCAAATCCATGCAGAAGAACGTCCCTATTGACAGTTTTATACTTTCTTCTGGGTTATTGTTGGATTTCCTACTATCTTTATGTTAAGTACAGAATTTTAGCAAGTGCTAAAATCCTAGTGCACACAGCAAGGGTCCTGGGACAAATTTGCCATCTGCTGTTCAATATTTCATTTGTGAATTTATGTTTTGCTGATGTTGTATTATACACCGAATCATAGCAAGTTCACTGAGATCCCAGGAATAATAAGTTGTGTGGATTTTTTTTTTTTTTTTAAAGGATATGAACCTGAACAAGCTTCTTCTGTGTCCTTTGGTAACTTTGACAGAAAAACAGGATCTCTTACCCCGTTCCCCCTTTATCTCCTGTTTTTACCTTTCCTTTGATGTAATTTCCTGGTCCTGTATGCCATATGCCAGACCCTGCATACTCAAGTCCTTAGACTGAATCCCCCTCCAGTAATAACATGGAAAACAATTCGGCCTTGATGGTTCTGAAAACCAGGTATTTTTATGACTTAGTTTTCCAAAATATATTTTTAGAAATATGTTTTTCTGATACACCACTGTTAACTTCAATTTCTACTTATATTCTTAATATTACTGTGACAAGAATTGTTTGGGTCTTGGGTCTTCAAAGAGACAGGAGCAGTTGCTGGTTGTTTTAAAGTTATTTATTGTATGAATACATCAGTCTTGAAGGTGAAGAGTTCAAAGTGTTAAAGTCCGTGCTGAAAGCTTTCTGGCATAAAGTCCTGATGTTCTGAGCAGAAGCAGAAGCAGTGAAAAACAGCAGCAACCACTACACCTTTCTTGTTTTCTCCTTCTTTTTCTTCATTCGTTCATCAATTCTCCTTCACCCCAATGCAGTGGAATTTTATTCATAAATCATCCAATCAAGTAAGAGCACGATTCTAAGACATTTTTCCTGCACCTATCCAAGCTCAATTCTAATGTGTGAAAGTAGTGTCAGTTCTTAGACAAAATCTACGCATATAGTTCTACCTATCCCCACAAAGAGTTCTATCTGTTCTAGCTAGAAATGCAAGCAATGTTCTGCTATGTTTTTATTATGTCTAGAGTTAAGTTAATTTTGTGAAAAGTAGCACTACTGAACTTTACACTAGGTTTTAGGACTTTACTAGCTAATACAGCTTCTTAAGACACTTAAAATAAATTTCTACTTAAAACTAAAACAGTTCTCTTTCATGTCTGTGTGGCTTAATATATTTTAATTTCTCTAAAGGCTTTAATTCAATCCCTGCATTTCTCTCTCTCCCTGAGGGACTCTGGGAGGCTTCCATTTCATGCATTCCAACATTACTGTTCTGTTTCATTTAGCCCATGAAAACAGGTTGCAATAAGAGAGGCTACCATTTGACTTACGACTTGCTCCTGCTGCTGATTCCATTTTATTTCATATTTTACTTACATTCAACAGAAGTCAGTTCAGCAGCCCCAAATGGTTTTGATTTAAAATCAGCACGTAGAATATCAGCACAGAAACAAATTATGATATATCTTTCCAAACCAGATTAATGCCTTTTTTCTCTGCTGCAAGAACTGAAAGGTGTTTTCTTGGCGTTCCCCACCAAGTAGCACTTTACAATACTTCAAGATGTTACAGTGCTGCTTTGCAGTCAACATATGTAAAATCAGATTCTGTCTAGTCAGGTTTAGACACTGAAAAAGACACCTCTTTTGGCTGTGACTGATATTCAGAGATTATATAGTTTTGTGTTTATCTTGGTTTTCTTTCACTTTGTGCTCCCATGCCAACTTCTGCTCTTTCCCACTTCTTCAGGTGTTTTGAAAGCAAGAAAGCACTGTAGTTTGCTCCAAGAGCTGCATTACTTCCCACGATATAATTCAAAGGGAATTGCTAAAGTATTTGGAATTTCCTCAGTAAAGATTTTCAGCTTTTGGTGTGGATTTTGGGAGCTTGTGGCTGGCTCTGCTTGCCCTGCCCAGAGGCAGCTCTGCCCTTGGGATGGGCAGTGAGGGTCGAGGATGAAAGCCCCCAGCCTTCTCCAGTTCAGCTCCCCAGGGCTCCCGGAGGAAGACTTTGGGGCATCAGAGGGATGCAAACTGCTCCTCACATGCTACGTGCAATCACACATATGTGTACAATTTATTCAGGATTCAGAGCCTCTTAGGCAGAACTGATGTGGCAAATGAAGAAAAAGACAGAAAGAGCAGATGCATTGCTCACTCTTTAAACTGCTCTTGATCTCTGGCTAATCAAAATCCTAATCAAAAACAAGACCAGTTCTGTGCATACATCTGTTCAATATTCAGCCTGTATTGTCAGTGGTGTCTTGCTGAATTCATTGAGGTTCAGAGCCTTTAGCACCTGCAAGATCAGATCCTTGACTGTAACCAGATGGTGGCATTGTAGCATTACAGCAGTTTTCTAAAGTTGTCATAATTTCAGTCAGGGTAATCCAGAAATCTATGAAAAGCAGAGGATCTATTTCAAAGCGGAATTCACTCTAAAAATGATGCATGTGCATCTAGAGCTGAAAGAGACTGCATAAGCCAAGGGTTCTTTTAATCACTAAAAATAATAAATAAAATTTAAGTTTAAAGAATAATCACTAATAGTAATAAATAAAATGTTATGCTTAAAGAATAATCAATGTGTAGAGAAATCCAAGCAGGCAGTAATACTTAATTTCTTAATGGAGATCCTTAGTATTTAGAAAAGTTCATGTGATATTGGTTGGGAGAGAAATTTTAGGAAAAAGGAAGGCAATTACACAGGCATATGTCTAAAAATGCATTAAATCTGAAAATATAAAATTAGAGAAATAATATAATTTTACTTTACCTAACTATTTTTTTTCTTTTCTTTTTCATTTTTTTTTTAACAAGAAAAATCTTTATATGTAGATTGTGGCACAGAAGCATGAAGTAGAAACATAATAATTCTAAATGCGATTCTACCACATTATTTCACTGTCATTTCCTCTAAGTTATTAACCTTCTCAGCTTCATTCTCTTCAGTTCTGAAGTAAAGTGCTGCAATGCTTTCAAGAATGAAAGTACTGATTAGTTAATATCTGCCAAACACGTTGGAAAATGTTGTGTGCTAACAACAATGAAACATTGTGTGCTAACAACAATGAAAACATACCACAAGTCTCAAAGCTCAGTTTGCAAGAGAAAGCTCTTTTTTCGTGTCTGAGTGTGCTCATGGGTCTAAACCCAGGGAGGCAGCACAGAAACCTGTGGGCTGGGCACTGCCACTGCTGTCTCCACTTGGGTGGAGTGGTGTCTTTCCTAGAATAATTTTAACTGAATGCTTTCTAAACATTAATTAAACCTTAGCCGTACTGCATGAAGAAGTCATGGTTGCCACCTCAGAGATTTTCTGAATGGTGGGATTTTGCACAGGGTCTTGATAAGTGAAGAAACTTTATCTCTCCTGCTCAGCTCCAGTCCTACCTGTCCTCTGATCTGCTGCTTGCATGACTTGTCTGTTTCTTGTCAGTTGAGCAGGTGATTGGGGATGCTCAGAACCAGGTAGTACATTGCAGAGAAAAAAGGAACATGTTGGCAGGCAGTGCTACAAAGAGCCCAGCAGTTTTGAGCAGCTCAGCCCACTGTTACTCTCAACAAAGTGCCTGGCTGCCAACTGGAAGATGGGGAAATCTTTGTTGCCAGCCTCTGAAAGCTGGGGAAAGACCACCGTGGAGGAGTGGGATTGAACTGAAAATGGGAATAACTGAGATGGAGGCTAAAGGTAGAGGGCTGATTTGAGCTTGTGATAGCTTATCACAAGTGTAAGGCCTGCAGCATCAGCTCTGCTGTCTCAGTAAGTCTATAAGAGAGGAGGATGACAGTTCTCACTTGCTTACCTGGTACAGGCAAGGTGGACAGGAATAAAAGGAAAAGTGAACAAATGCAAAATTTTTCTGAAGCGTGATGGACTTCTAACTGAATTTACTGATTTTGTAAGGACTATGTCCTCACCATCACCCTTTCACTTGTGCTTATTTGTGCAGGAATTCAATGTAGTTGTGAGGTGCACCTTTGCTGTAGCTAGCTTGAATTTGCATACAAATGAGCAATTTCTCTCAAATAAAATCAGTCTGAGTGAAAACAGTGTCAGTGTGAAATACCACCAGTCTTGATAGTGGGACTACAGGCACTAGTATGTGTAGTCTCTGAGACCTGCAGGGTGAATCCCACAGCTTTTTTTTCAGATGCCATATGTTGATTTGCTGTATAGGTTATTTCATCATGCCCTGTGGCACTGGCTTGCGCTGCCAACCTGAATTTGCATGGTGGATGTAGGGTTTCACTAAAAACCAATCAAGGAGAAATAACCTCTTTAAGATCTGGCATGTTTGCATGAGTTTTAGCCCATACCCTCAGTGAAGAGTCAGCTTATGTTGAACTCACCAAGCTAAGGCATTTACTACATGGAGAAAACTTGACACAGGAACTACTATAACTCAAGGTAACTTGGAAGTGATGACAGTCCACAGAAAATACGATTTTGTCCAGGATCACACTGGGAGGAATTGTGCCATACCTGGCTGTCACAACTGGTAGATTTGGCCCTATCTTCTTGCTTGAACTGGATTGCAAAAGCATTCTCTTATAAATCATCCTAAAATAAATGACAAAGAGGAAAAAAAAGAAAGGTAGTTTTTCTTTAATTTTAGCAAAAGAAGGGGTTAGCATATGGCTTTTGTTTTACCACTGATTTCTACAGAAGCCCATTGAGCCCGTTTTGTATCTGAAGCTGAAAGCTCACCACTTGTTCAGCTTTTTGTCTCTTTTGCTGCGGGTGCAGGACGATGTTATGTGACATGAAGGCATAGATAGGGACCCAGGTGTTGCTTCTGACTAAAAGCCTCTCTGCTGGAACTTCCTGCCTAATTTCCCTGATTACAAAGACAGCAGGTGTCAAACATATCAGAAAAAGAACAAAAGACTTTATCTGTCCATACTTAATTAAAGGCAGAAGTGCACTCAAGCCTGGCTGGCTAAACCAGAAGGCCGTGAGGGTAATAGTGTTTTAATTTATTTTAACTGTGCAGGAAGAAACTTAAGATGATTGCTGAGAACAATGCCATTAAAATATAGAATTATTTTCCAATTTTTTTTTTTTTGGTTCTGGTTTGATTTTTTTGTAGAAAAGGATTATGCTTGGATTTCCTCACAGTTGCTTGTTTGAAAATACCTACTTTTTGTGAGTACAGCACATGATATAAATTTAAAATATACAAGGTAGCCTGATAAATATGCAGAATTATATCATCTTAGCTTTAGTTTAAATGTCACTGAAGGAACAGGCTTTCAACTCAATCATCTTCAGTGGTTACATTATTGGATTTTTACCAGTTTAAATTTTGTATTACATGAATCTTATCTATTCATCAAGTGAAAATGTGGCTCATATCTTATGCTTCACCCTGCTACTATATGTTCTGCATGAATTCAGTCACCCTTTCATTTCTGTAAAGGTTTTCAGCATAAAGGATTAGGAAAAGAGATGTAATCTTTGGTCATAAAAGGCACTTTCAAATGAAAGGCACATTCCAATGGAAATGACAGTCATATGTTAGTAGCTCAACTATGTAATGTTGTTGTGGAATATCACTAATTTTCATATCTAGCTCGTAAAATTTACCCTAATTATTGTACAACAGAACCTCATCTATGCCTGCCCTAGAAACATTCTGGGAAAATATAGTTGAAGTGTTTTCATATTATTTCATTTTTTCATTGCAATTAAAAGACTTAAGATCACTGCAGTATTCCCAGTTAATAATTCAGAAGACTTATATTATAGAGTGTTTTTATAATATTAATTAATATGTAAAGTATCTGCTAAACACCAGGGGTTCAGCAGGGCAGCAAGAGGAGATACTGCTGTAAAAAGGCTAGCAAAATACCATGAACTGACTGCTCAAAGGTGTGTAGCATCAACCTGGGGGTTCAAGATGCTTTGAAAATGACAGTTACTCTATAAATAAAACTCCTTAACCTTTAGATATATTATTTCACTAGATTTGTAATCATTCCACAAAGACTGTGATTCTGCGTCTTGTACTTAGCTTAAATAGTTCTTACATCTGTAAAACCCTCTCTGAATGTTCAGTTTCTTCAGGATTTTTACTATGCTGAAGAGTTTAGTACCAGTAAAAGTCACAGTCTGAATTTCCAATTCAAACTTCAGTGACCAGGCTGGAAGGGCTCTTGACTGGCTTTGAATCCAATTCCAATGTTCTGATACAAATAAATGAAAATATTTCAAATGTATCCTTAAAAGGTGCTTATATCAGATCATAGGAATTTATATTGGACTCAAACACTTGCTGAACTGAAATAGAAAAAGTTATTGTAGACCACAAAGCATTGCTCTTTAGTGGAGGAATATGTCTAATAGGAAAATTCTGGATTTTCTGTTCTTTTGCTCTCTTTTAATAATGTCACAATTTAGGGTCCTTGATCCTGGGCATAAAACACATAAATAGTGATGTACACTTATTTTTTTGAGTTTGTCATGATGATGAATGCAAAGTGGGCAAGCAAGTAATAGCAACAGTAACTTAGATTGCCTAGGGAAAGGAAGTTAATGCTCTTCCTCAGAGCGTGGATGAGAAAAGCAAAGCAAAGTGTTTTCTATTTAGAATAGGAAAGCTGAGTGAAACTGTGATTGAGAAAATGGTTGAGTTTTCCCTCACTTGGAATAAATGTCATTCCTCTTAGACTTTGGCTGAAGGCACAAAGTGGCCACAGTTATTAAAAAGAAAACATAAACCCCAACAGATTCCCAAAATACAGTTCCAGAAGAACAGTGTGAGACCAGTAAGGTGATAAACAACATGCATTAAGCCATACCAAGATAAAGCTGCTGACTAAATTTTACCACTAGGGTGCCTGTAGCTGGGCAGCTGAAAACATATTTAAGTTAATCTCTCAGGCTACAGTTCAGGGAAGCTCTTCAGTACATGCTGAATCAATTTCTATTCAGGAAGACTGTATGCACAAGACTAAATTTAAGCATGCATTTGTACCCCATTGATCTCAATGGGTTTTAGGCACAGACCTAATATTAAACATCTGTTTAAATATCCTCTCAAATAGGGACATTATACCAAATGGAATTCAAAGTATTAGTTTTGCGTGTTCCTTTAATTTGTTCAAATTCAAGAGACAAATAAGGAATTTTCCTTCTGCAAAGCATTTTATGATCACATTATGTCACAGTCTGTTCCACTAAGTAACAGTTTAACTGTTTTCCATTCAGCAGTTAAAATGCTTGGTTGTGTGAAGCTGAGCAGGACCATGGAAAGTAGCTCTGGAAGTGCAGCTGCCAGGCACGTGATCGATGCATTCCAGTGCATGCCTGTTCTCAGATCTGCATTGCTGTAAGGGAAATTTTCTTCTGGTCAGTTATAATTTGACTCCTATTAAAACACCAAGGTTTTTGTGTTAGATTTTCTTTTTTTCCCTGAAACATTTTGGAAAATTAGAGGGTTTTTTTGCTGTCACTGTTGGTACTCAAGTGGGGGAGAGTGCACCCTTCTAAATATTGTTGGGAAAAGGGAATGGTGAGAGTGTGCCACTAAGGTGAGCAGGCATGCAGTACTTGTAGCTGTTCATCTTCCTTTACCTAGTAGTCTTAGATTAATCTTCCCTCTCTTGCTTTGTCCTGATGTTTTGTGACATCAGAGCACAGAGTAGTAAGTGTACATTCTCTGATCCATTATAATGATATGACAATTTCTTGTAGGAGTCTTGCTGTCTAAAGGTGATAAATATATTTACTTTCCCTAAAGGAATCAATTAATCACAGAAGTCAGAGATCAGGGAATCTATTTTCTCCACTCCTGCAAGCCTGGAATATATTCACTCATGACCAGTCCCAGAACAGATTTTAGACAGAAGCTCAAGAGGCAGGTAAACATTAACACATTTTTCAGGCAGCAGAATAGTTTGGTTTTTTTTGTGTTGAGATTCTTACAATTAAACACTGTCACTGTCTTAGAAAAATTAATATGAGAAAATGATGAGAAACATGAAACTTCCTCAAGTTAAGTTTAGGAACATCATACAGTGTATATTTAAAACCAAACCATTTTGATGTTGCCTTTTCAGGCACACACATTTAATATGTGTGTTTTCTGCATTGAGTTTAGATGTATTCCTCAGACCCATGTATTCCTTATACCCTTGTATCCCTGCCTAGGTAATTATTAAATGAAACCAGCTTCCCTTTGATTTTCAGAATAATACATTACTTTACTTGAGCAAAGCATAATGATGTGTTATGTTTTTTGGTGATGGATTGTCACCTGGCCCTTTCTGACATAGTACTGCTTTCCTCACTCCTAAGAGTTAAAATCTCTTTTCCATTTTAAACAGCTCACATATTCTAGAGGAATATGTAAGAAGTGTGGAGTCGCCACACAGGAGTATGTAAAACCAAGATAAATAATATGTACTTATTGTTGGGAAAAGATGGCAAAATATAATTAAATGCTAAGGAAGATAAAATTCATGAATTTGTGAACAGTCCATGAAAAGAAAGAGTAGCTAAGATTTGCAAAGGCAGATACTTTTCTTTGTGCATGCAGGCACAATCCGGAAAATTGATGGTAAGTTGTATCTCAACAGTTCTATGAAAAGCAATAATACATGCCTGGAATCAGTGCTTTAATGATGCTGCTGAATTTGGCTGAAATGAAATAATCTTTGGTTGCCACCAGAACACTGGGCTCATGGTTTGTCCAATTTTGCTCTCACATGAACTGTCTCCTGCAGAATTGTGCCCTCACTGAAATAAAACAGGGGTTTGTTTTCATTTGCCTGTTCACTCCTAACATGCTACTGGAAGTTTTAATTCACAGACTAATCAGTCCATAGCAGACACAATATGCATTTCTGACCCCAGTGCAGGGAATTTTGAAGGTATATTTGTCATGTGGGACTAAGTCCAGGTTTGGGTTTTTTTCCCACATACTAACAGATTGGCATGATCCTATAATTTTTTCAATATCTCTTCTATTGATATTGCCTCAACTACTATATCAATTTTTCTAGACAGCAACTTCTTAGTTCCTTGACCTCAGGTAGGTGCAATAGCAGTGAGCAAGATATAGCAGCTCTCCCTGGAAAGTGAAACTGATGTTTTCACACATATCTATATATTAGAATTGTTTTAAGACTTGATTCTGACATGACAAGCCCTGAATTTTCTTGCAGCCAATCAATTTTGTAATTCTAGACCTTTTTTCAGTTCAAAGAACTATTTCAGGGAACCAGGCAGCATTTCTCACAGATTTATACATCTGACTTTCCCTGACCCTGTTGTGTTGGCATCCCGCCACACAGAGCTGGGAGCTGGAAAAGGATGAATGTTTCCCATCCAGCTCTGAGAAATGCTGGGCTGACTCTGTGACAATTGCAGCACACCTTTAACAACAAAGGCTGACATCTAGTAAACCAAGAAAGCTGAGACAGGATTATGTGTAAAACCAGTCATTTTTGTATCTTGAGAAAAGTGTGAAAGGGTAACAAAATATGTGAGATATGACTAACAAGACTGCAGCTGTGGAGGGGATGGACTTTCTGATGTGGAACGACATCTTTTTACTTGGGAACTGAATCCACTTCATATGGAATCATTAACTTCTTGAGTGCTAAGAACAGCAATGAAACTTTGTCGCATAACATCAAATGATCCTGTTCTCATTTACTGTCACTACCTGGCCAGAAAGAGTCTATACCAACCACACAATTAGATGCTATCAGCATTAATATCCTAGATAAGTATTTATGGATATAATTGTTAATGAGCAGAAATTATTTCTCTCTGGATCATCCTCAGTTTTGTTAAAGCCTTTTAAAATGATGTCCAACATAACTGTCTAGTTGAGCTATGGTTTTTCCTAGCACGACCAAGAAAATGTTCTTTATAGCAGATCTTGGCTGAAAAGCCTTCAGGAATCTTGATGTAGATCTTACAGTCTCTAGGTGGTTTGTTTGTCTGCTTGTTTTCTGTGTGCATGTGTGCTTCTACAGCTTCTTTTGTCAAAACTGTAAAGAATTTTAACTTAGAAGAATCTTTTATGCTTTCTTTAAAATATCTCAGATAATTCATGAATGCTACAATTCTTGTGGATCTCTAATCCAAAGTGAGAAAGGCTACACCTTGTCATAAGATGACGAATATTTAGCTCTCACAATCCTTTGCACTCCAATAATTACTTGCTCTTCCTATCTATTGCCCTCAGGAAAAAGAACTACAGACACAAATCCCAGGCCCAGTGACAACTCCCTTCCATCCTGGACAATGGAAGATAATATTTATGGATATAAAAATTAAAAGCAATAGGGAAGTGGTCTTTATTCTGGACTTTCTCATGTAGCATTAGCAAAACCTATTCTCACTGATATGACTTACAAAATCAACTACAAATATTAAGTTGCCCAATGTAATTAAAACGTCTTACAGAACTTACCAGCTGAATATGAAAATGTTTCAACAGTTTAATAGTAATCAGATATTTTTAACCACAAATACTTGGGGTTTTTATTTAGTTTCAAAAATAAGTACTTAAAAAATGCAGAGAAATGTCTTCAGGTTTGGTCACTTGGTATTTATGATTGGATTCAGTACAACAATTAGTTCCAGTTTCCCTCTTGAGAAGAAAGTATGGACAATGTATTTGAAATAACATTGCTATCTAATCAAGCTGATAGTGGGACTGCTGTGCTTTTTTTTATGCAAAGAATCTTCAAAATATAATCTTATGTGCAGGAAGCAGTAATGCTGTGTAGAGGCATTCTAACTAGTTGGTTTAAGCTGCCAATTACTGTGAATGCTAATTTTGCAGTGCTGCCAGGATTTTATGTTAATGTTATTGAACAAAAGCCTGAAGTATTTTTTAATTTAAAACTACTGAACTATAAAATTGAACTATTAGACTTTCCATGAATTTAAGTGGACAAAGAGAATATTATGTCAAAGGCTCAATTCAGTCACCTTCAAGCCATTACACCTTTTGAAATGTGAAGCAGTAAGTTGCTGCGGTCTATTATTTTAGGCTGAAGTCCTCCAATGGTCCCTGTTACTACCCTTAAATAAACTTCACTCTTCCCTGCACTCAATGCCAAATATTAACATAGAGGACTTCAAATGAATACACCCCCTTCTTCTATGGGGTACTCTCAGCATGCTCAGACAACTTTTTTCAGGGCAGCCTAATCACATGAAAATGAAGAACTTGGCTGCCAGCCTCACCTGTGCATAACCTTGCAGTTCTCCACACCTTAGCAAGCACAAGATTCCAGAATAAGCTGGAACAGGCTGTGGACACCCTGTCCTCTTTCTTGCCTTCTGGGTGTAAAGCAAAACTGAAACTGCACTACTTGGGCATTTACATGTATGTATTGCTTCTGTTCTCTGCTTACTGTCTACAAAATGAACAAGAAAGCAGTAACTGTGTCATTGACATTACCCCTCTTGTGTGCCCGGTTATGAAGTCTGATGGCTTAATTGACCTTGTGCTACAGCTGGAACAATGCAAGAGGAAGGGACCTAGGGACTGCTGCTGTGCACTTTGCAGTGTAAACTTTCAGTCTTCCAGAGTTTGAGAATGGGAGTTACATCTCCGGAGAACAGGGCGTGAAACTGAGGTACCCTCAGCAACGAGGGTCAGGGCACAGAATATGTCTTTGACTTCTGCAGCAGACTCTGAACTGCAGTACAAAACGCAGAGCCCTATTTATGAAACTAGACAAGTGTGTGTATGCAGCTGTAAGGAGCAATGGCACACTTGTGGGATCAAGCTGTGCCTCATTGCTCCCAGCACCCTTTCCCCTTCTGGCAGAACTCAACCATCAGGTAAATTATTGTGGTTTAACTCCAGCTGGCAGCTAAGCCCCACCAGCTGCTTGCTAAGTGTCCTACATTGTCATCACTTGGTGGGATGGGGGAGGGAACCAGCAGACAAAAAGTGAGAACACCTGTGGGTTGAGCTAAAGACAGTTTAAAAGGTAAAGCAAAAGCTGCACACAAGCAAAGCAAAACAAGGAATTAATTCACCACTTCCCATGGGCAGGCAGGTATTTAACCATTCCCAGGAAAGCAGCAATCATCTGTGACAGTTACTTGGAAAGACAAAATGCCATAACTCTGGATGTCCTTCCTTCTTTCTTTCCCCAGCTCTTTGTTCTGAGCATGACACCATGTGGAAAGGAATATCCCTTGGGTCAGTTGGGGTCAGCTGTCCCGGCTGTGTTCCCGCCCAAATCCTTGTGCACCACCCACAGCCCCCCTGATGATGGGGTTGGGTGAGAAGGAGAAAACACCTTTATGTTGGGTAAGTTCTGCTCAGCAGTAGCAAAAACATCCCTGTGTTATCACCCTTGTTTTCAGCACAAATCCAGAACACAGCACCATGCTAGCTACTATGAAGAAAAGTAAATCTATTCCAGTCAAAACCAACACATACAGTAAGTGATTTTTCTGACCTTTACATGTGTCTGAATTTAGAGACTGTAGCTGCAACAAGAAAGATATATACACATATAAATTTTTAAGAGCCTATCTCATTTGTTGCTGCACAGTAATTTTAGAAAGAGACCTAGACAGATTGCAATGCAGTCACGTGTAAAGATGAGACAGTGGACTGGATCAATGATTTAATCAAAATGTTTGAGCCTTTTATTGCATTCCAGTGGAGGAAAAATGCTTTTGAGCACCATGTGTTCAACACTTGCAACCAAATAGCAGATGAAATATATGATTCATTTGCAGCAGACCTTTGGTTACTTTCCAGAAAATGCTTGACTGTTTTTTTGATGAGATCACTGCTAAAGTTGTTGTTGAGGACATATTGTGGCACAGGCTGAATGTTATTCCAACTGCAGTTTTCTACATTTTCTCCTCTTAAGGAAGAGTAGACTACAAGTTTTATTATCTCCTAGTGATGTAAGCAGTTAATATTTGAATTATGTGGAATCTAGTGTAGGGTATAAAACCTACAGGAGACTAATTGGCTCAAGCTGACAATTCATAGACCACTGGATAATCTGGAGAGTTTGTGTGTTCTCTAGAGAGAGGCCAGACTTCTGCATCCTTTGGCCCTTGAATCCAGTTCTCCATGTTGTATTTTTTGTTTTCTGTAGAAAAATACCTGACCCTGGCTCTGTACCTATTGCTGACATCAGCAAGAGTTAGGTGTAGATGCTGTGTGCTTTGTCTAACTAGGACAGGAAATAGTGCATCTTGGCTCCCTCTGTGAATCCTACTCTGGGCTGCAGGATCCTTGTTAAAAAAAAGTGGCATCTCTTTCCTTTATCTGTATGAGGCAGTGCATGAGTCACATATGATTAATTTGGGGAAAGGAAATAGGATAAAGTAAAAGTAGGGCAGCAGAAAGTAGATAGTAGATGTAAACTTTAATGATTACACAACAAATCCAGTTCAGAGAACATCATATGATATGACAAAATTAAACTAGGCTTAACAGTGAGTGTTGAAAAGGTGACTCCTTTGTCTGTGAATTTAATACAGAAAGCTATATGTGAGTAAAACAGAACTCAGCTGTGGCCATATATGTCTTGTTTTTATGTGACATTTCTCAATGAAAGGAAAGATTTGTTGTTTCTTTAGAATATATTTGTTTTGTGAGCTAATGATTTTGCAAAGGTGTTTCCGTCTACATTGTTCCTTAGGCAGAGCTCCAGGAAGGTGATGTTTTACATGCCCCATTCCTGTCTGGCTTTGATTTTTATCCCAGCAGGGAAATCTGCAGCAAAAAAGGACAAAATTCAGTTCTGCTTAACTGTGGCTGAACCTGCAAAATGCTGCAGATCTATTCAGAGGTAAAATGTGCCATACTGGTACCTACAGAATTAGCTCTTCTCTTCCATGTCTCTATAATCCTTTATTCAAGGATTTTTATGTCTTCCTCCACCTCTTCCTCCACTTCTTGGGCATGATATTAGGTAGGATCAGATATCTGTTGCCATTTAATCTGTCTTGTAAAGTCAAGGAATGGGTAATAGCTTATCTTGTCTGTCCTACCTGTGTATTTGTATCTATTGAATATGTTTACCTAAGACTCCAGAAAAAGTCCGATTTACAGGAGAAAAGCATCTTAATTGGAACCATGCACATTGATTCAGTAATATGTGGAAGAAAGTGAAAAGAGGGATTAAAAAGCATGATGTTACTTCTCTACCAAATAGCAGCAGATGCCAGGGACTAGCAAGTCAATTTAGTTTCCTGTTGGGGGAGAAAAAAATCAATGATTCAGAATCTTCATAATTTTTTCAGTTATGTTCTCCAGTTCCCAGAGAGAGTGGTTTACACTTTTTGGTTGTCCCTTCATGCAAGAATGAATCTCAGTAATCATGCTGAGCAAGTCAGCTCCAAGAGTAAGATTGGAGAAATGATGTCTACCTGAGCTGCCTAAGCCATTCTCAAACTGAATTCACCTTGCCACTACAGAGCTTTACATGTAAGTTTTCTTAGAAACTGAGTTCTGTAGAAAAGCTTTGGCCTTTCTGAAATATTGGGCCCAGTTCTAAGGTGGAGTGTTGCCAATCATCCTTCTCTTTCATGGGTATAATCATTACCTATGTACTCAGTATCCTAAACATGTGAAAGTCAAAGACACAAACCAAACCTCCAGGAAAAAAACATTTTCCTCCCACTTTTTATGTCCTTTTCTTCACGTCTTTAAATGAAAAAGTCACCACTTCTTGTCCACAATTTTTCCAGAGTTGCAGTATTTCTATAATTCTTTTTTGTCTTTTCCTCTCTTCATTGAGTTTTGCAAATGTTTTCTCCGCCTAGCTTTTGAGAACTCTACCTCACAGTGGAGGCTAAGGAAAGGCAGACACAATTCCAGTTCCTCTGCACAGGATATGTCCCTTCATGGCTGGAGGAGAGCTGCACAATGCTGCTGGTAGAAGGAACATGCTGCAGAGTGCACTGTGGGGGAGGGGGTCATGAATGATGGAATTGCTGAGTGGCTGGAAGGGAAAGGTATAAAACCAAGCAGTGTCAGGAGCAGGTGACCTAAGAAGGTGACCACAAGTTTAAGTGTCTGAATAGTAATTTGAAGTTCATAATGTAGAATAGTCTTACAAACAAAGTGTGAAATAATGGAAAGCTTTCCTAGGAGAAAAAGAGAGTTACAAAAGCTGGATAGACTTTGCTCTGCAAAGGTGAAGAATAGCACTGAGCTTGCCCATTAAAGTATCTATGTTCAGATGTCTCCTTGAAGGTGAGATGTCAAGGCCTCCATTAGAGGTAATAGCAAGCCAATCAATACAATCCAGAGAAACTTGAGAGCAATTTGGATGACCAGCTGACCTGTCAGTTCCTGTTTTAGAGGAAGCTGAAAGTATAGACTAAATCTCAGTTGATTAGAATGGATCTCATTCTGGATGCAGTCTAAGCTTTCAGCCAAACTCTCTTTGCTGTCAGCAATCAGTCTTGCAGAACTCTTTCATTATAATCAGTCTGTTGCCCCCTATTTTGGGCTGACTCACTCAAATTAAAGCCTTGATTCTGTTGCTCATCCACTAACATTCAGTGCCATTTGAGATACCTGAGGGTATCTTGTCTGGTTGCCAGCCACCACACCAGAAAGGCATGGGTTTTCTATAGCGAATATGTCATATCTGTCAGATCAAGGCCTTTCAAATGGGACTAAATAACTGTGTGTAGATGGTGGAACTTAGCCTGAAGGTCCTACTTTAAATTATTAATTGAAGTGACTTTCCTCCATAATCTTCACTGTTTTATGACATGTGTGTTGGGTTTATTCAGTCTTGAAAACTACTTTTCATCTTACTGCTAAAATGTAACTGATTGAATGATTATTTTATCTCTGTGTATATCAACTAAGAAAAACTCAACACCTTATGTCATAACTAGAGAGATTACCCCTCCAGCTGATGGTTTATCACAGGTGGTGTGGTATAGACACAAGTTTGGCATAACTGAAAGCAGTTACAGATTTCAGTTTTATTATAAGTTCATGAAAAAGCAGTCCATTGAGTGAAAGCAAAGTTACTATTTACAAAAGGGTCTCAATAAAATACTCAATATTTCTTCAACAGTCGTAATATATGCACTTAGAAAAAGGTCTTTTTTGGTTTTTTATATATTCATTGATCTTATTATAAACCCAATAATACATGTAGAGGTATTAAGTGAAAATACTGCAGTGTGCTTTTATTGCATTTTTGTAGGGTAGATTCTGCATTTTGGTGTATGCAGCAAAAAATGACCCCCTGAGAATCACTGTGCAGCACTGTTCTAGAATATCCCTTGGTTTTCATTATGACATAAATGAAAATGTTCGATTTCAGTGTTTTAGAAAAAGATATTGCAAAATGATGAAAATAAAGTAAAAGTGAGCATTATATGTTTTAAATAGAAAGTAATTGCATGGTAACTTTAAAATTATTGTCTCGCTCATTAAATTGAAAACCTCAGATCAGTAATGTTCACAGTATAGGGAACTGAAGATAATTTTTCTTAATATGGGTTAGTTGGGGAGAAAAAAGGCCCAGTTTTAATGGGAAGGACTAATGCCACAACCTTAGTGATTTAGTTGTTGAAAGTGACACTGGCAATGGATCACATTCTTAATGACATTCTTTAGACCTGGTATTCAGATCAAAAATTCTCATTGAAGAAATGAAAACACCCACACTTGCACCACACAGAAAATATGAATTTCCGTAATAAATTAGTTTGCTCCAGGCCAAGCTAGGCCAAGGAAATCTTAAGCATATTACTCTGCCTGCTCTTCCATGGTAATATTTTATCATATTGCTCTGTCTGAAACATAACTAATTTGGCAGAGATATAACACATTATTTCTCCACCAGACATCTGAGACAATAAAAACAAAGGTGTTTGGGAGACTTCTCTGTGTCAGTTTCAAATAAAGCTACAGTGACGATAGGTCTGAGAAGGAAATGCATTACAGAGATAAGCAAATTAAGTTCCTCACTATTAGATACTCAGTGTATTACACATTAGTGGATAACAAGTGCAACTAGAAGAGAGTGTTAAGAGCAAAAACACTACAGACTCGCTCAATTTTTTTGTTCTATGAGCAGTTAATCAGATATCAGAAAATGCAATACAGTCTATTTTGATTTAGAAATGACTGCACTTTTGCATATTTCACAGTGAATGACTTGTAATTAAATCATTACTTCTGTTAATGACAATGAAAATAAGCTATATAACTGTTTACTATCAGCAGAATAATAAACATTTTTGTCTTCAAAGTATGCAGAACAAGACCTGGTCAAAAGAGAAAAGAAGACTAGTGTTTTTAATTAACTTGGAAATTACCCAAAGTTGACACGTGGTAATTGACAGGAGTTATGATACAACAAGCCAAGGAGTAACACAAAAGGTTCACACATCCGGGTGTGAATTATATAGCATGTTTTTTTTTCTGTGCTAAAAGAATATTCCTCCAGAAAGTATTCAGAAAAAAGTATTTTAGAAGACCCTCATTAAGATAATGAGGGACATGCCTCATTATTATATATTCTATCTTTCTGTCTCCTTGTCCCAGTCTCTTCAATCAGAACGTCACAACATTTTCATAACTTTGTCATTATCATACACAAGTGGAATATCAAAGATGAAAGAAGGGATAGAAATTAGATGACTGCAGAGTATGCATGTCATTTGGTCATGTCAGTAGTTGCTAATTATCCCATGTCTTATCACTGTAGAGTACAAGCCATACATACAGCCCAGTGACAAGCTGTTCATTGAGTATTCTATTAAAATTAACTGTGGCATCTTAAACCACAAAAGCAACCAGTTTGAGAAGAGGATATTGTCAATAATTAGGCCCTTTCACCATTGTAATTACTTACCTGAACTGGTAACTACCCAGAATACTATAAGCCACATCCTACACAGCCTATTTTTTTGAGCACTTCTCTCAGTTTGGTCCTGAATGACAACATATAAGTGTATTAAATATGGATCTCTTCTGCTGACTAGGTTCTCCTTTAACAATTTTTTTAAAAATGTGCATAATTTTTGGTAAGCCTTGAAGTGTTTGATCTCTGCTGTTTCCTGAAAAAGAAACATCTGAGATTGTATGGAGTTATTTTCTTTTATCAGAAGAGATCATGAAAATAGAGAGATTTAAAGTTTGTTAAATTATAAAATGGGAATTTATACCTTAAAAAATAGTGATGGAATTTATGGTGTCAATAGAGTTGAATAATCTGGTCCATACTGATGTAACTGAAACAGTGTGGAGAATAGAAATACAGACACACCTAATCATTCTTATGAAGACCCTACTGGCAAAATAACTAGGCTTTAAAAATTACCAAAGACAGGGTAGTTGTCTTTATATGATTTATAAGCTCTTAGAATATCACTGTGTTTATACTCCATGTGGCTGTGCTGAAGAAGGAGCAGGGAGTCGTATACCGACCTCCTGCCTCCAAATGCCTCCAGAGTTCTGGCAAGCACTTTTTTCTTTCCATCTAGCTGGCACCTCATCACGTGTGAGTAAAACTGAACAAAACACTTCTGATGATATCTCCTTTGGGCAACACTACCTCTGTAGAAGGAAAAAGTTTTGGTAAACTGTGCCAATTGTGTCAGATCTCTGAGAAGGGTGGGTATCTGCAAACAAGGACCTGGCGGCCCAAAATTCTCCATTTCCTCAGCAGCTGCAGTGCCAAGGGACCACTCATACAGCCACAGGCATGTTTTGGATTTTCCCGAACTCTAATTTTTAAAATTTCTGTTATGTATCTAATTCCTATATATTTTGCTCTTTGAATGCATATTTTAAAAACATTTTCTCAGGGTAAGCCTGCTCTGATTGAAGTTGAGGAGTTGCTGGGTTAAAAAGGAGAGCTCACACATAGCTGCCATTGAGTCGTGCATGTGCAGTGCTGGGGACTCTGAAAGCCTGTCACATGAGGAAACTGCTGCTCTGTGGCAGGGTTTCAATATTGAAATGCAACCAGAAACTGTACAATACTTCTGCATCAAAGAATGTCTTACCTTTTCCACTGTGTTGCAAAAAAAGCCCTCCAATCACAAAACCGCCCATTTCACCTTTTTCACAATGATTCTCTCAGCAAAAAATATTAATATCAGAATCTCTCCAATAGAGTGGAGACACTTTTTTCCCTCCCTGTTAACATGACATGCTCTACCTCAGAAATATAGGCCCAATAGTCTCAAGATATTGACAAGCAGGTAGTAAGTTATGAGCAATATCACCACCTCCCCACCATCCCACCCTGCTAAAATCCTGTCTGGACAGTTTTAGTGGGATGGGGAAGAGTTTATAAGGGAAATGTGACTGGAATAGTCATGAACGTGCAGGCCCTCTGCTCTTGGGGTGCTCCTGTGCCAGTAGGACAGTGGTGAGTTCATTGTTACCCTTAAAGAGCAGTTTTGCTAAAAACTGAGGAGAGTTTCTGAGGCAAAAACAAATGCTGTAAAGGTTCAAAATAAATTACCAGTGGACAGAAAACCTTAACAAAGGTGATGTTTGCTTCCTTTCATGGGTGGGCTGTGAGGACGTGAGATTTGAGCTTCCTGACTGATTTACTTCTCATGGCTGACCAAGGAGAGTGTTGGGGGAACTAGAAGATTATCTGAGGTAAATGCACTCATGAACTAATTACTCAGATTGTATCCCCTAATAATTGGGTTTTCATTTGATTCTGGGTGTCACTCAGCTCCCACTGAAGTTGGGCAAAAGGCACTCTTTGAATTCAGCTGCTGTTGGATCAGACTGTGGGTATAGTGCACTGGCACCTATTTCAGCTGTCAAAAAATTCAGCCCCTGCCATACAAGTGACAGTAGATAAGGCAGGATTTAAAAACTGAGAAGGAAATTTAAATATGTTTCAACATTTGCTGCATTTGGAAGCTGAAATGCTGCCAGCAATGTGATGTGTGTTTTCATATGCTGTACAAGCTTACATTTTTGTTTGTTTTTCACAATAGAACAATAATCAACAGACTGTGGCCTTAGACTGGGGCTCTGACAATTCTTTCTGCTTCCACTTTATGATCATATGGAGCTCTGGCTTTGCACATTTGGTATTTCATTCTTATCACAGCATAATTATTCAGATATTGGTCTGAGAACCACCAGTAATAATGCATTCTGGCATTCATGATCCTGTGGTTTTGCCTAATTTCTCCTCTCCCTTCTACTTACAATTAAAATAGTGGTAGCCCATGACCACTGACCCATTGTTCTAGGAACTACATGCAAATACACGTATGTATGCACATGTGTCTGGTTATAAACAGTGCAGGCAACCAAACATATGCACCTAAGGTTTCACAATGAAACTATGAGTTGAAAAAGCTGATGGTTGCAGTGAAGAGATGGACAAAGTGCAGTGTAACGCATTTATTCCCTTCTTTTTCACTCCAGTGGAGGGAAAAAATGGTCTAGCTGTTTTGTGTATAAGCAGCTGTGATGTATTTCAAAGAGGTACAACTATCGTCTGTTGATTTGCAGAAAAATTAGGAAGCCAATTTACTTATCATAAGCTTGTAAACCCTGAATCCAGGGGCAGGCATTATGAAGTTTCACATAAAATATTAGAGGCTTAGTTTAGGGTCAGGAAGAAATATCAACATACTGATCACAATGTAAGCAGTAAGTTTAATAGAGTAGACAGATGAACTTAGAATCATAAAGTAGAATAGTTTGGGTTGGAAAGAACCTTTTAGAGGTCACCCAGTACAGCTTCCCAGCAGTGAGCAGGGACATCTTCAAGCAGACCTGTTCTCAGTGCCCTGTCCTACCTGACCTTGAATATTTCCAGGACAATGGGGCATCCACCACCTCTCTGGCAACCTGTGCCAGAATTCCACTGCCCTTGTAAAAGGTTACTTCCTTATTCTAAAACCACTCTCTTTTAGTTTAAAACATTACTCCCTGCGCTATCACTACAGGCCCTGCTAAAAAGTTTGACTCCATCTGTCTTATAAACTCCCTTCAGTTACTGAAAATCCATAAAAAAGTCTTGCTAGAGCCTTCTCTTCTCCAGGCTGCTCTCAGCCTGTCTTCACAGCAGAGATGCTCGTCCCTCTGATCATCTTTGTGGCCCTCCCCTCAAACTCACTCAAACAAGTCAATCTCCTTCCTATGCTGAGGACCCCATACCTGGATGCAGCAATGCAGGTGAGGTCTCACAAAAGCAGTGTCAGGATCACCTCCCTTGCCCTGCTGGGCATGCTGCTTTTGACACAGCCCAAGATTTGAATGGCTTTCTGAGCTGCAAGTGCACATGGCTGGCTCATGTCCAGCCTCTCATCCACCAGCACCTCCACGTCCTTCTCGGCAGGGCTGATCTTGATCTGTTCTTCCCCCAGATTTTTTGATACCAAGGGTCTTCCTGACTCAGGTGCAACACCTTGCACTTGGCCTTGTTGAATCTTCCTGTGACCTGCTACTGGAGCTTGTCCAGGTCCTTCTGGATGGCATCCTGTCCCTCAGGTGTATCAACCACACAACACAGATTTCTGCTGTCCTTTTCTGTAGAAGAAAAGGAGGGAAAATGAGTAACTAAGATGACATTAGCTCCTAAATTTTCCCTGTAATAGAATTACATTGATAAAACTGTCCTTGTTTTGAAAATGTAGAGGTTCCTGTATAACAAACTTTCTCAATTTGCATGCAGAATAAATTGACCTATTTGCCCCCCAGGAAGCTGAGTGTAATCGTCTGTACACAACATTTGGCAACTCCTGCTCTGTCAAATGTGAGGGAGTGACAGTTGCACACTGTGATACTGGCTCTTCAAAATACTGTGTGCCTTTGAACTACTGCAGTCCTTTCACTGAAAGATATGTAGATGCATGTTTCTAACCAAAACCTGTCTGTAAGAAAAGAAAGCAAGCAGGTAGGTAATCTGGTGATAAATGTATTACATGTGTTTCTATAGCATCTGCATGTAGAGTTCCAAAATGAGCAGTGGCTAAAATTTTTGTGAAAAAGAGTAATTGTCTCAGAGTTATCAACACATTTGCTTTTATTCCCTTAATTACAGTAACTTGCAATGCCACTGCTTTATGGTTAAGTTTCTCACTCCCTCTTTAATACTTTGAATTTTTAACTACACAGAAATTATGGAAATCTTTATTTGGGAGAATGGAAGTACTTTAGAGGGACTCAGAAATTAAATTTGTGAAAAAACCCCCAAACAAACAGGCAGACCCTCCCCTTCTCCTCTGCCAACAATTACAACAAAAAGTAAAGGTCTAAATATGGGGGTTAGCTGGAACTGGAATTGGTAACCTGGATATTATTTATGAAAATTCTATTGTGTTTTTATTTCTGTCTGGAGCAAACTTGGAAAGGATTAGAAATATCAGAGAAACAGGACTCCTGCCAGCTGGGAATTTATAAAGAACAACATTTTATTGTACTCACACAGCTTTCCTTCAGTCTTCTAAATTATGTTTAGAGACAGATTGATTTAGAATACTTTCTTTAGAACCTGAGGGTAGGAAGCTTATTTCATTTTGCCAAAAAATGTTGTATGTGTGGGAAGAAGAGGGGAATCTTGTAAAGTAAGGAGACCAGTGTATTGTACACAAGGACCACCCTTCAGTGAATGAAAAAGCAAAAGTTTAAAGCCTTTCAGGTCTTTCTTAGGAAGGGTATGGAGCTGTCAGCATTGTCAGTACAATTTATTCACACTGTTCCAGTGCTTATGAAAGCTACTGAGCAGCCTGATCTATAAGTGATTGAACAGAACAATACTCTGGAGCTTTGAGTACAAATAAAAAGCCTCTATTTCAGGCTCCATGCCTCACAACTAGTGCTTTCTAGGAACACTGCCAGTCTAAATAAAACACAATCTTGCTGTAATTTTATACAACACTTGAAAAGAAGACTAAGGCTGTGCCCTTCATGAATGCTGCTCTACCACATTTTTCCATAACCAAGTGATAATTTGACTTGATGATATGCATGCCAGATTTAATTGTGCTTTCATATTCTGCTTTTCATCAACTATTACACTTGTCTTTGTTAGCTGATTATGATACAGAATTTCACTTTATTATGCCAGGATTTCCTGATGCCTCATTTACTCAATTGAGTTGAAAAACTAACATGTAGCCGAGATGTTTGATCCATTATGCATGTGAGGAGTGTATGTGCTATACAACACACATTTCATTCATCAAGTCTGGCCATTCTTCACAGTATAAGCCTGAAAGTGCAAATGCTCTTCAAGGCTGAAACTAAGACACCAGTGCCAGTCCTTTTATCTCTGTTGGTTCCTTATAACACTCTCACTTGAGGTGAGGCTGGGAGTAGCCACGGAGGGCAAAGTCCTTAGTCCTTATTCACCTGAGAACAACTCTCTGTAATGGACACAACTTACTCTTTGTGTTGCACCTTTCTGTTCAGGAGAGCTCTAGCAGAAAATTTCTAGCAGACTATTCAGAGGATAGGAACTTAGCTGATGACATGCAACAGTTTGACAATTAATGAATGTGGTATATCTTGGAAGATATACATTGGAATACAGCTGTGGCATTTGTTTTTAATTCAGTTGGTAATACAAAGACTTCACTTGTATGCTTAGATACTTTTCTATTAAATTTAATGAAAGATTTCATGAGTAGAAGCTTTGTGAAATTCTCAAGATTTTGTTCACTTACATTTTATGGTCAAGAATTAAAATTTTGTGATTGTCATGTAAACATACTTTTCCACTGTTAGAGAATAGTGTATCTATATAATACACTATTTAGAAAAAATTTTATATTGCATTTTCTTGGAAATTCCAAATTGTTGGGGTCTAACCTGTCATATATATTCTTGCCCCAAATACATTGGGGAAATATATATTCTTGCCCCAGATACAGGTCTTCAAAATAAGTAGTTTAATCTGTGGAATAATTTGTGTTCATATATTGATAAACCAAACACATTTTTAAACTGTTCCTTCCAATTGCAATCCCTAGCGTTAAAAAATAATGGTACTGACTTAAAAATTATGTGCTGAAAACAAACAAATTGCAGACAATTTTTTATTTAAGTTGTGTTTTGATCATTTAAATTTCATATTTTCAGGAGTTTTTTTCCTGAAACTGCAAATGTGGATGATTAGTTTTGTTTTAACAGAACAAAGGTGACAAGAGATAATCGTAATAACATGACTTCAGAAGGAGAAAACAACAATTCTCATGAGGCTAAGATATAATCATGAAAATTTGCACTGTTGGATTCTTCAAAAAGGCTGCTTTTTATTAAGATGCTCAAATAACTCTTCAACTGTAGCAGGAAACTAGTTTTCTCTGTAAACCAGATTAAGCTGTAATTAGCTTCCATTAAATAAGTAATGAACATCAAGACTTACTGACATGAGCGTTAATATTTTGCTGAGGTAAAGCCAAAGTCTACATTTGCTTTGAAGGACACTAAATCTTCAGTTTCCCGCATTAAGTTAGTAAACGTATTAGTAATATATTAATTTCCTTACTACCAAGACTAACTAAAAAGAAAATATACTGCATAGTGAAATAAGGTATTAAAGTACTTCACAAACATTGGGCAACAGTGAAGTAAATAGATGGTCTTTGAAAAAACTAAGCACTGGTGCTTCCAAGTAAATAGATGGTCATTGAAAAAACTAAGCACTGGTGCTTCCTGAGCTTGATAGCTGTTATCTGTTACTAAAAATGCACTTATGTTAACTCTTATGCAGTGCTGATGACACAGTATTTCTCAGGTCACCAGGAATGCAGCATGCACACTGTGATGATCAATAACACCTTGTGTATGCCAAGAGAAAGGCAATGGAACCTATGGCAGGGTCTTGTTTTGCTCATGGGGGAATCCAGACTGTGTATCAAGTAGAATAAAGAGTGTAATTCTTAAGTTAAAATGGATATTTAAAATTGTTCTGAAGTATACCCATTATTCTTTCTATTTGTAAAGGGAGCCCAGAATAGCTGGATTGTTTCAGAAGCCACTATTTCTCTAAGTAGCTATATGAAGAAGTTGAATCCCCCTCTAGATCTTCCTGTTATCATCTCTTTTTTATTTTTTTTTGTTTGATTCTGGAGATCTGAGCAGCTGAACAAAGTTGCCCATTAGCTAGCTCAGCTAATATCAATGGCCGGGCTAGGACAGCAGCCAGTCTTCTGTATTGTTTAGTGTTCTACTAAATTCTCATGAATTTATATAGTGTTTAAAATTTACTGGAAAAAGTAATTAGACAAGAAAATCTATTGGATGCCTTCTGAACCTTCTGCCCCAACCTAATAATGGGCAAATAAATGATTTCTGATAAAAAACCTGCAAACACTGGCAGGTGCTAATATAAAAATTTCTCTCCCTCCTATTTTTAAAAGAGAAACTAATTAATTATGGTTGATTTTTAACTGACTTATTTTATTCCTACAGCATGAAAATAGCTGAATAGGTCTGATTGACAGGCTTCACAGAAGGTGACATCTTGACGTGATGGAAATTTTACCAGTGATTGTTGATAACAAGTCCGTATTTCCTATGGGAATATGGAGGTTTATAGCAATATTTGTGGAGGATTATCATTGTCTAAGTTTCACCACTGTTGCCAAAATTGTACATACTGCAAAGGGTTATACTATAAACTGAAGGTGACCTGAGAGCACCTTCTGAAGAAGCACAGTTAATAAGTAGGAGGGCTGCATTGCAGGCTTTACTCAAACTTCTGATGTTTGAGTTAGCTGACTCATGACATCCTTTTACTCTCTGAAGTTGGTTACACCTATTTGAACACCTGTCCAAAGCCGTTTTGAGAGGAACCCTTTCTATTCCTGGAAAAAGGGGTATGTTTTGCCCCACTAACCACATGCTTTGTGGTTGACATAATCTTTCACATGTGTTTCCTTATTTGTCCTGTAAGATTCTTGTCTACAGTAGAAAAGATTTTGAAACCTGTGGAAGTGTGTGAGAATACCTTGTATTTCCTATCCTGCAAAATTTGTTTTGGAAAAGTCTGGAAAAAGGAAAAATAGGTTTGAAATGAGAAGCAGCCTGAGGATAATAAAGAGTAATAAAAATTGCTGAGACATGATGCTGAAGGGAGGGAATTAAAAATTATGGTGAAAGGAGACACGATGGCATGGGGTATTTCTTGCTGTGGGGCAGGAAAAGTTATTTGGAAATCTTTTCTTGCTGAGAGTGCCAAAACGGTTTTGAGGGAGAGAGATTTTTAAGTCCTCTCCATCAAGAAGAAAGATTCTGTAGTGGTTTAGGTTCGCCAATTCGAAATTTCCTAGCTAATGCATCAAATAGTGTAATAGTTTTTGTGCTGGCCAATCACATGTGCACTCACTAGGGTGTACTTACTCATTTCTTGCTGTGAGATGGGATTAGGAGAAAGGCAAAACAGGCTCAAAACTTAAAAGGGGGTAAAGAGAGGTTTATTGACAGTAACTAAAGGAAGAAAAATGAGAAAACAAACAAACAAACAAACAAACAAAACCCCTTCAGACCCTTCCCCTCCCCACAACCTTTTTCTTCCTTACTGTCAATGTAAAGAAACAAAACTCAGTATTTTCAGTCAGTTTACCACTTTTAGAATAGTCTTTCATCAGTTTACTTAGGGAGAGAAGTCCCTCTTGCAAATTGTCATGGAGACTTTCCACAAGAAAAAAACTAGTTCTCTTGTGATTTTCAGCTCTCATGAATAGCAGCTGCCTGGGGAAACTTGCAGTCATAGAAGTCTCTCCCATTTTCACACAGCCTTCCCACAGCTGTGTGTATGGGCCATGTCAGCTTATGGGGTACCAGTTTAAAGGTGAACTATTCCAAAGCAAAGGTTCTCTGCATCTATCTTCAACTCATCTTCATCACTGGGAGCAGAAGTCATCTCCTTTGTCTCTGGGAGCATAGAATCCTCATCACTCTTCTCTTTCACTCCCTCTATTTGTTCAAAGTTCTCACAGAATTACATAGAGGCCTTCGCTAAGTAAAGAGCCACCTCCCCATAGTTCTTTCATGCATTACAGGGAAAAGAAAATCTTTCTCCATAGCCTTGCAAGAGGATTTCAGTCTCAAGATCAAGGCATCTCCTCATTCTTCTTCTCTAGAATTCATCATCTTCATCAATGACTCAGTATATCATGTTGTCTCTTTGCATTCTGGCATTTCTGGTCTTTTCTCTCTCTCTCTCTCGGGAAGGGTCGGAGCACTGAGAGGGTTAAAATCTCGCCCAGGGCCTGCAGATGGCCGCCTGACCCCGGCGGGCTCCGGGAGCTGCGGCAGGAGCCAGGATCGGCCGCGCCGGGGGAAGGGCCAGGATCTCAGCCCCTTGGACACCACGGGAGCAGGGCTGAGGCTGATGGAGTCTCTGCTCCTGCCCAGCACCCACGGGGCCAGGCCAGGGCCGGCTCTGCCGGGCCGTGCGGGCTGGGCCCGGCCCTGCGGCAGGGCCGCCTGGCCCGACCCGACCCCCCTGTTACCTCTGTCCCGGCCGGAAATCAAGAGAGCTTTTCCCGGGATTTCTTCATTTTTAACATGGGCGTTCACAGAGGTGTATGAACTTCCTCAGTGGTGTAACAAAGTGTCAATCCTCAAAGCTAATTACTGATCGGTTGTTTTAGTCCGACAGGGAGGAAGCTGCCAAGAGCTTCCCCTGCACTACTTCCAAAAGTGCCCCCCTGGGCAAAAAAGCCACCACAGGCTTTTGCATTTTAAAGAACACAATATGACACTGTTTTGATTTGTTTGCTTGAAAGTATGTAGATGATTCAAGTAAACTTGGTTGAGAAGACTAGAAAGAAAGATCATGAAAATCAGGAAAGGGCTGAGGCATAACCATAGGAATATTTGTAATACCCTTTTCAGATGTTACTCAGGGACTGGTTCAGGTAAACTACACTATAGGCTGTACTCCCATACTACAGGAGAAGAGTTAAAAGGTTAAAAGATTGTTGTTAAAGAGTTAAAAGAGTTAAAAGGTTATTGTTAAAAGGTGATTAAAAGCATTCTATGCTCTCAAAATTTGGAGGAGCTATCTAAGCAAAATGACTGAGAATATGGTTGGAGGTGACTGTTTCTCATCAAACACTCATCTTAGGAGGCCATGGCTCTTAATGTCATCAGACTAGGACTTTGAATAATAAAATATTCCAAGAGAAGAGAAAAAAAGTTGCTGACGATGACACAAACTAATATGGAATAAAAAGAATTGTACTAAGATAGGCACAGTTTAATAGGGCTAGTCTACTGACTGATGTGAGAACTACAGAGGAGCTAAATAATGTTTCTTATAAGTGTTTCTTATAACATAAAAAAAGATATGGACTATTCTATGCAGTTATAAGCCAGCAAGCCTAAAATAAAGGAAAAGAAGCATTTCCCTCCATAACATGTAATTAAAAAAAGCATAAAACTTGTCACCACAATGTGTTGTGGTAGTCAGAATACAAACTGACTGAAAAGGGCATTAGGCAAATTTATGGAATAAATCTTGGTCCCAGAAGTCTAATTGAAGCGTTCAGTTCAGGAACTCATAAACTTCTGATTTCCAGAAACTAAGTTAAGTGAGTCAAAGGTGTATTCACTACCTATATAGTTTCTGTTTATCTTTTCATGTGCATCTGCCACTGGCTACTATCAGAAACGAGATATTGGAGTAAGCAGAAAATTTAGTCTTAAATAATGGAAAACTCTTTATATCAAACTCAAAAACGATAGACTACTTTTCTCAAAACAATAAACTTGTAAAAACAGAAACAGAAGACTCTTAGAGATAAAACAAATGGCTTTTTACTCAACAAGAGGAGTTGAGTGAAAAACTGTTTGAGTATCCCTTTTCATAAGGATATTATAGTAAATGTTGCTGACCTGCTAGGATACAATTTTCTTCCTTGTCTGTGTTTAGAAACATTAAAGCTGAAATAAGTAATCAGTTAAAATATTTTCTGTGGATTTATTCTCTGATGAGAAAAGAGAAATGGATTGCTTTTGACTGTTAGAAAAATACCAGTCAAAGTGAGATGGGTAGCAAAAAGTGACCATCTGTCACATGTTATTTTAGTGCTAACCTCAGCCTCATAAAATGGGGCCCTTCCAACCCTCCTGTGGTAGTGTAAAGCTATTTCAATTCTATTCACACCCTCTGGGCATCAGTGTGATTTGGAAACCTAATAAAGTAAGTCATCAAAGAACAACCTATGTGTCCAGAATTTGTATTACTACACTGTGGGGAGCCCAAGTGGTGCTATCCTTTAAGCCATATGTCTTCTAAAGCTTCATTTAATGACATAGAAATCAATGTGATTTTGGTGAAAAGCACCAAAAAAGACTAAGTAAAAAATATTACACAGGATGCTGACTCTGCACTAAAGTACTTCTTCCAGAGGAGCAGAAATGTACTGGAAAGCTCTGAGGGCCAGTTCCATCTTCTTGAATCAGAGGAATCAGGCACTGTCCATTATTTCTGAATTTAAGAATGCAAAAATGAAATAAGGCTTTTCCTCCCCTGAACCACATTTAAAGTTATTTCTGGAAGGAAAAAAATGAAAACCCCTTAACTTCTGCATTTTGGTGTGACAGCTAAAAGTGTCTTAGCCCATTATCTTCATAGGTTACATTTGGAAAGCCTCTTAATAAGAAATTTGACTTGTCAAGAAGAGACCTGAGAAAATCCTGTGCTGCAGACAGTAGTTATTTCATGTCAACACATAGACTTAGACTTCCTTGATTGCCATGGGAACCTAGTCATTTTAGCAAACTACAATAATTATTTTCATCCTGAACTAACAGTTTAATAAGGATTAGATAAACTACATGCTGAAGATGTTAATTTTTCTTCATCAGCTGTAATGGGAATATATGATGACTAGCTAAGATGCAGCTGTGTGTACTCTAGATGTGTAAGCATATATTAGATGAATCTTTCATGTATTGTTCTCCATCTTTCCATGCCCACCTCCTAGAGCAGGTGAAATCTTGTGATACTGAATAAGGTTTCGACATGAAAGTCCCTTCTTGATCATGAACCCAGTAAATAATAAGTTTAAACATACATCTGACAACAAAAGCAAGATGATTTTGGATGATCAGCACTCTCATTTTCTCTGATCAGTGAAATATTAAAAACTAACATTTGGGAGGCTTTTCTCCTTCTGGAGTGCTTCATCAGCCACAATTGCTATAAGTAAGAAGACTGTTCAGTTCTTTTAAGGTTCTTAATACCTAAGAACCTCCACATCATTTCACTGTGTGACAAGAGTCACTGGGTGACAAAGGGGTCCAGATTCATGGGAAGTTCACCTGTAACAGTGACAGACATATCAGTACATAGAAACAGTCCAGGTCTCGAATGATCCCTGAAATTAATTCCTTTAGAATTGAGGACAAGCATAAATGTAATTAATAGGTAAATAAGCCTACAACATGCCCTTTAATTCAGTATTATTCTGAATTAGGCTTCAGAATATTGTTCCACTTTCATTATAAATTCAACTTGTAAATCTTTAATGAAAACACATGCATTCTTCAGAATGACATTATTATACTTTTTGAATACACTCGTTTATATAAAAGATCTAATTCCCAAGGAGAGTCTCATAGCTCTTTCATTCCATTTGTATGGTACACAAACATTTCTGAAGCAATATATTCTCAATTTTCTTCATAAATATTAAAGGTGAGTGTTGAGTGAAGCTAGAGATGAGTCAGCATTTGTTAACTTTTGTTTGAGCTCTCACAGACTGGCAGGTTTAACAGTGATTGAAGTAGGAGATTGCATATCCAGATTTATAGGTTCTTTTCACTAATATTTTCTTAAATTCCTTTGTCTTCAACATATAAATAAAATTATGTAGCCTCTTAGGACTTAGAAAAGGCAGACAGAAACAAACCCTCCCAGTTTCTCAGCTTTCAACTACAGGAAAGCCATGTGAGGGAACCTTTAGATAGTGCTGATTATAACTGGAGTTCATAATTTTGTATCCTTCTTTGATCTTATGTTCATTGAACCTAGAGATTTTTAATATGTGGTCCTAGGATGAGGTCAGGACCTTCTTGCTGAAGAACTTCAGTGGTGCCAAGGTTTCTGTATTCTCTGCAGAGGAAATCAAAGCAAACATTTCAAAAGTTCTGGTTCATTACGTACCTAAAACTTTAGGGCAAATTAAGTGTCTATGTTAAGTGAATTGGATTCTATCTTTGAAGTTCATCTCATTTAAAGACTTTGACAATACTGCTAAAGAAACTTTCTTGTTATTGAAATGCCAAGTCACTTCTAAAATAAGGAAAATTATTTTCATTGCCATGGGAGATTTAAAAATCCCTAAAATGTCTTCTAGTATTTAAAATAATTAATTTGAAATACAAAAAGATCAAAAACATTTTCTGAGAATAAAAGCACTTGTTTTCAAAATTGCATGAAACTATACTTCAGTATGAATTTGGGAATACTTTTTTTGTGTGAAAAATATTTTCATTACTTTTCCAGAAGGATTAAAGTTATTAATTCTGACCACCTGATTATCTGATAAATGCTACTGATATTCAAAGTAGGAAGAGTAGCTGAAGATGAAAAAACCATGAAACTTTTCTCTCAAGATGGTGAAAAGTTGTGGCATTAGTTTTGTTACTTGTAGTTGGAACCGAGACAAATTTTTGTAATTAAGACAAAGAAAACTAGGAAACCTGTGTACCTGTGGTTTTCCTGTTGGCTTCATGCCAGAAAACTCACAGTGATACAGGACAAAAATGAAGCTCTGACTGAACCTTCTAAGCATCGTGATTCCTGAAACCATAAACTCTAAACATGTCATAATCAAAGCAGGTGACATACAATATATCCTGGGTATTTTATCCCTCTCTCTGCGGGGGCAGATTACCAGGAGCTGATAGAAAGCCTACTGAAGTCAATATGGGTCTTTTAAACGACATCTATAGATTTGGAATGGGTTCTTACTTCAAACCATTTGTAGCTCAGAGGAAAGTGTTTACACTTTATCATGACTAACATGTCACAAGTTTGAAAATGGCATTTGCTCAGAACTAGATCTTCTGTGTCATAAAGTAGAAAATGCGTTTATATTTTGTAGGAAATTCACAGACTGGAAGAGAGGAAAAAAATGTTTTGCCAGTAGATGGAATTTTTGCTTAAGGGAGGTTTTTTGGACTATCGAAATCAGTCTGGTGGAAGTGGACTAGCACAGGTGGAGCAGGAAAGAGAATAAAATATACTGTGGCATGTTCAAATTATGTTTATGAAACTTAAAACATTGTTTATTCCAACAGCATCAGCTTTTAGTGGCTGTGACTTCTGCCAGTCAGATCTACACTTCATAGATAATAGCAATCCATTTTGGTACAGATAATAATATTAATCTATTCTGGTAGAGATAATATAGTTGTAACTAGAATAATTTATATATAAATGTTAGATAAATACTGCATAATATGTCAGAGTGTAAGAGTGCAGTAGAAGATTTTAGGACCCTGACAGGTGAGACTTCCACTGGCTGTGGAAGGCTGATCCATAGGCTTTCAGCTTGATCTCTTCTGTGAGAGAGAATGCTTTTCTATAACTGTTCAAGCAGGACAGTCAACCAACTGTGACCCACTGGGTGCTCCAAAGACTCCTGTGTTACACAAAAGATGTGCAAATTATAACACACTCTTAAAATGGTCTCCAGGGTTTAATCATAATAGCAGTACAGGAAGCAACAGCCTCTGCTCTGTGTTTTCAAATCTCCTTAAATCTCTTTCTGTAGTCTGTGGTATATGACCAACACAAAGTAATTTATATGGCTACAGTGCCAACCAAAGAGAGGAGGGAATTCTATTTATTATAGGAAGAATCTCTTCTACCACTAGATGCTCAAGCAGTGCTGGATAGATACCCTTTAATATGTCTAAATTCCTTATAATTTTAAATTGATGTGCACTGTTTCTTAGATAAAAAATATACAGAAATTAAGTTATAGAGAGAAGTAGCTTGTGCCTAAGATAAGAAGACTGTTCTAGTTTTTGTTCAGAGGCAGCTGAGAAAATTCCCTGTCTAAATTCAGAGATTAGAAGTAGGTGGTTAATAATTCTAATTTTTGCAGGTTTTCTTTTTTAACCTTTCTGCATTTAATTAAGCTCTGTTGCTTTAAAAAGATATTATAAAATTTCATTATAATCTAAAGTAGACAGTTATATCTCTGTAATTGTATGAAATTGTGAGTGGGAGAACAAAAGCTTAATGTTGTTTTGGAGGAAGCAAGACAAATGTAAATTTATCCCTGCAGCTGATTCCTCAAGGGCATTGGCACGTGCCACCGTGTATAGCAAAAGGAACATGACCCACCTAATGCATGCATGATCTCCATAATGGAAAAGAAAAAAGACTAAGGTCTATTGAGGTCTAATAGAGGGCAGGGACCAGAATTTTGAGCAGATGGTATTCAGGGGCCCACTGGCTGCTTGAAAGCCAGGGAGTGGAGAGAATAGGCAGATAGTAATTAGCAGAAGGTGATAAAAAAAAGGGCAGCCAGGATCCCCCAAACATCTGTTTAAAAGAATAAAGAGCCTGGTCTGACCCTGAGCCTTAATGATCTTAAAGGATACAATTTAATTGCTTAGAAAAAAAAAAAAAAATGCACACACACCATGCTGAGCTACAGTGAATCGTGTTTTGAGAGCATTGCAGGAGTTTGAGTAATTATTAATTTGGTGTATTTGTTTTAGAAAGATTATATACAGCATTAAGTCAATAAATGAAGTAGTAATAATAAAAATGCCAACTGTCTTTTCTACGAATCAGCAGGCTCTTAACAAAAATTTGAATTTCAGATAGCTTACAAGTTAATATTACTTGCTCTGCATTCTAAAACGGCTATTTTGACTTCTTTTCATATATTTATGTGGCTACATCTGTCTTTTTTCCCTGTGTTTTTTTCTTTTTTGTTTTACACAGAAAGAACCTAGATCCTTAGCTTGTTTATTTGGAGTATTTTGACCTCTATAGATAGCTGCTAATTACAGCACCAGAGACCTGATTGCAGATGTCATCATTTACTAGTGACCAGTTGCTTAAGAATTACTGATGAACGTGACCAAGGACAGTGCTGATTCACAATAAGGTTTCTCCTGATTTTCTCTCCATTTCATTCTAGTAATAGTTGGATACCAAACTCCATGAACAAGGTGTCAGAAAGCATTGTTCACATGATATTTAATTCTTTGTTTTAGAAATCTTAGAATCTTGTTTTAGAATCTTTGAAAATTTAGCTTATAATAATTTAAAATGGTCTTCTTTGCTTTCCTTGCTGTTTCTCAGAACAAATAGGTTAATTCAAAGGTATTAAAAAAACCCCCAAGCCAAAACAACACAGACTTCCCCTTTCCCAACCAATGGTAAGCAGCATTGCAGTATAAAGCTAATGATTTTCTGGAAATATGTGCTTATGTATCAGGGTGAATGTATGTGTAAGAACTGATCATATTGGATGTTTTAATTTGCATTCTGGAAATGGGGGTAAAAACCACTTTGAGAAAAATCACAGGTGACCCTAAATTGGACAGTGCTGTAAACATAGAAAAGAGAAAAATAAGTCTAAAGGGATCTGAAAGAGATGAGAAACATGAGAAGAAAATAACAGGGTATGCCCTGAGGAGGTTGAAGTGTAGTATGGTTAGTAGATGCAGTGGAGGTGAAGTAATTAAATGTGCATGGTTAAGACAGCTATTATATAAAGCTATTTCCCTGCTCAGCATTATTGAAGTCACCTTAATAATGATAGAAATAAGTAAATATTTGAAACAAACATTTCAGAAGTCAGAAATATATTCAGAAAATCTGCAATAGCATACATGGGAATTAAGGATTAGCAAGACAGCATTTTCAAGATTCCTCATTAAAGCATTGTATTAAAATATCATTTGCCCCTGTTTCAGAGATGAATGTGTATTAAAGATTGCATACAAAGCTTGCTTCAAGACTCTGGCATATTAAATTTATTTATTTAATCTAAGCTTAGATTTAAACTCAACTTTCACTTATAAGCACATCATGAACCCATCAGCATTGTGATCAATTTACTGTGGATCATTCAAACACATTTTTTTTGTTAATTGTTAAATTTGGAAACAAACCCCCAAGCAGTGAAATTCCAGTAGGTTTTAGAAATTCTAAATTAAGAGCATAAATATATTAAGGAAATGTCTGCAAATATGACCAACTCCCTTGAAAAATCTTGAACTATGCAGTTTCTTTAGGATTATATCTCTGAAGTGAATGGAAAAATGGAAATAGATTCTTGGACACACACTGATCTCAGCAAAAGTTAAAAAGAGACCATGCTCTATAGGACTCTTCTAAATTCAGACTAGCATCAGATAAGAATGGAAATGTGATTGTGATAGTATTATTTTGCTCTGTGATTCATTACTTTTGTAATAAGCTTTCACCACAATCAAAGGAAAATAAATGGGAAATTTAGCACTACAAAATGTTAACGAACTGAGACCCCAGTTTTGCGTTGTCTTTTGTATGAATACATTCCGTGGAGCATCCTTTCCTTCCTTCATCTCATTCCAGCTAGGAAGGAATTTTGCTTGGGAAGCTGCAACACAAGACAAGAGATGCTATGAAATGTTGTGAGCCACACATTGGTAATTAGGTGCAAGTGAGTCTGACAGACTTTGTAAAAGAACCCACATCAATATAATTTACACTTATACTTTGGCCCTTGGCTGAGTTAACCATGGGCTGAAGTGACAAATATAACAGCATGGGTTTGCACAGCAGTCAGTACGGGAGTGCATCTGCACAAAATGCAAATTGTTTGAATTTTACACAGTTCTTGTTTCTTTTCATTTGTTGTTTATTCTTTTGGGAAATTTTAGTCATCTTAAAGGACTAGAAAAATATTTTTTCTTTAGAAAATGAAATTCCCGTGTAATTCTTGGTTGAAAATACAAGGCAAAGAAGAAATACTAGGAACAGTGAAACTTATTAAATTGGGGAATCCGACCACAATGTGTACGTTGTACAAGGGCTGGAGGAGAAAACACGCCAGCTCCTTTGTGTAAATCCTCTCTGAATTTTCTTCATATTTTATGAAACCTTATTTTCTCCCTATTTTTCCTGCTGTTTCTAAGAATTATTACGTATTTGGTTTGCAGTCCTTAAATATTCAGGGTTTATAGCATAAACAGAAAAAGAACATAAAAATAAAAAATGATTTGTGACTTTAATGATATTGCATTTATTTGTTGCTATTGCAGTACAACAGTATAAACATTTTTCATCACTCGAAAGAATTTACATAAATCTTCTGATTTCTCCTGGAATGTGGCTTTTTGTGATGTGCTTGCATTCTTTGTGTGTGAGCCTCACAGGCATATTTTTCACATCCCAGGGGATGGAACTGCAGGCATAATTGTTATAAACTTCGTAGTACTTACATAATGATCAACATTTGTGGTGTAAAGCACCTGGAATATATTTTGATAGTTATAAGAATACTTCAAATGATGAATTGCAAGGCTTTGATTAAAAAACAAAATGTAAGAGCCCCTGATTTTCATTTTCCCCTGTATCACTTTGGCAGTTACTTTCAAGCCTTTTTCTAGTTGCAAGGCACTGGTAAAGGGCATCGATGTAAATCTGCTTCAGAGAATCTTGGAACTCTTATTTGTGTAGAAGTACATGTTAAAATGTGGCCATTGCACAGTGTCAAAGGCACACATCCCTTTGTGGGTGCTACTCTAGCAGTGGTTGAAAACAATCCTGTCATCAGGCTGCTGTGTGCCATCGCCAACTCAGTGTGTCAGTCAGAGGGTGTGACCTGGGTCGGAGGGCATGGGGAGGGATGGGGGAAGCAGGACTGCACTGAGCTCCAGGGACATGTTGGCAGCAGACAGGACGTGCCTGCCCTGCCGCTGGGTGCCTGGGGACTGCAGGGGTGAGAGGAGCTGGGCTGAGGCAGGGATGGTGTCTGGGCAGCAGGGAGAGGCATGGCCCAGAGTGGCTCCTTGAGGGCAGTGGGGTTTTCTCAGGGAGAGCCTTGGCTCTGCCACCCACTGTGGATGAGGAAGAGAGGTGCATTGTAGGTTCTGGAGGGACTACTTGGGGAAAACACTAAAGGCTGCTGGATGAGCTGGCTGCTAGCCAGGCAAGAGCTGTGGGTCAGTGAGGGCCTTGCATGCTCCCAGGTGCTGCCCTGTGCCCCTGCTGCTGCCTACCCTCCTGTTTCCCCACCTTTCTGCCTTTCTGCCTGCCTGCCTGCCTGCCCACCTGATTTCCCACCTGCATACCCACCTGCCCACCTGCCTGTCCACCTTCCTGCCTGTCTGCTTACCCATCTTTGTGCCCTGCTGCCTCCCCACCTGCCTGCCCACCTGAGGCTTGTCCCTGGCTCCTGCCCAGTGGGCAGCAGGTGAGATCCCTCTCCAAGGTAAATCAACTTTCAATTTACATAATCCTCTTGGCTGCCTTGGTGAATTAGACACACCTAATACAAGTAAGCGAAGGCTGTCTCTGTCTTAGTGAACAAATTTAGTATCATTAGCTAATGACCAGTTAATGACTCCCCCGACTTCACCCTTTCACCTGCTCTGCCACATGTGACAGAGGAGCCCTGTGGTCAGAACACCCAGAGCAGAGTGGGCAGCATAGAACTGACTCACCAAAGACACCGATGCTAAACACAGGATGATGGGGCTCAGGAACTCCTGGTTAGGTGAAACACCATCTGCTTAGAAAGTAGGTCACACATAATTTGCCTTCCCTAAATTCATTAAAAATCAGTGGGTCAAAGTCAAATGTGACAGGTAAGAAGTAGAATGAGTATAAATCATGATGAAAGGAGCATCATCTGAGAGAGCAGCTACTGTAGCTCATGTGTAGCAGGGGCTTTTGGAGAATATTTATGCTGCATTGTCTTAGTGCAGATGGGACCCAGTGTGAGCTATGGAAACAGACAAGGGAGATTCTAACAGTAAGCATTACTAAAGCACAGATGCTTTTTGCTCTGTAACTCTAGGATTGGGACTAATGTAATACAATTCTGATGTTGTTTTATACATATATGTTATGAACATATATTTATACACAAAAGAATTTAACTAGATAGAAGGAATTAATGAAACATATGTGAATAGTTCTCAAAGAATGAGAAATATGTATTGGCACGTATTAGGCCAGGAGAGACAATCCCCAGTCTGGGCATCAATTATCCTTTCCTGGTGAGGGACCTCGATACTCCAGCACTCTAAAATCCTTCTTAGGCATGAGTCACTATCTTTGCATTTCAAATTAATTTAAATGCAGTTCTTACTTACTCGTTATACTCAGTACTTGGGCTCCTGTGTTTTCCTCACACCTGCTGATGACAGCATAATCCATCTTAAAGGAGGAAAAAAGTCACAGAAAAATGCCTGTACTCAGAACTATTTGGGATGTCATTAGTCATCAGAGGAAAATGCAAGATCTGCCAGTGAACACAGAATTTTGAATAGCCCTTAAATAATCAGAGAAGAATCTAACAAACTTTAAGTGCTATAAACAGTATTAGGATGCAGACACTGGAGATTAGCTTCAAGGGTTTCAGTAAATTAGGATCTGAAGAATCCATTTATGTTTTCTACATGCTTATTTTACTCAACTTTTTTATTTTTTTAATGTGTTAAAAGCCATGCCATGCTGGATTGCAATATGTTTCAATTAACCTACTGTACAGTACTTTGTATAGCTGTGTTCAGGAAACATATCTATACAGACGCCCTTGGAAATGTACTTGGATGAGTCCTGTTGAGTTTATGGGGAAAAAAAGAGAAAGAAAATAAACCCACCACACCCACACCTGGCACTCTCTAGACAATGACTATAGTCATGGTCCCACCATTGTTATGTCTAGACTGGACATTCACGACCACAAACTTAGGTCAGGTGTGAGCACGTGTTTGTGGAGCGATGTATTTCTGTTGAATCAGCTGGAGGGCCTGATGTGGTGTTTGTGCTGGCTGATTCTATGGCTGCCCAAGATCCCAGACTGAGTTACTTCCTGGCTCACTCGGTTGCCGTGTCATTGGGAGGCTGTGCACGTGCACTGCACCCATGACTGCAGCAGAGGTCTCCAGCTCATGTGCAGCCAGCGGTGAGGCTTCTGCTAGGAGGCAATAGTTATGTCTTGTAAGGTTCTCGGTCCATGGTCCTTGTGGGTCACATGCACTAAGAAGTCAAACACATCAATTGCTCAGGTATTTCCCTAGTTTATGGAATGATCATCATATGTCCTGCCTTTGTTATCAGTGTGCCAGGGCCCCACAACTCCATGCCTTTGTGCAGCTCTAGGGCAGACCTTCCATGTCCATAGTCAGTCCCACCTGTGAAAGTGCTCCCTGGAAGATCAACACAAGGAGGATGCCTTTGCATCTGCCTTACACTGCTGTCCATAGCACACCCAGGCTGGCAGTTCTCCATATCTTTGATGCCAGCTCCAGGACTCAGTACTATGCCACGTGAGTTCATGGTTGGCAAAGCCTGTGAAAGTCCCTGTTTCCAGCAGGATCAGGTGATGAAACTGTGTTTGAACAAGCTCTGCTGGGAGAAGCATTGCCTCCTTTTCAGGGAAAGTATATAGTGACAGGATAAAAGCTGGGAGAATGAGCAAGAGAAGAACCAGATGTCCTGCTAGGCTCTTGTTCCTCCGCCTGTGAAGCAACACAATAAAGGCTGAAAAGCATGTGTTTCTGACTCCATGGGACACCTGCAGCCATGAGAAAACCAATGCCTGTGTAAAGTGTCATTCTGAAAATATGTGAAGAGCACCAGTGAATGGGAAATACTGAGGTGAAAAGGTAATTTCCTGGAGGTCTTTGCTAAGTCATTTGGCAACGCAGTAAATATCCTAAGATGCTCAATTTAACATTGAGAAGAAGACAGACTTTTTTATTTTGGAAGATGACAGCCCCTGACATATGAGACAGCTCCTGCTGGTATTCCACTTCTACCAGCAGAGATTTGAGGTAGGAATGCTGGCATCTATGCTTGTATTAGGAGGCTTCTGCTAGGAGGCAATAGTTATGTCTTGTAAGGTTCTCAGTCCATGGTCCTTGTGGGTCACATGCACTAAGAAGTCAAACACATCAATTACTCAGGTATTTCCCTAGTTTATGGAATGATCATCATATGTCCTGCCATTTCCTAGTTCTTATTTTACAAGGAGTGGTTCTCTGTGTTACTGATGGCCATTGTAATGATCAAAAAAGTGCTTTACTGTTCACTGTTCACTGCTTGATGACCCTACCTCTACTGATCTTGCCTTTTAGGTAGTACTCTGCTTATGATGGAAGTTCCAAGATGGGTGGAACCTAACCATCAATGACACTCTTTACTTCTTGATGCACTTGCAAATGCAATTATTTGCCAGGAATTGAGCAGATAGATCTCCGGAAGAGGTTCTGTTAGATTATCTTAGACTGTTATTCTTATGATATCTGTGCAATGGTGCTGAAATACATTTTTAACCCATTGAAGGGAAGCAGAGGGAACTAATAGTCAAATTAAGCCTGATAATGATTTCCACACCAGGATCCTACTTTCTTACCTTAGCTGAACTAATATGTGTGTGACCAAAGAGGTGAATGGAAGATGGAAGCAGAAAGCCAACACAGGTACAATTGGCTGCTGAAGTTTATTCATCTTTCTCTGATCTGGCAGATAATTTGTGCTTGACTGCTGTTTGTGATTTTACTGATAAATATACTGCTGCGTTGCCACAGCCTTCCTCAGGGCTCATCTCTGACCATCCAGGTCCATTCCAACTCGGCCTGTCCTTGGCCACTCTCACCAGCAAGTCTACTTTTTCATTTGGCTCCCAAAATAACCCCTTATGAATGGAGGTAGAAAGCTCTGAACAAATGAAGGAACACTCTATTTGGTTCAGAAAAAAAAAGTAATTTTATTTATGGAGAAGATATTATCATCCAGTCTAAGAACATAAATCTGTAGTAGGTTTTTATCAATGAGGATTAAAGGGAGAAATACATGTATTTGGTAAATAAGAAGTGGCAGAAAACCAACATTTTCAGGAGAATTCAGGAGAGGTAAATTTTTCATCCATTTCTGAAGTGATCTAATGACTGTTTCAAACAACAGCAGAATGATGGGATGCTGTACAGAGGCAATGAATTTTTATAAATGCAAAAAATATCCTATAGCAAGAATTACTTTAAAGTACTCCAATGCATTTCTGAGAGATGCTTTAGAGAAATCATAAAATACAGTCCTTAATCTAGAATTTTAGAGGGTTTTGAAATCATGTTCTTGACAGTAGCCACTTTATATCTACTGGCTTATGAACAGACTGAACCATTGCAGGATCAGGACTGAAGGCCATAGTTCTGCAAATGTTTATGCATGAGTAGAAAGTAAGAACTGAGTCCTAAAAATCACAGTATGCTGTGGGTGAGGAAAAAAATGTAGAGAAAAAACAGAGGAAAGTGATATTTTTCAACCATAAATAATACAGTATCCTTCAAGACAACCCCTTCATAGAATTTATGTGTGAAATGAAACTTCTGTTTTTATAAATGAATGAAATGTTAGGATTATTATAATGGAAGAGAAAAATCTGCAGCCATTCAGCAACTCCAGAACATTATTGAAAGAATACTTTAATTAAAAACCTGGAGCATCCCCCACTTGCCTGCCCTGCTCCTGTCCTGAAAAGCACTCTCCTTGCTTTCGTGAGCACAAGCAAATCAACCCTGTTAGTACAAGGTAGCTCTTGTTTGAATTGTGTACCCTGGAGATGCATAATTAGTGTGAAGGAACTGTTCCTAGGGGGAGTTTGGATTCAGAGAAAGGAGAGAAATTAAAGGGCCCACATATGTGATCTGGATCCTGAGAACTGGGTGAGATAAATTAAATATAAATCAATTTTGTGAATTTGAACTTGATGCATAAAATTTGGGTCAAAAAGCTATTCACCTAATGCTTTTTATAGCTGAAATTTCTATCTGGAGTGGACAATTTTTATGGATAGAAGGGTAATGACATTCAGTAAAGGTTCTGTTTACTTCCAAAGAGGTGCATTCACAGCAGTGTGTATAGATCCAAAGTACTGTCTGGGACTCTTCAGAATTAGAGAATATTTAAGTCCATTAAATTAAATAGTAGAAAAAGCTTATTTCCACATTGAGTTGAAACACAAATTACCAGATTCTTTTGGCAAATATCTACAATAATAAATTTAGAGGATCTGAAATCTTTAATTTTAGCTAAAGTACATTTTTTATTGGTAGGAGTTATTTAACCCTTTTCAACCTTTACTTGTTTTAGATTTCTGCCACTTGTAGAGCAGGAAAAGAAATCTGAAATAAGAATTCATAACTTCATAGAAAATGCTAGAATATAAAAGCAAAATATATTGAAGGTAGAAGAAAGCCAGCCCACAAATGCCAGTCTGCCTTTCCATCCTTTGCCTGTTCCAAGCTCTTTGTTCTGATTCCTTGCTCTTTACACACAGGTATGCCTTCAGTACCAATCTACCCCTCAATTCCTTTGGTTGTAATCAGTCTTTGTCATTTAAGTCACCAGTTCAAAAGGCCTGGATATTAATTTGAAAGAAGCCAGCACATGATACTTGCTTTCCAAGGAGATCGTCTGTTGCAGGCTGTGTTTAGAATTTCCCTCCCATCTTCTCTTAAAGCAGCCCTAGGGACACCTCCTAGACCAAACAGGGCAGCCCAGCTAATGGCTCATTTCATCAGTGACTTCTTCCAGCCTCCAGACCCCTATAAAGTCAGAAGGCATTTAGTTATTTTAGCCAGAAAGAAAGGTTCTTAGGAACCTTCTGTCTCCTAGAGGTGTGGATAGCTTCTAGACTGGGTGTGTTTCTGTAGTTCAGCCCCTGCAGTGTGTGTTGGACTCATGAGCTCAGTGTAGCTGGCTGGGGTAATCTGGTGCAGTGACAAAGGCTGCATTCTGCAGCTGGAGTGAGGACCCAGGCAGTGGCCCTGCATGGAGCCCTGTGCTGCCATGAGTATCTCTGCCATGGCAAGATACTATATCCCAGAGAATTAGCATGAAAATACTGACAGGAACTACAGTCTCAGCAATGACACTACCTGCATATCTAATTCATGGCAGTCAATTACACCTTGAATTTATTTTTGTCAAGCAAGAATGTCCCACATTTCTTAAATGGCATAGCTGAAGCATCCTTTTGGTAACTCGTTCTGCCTGATGCAGCCACTGTCCTAAAACCTACTGAATAAAAGTCATGGCCAACATAGGTAGTATGTACTAGTCTAGAAATATCTGTTGTGAAAGGAGTGGTGAGTAATGTGCATTGCTGAAAGCTCATGTTTTAGTCTGATTCAGCACAACCACACAGACCTGTCTCTGAAGGAAGCTATAAACCAAGAAGAAAGAGCAATGGTGGAGTGTATTCTGAGAAACAGATTTAGCACTGGAAACAACGTATCATCTCCTGCCCAGTTGCTGCATTTTCATCTCTGGCTGTTCTTTCTCTGTGTTAAACATTTGCTCTGCTAAGATAGTATTTCAACGTGTTTCATTAATAGTGACTCAATTTTCTTTTAAAGGAAGTGTAATGAGTAAAAGTCTCTGTGTTCAGATTCTAAGTGTGCATAAACATACGTATACTTTTGTTCATTCCACTTTGGGACTGGCAAGTGCCTTCTCAAATACCCAGCAGCTGCTTGAATATTCCATGGCTAAAAGTTCACGGTGATCACCCTGTAGCTCTCAATATATTGACACACAAATTACATAGTTCTGACTCTGCTGCAGGTTAGAGTATAAAACACACTAATATGCTACAGTATGCTACAGCATCAGGTTTCTCTATATTCTTCTTATCTATTTATTGAAAGGTACAGGCTTTTTCTATTCTCTGCCACTGAGTCTGTAATTTACCAAACTGATTTCCTTTATGTGAAACTAGCCATTTTTATTGCTGACTTTTATATGGAAGAACTGGGGAAACTGGTGGTGTTTGAAGGGTTTTTGTAGCCCTCAAAACACTGGAAAATGTCTGCTTCACCCAGCTTACGGTCACACAATAAGCAGTCTCTAAGCATTTTGCCATGCCTAACATTTTGCTGCCATAGGCAACCACTTAATCTGCCTACACAGGAGCTAGCCCTGAGGGGATGCAATATGTGTTGGAAAGGGTAGATTTATACTAAAACATTAGTTCTCAGGGCTGCTAGAAAAAAATAGCTGTTCATTTGAGATTTCCTGCTTTATTCTCAGCTGCTCCAATAACTGAAGTGTTAAAGATTTCTACAATCAATGTTTCACATGGATTTCTTCTATAAGCAGGTTTGTTTCCACCTCAAAATCAGTACCATATTTCTGCTTTAGGTTCTACCTTTTTATCATATAAGCATCTTCTGTATAAACCAGACTTGAAAGGGACCCTTGTGAACCATGAGGAGACCAAAGTGAAAACCTATGACAGCCAGTTGGAAATGAATTCAGCTCTCATGGTTTGACTCTCCTTTTTGTTTACATTTGCATTAAGTAGCACAGCAGAAGGAGGCACTGTGCCCAGGCTAGAGGGGGAACCCCTCTCCTTTGGGAGGCAAAGTAGACACTGAGTCTCCATTTAAACCTCATTATGACATCAATTCATGTGAAAAAAGAAAAATCACAGGTTTGCGGTTAATGCCTGTAATAAGCCCTTTAGAAACAAGCTGCCCTGGCAACGTTATTTAATCCTTGCTACTTCCAGGGTTTTTTTATAATTACATATTCCTCTGCTGTAAGAGACCAGGATCTGTTGTGAATCAGGTCACCCTGTAGCTGTTTTACTCGAATGAAGAACTCAATTCACACTGCTTCTTAGAGTCTGTTATGACTCCTCTAATTTAAGACTATTACCTGAAACAGACGTATTTTATTTGGCTTTTCCCATGTTGACGGAATGTGAAAGCTTGCAAAATTATCTCCAAGTGCCTCTATAGAATAAGACTCATAAGGCTCATTGTGATAAGCGAGAGCAAAGTAACCATAAAACTTCTCAGGTTGTCTGCACTCCACATGAGATATTTGGATCTCAGTGGAATCAAGCATCCCACTCCTCTCACTGAGTGAAAGAACAGTGGCTTGCTAAGGTTTTTTTGTGAAAGATAGATTTTCCAGGAAAGCCTTGTTCTCCCAGATGTATGTTAAACCAGCCATGAATGACCAGAACTACTGCATTCCCATGTCTTAAGAAGGGCCATGATTCTTGGAAAAATGAGTTTTCAGCTTCACAATGTTTTATGTGTCCTATTCTTATCCTAATTAATTATTGTTATGATAGCTAATGAGCATGCAGAATGGACAGGAAAGGTGTTCACTGGCAAAGAAGAGCCTTGGTTTTGGGATTTGAAAAGAGCAGGCTGGATCTCTGGGTAGTGAATACACTTCTCTCCCCTTCTCCACAGGCTGTGGGCTTGATTTTTAGCTCAAGCTGAGATACAGACATTACAAATGAATGAGAACAAGTGTGGTTTTAGGCCACCTTTGTGTTTTGTTGTATTTGCACTCTGGCTGGTGGTGGGGTTGGCCTGAATTACAGCAACTCCAAGGCGAATCTAATTTACACTTGGATTGCCAAAAGTTGTTCTGGCAGTTGCAAATAGTGACATCTGCCAAGGGTGCAAATGCAGCCCTCTGTGCTTTTTTCTGATCACGTTGCATGGCATAAGAGCATATGCCACATCAACTGCTACTACTGGCAGCAGAAGCAGTCACATTTTCCTTCCATCAGCAAGCCTTCAGTCTCCTAGGCCTCACTTGAGGCATCTTTTACAATGGATGAAGTAATCACGAGTGTGCTGGCTTTGTTTCACTGAGAAAAGTTTCACATAAGCAGGACGTTTCGAATGTTCAGTCTTTTCAATCATGTGTTCCCTTATGATCAAATTATCAGAAAGAGACCATTAAAATATTGACAACTAAGAAATTATGCTCCTGTCTTGAATCTAACGATTTATGGCTAATGTGATGTGGCTACTCCTATATCTCAGTAGAGAAGCTGTTTGTGTATATTAACAATATTTCAATGTAAAAAAGAAATTAAAATCCTTCCTTCAAAGAGTATTGTTTCTTTTTTATCTAATTCTCATTCTTAATTCTCCTCCAAAGTCTGGGACTATACTTTTGGTAGGGATTTCTGACTATCTGAGAGTTTGTTTTGGTCATTCTGGAGAATTAATGCATCTGAGCTCACAAATCCTGCTAACAAGCATGATTCAACCTTAGCATATGTGTTAATACAGTAATCTTAAGTTTCTGAGTTTGGAGATTTAGCAGAACAAATTCATGTGCAATATGATAGAGATCTGTGAAACCATGAAAAGCATGAAGAATCTGTATCAGGACCAATCACCTTCCCTTCCAATTCAGGAACTCAAGGTTATTACATTAAATTAGGAGGAGGTAAACTCTGAGTGAAAAAATTGAAGTGTTTTGTCAGTGTCTTTCTAAGCTGTGGAAATCCTTTCCACATGATTTGGGTGTACTAAAAGCTTACAGAAGTTCAATGGGAGTCTGGTGCATTTCATCACAAAAAAATAAAAGTAATTATTAAACACATTATTAAACACATAAACATCAAGGTCAGGAAGTCACTGAGGCCTTGGTAACTAGAGGCTTGAGGATTACTTAGGTCAAGGATCATTTGTGTTTTCTTTTACTTTTCCTTAGGCATCTGATTTTGGCCACTTTTACAGGCAGGATGGTGGATTACAAGTGCTTTTGGGCTGATCTGCTGTGGCTGCTCTATGTCTCATTATGTTATTCGTTGCCCTACAGATGCCTACAACAGGTTTGTGAAATACCCTGCATTGATGTGTAAGTCACATGCAATCTTCAAAGGGCCAGCTTCTTCCCAGGACTAGCCTAAGGCGGCAAGCTGAGATTTTTAACTCTTAATTACCAAAAATTAGATGAAGTGAATTCCTCCCTGCATGACATAAACATTTTTCAGAGAAAATAATGTTTCTAGTTAAGGGAAACTTGCCTAAGAAAGAGACTGCTTTCTCGCTGTGTTCATGAAATTCATTTGCACAAATACAGCTTTGCAAGTAGGACCCTTCTCAAGGAATGAGCCCTAAATCAATCTGAATAACCTGGATAAAAACTTATATTTGAAATTAGCTAATTATTTATAAGCAGATTTATATACTATCCAATCAACTCTAGACTTCTCTGAGCTTTTGGATTTTGGGGAATATGAAGGATTTGTTGATATAAATGTTTTTAATTTGTCTATGTTAATACAATATCCATCAGTCAAAGATCATTATCTAGCATTGTGAAATTGACTGAAGGACCTGTTTGGGCAGCCTTCTTTTATATATATATTAACAGTCTTCAGACTTATATACAGTTTTATATTAAATTAATAATTATGTATAATATAGGGTAAGTTAGAAATTAAGTGGGGCTACTAATACAAATCAGAAAACCCCCCTTCACTATTTTATTTCTCTATGGGAATGCTTAATAAAAAGTTCACATGACAATGTAAAAGGGAAATATGGTGACTTTGCATGGCTCGATTGTCATAGTTGTATGATATTTAATAAGGTGAAGAGGGACATCCTAGATCTTAGAGCATCTTAGAAAATTCCTTTTGATGTACTTGGCTGACCCTTTCTTTGCTGGTGACCTCAAGTGACAGAGCAAGTCACTATTACTGTTTTCATGAAAGGTCTCATAGTAATGGTTGACTGTTGACACATTAATGAGGTTTAGATGTAGGTGGAAAGACTGCAGGCTTTGGAGGCAGCATGAAGTGTTATTTCATAATTAGTGTTTTTCTGTAGTCATGTACCCTTAGAGCTGATGCAGGGCAGGCCTGGAGTGGGATAGGACATACTTTGGTACAGGTTTCTTGGCAGTAATCTGCTTTGTGACTGCTCCAGATGGTTTACAGCTCTAGCTCTTTGAGTTTAAGAAAGTGTTGGATTAGCAGAGTTATTTATTACACATAAAAAGTGTGTTAGAAGCCTGTTAAGAATAGAAGCCAGGAAAGACCCAAAAGCTAGGAAATGCAGGAAATAAGGTTGTCTTGCATACTTTTACTGCTCTTTCTCTGTGTGCACATTATATCATCCTTAATTATAGGAACAAATTATGTTTCATGAGATCCCAACCTCAGTCGCTGCTAACTTACTGAGCAGCTATTCAGTATATTGTTTTTGTTCTTCAATGTCCTTCATTTATTTCACACCTCTCAAAATCCCCTCTAGAGCTCCCTGTTTTGCTTATCAATATGATATTGCTGTTTTCTAGACGTCAATAAGTCTACTTCCCTGTATTTGTGCAGAGTGAAGTGATGCTATTCTCTTTTTCATGGATGAAAAACTAAGCATGGCAGCTGTATCTGAGATGGTCAGTCCTAAATGCAGCGTTTGCTCTCCAGTTCTGTACCCATAACTTTCTATTTCCCTTGAAGGGTACAGGACTCCTATGTGAAACATACCTATTTATTCCTTTGAAACAGGAAGCATAGCCCTTCTAGAAGAATCTGGGTGAGGTTGTTACCACTCAGTGCCAGTCATGTGCCATTGCTGGTTATGACTGTACTAATAACTTAGTAGAATCCAAACATAAAATAAAGCATGGGCTTGACTTGGCTCCAAACACCCAGTTTCTCAAGGGGACAGGACTGTTCCTTGTCTGGTAGGAAGGAGAAAAAAGTTGCACCTTTGTCAACCCTAATATCCTTGGCAGTGGATATTAGGGTCGACAAAGGGCCTGTTTTGATCACCAAAGTATATGGAGACATTGGAAAGAATTAATCTCTTCTAATTTATATCCATATAATTTTCTAACAGAACTTAGGTTACTTTTGAGCTAATCAGAAATATTAATCTTACGCATATTCTTAACAGAAAGCAAGGTAGATAGTAACAAGACAAGTCTTGAGACCTTGAGACCACTGAATAAAGGCCATGGGCCTGGTCGGGGAGATTTGATTTTAAAGGTCTGTGAGAAACAATTATTATTCTTTCAAAGAAGACTTAGAGGGATGGAGTGTTAAATACTTATACAACATTTTCTCTGTACACTGAGTTTAAAGCCAAACTCCTCTCAGATTTGCATAGAGATGGGATGAGACACCATGGAATAGGCTTCTTTCCCAGCAGAGCCCCGAACTGTATCTGCTGCATGATGCACTCCCAACCCTGGCACAAGAGTGTGGTTGTGAGGAAAAACTAGGGAACCCAGGTGTTGTTGCAAGGACCAGAAAGAGGATGCATCCTTGGGATGTATGTCTGTACTGTCTTTCTCGTTCCTACTCAATTTCTTTATTTCTCCTCATAGTTCCCTTGTCCAGCTAACTTTTTCCCTCCTCTGGATGCTCAATCAGATAATAAATCAAGTATCTTCTTTCCCTTCTGCCAGCCCATCTCAGCAATGAAACACTCCACCAATTTTCAGTTTCTTTCTCTTGCGTCAAGATTTTTCATTACCTTATTTATCCTATTTGTTATCCTGCTTCCTAGTTTTTTGGATTTATTTCCATGCTCCACATTCTGAACTCATTTGATCCCAACCTACTTCATTTTCCTGTTCATCCAGGACCTATCAGTTTCCTGTCCTACTCCCATGTTGTAGACTCCACAACCTGCTTAGAGTATCAGTGGCCAGAAATGACAGTAAAGAGGAGGGAAGGACTGTTTCTTCTAGGCTGCTCTCACTGTTGAAACTTGTGAAAAAGGCAAATTTTCTTGTAAATGGGAGAAGAAACAATTTGTGACTTGCCTCACCAAATTATAAGCATGAATCATCCTCAGCTACTCAAAGATAGTTTAGCAAATGTTTTAACATAGGAAAAATTTATATATTTTCCTACTTTAAAAAATATTTAATGTATTCATGAATTATTTTTACTGAAATGAATGCTTGGCAGGGAAAATTTCCAACTCAGTGGTTAAAACCTGGCAAAATTATCATTAACTTAAGATATCTTATAATGGAGCATGTCAAGTGACTTTAAATCTAGAGTTATCAGTGTTTAATGGGAACTACCATTCTGTCTTTAATGCACCATGTATGTCACTCTGTAGAATACCAGAGTCTCTTGAATCTCCTGTACTTGTAGTAGGAGTGGCATTGATCATGAATGAAAGTGGTGCTCCATTCCTCATTGAGATGCATTTCAGAAGGAAAAACATAGTAAAGCGCAGGACCAGCTGAAAATGTGCCAGGCAGTAACTGGAAACAAGACAGCCCATAATCCTGCCACAATGACTCCTAGTTCACATTTTTGGTAGTTCTGATTGTCCTTTCTTACTGCCCCTTCAAGCCCAAGGGAAATTAAAACTGTTCATAAATGCTTCATTATGAAAACATCTAATTTGTTGTTGTTGTTGTTGTTTTTTGCTGGCAGTATGCTTTAAGAGCCAGGTTTGGTACTACTCTAATTTGCAGATTAAATTAATTAGAGACAACTTTTTTGGAATAAATTTTCCCTTAGAAGTTTATTACATAATTTCCCCCTGTGGAGCATATAAACTTTCTTATGGAGAAGTTGGTGCTTCTATTGGTAACACAGTAAGCTTTATTTTTAAAATAAGCTTTCCAAATTAAAACTGCAGCTCCATCAAACCCTTCTGTTTTTTCCCAAATTCCAGCTTGAATATCAATGAGTACACTTAGTTGCTAATCCTCAATGTCCTGTTCATAAGCAAAAAAGACCTGCTATTCACCTCCCTTATTGTTGCTATCTTCTGAGAGCTACAATGGAAATATTAAGACTTCAAGAACGTGAAAGACTAATGCCAATTTTTATTTAACATTTTTCCCAGGTAGCATGAACCATCAAATAGAACAGTCAACTAATTCCTTAAAGTTGAATTGAAGACATTAATTGGTATATGACACACTGATCAAATTGCACAGCACTTAGTGGACAGTAATGTATCTGAGCAAAACAGTAATGATTTTACATCTAGTGCTTTTGGAAATAGCTTAATCAAATTAGAATCTTAAGTAAAAAGAATATTGAGGTATTTATTTCAGAAAGGATTAAAAAAATCTATCACAAAATGATCACTCCTGCTATCTTTCCTTGGATAAGATTTCCTGTGGTTTAAATTTAAACTAAGCTCTAGACAAATACCCTGCTGAAAGGCCCTCGGACACGTGCTGTTTACTTTAAAGTAAGGAGATGTATGTTCAGTTCTCCTCTTGAACAGTGCACAGTTTCCCTGTAATAACTTTGTAACAAATCAGTACCTTACTGAACCAAGGAAAGAAAGTGGTAGTGTTCTGTTACATGAGAGTCATGGCAATGTGTTTCTCTGAAGTTTGTGTTGCTCCTGGCTCCTGTGTTTCGATTAGATGATTGCTGTATTTTTTTAATGTGCGGCCAAGTGTTTTTGTGAAGGAGCATGTGCATTTTCACAGTTGTATTTATGCATACCAAGAGCTCTCAGGTCTCTAACACTGTTTTGCATGCTTAGACACTAAATATGTGAATGTGGTTTCAATAGTTGTGAACATAGCTTTTAGCATAGTTAAATGTCTCTTAAGTTACATGGCCTTAAAGAAAAAAAGTCTTGCACATTTTTACTTCAGTAGTTTGTTGATAGCATTTAATGTGATTTAACAATCTTAATATGAAAGAAATTCACTTACCATCTTTTAATAAACAATTCAGGGGCTTGGTTTCTATCCACCCTGAAGTATGTATTCTTATTTCAGATCCTGTAACCAGAGTCCATACTGACTTTGTACACGTATTAAAGAGCTAAGAAGCTCTGCCATGGTAGATTTTATCTGTGGCAATGTTGTATTTTTTGCCTGCTCTTTCACACAGAATACACCAGATGGCAATTTCATTAATCCCAAATCAGTTACCTATAGCTGGTCTTCTCCCTTCTTGCCCTTGTGTTGATGTGTGGAAAGCGAAAGAAACAAATATCACTGTAGCAGTGTTCATGACTGCATGAACTGCCCATTCCTAGTTTTGATTGGTGTGTCCAGTAGGAAGAACCTAGACCTGAAATACAAGAGGTATTTTTTTTTTTTTCTTCCTCCCACATCTAGAATTAGAGCTCCCCTTGTAATCTCTCCCAAGAATAATGCAACAGTATGCTCTCTCTAGCTTGGATTTAATTTCCTGCAAAAACAAATAAGTTTATGCTAGCACAAAATACTGATCTCATATAAAGATAATTTCATAATACCCAAACCACAGCCATGTCTTTTGGATTTAGAAGTTTTTCTAGGTGGTACAAAGGCATGGCATTTTTTAAGGCAAATAATGAGGGTGCTGAAAATGATGCCTTTAATGTTGTCTTAAAAATGTCTGTTTAACTTCATGGTTACCATTTAAACTGCCAGCTGCTGCTGCAATGCAGTCAGCAAACACTCACTGCTGCATTTGTTACTGAGTATTTAGCCACGGTGTGCGTAGGGATGTAACAAAGTCCATTGCCACTAAGCAACCCCTTACTTAAGCAAGAGAGATTCTCTTGATACATGGAGTTAATTCATTGTGTTTGACAGCTTTCAGTGTGGGCTCAGCATCTGAATAAAGTGGCTGTTGTAGATGAGGCTAAAAAGACCTCTCCTCACTCAGCCTGCGTTGTGTTGTGGACTTTGCTAAGATGTGCAAGATATGCAGCTCTCTTCATTGACTGCTTTGCTCTGCAGTGTTTTAACAAAATGCTGCAGTGAAATTTTCTCTCTCCTGCTGGCCTGTGATGAATTCCATGTGTCAGGAGTTGCAAAGGCTTTTAAAGATGGTAGCTGCAAGTGCACAGAATAAAATAATTATTTTCCCATGTAAATGAAAATTGCAGGTTTTTTGCATCTGAAATCGACAGGAGTAGCAAGACATCTGGCAAACTGCTTTATAGCAGTTTGACTTTAGTAAAAATGTTTCAATTTGATTGTAAAAGAAGTTAATTTGCTATATTGATTAATGTGCAGCCTTCATTATGTACAATTTCTGAGTACCTCCTAGTTCCAAAGGATATCTTTTTCAGTGGTGGAAATTTCTGCTTTTTTCAAAGCTCAGCTAATCACCAAGAAAAAGCTCCCTGCTCTGTGAAGTAAGGATTACAAGTAAGGATTACCTTCGGGGGAGTGATTTAGCTGATTCAGCAGAGATAGTGGACTTCAACAGCGGAAAATTGCCTAATCCTTCTCTTTTCATTTAACTGCAGAATTTTAGTATGAGACCAGGAGAAACCAAAGAGAAAAGGACAGAATACTGATAAGTTTCCAGATATGATAGCAATGAAGACTGTAAATCTTTTGACAGAGAAACGTTTACGATGCAAAATGATGAGAAAGGTTTATTTTATATTTACTGCTGAACTGTACTCATAGAGAAAATTGTTGATGCTTTTTCTTTTTTTTTATGCCTTCTTGGAATAGACTGATATGCAACTACTGCATCCTAAGCTATAGCTTATTTGTCATCTAGAACTTGATGCACGATTGAATTACAATGACAATAGGAAGATGATTAAGCATTTTTTACCTGCTAGAATGTGATCATTCTTCCTAATTATCCCCTTATGCTTCCAAACTGGCTTCCATAAGACAAATAGACATTTGCACATGATGCAATAGATTTTGAAGTGGCTGGGACATACTTCACTTATCTCAATGATAGATTTGCCCATGCTTATGAGTTTTATCACTTTCAACATTTTTGTTCTCTGGTGGAATGAAAAGTTTATATAAGGATACTGAGAATAGTCCTGAGTTTAGTTGTACAAAGCCGCAGGATAATTTTGTTTACTGTGTGTGAAATTATAGCTGAAGTTCTTGGTCTGTCTTAATTATGTAACATTCATACAATGGTAGAAATAAAAGTCTTAATAAAATCAGTCTTACTGAGAGAGACACTAAAGATGCAGGAAATATTTCTCACATTAGGATGCTTAAGATTTACAAAATATTTAGATATTTACTTCCCTTTACAATCCATAGCTCACAAGTTAGGAGACATGATTAGTATGTTCACATTCATATCTTCCAGTGTGCTAGGCGCCGTGCAGTAGTCATGATCAGTGGGTATCAGCACTATGCCTCAGCTGCAGGAATATGGATATGAAATATCATGTGAGATGATCTATAGTATCACAAGTAGGCTCCAGATGACAATCTGGAGTAACTTAGGTCTTCCGTAGGAAGTGGCATATTGCCAGTACCTTAAAAACCCAGGGAATCTCAAATATGTTAGATGATTTTGTTCAGCCAACTGAACCAAGACCCTAGCTGGGGACTAGGAACTCCTAGAGAGGCACAGAGAGTTATTCAGCTGACCAAATTTTTATATCAAGTTTAAATGCCTAAATTTATCTAATGGCTATCTAGTTGTCAGTTGTCATTTTTTCTATCTGAAAAATGCACTTGATACCACTTTTTTTTTTTTGGTTTGTTGTGGTTTAGGAATGGTTTTCTCTAATTTAGTGATCCCACTTAAACCATGTGCTACTCCCTCACTGCCCCCCTTTCCCTATCCCTCCCCGTGGAGTTAGATGGAGAGGAGAATTGGAGGTACAAAAGGTAAAGAAAGATCATAGGCTGAGATAAGAACCATTTACTGGAAGCAGCAATGAGATAAGAAAATGAACAGTAACAGCAACACTGCTAATGACAGAGGGTACCAGAAAGGGGCAAATGATTCACACTGAATGCTTTGCCAGCCCCAGGGGACACCTTCTCCCTGGAAGAGACTCCTTTTCCCTGCTCTGCAATGATACCAGGTGGTACAGGATCCCAGCTGTGTACCTACTCCTGTCTACTGCAAAAATTAACCCTGTCATGGCCAGAAACAGGACATGTTTCTACTAGCACATGGGAATTTTCCAGCTATAATAAACAGTCATTCCTGTTACCAGTAATTGAGGTGAAGATAGTGAATAGTTGAGTTTTCCAGAATTCTCAAAACAGGGTCTCATGGGTTGTTCACAGACTTGTCCAGGTGGCTTTTGAATATTTCCAAGGATGGAGAATCAATAACCTATCTAGGTAATCTTTTTCAGTTTTTGGCCTCCTTCACAGTAAAAAATATTTTTCTGGTGTTAAAGTAGAATTTTCTGTATATCAACATCCATCCCTTGCCTCTAGTCCTTTGATAATACTACCAACAAGAGTCTGACTCCATCCTCTTTACTGTGTCCCATGAGGTTTTTATACACATGGATAAAATAATCCTGAACCTTGATTTCTCTAGGGTGAAAAAATCCAGCTCTCTCAGCATCTTCTCATATATCAGATGATCTAATCCCTTAATCATCTCTATATCCCTAAATCACTAGGTTCCTTCTATTCTCTTTAAAACAGTAATTCTTATTTACACCACACACTTTCAAAACCTATTTTAATTTGAAATTTCCCTTCTAGCATTTGTGAAGAGAAACAACATTTCCACTTTTAATTATTGCTTATTTTCCCTGATTTTCACCTCTAGCCATAGAATTTCCTAGTTGCCAAACTGTCTAAGGAAGCTGGAAGCATTCCTGAAATGCCTGGCTGATTTTTCGGTGTCCACAAGCCGAATTATTTTGTTTTGGATACTTTCTTTTCAAACCGCATTAGTGAGCTTGGGAAGAGAAATTATTTATGCTCAAACAATCTGCAAAGAAGCCTTTAGATCTAATTTTGAATTTTCTCCTCCATTCACAAGCTGCTTTTTCTCCCCAGTCCACTTATTACTGCCTTTGCCACCAGCAAAGCTGGTATTCAAACAGAGAAAGATTAAAAAATAAATGCATAATATTTGCTGATGATTCTATGGGAGTAAGTATAATTTATGCGAGTACCCTACAAAGACACTTACAAATGATTCTTTGAGGTGTAAAGACAGCTCCATTGAACAACAGGCCATCAAGGACCACTAATAATACAAGAAATATTAAAAGTTAAACTGCCATTGGAAAGACTTCTGTCAATCTTTTGATTTAAATCACATCTAATCAAAGTTAAGGAAAAATGTTACTAGGTAAACAAAAATTAGTCAGATCTCACTTTCCCAACCCCAGGGTGGCTGATGAGCTTAATGAATAACCAAAGCATCTCGTTCTGTCCACTTTCAGTTGTGACCTAATTTTAGCTTCTGGGCTTGCAGTTGGTCTCTAGGATCAAGCAAACGATGGCTACCTCAGTATGACATCTTCCCAAGGTTTTGAAGTTTATCTTTCCACACTATCAATAGAAAGGAATTGCCACATCACCTCCTGTGTGAACCTACATTTAAGGAAATGTTCCATGGTGATGAATCTGCCAAACCAGCTATGCACATCAGTGTTTGGAAATTAGCATCAATAGATTCTATCCAAAAAGCTTAAAAGTTCATTTTGCAGTTAAGTTTACCTTCACTTTGCAGTTAACTATTTTTTTCAACTGACTTATAAATAGTCTCATCCTATATATCACACATGAGTGAATAAGAAAATGTTTCCCTGGTATACAGGCAAACAGGCTAATTCACAGGGACTCTAGTTAGCCTGTCTAGCATAAAGTTCATGTAGTAATGGAAATACTATAACATCTCTGGAATTGCTGTTTCACATGACTATACCAGAGCATTCTCTGGATTCCAATCAATAGTCTCCCTGCAGATTACAAAGCACCTATTTTGCTGAGCCAAGCATAAAAATGTAATTAATTCTTATAGTTCGGGTAGGGAAGAGATATGAATAACTTTTCATAAGTGGGAAAATGGAAAGACCTGTTCTCATTTATTTATTTTTTTACTTGTGATTGGATGTCTTTGACAGGTAAGGATTTGCCCCTTTTTTTTTTTTTTGATTTATGCTATTATCTTAATGGACATAAGGACTTCTGAACCCAGGATAAGAAATAATTTTTGCAATTTAGAGTGTACCTCTTTGGCTGTCCTGTTCTTTTCCTATGTGCTGAAGCTGTGAAAAAGCTTAACTGATTAGGCTCATTATAAGACCCTCGAGTTTTGGGAAAAAACTCTAGTCATTTTTAGTATTGAAGAACAACAGATTTACTTGTATTTGTGGGGCTTGTCCTGAGACAAGAAATGAAAGAATTGAAATGCAGTCTTTTGAGAAAATCCTGCTGCTTGATATGTGTCTTACCAGGCTTTAAAAAATAATAACAATTCTTATAAAACAGGTTTTACTGAAACCTGAAGACTATTAGCCATATATTCCATATTATGCTCTTTATTTTCTGTTAATGGTGTCAAGTATAGTGGGTTTTGTTCATTTCTACAATAATCTCAGACTTCTGTTCACTTATTAAATTGTACTGGTCCTAAAAACATGCAAGGAAATCAATACCTTCTAAGAAGCAGAATGGTCTTCTGAATTCTACTTAACTCTTTTTTTCTATGGAATTTTGTATTGGAATTTTCAAGGCAGCAATTGAAAATAAAAAAAAGCAAACTGTACCTAAAATATCTGTTTTTCATTTATTAATTCGAGACAGGTTGTTGACATTTCTTATATCCTAGAGTAGCTTTTAAAATATTGTGAAAATAATATTTCATTAATTCTTTTGTGGCTGAAAGGATCTGTTGCCTCCCTTTTTTCCTCCCTCAGTTGACATAAGAGATTTCACTGAGGAAATTTCCTCACTTGATTTTCCCTAAGTGGATATTCACCTCTTTTAGAGAAGATGACTTCTTGGGAATCAATGTTTGTCAACCTTCTTCTAAACCAAACCGTGCTATACATTGTGCTCTGAATATAGAGTAGTTGAATTTAAAGTAAGGGGTGATAACTTTTTTCTGCTAAATTTTATTTGGACAATACAAAAAAAAGAATTATGAGTTTCAGAAAATTTCTGGGTGAAATCCACTAAATTTCAGGAATATTTGAGAAATTAAAGGGAAATGATATAATGACAATGAATTTGAATGTAGTGGTATGGCAGTGGAAGTTGGGTATAATCTCATTTAATAATTTTGGTCATTTCACAGGAAAAATATTTTACAACTTGAAAACCTATTTTTGACTTGCTCAAGTTGGTCGTCAATGAATATTCCTGGAAGCTGGCTTTGAATTTAATCAAATATAAGGGAATGCAGACATGGTAAAGACTGTATGCTTTTACTATTTGTCTATCATTTGAATCATAGGTGCTTCAAACTGGGATAAAAATAAATTTTGTAGTGGTATATTAATGAATCTGTCCTGAACAATTATCTTAAAATGATGAGGATATAAATTAAATTTTTCTCTACTGTTTTGGAGGAATCTTCCACTCAATTCAACTGTCAAATCAAGTCAAATGTCAGCATAATTGGTTGCAAAGTAGTCCTTAATAAGTCCTTAGTAATCAGTATTTCAGCTGTCAGTCTAATTTAGTGTGACTGCAACGTTCATAATTACGAGAAGTTTTAGAGCTGCAGTTAACCACTGGAGAGGCAGGGGGGCCCACAGAATGCTTCGGTGAGCTGTCAAGAGATCAGAAACATTTTAAAATTTGAATGTGCTTTTAACCACTTTACTGTGCAAAAGGAGTATGTTAAATGTCATCTTTAAAGGCATCTCTGTGATAATAGCATGGACCCAACGAGATGTGAATAATACAATAATTTGCTTCCATTTTACTAAGTGATATGATAATAACACTGTGCTGTTACTTGGAATACTTCTTATTAAGTGCTTGCAGATTAAATATCAAATGCCCTATTGTTCTATCTAAACAACTTATCCATCAATTTTCTGATATTTTCATCCAAAATAAAAGAAAATTTTATATGTTACCATAAGGTTCCTATAGTAACAGTTTTGAATGGAACACATCCACTGTGCTGATAATAGGAGAAAACAAAACAAAACAAACATTGCTGAATTAACATAATAGGCACCAAGCTGCAGGAAGATTTGCTTGTGTGACCTTGGAATCCCTGACTGTGACTTGTCTCAAGGAAATTAAGTATAGCATTTAGCATAATCTTACAGAAGGTGATTAATTTGCAGGATTGTTTTGCCTTCCTTTCCTCTGGTATTATTTAATACTGTTTAACAGTTCCATGGGAGAGATGATTCCAGTAGAATATAGAATTGTAATTCTTTGTATGTATTTCCACAGCTCCTAGAACAGAAACAGTCAGTTAACTGTTGTCACACTCTGCTGAGATTTGCTAATTTTTTGGCAAATCCCACTGGCTATTTAAGAAATTTTACTTGGTGCATCCCCCTCAGGGGTAGAGAAGTGGGGCCTCCTGGTTCCCAGGCAGCTGTGAGAATATTGCAATAAGGTATATTACTTAGGGCAAGATACAGAGGATTCAGCTGACCAAACCTGGACCTCTACAAACTCTAGCATCTTTAGGTTCTGCAAAATAACTCACAAAAATTTTGTGGTATAATTAGCCTATCTTTTTTAGATGTCTATTTGCAGATACAGTGAACAGATCATTAAAAGTACATATTTTTTCCATAAACCCCAATTTAGGTGAGATGAGTCCTGTATTAAGAAGTCAGTTGTGTGTAACTAAGCATTTCATTTGCTTGCAGCATTCATATGTACACATTCCTTATTTTGTTGGATGTTTATTCTAAACTTCATTGGAATTTCTGAAAAGAAGGTAACAGTAGGAGATAAACATGGAAAATAAAATTCTGAAGAGAAACAGTCAACTGCAGTGTAAGCAGAATCATACTATGGCTGCAGCACTGACAGAAGGCAGAGGCTGCAACCTATGAAAGTGGGAGATGTTTTCAGCACTTTCCCCCTAAAATTTGCAAATTTTAAATCAACTTTATAAATAGAATTCCACAGTTAAAAGTGTAGCTACAGCAACTGTATGTATTTCATACACATAGTAGCCATAAGTCAAAAATTGGCAAATAGTTCAAATTGTACATTCGTAGCTCTCAGAAAAACTTAATGAAGAACTTTAAGACTTGAGTTATGGTGTCAAGAAAGCTAAAGTGCCAAAGTGGAAGAACTTTCCCTATAAAAATCTTATTCAACTTCTGCAACAATGATGGTAATTTTGAAGTAAGAGAATTTACACTTGTGGTTGGTAGAAGTAAGAGCAGAATCTAGCCCACCTCTTGCTTTTAAAGGTCTTGATCTTTATAAATTCCTGGAAATACTTGTTTTAACTTCTAGATTTTGCTTAGTCTATGTTCTTTGGAATAGCCTGAACACTAAAGTTAAGTAATCAATTCCACTAATGTAATATCTCATAATTAGTTATGTTTGGGGCATTTTTTTAATGTTTTCCAGCAATAGGTTATGTTTCTGTTTGAGAGCTGTCAGAGCAACTTTGGCACATACAGAGAGTAGTAATAATTATAGTACATTACAGGACTGCTTTTGCTCCAGGAAAAAAATCTCACGTTTTGTGAAATGCACTCATCTCTATTTAAAAAAAATGACTTTCTGTGCTTTACTTAAAAGACTTGACTGCTTTTTTTAGACAGCACGGAAGAGGTTTTATTTTAATTTGTAAAGCCAAATACAAATGATACAGTTTAGAAATTTGAATCAGAATTAATTTCTTTTGGTGCCAGATGGTGTAAAGCTGTCAGATTTAAGGTTTTTTAAGATGTTTCTTTCAAATTGATAATGGTATTGTGTGTAGCTATTTTCCCTGATTGCCAAAATATCTTTCTAGACACTAATGCACACTGTGGGGCGGGGGCAGCATGGTGGGGGTCTGTCCATGCTAAGAACAACTGGCAGCTAAGGAATATTTTCTTTTAATGCTGCTTTGATGTGTTGTAGCAATTCGGCCAGACACCTACTTTATACCACTTACTCTTTTAGAGATGAACATGCAGCATACAATTTCCAGCTGTGAATCTGAGATCTCTTTGAGATGGGAAAACAGGAAAAGGGAATAAAATGGGAAAATCATCATGTATGATTTTATATTCGTAAGTTTGATAAGTATATTACAGAATTTAAAAAAAGTTTTTTTTTAATTAGCCTTCCTAATAAGCCATCATATAGATGCAAAAAGTCAAAACCCCTTGTCTCTGTAGAGTTTGTTAGCTACCTCCAGAACTTTTTGTATCATTTTAGATTTACTGAGCATGTTAGCATTTCAGTTTAAATGATAAAGTGGTGCAGTCTCACCTCAAGTACTGCGTGTGGTTTTGGGTTCCACAATATAAAGAACATACAAAGCTGTTGGAAAGTGTCCAAATGAGGGCTATGAAGATGGTGAAGGGCCTTGAGAGGAAGCCCTGTGAGGAGTGGCTGAGGTCACTTGTTCTGTTCAGCCTGGAGAAGAGGAGACTGAGGGGAGACCTCACTGCAGTTACAACTTCTGAGGGGAAGAGGAGGGACAGACACTGATCTCTTCTCTGTTGTGACCAGTGACAGGACCCAAGGGAATGGACTGAAGTTGTGCCAGGGGAAGATTAGGTTGGATATTAGAAAAAGGTTCTTCACCCAGAGGGTGGCTGGGCACTGGAACAGCTCTCCAGGGCAGCGGTCACAGCACCAAGCCTGACAGAGCTCAACAAATGTTTGGACAATGCTCTCAGGCACAGGGTGTGACTCATGGGGATGGTGCTGGGCAGGGCCAGGAGCTGGACTTTATCATCCTTGTGGGGCCCTTTTAACTCACCATATTCTGTGGTTTTATGACTTATTTAAAAACTTGGTACCTGAGGGTTTCTTAATGTTTTTGAAATGCAGTAGTTGACACAATTATAGTTTTATGAATTTTGTTCAAGTGAAAGTATTATCTGTTATACCTTGCAGAGAGATATTGTCTACTACAATCCTCTTTTATTGCAGAGGTGGTATCTGTTGTAGATTCATTTTACGTGCCATGTCTTTGTGATTTGAATACTATAATTATGTGAAGTTTTACATGGTCATAATATAGAGGGATTTTTTTTTTCTAAAGTCAAAATAATAAGTCACAGAAATCAGAAAAGCAAAACTCCAGTCCTTGGTGGTGATTCATGCAAGTGGAAATCTGTATATGAAATAATTCTTATTGGAGACAAGAATATTGTTATGATCAGAATACAGACAACATGGTTCTCAGTGTGAATTTTTTTTGCTAGATTTTAAGCTATATAAAATGTCAATGCTGTGGAAGCATGAGCCTCTTATGATTAACAATGTGCATTATTTGGATACAGTTTTTATATGTAAGCCTTGATTTCGTTTCATGCATTTTTATTTATTTTGTGCCATTGTTAGTAACTTGTTTCTGCAGACAAAAATAGTACATTATATAATTAAGAATAGTACCTGAGTGCAGCTCTCAGGGTGTGTGAACTTCTGAGTAACTGTAAAAATTACAAGTCCTTTCACTTCCATCTGACATTTTTCAGGCATTTCAGTTTGTCTGCCTTGAAGATACCAGGATGACACAGTGGATCACTGACTATTTGAATGGCTATCAGGGGAAACAAGGCATAATCAGGGTAAGGTTTATTCACTGTCAGTGCTATGCACTCCATTGCTAGAAAGCCTACCAGTAAAAGCTGAGGCTAAGGCAACAGGTCCCTTTAAAGCACCTGGATTTGAAACCAGAGAGTTTCCCTCCTGTACCCAGAGCCACAGCAGTGCTCCAGCCTGGGCATCCTGCAGGAGGCTTTCTGCTGATGGCAAGGCCCCACCAGCTGGGGCTGTGGGGTGAGACCAAGAGCCCAGCACATAGTGTGGCACTGCAGGAATGCCTAAGTCATATGCCTTTGGTGGGAGGATGTGAGGAAGAGTGTGGTCACGTGTATTTTGAGGTAGGTATGTGAGATTTGACCAGTGGTGAGGAAGAGCTTCAGAAGTGTAGCACTCAGTGGAGGGGTTGTCCTGGACTCAGATCTGAAAAAATCTTTGCTGCCTTTCTTGATCAAAGTGGTGGTAGGATCTTAGGATAGTTCAGGCTGGATGGAACCTAAGGAGGAGCCAGCTTAAGCTGACCCAGGTGCTTCAGGGTCTTATCCAGCTGGGTCTTGAGAGTTCCCAAGACGGAGAGAGGCTGCACAGCCTCCGTGGGCAATTTTTTCCCAAGGTTTAACAATTCTCATGAGGGAAAAATGTTTAACCAGTCTGAACCTCTCAAGTTTCATTTTATGCTCTTTGTGTTTCATCTACTCACCATGTCCCACTGTAAAGATCCTGATCTGTCTTCCTACAACTTCCCTGTGGGTGCTGGGGTGCTGTTTTTTGCTCTGCTCAAAGCCATTTTTTCAGGCTGAATAAGCCCATCTCCCTCCCAGAGTAGCACCCTTTTGCTGCTAATCCAGTCTATCACCCTGGATCAATAGACAATCTTGTCTATCAGACAACCACAACTAAGTGCAGTGCTCTAGCAGTGGTCCAGGGAATGCTGAGTGGAGGGGGAGAATCCCTTCCCTCCATGTACTGGCTCTGCTCCTGCTAATGCAGCCCAGGAGGTTGGTGGCTCTCTGCTGCCAGGGCACTGCTCAGCTTGCTGCCCACATGAGTAATTTAAACACCAAAGAAATATAGTTGGGTTTCTATTTTTAGCCAAATAACTTATTTCTAGCTCTCTCTCTTACAAATGTAGTCTTACAAATATGAGTTAGAGAAAAATGATGTCTGAAAGCTGAACAGAGGAAACATTCATTTTAGCCTCCTAATCCTGGCTAGTGTCCTCTATATATCTATTTAAATGTCTTCCTTTGAGAATGAGGTTATATGTCACCCTATATGTTAATTAATTTGGGGGATTATATTATCCAGCCATCACTCTTCTATTGCCTTTGAGAAAATTTCCTGTGCCAGTTTCAAGAAACCATTTGAGAAAAACTGGTAGAAAAGAATAACTGCTCAGATCACCCCGAAATCCTCAGACCAGATCTGCTGTTTGGAATCTTGGTCTGAGTCCAGCCAAAGAAATATCAGCTGTCATGAAAATGCCATGAATCATCTTAGATTCCTCGAGCATAGTTATAAAATTAATATTTTATATTTCAGCATAATTGAAAATGACAGGAACATTTTCATTGTCTTTGTGTGTGTTGTTTTTAATAATGCTATATATGACTGCTGTGGTTTCCCTGTATTTTGTAGTTTCATATGTCTTCTGGGAAAATTAATCATATGCTAGTAAAGAATGCTAGAGTTTATGTTAACAAAAATGAGTATTTTGGAGATGATTCTTTTTGTTTTTCTGAATGACAAGGATTGTTTATCACAAACTTTTAAGGCTTCAAAGGTAAAATCAATATTAATCCCCCAGTGAAAACTAGAAACATCCATTTTGTAATGGTCGAATCTGCCACATTTGACACAACTGCCTGTTTAATGAGAAAGCATCATTAATACCAATGAGATACTTTTTAAAATCATTTCTTGAATTGGTTAATGTTCATATCTTGAAAAAAAATTCTGTTCTTATATTTCTTCCTTTGGACACAATTACAGCTTCTTTCTTTTTTTTGAGTCCTATCTCAAAATGAATTTGAACTGTATCAGCAAGCAATAAATAAAACTTGTAACCTCATGAAAATGATAGCATTGCAACATATCAAAAGGTACAGGTTTCAGAAATCATATTTTGCATACTTGTGAAACCTCTTTTTTCTTAAACTGATGTTTTATTATGAGCTTTTTTACCTCTTCTGGGGATGGGGAGTTTGTGGTTGTTTGGGATATTTTTTTAGGACTTGCAATACAGATTACAAAATCAACAAATGTTCACATCTTTAAAACTTATCCCTTTTTAATAGTGGAGTTTAGGAATGCAAAAAAATCTGTTTTAATCTTAACTAATGTTCCTGTTTCCTTGCTACTATGAAATTTACTACACCAATATCTTCAAATTTAAATGCAACATTTCTTGTTATTTACCAGAAAGTCCCACCTGGTTACTTATATGTAAAGTGACTAAAGTAATTAAAAATTATCACTTTTCAATCTCATAATTAATGCAAAGATGAATATGCTTTATTAGGTATAATGTGTGTAACAGTGCAAAACTATCAAATCAAAATACCTGGAGTAATATATTGTTTACTGAATTTTAATAAGTGCACCTATCTAATCTAATAGAAACAAATTCCTTAACGCACATCTGCATCCTCTTTCTTTGAATCCTTCTCAAGCTTTAAGCATTTTTAATAAAAAGACATTTAGGAATTTTTTTCATGCATAATCACGCAAGTCTTTTGTTTGATTACAGCTATGACACTCTGAATTAAGATGAGCTTTTCTCCATGCATTTTGTTGAACCTTTTTTTTTGTTTAGCTAATAGAATATCTGAACTATTACTTTTAAATCCTATCATAACAGCAAAAAGTACCACTTACCATGCTGTTTTGTGTTTCTTAGTCTTCCCAGTGCCAGTGGAGCTTCACCAAGCAGTATAGTTCTTAAATAAAAACAATCAAGTTAGAACACCTTTCAAATGGAAATCCTAAATGATGGATTGTTACTATCAGGGTGTCTATGCAGGCAACTTATAAGCTTATATTAATGGCCTCACTCTAAAGTCTTGCATGGTTCTAATCGCATGACATACAAATAGGGTGCATAAAAGAACTGCAGAACTTTCAACAGAGGAAAATGATTACCAAGATTTAGGAAAATTCTCTAATAGGAATAAAGTATACTATGAAAAAATCCATTGGAAATAAACTGGGTTTTTTTGGTTCTTTGAATTCAAGAATGGTTTTAAGTTCTCTATACAGGGACCAGAAATTGTCATGCTTTTTGTAATTTCACAATCTACTTGGCTTTTTTTCCAGTATGTAATGAGTATGTAATTTCAAAAAGTGCATGATTTATCCTGCTGTAAGAATGAATATTGTGCATTTTCAGTGGAGAGGACTAGGCTGTATAAAACTAAAGGAGGCCAGAATCTAGTGTGAGGAACAGACTCCAAATACCTGCTCAATCCTTAGTACTCTAGAGCTGCATATTTTTGTCAAGGGATCACAACCTTTTCTTTAAAAACTTCTGAAATGGTTTTGCAGTTGGTAAGATGGACCATTTGGTTTGGGGTTTTTATTTATTTATTTTTTTTTAAGCAGCAGAAGAAGAAGGAGAAGAAGAAAAATCAATACTGTAATCAATCAGAAAGGCACTGAATGATTCCTCTGGCAGTCCCCTACAACAGCAGTTGATGAGGTCAGATAAGGACATGACAGACTGTCAGTGCTGGATAAACCATTTCTCCTGGGTGAATTAATACAATATTTGTAGCTGCAAGGAAGAACAGTCATTTCTGAATGGTTCTTGAAGGGGTTGCAAGCAGGGTCAAATAAAAGTTATTTCAATTAGCCCTATAGTTAAATAACAAGTCAGTTAGGTGGCCTTAAGTCAGTCAAGATGGAAAAAGCCAAAAACAAATAAATTAAAAGGGAAAGCTAAGTGTGAAATTCCAGCTTCCCTGAATTTTGTCATGCCCTCTTTTTACTTTGGTAGTCTGGTTTTTAAGTGCAGTGTCTATTTGCTAGTTGTGAAATCAGTGTGTGGGCTGTGTCAGTCAGTCACATCAGCTGCAGGCTCCTTGCTTTCCCTACGGGCTGCCTATCATGCTGTGACACGTAAAGATTATGTATTAAGGAGTAAAGATGTCTTTGCTATCTTTTACCTTTGGTAACTTGGATTCTTTCAAATTACGATAATGATAAAAGGACAGAATCATCTCCCCCACATTATGAATGAAACTACTCAGAAGTCCCTTAATCTGTCAAACCCTCTCACAGGAAAAGAAAGACTGGGTAAGGTAAATGTGAGAAGGTTTTTATAAAAGCCTAGCTAGACTGCTACAGCCTGCATTCCAGCTGACCTTTATTTTTAACATTTGTGCATGTTTTTAATGTATGGCAGCAAGAATTTTACACAATGACAAGCTAAACCCCTGGAGCCCTGTGTGCTCTGTGGAGTTGAAAGTCTCCTGAGGGGCCAGCTGAGCTGGGCATTGGGAGAGGAGGGTTATCACAGGGCTGTTATCACTCAGATGTGTGGTCAATACTGAGTAGGGCCCACTTGTGAAACCACTGCCCTTGTCAGCCTTCTAGGTCGCTGGCGTGAGGGGATTAGCTGGTAGGATATGGTTTTATCCTCAGCTATCTTGCTGGGTAAAACAGGATGTAGAAGCAGCAGATGATCTCCAAGAGCAGTCCTGGTTATGTGTAAATGATGTCTGTAAGCCCTCCTGCATATTTCTCATTGGCAAGACAAAAACCTGTAATGATGACTTGGCAGAAGAGCACTGAGTTTAGCACTTGGGTTTCTGAGGTACTGTATTTAAGAACACAAATGAACTGGAGAATTGCTGCCCTGAGGGGTTTTTTCCTAAGAGAGAAGCTGTATTAAATACCTGCACTATGCTATTGGAGTGTTTCACACAAATATTTGCCCACAAAACACCACCCTGAGATTACTTCAATTTATGCTTAGAAATAAGAATCAAAAAAGAATCAACAAAGAAAGTGTGCAAAACTGTAATTTTAAATTGGTGTTCTGCATTTCCTCCTCTCTACATAAAAAGACTTGAGGAAATTAGATCCTTAGGCATCTGTGTCTGCTGATATGAAAACCCTGGTTGGTGCCCAAGGTGGGGATTTCTATCTTCTGTCAGGGACACCTAAAAATGTGGAGGCAAGTGGTTAAGTTGATGAAATAAACACCTAAAGAGAGTGATCTATCTTCTGCTACAATATCTTATCTAAATTGTCAGAGGAGTCTCTCTCTGGAGGTGACTGTTTCACTTATTAATGATGTAGATAAGTCCCACTTTTGAATTTGTATTTACCTAATACCCCTGTTTTGCTTCAAGTAATTGTAGCTAAATATCTGATACCTCCATTATCTGAGCACTCCCCAGGCATCATAGCTATTTTCTACTTCTACTTGTGCCTATATATATGTCAACTTAATCTAGGCAGCTAGGATGCACTTTTAAGAATCAAGAAATCAAGGCCAACTGTGCCTAAATCCTCTGATGCTCCACAAAATGACCACTGATTGCTAAAAGAGTACATCTATCTCAATTTCCATAGAAATTCCTACTCGAGATGCCTTATTTTTAGGCCTCTCTCCTCCAAAGCTGGTCATACCTCAGATTTATCTCTTGAATGCATTTAGACATGAATGAATTGCAAAGATCATCAAGTTTTATATGGGAAGCATGCTGAGACTCTGAAGCATGTGAGACCCCATGTCACATCTCATCCTGAAATTATATTTTTTACTTGCCTGTCACTCAGAGGTGCAAAAAAGATCATACCTGCATAGGTCAGTGATATTCAGAATGGTATCTCTTTTTTTTTTTATTAGGAGCTGAATTAAAACACCACCCCAAAGATCCTGCACAGCATTTGGTGGTTAAAATTCTGGATTAAGTATAGGGGGGGAACACGCCCTTTGCCAGTCAGAACAAGAAGTGGTTTCTAGTACGTGACAAATTACATGAGCTGATCTAAGTAGTCCAGCAATGAGAAAGTGCTCGTTACAATAAGGGAATCTGATTATAAATCAGGAGAGTGTTTTCTGCCTGTCCCTTTTGGTACCATAATTTTGCTGCTGTCAGCCTTTCCTTCAAGAACTGAGCTCTGAGCTGCCCTAGAGAAAAGGCTTATGCCAATACTAATGAGAAGGGTAGGAATGTTTGGGACTAACTGGGGAATAATTCCTTTTTGTTTTGTTAGCTTGTGAAATAATGGCAATAAAGATAATGCTAATGAGGTACAAATCTTCCAAGCATTAGTCCTATTTGACCTTGGCTAATGAAGAGCAGACAAATCCTCTTGAAAACTGAGATATGGAGATTGCTGTGAGATAATGACCAACTCAGTTGGGTAGCCTGAGTGGTCACACACTGGGATGCAAATAAAATGTGTGAGACAAGACAATATCAGAGACAGAAAACAAAAAGCACTCAGACCAACCAAGCTGCACAAAATCCTACTGTTAAAGTGTGTACAAAAGATCCTCCTTTAAACCCCTGTTGTAGATTGGTGACATTAGCCTTCTTCCAGTATTGTAGTGTATCCGCTGATTTCCAAAACTTCTAAAATATTATGGAAAGCCCTTGCAATAACATTAGCCAGCTCTCTCAAAACCCTTGGGGGGATAATGGCTGCTCCCATCAGTTTGTAGGGGTCGAGCTCCTGCAATAATTCACACACCAACTCTTCTGTCACTGATGGTGGATCTGTTTTTACAAAGATGTAAGACTGCATTTTTTAACACTGGGGGAAAATTGACACTGCCAGCAGAGGCATCTTTTTTTTTGGAAGAATGTCCCAGTGATAGCACTTACACTTGTTAGTACCTTTTTTTCTGCCCCTAGTCTATGTTTTCATGATTCCAGTCAGTCTTAGAATGATGGATGTCTGAGCAGGGTTTGCTGTGGTTCAAGGGAGTGGGAAAAAGTAGGAAGGTCAGTTCAAAACTTAAATTATTACACTTTGTTCTTTGGCACAAAGCAGCAGAAATGTGTCCTGCTAAAACTATGTCATTATTTTGATACCTTGGGTATGCCTGCTTTTTTACCTTTATTATATATGTCTTTAGAGCAAGTTAGAGAAATAATGTTGGAGTTATGCCAGTGATGTTACATATTCCAGAGATTCCTTCAATCAGATAATGCTCTCCTGATCAGATATTCTGGCTTCATGATTGCTTTGTGTTTGCAGTCACAAAGAGCCATCAGAAGCATACAAAAATTAATTTTCTGTCTTGTGATTTTTGCACTATCTTGCTTTTAACATTTTGCTTAAGGATGTAAGGATGGGTTGAAGGGAACATCAGTGAGCTTTGCCTATGCTCTGGAATGCTTAAACAGGATGCAGAAGGCACATAATATTAGGGACCTATATAATCCTATGTCCCTAAGGTGTCTTGTTGGAGATTGCTTTTAATAGTTTCAGTTTAGCTACTTACTCATGAGTGAATGTTTTTGAACCCTGGCTGAATGACACTGGTTATTTATAAAGACAGGCCAAAAAGTTCATTTTTAGACATATATTATCTTTTTGTTTGTTTTCTGTGCAGACATCCTTTATAGTATTTAAAAAAATAAAGAGGCCAGATAACCTCTTGCAACGTGTTCAAAATCTGGAGTTTCTGATTAAGCATGGCACTAATGATTATCACTGAAGTGAGAGATGGGTGCATTAAAGTGGATTAATCAAACTTCCTTAAACTTTGTGCAGAGCTGACCAGGATTTTACTGTAAACACTGGGAGTTTTAGTGTATATGGCTAGGATTTTCTTCAGCAGTTGTTAAAAGAAAACTTCTTTATACTGAAGAACTGCACATTAGACCCATGGGGGAAACCACATCCACTGAAAATTTAAATAACTTTTGTTCCACTTTTTCCCTTAACATGCTTGCTACGGCTACTACTCTGTTACTGTGAGGACTTGCTATATCACCATTTAATGACATGGATTTTTACAATAAGTAACACAGAAATGCCAATTGACTTACAATTGTGTATCAAGGGTAGCGGTTTCAAGATGCCCTTCTATCCTATTTTTCTCAGTAATTTTAGCCCCTGCTAAATCAGAAATTTCATTATGCATATTTGTTGTCAGTGATTAATTTTTCAAAAGCATATCCTACAAAACAACTTAAATCTTCTGCATATCGATCATCACATATCTTAGTGTTAAAAGGCAGAATTAGGGAAGTTAAGAGAATCTTCCAATTATTGCTTAATCATGACACAATTGGAAGAATTGAATCTTTTAAGAGGAAATATTTTAAATCAATGTGGCACTTGAAAATTGCTTTAAATTACTTCATGCATTTTGATCTGTGAAATTCTTCTTGAGGCACAATAGATGGAAAGAAATATTGCAATAAAAAAATTCAAGGAGCTTATTTTTTCATTAAATATTTACCAGCCATTCAAACTTTAGTGGGTTTACTCTGCAACTGAACAAGAGACCTCTGGGTTTACATCTGTAAATCTTTGTGCTGGTGCCTACCAAAAGTGATTAAAGCCAAGGCAAGCCTCTGCCACAGTTGTAAGTTATTTAGTAGACAAATTCAGAGTGCAAATGTTCTCCCGTAAGTTTTAATGGTTGAAATAACACTAGATGTATTAAATAAAAATGCATGCACTGTATTTGCATCATAAAAGAAATATGATAAGCACATGTGTGCAATCTGTCACTGGCTCTTCAAGGTCACTCACTCCTCCTTGGAAAAGAAGACAGAACAGTGGAGAGAACTGTTTTTCCCAATGCACAACTTTTCAGATGGTGCTATGCTGAGCTAGTCAAACATCTTAAATTTTTGGTTCAGAATATACTTTTCAATTGCAGTGGAAGATACTACATTTACTTACTTTAAAAGATTCTTTCATCTTTTTCCTTTTTTTTTTTCTTATCTAGAGGCTTCACCTTCCAGATCAACAGCAACTGGCATTTGGTCTGAAAATACTCTTCACATATCTTATTAGTCATATTATGTGCATAATATTAAATACATTATAAATGTACACAGGAACACATACTTGGGTCATCATTGGACAGCTTCTGTACTGTTGGGAGCAATGTAATTTTTTTAACTGAAGAAAATCAACTGGACCACATTAGACTCTGACTCAGGATTTTTCCATATGCATGTCAGTTGCAGGAATGTTGCTTTTATCTTAGTAAATGTGATTTTATAGATGTTATTTTCTTAATTTTCATTATTGCTGTTTTGTCTCAATCTCCAGAAGTCAGATACCATGGAAAAGTCAGACTGTTTTACTCACGAACTGTAATAAAAGTCCCATGGAAGTCTGTAACATATCCTATTCTGTCAGTTCTCTGCCTCCCATCACTTTTGCTTTCTCCATTTATTGCTAGACACATTAATATAAACATTTTAATGTGGGGTACCATATAAATATTTAAGATGGTCCTTAGTTATATAAGTATTTCTATTATATAAGTATATATAAGTATTTCTATTGTTGGTGAAGTGTTTAAAATTGATTTAAGTGTTTTTTATTGAAAAATAACTTTATTTTTCATGAAATCTGAGATGATGAGGAGGGAGAGAGCTGAGATGATGAGGAGGGAGAGAGCTGACCAGAAAGTAGCCTTTTTATTTGTAAAAAGTTTGGAGTTTTATGAATTCCTTAGCTACTTTTCCTTAGTCTTTTCTAGAGATTTGAAATTTCTGTCAAAGGAATTTCACAGATGAAATGGTCTATTTTTCTGGAAAAGTTTCTTTTGAAACTTTTAGGACAGCCTTAGGAAAAAATCTAATTTAAAAATAAGTGGTCAGTTTGTTTTGCATTTGGAGAAATACAAAGCCGAGATAATGCAAGAGTACTTAATTCTGCCAAAGGGAAAAAGTGTAGCCAATACACCAGCACTACTAGCCCTGTGGTGCTGGGGAAACATTTTCCTGGAAGTGCTCCATTCAGATGCAGGTGTGTGCAGCACCCCCATCAGCCATGCAAAAAAGTCAGATTAAATTTGATGATAGATGGGAAGGAGAGCAGGAGTGCCTAGCATGTCAGTTGATAGGTTTTGGGGTAAAAAATACATGGCAAGTATTAGAGTCTGTCCCTAAACTGTCTACTTCTCTTTGAATGTGAGAAAGACAAGGGTCTGCTGCATGTCCTCATACTATGATGAAAAATAGGTGGATTTTGACTGACTTGTCTAAAGGCTGCTTGCCTTCAATATCATCACATCCAAATGTAGGAAAGATCTTGGTCTGGATCTGATTCTTTATGTACTCCACAAAGCAGTGTCACCTGTCTTGAGGACACATGTGGGGAATGTGTGTTCACTGTTCTGGTGTCTGCTCCTAAGCACCCCCAAGCCTTTCAGCTCATCAGAAAAAGGATCAGGACCAGAGGCACTGAGTGCAGTCTGTACTTCCAGGTGGTTTGTCCAGTAGGGGTGCTGCTCTGCTTACATCTGCTCGATCTTGTTGTTGGGATTCCTCAGTTCTTATTTTGTCTTCCAAAAATTCAGCATTCTCTTACCAGCTGATCTTTATAGTTAGAACAACTCACCCAATCTTTACATGGGGTGACAATGCACTAAGACACAAGATGTGGTTCTTGGGACAGTCTTACACAGGGCCAGGAACTGGATTTTGATGATCCTTGTGGGTCCTTCCAACACAGGATATTCTGTGATTCCAGGATTCACCTCAGCTTAAGTAATGTATCTAAAATAAATGAAGAGAGTCACGATTTGAAGACAATGTTTTTTTAGTAATGAGAGCCTGAAGAAGCAAACTAACCCTAAAAATCCCACTTTTTGTCATCTAAGTTGTCTGAAAGTGATTTTCATCCTTCAGCTGAGACAGCTAGCATGTCTGTGGCTTTTATCAATGGTAAGCAGGAACAACAGTGGACTCAACCAGTTAACAGAGAGAGGCTTCCCGAGCTGTCTGTCTTCATGACAAGGGCTGACACAGTTTGCCCATTGTGAGCTTTTGCCCTCTTTAGTCTTGTTCTGCCTTCAGTCAAAAGTGATTATCACTGAAATCCCATTGAGGTTCAGAGGTCCAGCACTACAGAGGCAGAGCAGTACTCGGGTATGATGCCTTCCAGCAAAGCCTCATGCTGCAGGAAATATTTCCCCATTACTGTGAAAGGTTCTTTTTTTCCTTAATAAAGCGTGGTAACGATGGCAGGATGCTGTGGGCAGCAGCCGTGCCCATGACACTCCTGCTGTCAAGAGCATCCAGGCAGTTCACCCCGGCCGACCCCTCTGCGCAGCAAGGGGAGCCCGCGGGGTGGTGCTGCCAGGGCTGGCTGCAGCTCTGGGGGTGTCTGGCTGCCAGCAGTGGGGCAGGCAACGACCTCTAGGATGCTGGCAGTGCTAAGAAGTGCATTTATTGTAACTGTGTTTCTAATTTTGTTTTTTCTCAGCTGCTCTAGAAAGCAGTCTATGGAAATGCAAATGTTGTGATAGCAGTTCTGTGCAAGCTGATGAAAATGTTTGATAAATTAGGTGAATTGCAGGCTAGGTTTTTTCAGCTTGCAGAGTAAGATACAGGATTTTTTACTCTCCTCTCTCATTTCGACTCATTTTTTGGCACATACCGTGTAATTTTGTTTCAGTAGTCTGCTCAAAATTTCTGGTTGACTTTTCACTCTTGATTCATATTAGTCTTCTGAATTGTAGTGTGTAAGCTGTGGTGACAGGGACTGTCTTTTGGGACCGGTTTGGAACTGTAATCACATTTTCACCTTATCGTGTCTTCATATTCTCACTTTTTCAGTGTGCTGGCCCCTGGCAGTTGATTCATCATGCGTCCCTAAGCAAAAACATGGACTGGGACATAGAAAGCAATAATAGAGTAGAATAAATCATATTACAGTCTTATGTCTGGGGGAAAAAGATCAGAGAAGGCATGCTAGCTGTGAATGTAAATGTATTGTATGGCTTCTGGTTTGTCAGCTCAATTGGTGTGGTTGTGAATTTATTGAGTCTAGGTTTTGAAAAATGCAGCACTGTCTGCTTTGTTCAGAATCAATACCAGTCAACAGAATGAACCAGATTTGACTGGTCAAATACTCTGGCAAATTATTTCATATGTGTTTCATGAGAGAAATATTGTATATGTTGCTCACCCTGAAGTAGTAACTGCTGATATAAACTGAAATATTAAGTGTATGCCCATTGTACTAGTACATGCTTAATATTTTTATGGATAGTACAGGCAAGAATATGGTATTAAAAATTGAATGAGAACAAGAAATGAACAGGAAATTCCATCTCAGATATTTATTTAGGCACTCATTTGTTTGTTTTGCTTTTTTTCCCCCCACATAATTAGGCGCCTAATTGTGTGAGGACACCTACTGGATTTCCATGTGTGAATATCAGTGATTCATTGAAGAATATACTTGCTCTAAGCATTTGTAATACATTTTCTAGAAACCTGATGTGAAAAATTACATTTCCAGATTCTCTTGAAATAGTTCACAATGAAAAAAAAAAAAAAAAGCCTTCCTTTGAAAATTCCCACCGCTCAATTTAAAAATGTCATAGATGGGATTTAGTACTAGACATAATAAAATTGTAGATAGTAGGGTTTACAAACTGTTAGTTTCTTATCTATGTATATAAAGCCACAGCTGTCTTTTATGGTACAAATAAATTCAGTGCAGCTTTTGCTTGTAATTCTTTTCCTTATCCAAAAAATCCCCATACTATATTTCACTACCCAAGTACATACTAGAAGAGGGAAGATTTTTTTTTTGTCTGAACTCTTGTATAATAGATGCACTTTTGTTTTGCTTTGGAAAAATGAAAGGCAAAGGGCTACCTCTCCTCTCTGCAGACAAACATGTATTTCATGAAAGGTTGACAGCATACTGTAATATCTAAATTATAATGAACACAGGCTGCACAAAAATAAAATGTTAGTACCATTTGTTGAGATGACAATGTTTTCTGTTCAAGTAAGTAAACATGACTAAAGATTGGAATTATACGGAATTGGAAGTATACAGAATTGTGAGTAGCCCTGTCAGGAATATTTAACCTCCCCTTTTTTTTTTTAACTGTAGGTTTGCTGCTCTTTTTTTTTAGTTAATGATCTCTTCACTAATTTGTGTGTCCAAAAGTCCTTGCGTACCAAATGGAGAACACAGCTGTGAACATGATATGCTAACAAGACATACAAGGAAGTCATGGACATATTGGAGAGCCCATTGAAGGGCCAGAAGTTGATTAAGGCGTAGCCATTGGCACAGGAGGATGGGCTGAGACAGCCAGGCTTGTTCACCCTGGAGAGAACAAGGCTTATCAGTGTGTACCTGATGATGGGTGGTGAAGACAGGTTCTTTTCAGGGGTGTGTGGTGACAGGACCGGAGAGGCTGTGGAGTATCAGTCCTTGGAGATGGATTGTCTTGACATGATCCTGGGCAAACAGCTGTGGCTGACTGCTGTGTGCAGGAGACTGGTCTTGACAAACTACAGAGGTCTTTGCCAACTTCAGACTTGCTCTGAGCCTGTGATTTGTCCAGCCTTTCCACTTCCCATTTTCTCCCAAGTGTCATTACATGTCATCTTGATTATTCTATCCTTTCTTTATCATTTCTTTACATAATTATGTGCAGTATGTAGATTAATTTAAATTTTTCTGGGGGATTATAAATAGATGTAGTCCCAACAGAAAGTCCCTGTCATCACAGCTTACACACTTATGTGTGTCCCTTTGTGCAATGTAACAAAGAATGATGCTTTTTATCTTCTAAGGGCTTTTTTATAATTTTTTTGTTTCTGTCATTTTTGCACTTCAAAATGGATTTTATTATATTTTTTCTGAACAAAGGTTGGTTTCTTCTTCCAGGTAACAAGTGACAGGACAAGAGGAAATAGCCTCAAGTTGCTCCAGGGGAGGTTTACATTGGATATTTTGAGGAATTTCTTCTCTGAAAGTATGGTAAGTCTTTGAATCAGGATGCCCAGGAAAGGGGTGGAATCACCCTCCCTGGAAGTTTTCAAAACACCTATGGATGTGGCCCTGAGGGAGATGGCTTAGTGTGAACAGGGCAGTGCTGCATTAATGCTTGGACTTGATGAGCTTAGAGGTCTTTTTCAGACAGTTCTGATTCTAAGAGAGGCAGAATCTTACAAAATAGAAGGGGAAGAATCAATGGGTACAAGCTTTCCTGTGACTCCCCCTAAGTAACTACTCCTAGCCATGGTCAGCAGGCTGTGGAGATAACTTTTCTAGACAAGACAAAGTAATTTTTTATATTAGACATTTGTGTCCTCAAAAAAAACCCCTAACAAACTACCCAAACTAATGTGTAAAATAAAATGCCGTAAAAATAAAATGCAATAAAAATAAAATAAAATCCTTTGTGATCCCAGCTAGGCTCAGAACTACTTGAAACCTCTGGGATTGGAAATAAGGGAAACGAAGACTCTAAAATGCTGACAAAATCTTTTTTTCAGAAAATCATGATTTAGTGGAGTTAAGTTGTACTTGCAAATGGCCCATAAGTAGGTACAAGAGTATTTGATTTTAATAAACAGGTGCTGGAAATACATGTATTTGCATTACCTCCCTTAAAATCCACAGGTGGGGATTTTATTATTATAATCAGTTTAATCTTTTGTTAGTCCCCCTCTCTGAGCAAATCTTGTGCTGCTTTTCACAGGGCCAGACATCTGGGGAGCAGTGACAGCAGTGAGGTCCAGGAGTTGAAGCAAAATGTTCTTTAAAGCAGATGTGTTTCAAGTTTCAGAATGGAACTTGTGTAATGTTTATATTAAAATATACTGCATCTTACTGGCAGACTTAGTGTTAGACTTTGAAACATTAATTTAAATTCTTTTTGCTTCTTTTGCAAAATTGACCGATCCCTCTATTTGAATACATTAGGTCAGAAACCAAAATGCCTCCTCTACAATTTCACAATCTGTATGCAAAAAGAGCATGAATGGAAGTTATAAATACCCATTTGGTTTCCTGGATGGTGAAATGTTCCTTCAGGCTCTGCTGGTTTAATCAATGCATGAAATAGATTACATTTGTTTATGGTGGTGATAGCCTGACTAATGCATTGACTTCAGCTGAAAAAAGAATAGCCAGCAATACTTAGAAGAGGAACAGTTAATCCACCCACATTAAAAATGAGATTTTGAAAGAGAATGCCCTGAAATTGCTATGCAAATTTTGTACATGCTACTTAATGCGAAACAAAAAAATAACTTAGTCATGTTTTAAGTAATAATAAATTAAACATTATCATAATAATGACTTGCTCAAGTATTGAAAGTATTGTTTTAAAAGGTTTGCTCTTCATTCCCAAACTCCTTACACGTGTCTTGATAGAGAAACTTGTGTTATATGATTTATTATCTGCTGATGAAGCATGATGGGGTTTTCTGATTTACTTGCCAAGTGATTAGCAGAAAACCTGGATTATTTGTGATTGCTCCAGGTAGGGAGATTAATTAATAATAGAGCTAGTTCTGTTTCAGGAAATAGAGAGCAAACTTTTTTCTTTCTTTTTCTCCTTTTCCTTTGATGCTATTTTGATTAGAATTCAAGCCAATAAGGTTACTTTTTCAACCAGCTCATGAGTCCAGAACTGGCTTCATAACTGAAATTACAATATTTTGGTTTCAAAATGGCCATGTGGTACAGTCAGGCATGCTGCTCAGGCTTCAATCAAGGGGGGTTTCTTCATCTCTGCTGGGAAATGGGAAGTGTTACAAATAGAGAATCACAGCCTCTTTGAAGTGCCCTTGAGGGTGGCACACAGTCTTGTATAACTGAAGAAATGTATAGTATAGTGTTGCATTTGGAATAAGAATAGCTCCACGGCTCTGGGAAACAGGATTCAAAACTTCTCAGACCTTTCTGCCTGTCCCCCCACTGGATGAACACACGCATGCAGACACGTATGAATACGTGTAGCAGTCGTGCTCAGGCAGTGAGACTGAGTGGCTGCCGAGTGAGGAGAGGGCTTGGCTTTGTCACCAGCTCAGCACGGGTGCCCACTCTAGGAGACTAGGAAACAAAGATCCTTCTTGTCAGAGGCAGCAAATACTCAGCTTGAAGTACAACCAAATAACTGATCTCTTTGCTAGTGTTTGCAGAACTGTAAGGAACAGTAAAGACAGTGAAAAGATGCTGGTTTTTGTTGAAGATTTTGTCCATGCATGTGGTGATAGATAGGGATTAGGGCAGGGAGATTCCAAGCAGTGCAGACAGGCTCAGCACTGCAATGCATCACACCCTCTGCAACCATGTCAGCACCTGGTCAATCCATTCCTCTGAACTGCAAGCCTCTGAGAGGATGACAGAGTTCAACAAAGCCTTCAAAATAATGCTTAGAACTTGGTTCAGTTCCAATTTGAGCTAAAATATGTTTTTGAATGGTATGATAAGCCTGTGTCTACTTCATATCCTTACTTTGAAATTTTATGCAAATTTCAATTTTAATGAAAATAGGAAAAAATAAGAGCCTGTGTCTCCTCACAGTTTCAAATCACATTTTTTATAATTCTATGACAGCATGTATTTCTCTTTAAGCTTTTTCCTTAAGGGTCCATGTTATTAACCTATGCCTGGTGTTTCTTTTCCTATGATTATTTATTTTTCAAGTAAAATTATTCCAAAGTCACCAGCACATTCCAAAACCAAAAGCCAATGGAAAACATTCTTTCATCGTGGTCCTTTTTTTTTCTGAGAGAAAACCCCACCTCACTCGAAAGGTTTTATATTCTTGTAACCCAACCTTTTATTTGCAGCCATGAGAAGGTTAGGTGAGCATATTACATACATAATCCTCAGGTGTTCAATGTCCTTCAAATTTGTCACATAATGTGTGTAGAGAGACTTGTACACTCTAAAGAGGTGTCCCTGGTGCCCATCTATTAGACTTTGTGTATGAGACTCATGGGATATGTGATGACTGAAATCCGAGATTACTGCTCTTGGACAAAAGGAAATATTCTACCTCCACTGCTCACTCCCACCCCTGTCATGTGGAAATATTTATACTTTTTTTGATGGAATCATTCTGTTTGACATTAAACTGTGGTGCTGTGGGAATAGTTCTGGCTTCCTGTGAGCTGGATCTGCACACTCCATCCCCCGTGGTGCTTCCATGGAACACGACACAGTGTGTGGGGAGAACACAGTATAACACTGCATGGTGTATGTTTCCATCAGGCTCACTGATGGGGGAAATGGGACCTAATGTGTGTGAATACTGAAACAGGTCATGGCACCATAACGAGTCTAATACCACATTGAAGTGAAATGGTTCAGTTAAATTACAATCATGAACATATTTTTAAACATGTTCCAATAGAATATTATAATAACACAATTTTTCTTAAGAGCTTCGCAAATTAATTTTTAGTCTTTTTGTTAAAAGAATAATTACCATGAAAAAGGTAATAGTCTTATATCTGATTTAAAAGACAAATTCTGAAGGAAAGTCACAGAATTTATAGCCAGCAAGGTGTACAAAACCAGTTTTCTTACTTTTTGGGGACTTCTAAGCATACCAGCATTGCAGATTCGATCTGATGAGCTGATTGAAGGTCAGATTAAGCAATTAGAGTAGCTATGAAACTTAAGAGGACATATTAGTAAGCTGAGAAAAAAGTATAGAACAGGGTAGAAAAAAGATCAGAGAAATTTGCTGGAAAACTAAAATATTTAATTTGTTAACAGGGATCTTAGCCAATTTATGAAATCTAATATTACTGAGGATGCTTTCTGAGCTTTTGTTTGAGATAACAACCTCCACATGGGTATTTGTTCGGTTCCTGTGCCTTTATAATGAGGTAGAATATAAAAGAAGTAAAGGAAGATATTTCTGCTTCTTGCACACTGATAGCAAGAAAAGATGATTACACTTTGGTAATTATTCACTAAAATGGAATAATGAAATATGGCTATAACCAAAATAGCACATGAAAAGGGAGAATACTGTTTTTTCCTTCTAAGTTCTGTAATTTGGTAAATTTTCTCTGATATGAAAAGCTTCCTAATTCCTGTACTATGAAAACTTCCCCTTCTGTTCTCCATGTGAAACACAGTTCTTCTCAGAGCATTTTTATTACTTTGATTCTCTCACTGATGGTACACATTCCCATCCAGAATTGCTTGGGTACTATGCTTTCCCAATTAAATTACAAACTCATTAGGATTGGCAGGTTATTTTGTTATGTGTTATATGAAATACCACATGTATCTAATATTTGATTTGTATTTCACCCTCATTTTGCCACCATAAAATGGCTAGCTGTGCCTGCTCTATCTGATTTACTAATAACTGTTATTGTCACAATATAGAGTTGCAGAACAAAAGCACCTTTTAGTAAAGACAGATGTGATGTTTTGAAGGAATTATCATTTATCTGCAAGACCTCAGGTGAACCCTCTCTTTGCACAGGATGAAACCTGAACTGTTCTAATCCTTACAAGTCAATTATCATCTAAACTGCTCATTTCCTGCTGCAATTCAAGATTCATAAAATCTGAATGGGATATGCATTTTTAATGTTATGTCAGGAACCATAAATATTGTTGGCCTTGTTTGCCAGAATCTTAATACAATAATGACTATAAAGCTGCAGGAAGGAAAAATATCTAAGATGCATTGATTCAGTTTCATAACCCAATAATTCTGACAACCTTTTCAAATGATTAAATAGGCCTGGAGAAATTCAGGCCCTGAAGTATTATCTCCATTTGTGAAACCCTAAATGTTTTTCTGTTGATTTTTTCTTTTCTCCCTTTCTTCTTTTAAATAATTCAGGAGCAGGTGCTGGCATTTCAGTTCAACTAATTAGTTTCTAATTTACTGTAAACGTCTTAGAATTCCACAAGCATGTCTCAGTGGTATCTGAGAGGAAACAATCTACTGGTTCGATAAATCTCTCCTGAAATACCACTGAGAATTGACTGCATGAACTGTATGGCCTTACTTAATATATCTGCGTTTTTTAGAATACACTGAAAAGCAAGATAACAGTTCTAGGCTTTCCCTGATATTATCATTATCTCTGTAAAGACGATCTGAAGGAACCTTGTGTTAATGACCCATTGTTTTAATTTTAAAAGCTATGAAATATTGCCGTGTATTTCAATATGCTGTTGGAATTGGTCCAGACATTAAATGTGTTTGTAGTGATATTGCCACAGGAATCTTCAACAATGCTTTGCAGTATTTTTACATTCATATGATTTGTGTATCTAATTTGGAGATCAAAATGTAGACATAAGTATTAAAATATTTCATTTGTTTCTGGGTTATTGACCTCATAATGTGGTTGAATTTACAATGAGAAAATTCAGTTGTAGCCGTTCATTAAAATAAACCAGGAACTTTATCTAAATATATTTGTTTTAAAATGTTTATGAGCATGTTATATATGTACACGTCAAACTTCAATTTTTATTTTTTTCAAGGTAACTAGAATTGGAAAAATTACTTGAATTTCTGTATTAGTACTTTTTATTCATATGTTCTTTATAGTAAAACATTTTAAAATAATGTTGTCTCCTTCTGATTTTTCTTCATTAATTATTAATTATCTTTTAATTAAGATAAATGACACTTTAAAGATACAGAAGGCTACTAAGTTATACATGCTTATTTTTTTCTGACTTTGCCTTAAAGTCCAAAGACAGTTGTCTTAGTACAGATGGTAGGATTTACATTTCACCATTTGGCTGGAGCCCTAACTTACCTCCCAGTGTGTTAGCAAATCCCTTAGGAGCACTCTGGAGCTGAACCAGCATTGGTGACACTGAAATCCCTCTCAGAATTGCTGCACTTACCAACTGCTTGGCAACATATCCACCTTTCCTTTCTCCAATGCTCATCAGCATCGTTTGCCCTGGTAGAGCTATTCTGGCAATTTGCAATGAACTGAGCAAAGGACTGGCTGAGGTTAAAACTATTTTTCTCCAAGGTTTTACTTAAATCTTTTTATGTTCTGGAACCAGAAACAATTTTTCCAGGACACTTGAGAGGGTGATGACGGAGGACTGAGTTGCTTAAAACTTCAGTGTCACCAGAGAAAACATATTTATAAGTGTACTTTCAAAAAACAAAAAGCTAGATATGTGGAGTCCTGCCGAAAATGTGTCAGGACCTATTAATACAGGAGTATACCAGGATTTTGATGTAGCTATTGCTTCTTGAACCTCAAAGATACTAATTTTTTATTGTATTTGAGAAATTCACTCTTGTAAGAATGATGTTTTTCTGATATGCAATTTCCTTAACATTTCGTTGGATATTATGGGAAAAAGTGTACGCTGGTATGAATGTTTAGTGTCTGTTTATTTCCAGACATTTATGCATTTTGATATTTTGGATTCTTAGTCAGTAAAGGGAATCTTAAAAGTACTTACCATAGATTGTGTGAATGGCTAAAAAGTTGATATTAGCTGGAAAGAAAAAGTGTATAGACAACTCTGATGCATATAATGCTAACTCCTATGTTTCTATGCAGGTTTTTTCATCTCTGCTTTCATTTGATATCTAATTTCTTTAAATAAATTCTATCTTGCTTAGTTTGAAAAAATTAACATTGTCATTAAAGTAATGTGTATTGAGAAAAAAATAAACCAGCTGAAGGATTAGAATCTGTTCGGGAGAGAGCTGAAAAAAGAATTAAAATACATATAAGTTTATGTGCAGGAAAAAAATGTTAACTGAAAATTATATTGATATACATAGGAGAAATCCAAATTGATCTGGAGTGGAAAATTATGTAATTGCTACTCTTTATGTTGCAGGGCTTGACACATAAATGGATAGAATCCTCAAGCTCTTTCAGATGGGTTTTCAGTTACTCTGGAACCAGAGTTGCTGTGCACTGCACTGTCCTTGTGCCAGCAAAAGAAGCTTCAGCCCTTTGGCTGGAAACATTTTTCTCATGGGATCACCTGTATCCCTGTTTCAAGGTTTTCTTGGCAGATAATCCCCTGTCCTATACCCTAATATAAATTAGCTTAACTGTATTTAGCTAAGTTTAATTGATTAACTGAGAGTGATGTGTGTTCTCAGTGCATATTCGATGGTAAAGGAGGAGCCTCTGTCCTACTTCACAAGCTTTAAACTTCCTCCCATTGCTGATAACTCTGTTACAAGAACCAGAAAACAACATCCCCGCCAAGCTTAATTACACAGATGCAACTGTTTATGAGAGAAGGATTCCCCCCCTACAGTTATGATATTTAGAAATTTTCTTTTTAATATCCTACCAAATTTCCTGAACTGTTTCCAAACTGAGCTGGACTGTCATCCAAATAGCCTCAGGAAATTTTATGGCTACATATCTTTATCCTGAAAAATGCAAGCCTTTAGTTTTCATGAAGAAACATTGGATTTTGTTTTCATGCATAAAGGACTAGACCAAGTTGTCAAAAGTTCCTGGTCTTCTTCCTATCCTTACTATAGATGCTGGGAAGTAACAAATTTTTTGTAGAAATCTGAGCCGGAGTGGGTGTTACAATTAGACTGTAATGTTGAACAAGTAATTGAACAAGCTCTGTCTCTCTGTCTGTGAAACTGGTGCAAGTAAAAACCATTTTAAGACTAATAGCAAGCTATTAATTAGTGTTTGTAGAGCTACTTTTAGTTCTCATAAGGAAGATTTTATTTGTATGAAATGATAAACTGGGATTCTCTTAGTGACCCTTTTTGTTTCTCACACCCAATTTTCTTCTTTTATAGCTAGGAAGTGGAGGATTCTGGAGTATGATAGATGAGTTATATCTTTGTGGAGAAAATAGGAGGGCCTGAGATTAGGTAAATCAATCCTTAGGAGCACCTCAGTGAAGCAGCACTGCAGTAGGAGGCGACCTGGATCTCTGCAGAACCGAGATCTAACAGAGTCATTTACCAGGAGGCTGGTGGCTTGGTTTGGTGCCTGAGATTTAACTTTTGCATCTGACTGCAGTGGTTTTTTGTGTGGTAGTGATTGTCATTCTTTCCACACGAGTAGCTTTTGGCTACATGTACCTCTGTTATTAAGTCCTCAAGTTATGGTTTGATGGCAGTGGACAGAACAATTTCTTAGCAGAAAATTCTTAGCAAGTGCACAAGTGGCTGCTCAGCGAAGCATTGTAATTAAAGTAGTGATGGTATACAATCTACTAAATTACTTCAGACTGTCAAGGTGGTAAAGCACATGCCAGCACAGAGTAATAAGCTGAGCAGTAAACTCATAAAATAGTTATTCTTTGTTCTGACATGGATCATTTAAATCTCTTTTACTCCTAATTCAGTACCTGGAGAGAATCCCATAAATACTTCGGGTAAACCTAAAAATGTTTCTTTAATATAAAACTATTGGAGTCTTTTACAGAAGGCAGTAACTGATAGTAGTTCAGTACTGCATTCCTACTGATGATGATTACTAGCAATGGGATAGTGTTAACCCTAACACAATGGGTTTTGTTGTGTGAATGTGAGAGATATGTGTGTTCAACTATTCAAATTTCTATTGCACTGGGGTCAGTGTTTTTTGTTGGCTATTTGTTCTGTTTGTTTTTTCTTACTTTCAAACATATTATCCTAAAAGTATCTCTATATATACACTATAATTTCATCCATCTTTTACAGAGCTATAACTTTACTTTTCATTTATGTATAATGAGTTGGGTTTTTTGTGTGTGTGTGTGTGTTTTGGTGTTTGTTATTTTTTTAATCAGAGCACATGGTAGGAATAAAATAAATTTTGTAGGCTTCGTTTTCATGCCTGTGTGTTGAATCACTGTCCATACTAATTTTTGATATGTTCAATAGAACAGAAGGTAATGAGCATAGAGTGGCTAAAGTGACTGGATCACAATCTCTGCCATTCATAAATATGAACATGTATGGAAGATTTTTAATTTGTTTTAAATTGATGGTGAGTGTGGAGGAGAAAAGATGAAATGGTACTTCTCCCTCAGGATATCCATTTGGTTTCCCATATATTTTTGTACATTTGAACTTCTGTCCATTGGACTTTTGCCCTTTAATACTATTTAAAGGTAATGTTTTTAGCACTTTTTCCATATAATTAAGGACTCTGGTATCCTCTTGGGTGACATGTACGTTTGAAAGTAGAGGCAATTATTTAACAAATTGATGAGCTCTTGGCTCTCTTTGATTTTTTGAAAGCTCCTGGAATTGTGGCAAGAGTTCTTCTGTCCCAAATGTAAGTGTCTAAAAATTACTATGTGATTCATATCCTAGGATATTCTCACAGTAAAAGCTACAAACACCTCCAAAAGGTGGGTCACCTTATTTTAAAGCTAGATGTGGAACTAATCTGTTCAGATGACTGTAAATCTCCACAGAGACAGGCAGTTTTAGGGTAAGATTCATATCTCTTAAAGTGGGCATCTAAACAGATCAGATGAATCCACATTAGGAGAAAAGAAATATGCCCTAGTGCAAGAAAAAAAAAAAGTTTCTTGGCGTTCACTATCCAGGGGCTTAGATGATTAGCTTAGACTGGAAATCTAGCTTGGAAATGCATTAAGTTGATTGATGCTTGCAACACAGACTGATTGTAAACAACCAGCTCTGCATAATGTGATAACTGGTTTGCATAAAGGGTGTAGGTCCATAGAATTCAAAAGAACTGTGAATTTACAATAGTGCCTATTCTTTCATTGGCATAAATCAGTGCAAGTTCATAGGACTGAAAACAGCCATGCTGCTTTACAAGTGCTAAGACGTTGGTTTAGTAAGCATATTGAAAATTTTGGTTAAACTATTTTAGAAAAGCTTAGAATAAGCTTGCTGTGCCATCTGACCAGCCCGCATATATTGAAATATACTGTGCAGTGATTAATGTCTACAGCTTTCACATATGTGCCAAGCCTAGAAAACTTCACCATGTATGCACAAAAAATCCATACACTAGTTTTTAGTAGGACAATTTTTTTCAGTGTGTTTATAGAGTCTTCCATTTGTTTAAAAATATTTTCACATACAAAATGGTCATGAATAATTTAGCTTCCTAGTTGTGATATGATAATAAAATATTTATTTATATTTTAAATAAAGGAATTTTTTAATTTAAAGGTAAGAGTAGTCAGGTAATTTTTATTTGATGTCTTTACTAATCAAAATTGATCTGTTTGTTAATAACATCTTTTCTTTGAATCTTTTCAAACTTAAAGTTGTTTACTCAGACCAGCTTCATGTAATTTAGCAACCTGGATTATGTTCAGTCCTATAAAACCTCCCAGACAGACCCATAAAAATATAATAGATCATCTACAGGGTGAACACCTCTGCTATTGCACTGTTGACAGCAAAAAACATACAATTCATTGCAATGGTATTAGTAGTGACCTGCAGGAGATACATTTTCCCCCAACACACTGTGAAGCCTGATGAAAAGTCATTAATATGGTCAATGGTCTGACTGCTATGGACACACACACATATATACTGTCTGAGTGATAAAAACGTTAAACTAAGCCTTTATGTAGTGTATAACAATATCCAGTACTTCTGCCAGAGAAAAAGTGGCCAGTCATGTTGGACCTGTGCTGTCTTTTAACACATCAATAAATTTTGTCATTTGCAAATTATCCATGGCAAATATATCTTTAAATTAATGAAGGGTCCCAGTTATGAAGCAAACCTTTCCCCACCATTGTCCTCACTGAGCAAATGTAGAGCTGAGAAATGTCTTTGATTGCTTTGTCTACCTGTAGAGAAAAAAAATCTGTTACACAGATCTGTTGTAACTGTTCTCTCCAACCTTCTCCTATGGGCATCCAAACTCTTCAGAGAATTAACTCATGGCTGATAGGAATAATCCACCTTGATTTTCCAGAGCACAGGGGAAATAGCCCTTACTGTTGAATGCAGATTTACACTGAGCACAATGCTGACAGCTGCTTTGTACAGTGCAGGAATGCTCCTGACAAATCCCAAACACACAAAAGCAGGCAACAGGTGGAGATGACGTGACAGTGATGAAACAAAAGACAATTAAAAGGTAACATTGGTCAGAATGGTAAATGGCTGCCACTATAAACCATCTGCTGAAACAGTATAAAGAAATCTGTAGTCATAACACTGGAGCAAATATTTGTCTCATTTGTATGATTTCCCGAGCTGCTCAATATCATTTGAAACTTGGGCATCCTCCCCAGCAAACAGGAAAGTTAGGATATTATTTTAGGTTTTGTACTTTGACAACATAGCCCAGACCTCACTCACTGGTGGGTATCCTTGTCTGATCATTGAATATCTGAAACCAAAAAATCCTGCAGAGATATTACACCTGTGGGAAGTGTGGAGGTGTCATTGGCATCCATTAACTCATGAAATTTTATTTTATTGGCATCCATTAACTCATGAAATTAGGATGGAATAGTATTAATTTTTTTCTTTTTCTTTCTCCCTTCTCCTCCCCCTGCTCACCCCCTACCTAGATTTTATTGCAATATTGCTATATTTTGAACAGCTTGTGGTTAAATCAGCTGACAAAATTAAACAAGACAGCTAATTTTTGTAAATGTCCAGCTATTAGATTGCTGCTATAATTTTAAAAAGTTAAGAAGTAAAGTTTTATCTGAAGTACAATAATAAGGAGTCCGAATGTAAAGAAGAAATTTTCTGAACTTTGGTCATTCAAGGATGGTCTGTTAATCTTAGTTTGAGAGCTGTGCAATACAAAAATGTCATTAACAGTGGACCTGGAGAATTGCATCCCAAGTAGCACAGGAAAAGGTCCTGCCTGGGATATCTGGGATTAAAGCGCTTGTGTAACATACAATTTTCTCTCAGGGTTTTCCTCTCAGAAAAAGCCATAGCTCAGGAACTTGCTTTAAAGATGTTTCAAAATTATGAGTGTTTAAGGAAACTGTAATTTGAGGCTCTTCTGTAATCTGAATTGTTTCTGAGGTGATGATCATAACAAAGGGTAATCATTATGGCCTTTGGGTTTCTCAGTGCTCTCATTTCAAAATTTAAAAACACATTTTAAATTAGTTAATACTAAAAAGTAATACAAAATATAGATAAATGACACTATGTAACTGCCCCATAACTAACTACCTTTTAGAATTCAATTATTTTACTTGTTTTAATGGAAGAAACTCATTACAATATCCACAAGCACTGCCCAAATTTCTTTTTATTTTCCATTGCCTATATTTTCTCCCTTATAGTTAAACTTTATTTCTGCAACCAAATACAACTTGTGCCTTGAAACTTTTCAGCATTGAAGCCTCCTAATTCAAACAGTATTTTTTTTTTTAAGATTTGGAAAGTTCAGATGGTACAAACATAGAGTTTTCTATATTTTGAGCTTTTAGAACCTGAATTATATTACTAGAGATATCTGAAATATGGAAGGTTTTCTGAATACAGAGAAGAAGCTGAGTGAAACAATAGACATTGTTTTAAAAATAGATTCAGTGTCACCAGTTAAATATATTTTCTTTTTTTCTGGAAAGAACAAATGTGCATTGAGGTGCCCATTTGAAGCACAAATCCTAAATACAAATCTGTAATCCTGGGCCCAGTGTATGTGCAGACCATTTGTTTCCATCTAGGAGCTCCATTTTTGAGGTAAGGAATGTGCAGTCTTGCATAGATAAGAATCATTCTGCTGGTTGCCATCCAGGAACCCATATTTGCAAAGAAAGCAGGCAGGACAATAGAATTGGCTCTGCACATATTTATTAGAGATAATGAATATGCTGTTCTGACAGCAGCTGAGAAGATGGAATTTCTAGGAAAATTATGCATCCCTAAAGTTGTGGGTTGTGAGAAAACCAAGTCTTACTTGTTCCAGTTCATGGGAGGTTTTGTTCTCCGTGCTTCTCCTTTCTCAAGAAGCTTTTCCTTTCTCAAGAAGCTTTTCCTTTTGGTCTTTTACAGTGAAAGCTGATATACGAACTTGACCCTGTCCCTAAGAAAGCTGTTATCTATCCCACGGCTTTCTGAAGCATGACTTAGGTACAGTACAGTCTAGGACAGGATCATAGAATGATGGAATCATACAATGGCTTTGGTTGAAAGGCACCTTAAAGATCACCTGGTTCCAACCCCCGTGCCATGGACAGGGACACCTTTCACTAGACCAGGCTGCTCAAAGCCCTGTCTGACTCGGCCAAGGATGGGGGGATGAGGAAACTGCAACTTCTGGGGGCAAGCTGTTCCAGTGCCTCACGACCCTCAGAGTAAATATCTTCAGTGCCTTTATTCAGATTTTCAGACAACTTGACAAGCAAACATCCAAACTACTTTATTTACCTTTTTATCCTGTGGGAAGGTATCCATCTTTCAAGACTATTAGGTAACTGTGTAATAAAAACCAAAGTCTTTGTTTTCACATGAAGTTTTAACATACAAAGTGATTTGTATGTAATTTGATCCCACTGCATGATAGATTACCAATTCCAGCTTCCATTTACAGATTTAATTTTCCAATCCCCACCTTTTCCTTTTAATCTTGTTCAGTGTTTTTAAAGCAGTTACTGCAAGTCAGGCTTTTAAAAACGTAAATTATCAGACACAATTGCTTTCAACCACATTATCAGCAAATGGTTAGAGTGCAATCCAGCTAAGTGCTCCTTCCTGTTGTCTTTTGCACACACGCACTCACACATGCACCTGACAAATGAAATCATGCTCCAGTGCACTCAGCTAAAGCAGCAGATGAAACCTTTTTTCTGCTATGCCCATGTGGTAAGTGAAAGTACGATGGTGTCCCTGTGTGGTGGTACCATTCCTTTCCCTGCAGCACTTTCTTTGCTTTGCATGGTTAGGTTGTCAGTCCCACTCAGGGGACTGAACACCACTTTAGAGGGGTCATATTTCCCTCCCACAGCAGCTGCTGCTGTGCTTTCCCCTTTCACCTTCTGTATTCAGTGGGCCTTTCATTAGTGAAAAAAATCAGACACACCAGTGCCCTCGGCCATGCCACTGTGTAAGAGTGGACACAAATCAAAGGATTTTGAATCTCTCTGAGCACAATTCTGTGATCGCAATGCAGGACACTTCCAGGCAGTGGTGGGAGCTGGTAAATGTTGTTTAGTTGGGAAGCTGATTTTCCATGCAGTGTCACTGCTATAATAGGCTGCTATATTGCAGGAATCTGGAAGAAGAGAGAAAGGACAAAGTACTTCTCACCTCGTGAGTGAGAAATCAGCATCTCATACAATACTACAATTCTGCCAGAATGCTTCAATTTAAAAAATGTCCATATTTCAAGGACAGGCTGGTTTTATTCACTGAGATGAAGCAGTGCCAGGCAAATGGTTTGTAACCATTTGCAGTGATCTCAGTTGCATATTTTTCTTGATGATGGTGCTGATCTGATCACTAGGGAGGTCTGTAGTAAAAAGGGATATGCTAGCTACATCCACAAAATTACTTAAGTATGCTTCATTAAAGGTTGCAATGCTTACCCCCCAGCATAGCCTGGTCCTTTTTTGTGTTTAAATCCTGACCCTATCTAGTCTAAATCTTTGAATTGCTTCTAGGTTCTCATGTGTTCTTCATGTGTTCACTTCCTTTCACATTTTTCTATTAATATATCTTTCTTTAGCTTTTCTCATTTTTGAGATTACTTGACAGTTACTTCTTCAAGTACTGCGTAATCTTCTGTACAATTTTGTGTCTAAAATAAAGTGTGACTTCTAAATTTTTAAGTGCATGGAAGTCAGGAGCTGAGAGGTATGGGATGGTATTCAAAACTGAAGTTTGCAATCCAGCTGTACATCCTTTGTGCTAAGGTGTCTTGTATGGAAATGACAGTTCGAGATACATCAAGCATTTCTCAATCAGAATGAACTTGCTTCCATTGTTTCTCTGGGAAAATTTTACTTACTGATATAGTGAGCAAAGCAGTACAACAGTTCAAGATTTTCAATAACAAATTCATAAGACTTTCAGGGACAAAAATTTTCCTACTTCTTTCAAAAATTTTGCTGTCTTGTTTCATTTGCCAATGTAGCAGCTCTTACATTTTTTTTCCCCCACAACCTCTCATACCTAAAACTGTTACTCTTCTAACAGATGACTAATTTAATTTCACAGTCAATAGGTCAATAGATTATATATAATTTTTTCAATTCAGAAATAGTTTTACACCACTCAAGTTGTGCTTGCTGAAATCTAACCAGTTTCTCAAAGAAATAGTTAAAATAAAGGAGTAAAACCTGTGGGAAAAAATCTCCAATATATATACTGTCATTGTTTCACTGAATTGAAATCTGTCTGAAGGAATCTAAATTCATGACTTTATTTCCATTTCCACTTAGTAGCACAGATGATTGGACTTGCCAGATGCTGTGCAAGGAAGATAACTGTGTAATATTCAAAATGTTGTGTCCCATGTTGATGCCCAACCACAAAGCCAAAGCTTTGCATCTGTTCAATGGCCTAATCGAAATTCAAGCTGCACTGCCAAAAATTACTCAAAAAATGTTAAGCTTTGTCCATCTTTACCAGGGGACTATAAATGAATATATGTCATGATTTTTCTTGAGCTGGTATACTCTGCACAGTTTTTCTGGCAATATTTGCTTTCTGAAAACAGTTGTTTGAAAATATCCATGTAATGAAAGCACGCTGAAAACAGGGCTTTATACTACTTTCTTTTAAACTTGGCCCATGGAAGAGCGAATCTGTACTAATCAATCAATCTGAGCTGGTATAATGGTGTGTTTTAGAAAAGTAACATGGCCTGCATAGGAAGAGAGAATGCAAACATTAGGTGTGTGTGAGGAGCACTCCAAACTTTTTCTTCTGAGAAGGGCTTTCTCCCAAAACTGATGATGCCAAAAGGCAATGAAAAAATTTCAGATTGCCTTAAACTGACCATTATCTAAACAGTAACCAAGGGACTAGCAATAAAAGTCTCAGGAAAAGAGATAGCTTGCAAAGCAGTACAGCAGAAGCAGGAAGATCTCTAACAGGGGAGAGACCCCAGGGAGCAAGTGGGGCAGACAAGGTGGGCAGGCACTGCCCATGCTGTGTAAGTCAGGCTGTGCCTTTTCTATTGCTGATTCTTTTCCTGAATGTAGAGTTCTCCCATTGGTCAATTACATCAGTAGTAAATCAATAAACTGCTTCCATCCTGATTTCATTTAAACCATGCAAGTTAAGCTGTTTTTCCCCATGACAAAGAGGCAGTTCTGCTGTAGGAACAGAACCTTTGATGCTGGAAAAACCAATCATTATAGCTACAGGGTTGGACTAGCTGCATTGGTCTGTCAGTGGCTGGCCATCAAATCTGTTTTCAACTTTCAGCTTCTAGCAGCTCAGTCCCTGTGATCACACAAATGTGGCTCAGTAGAAAAACTCAGCTAACCTTTTTGTTCCCCTCCCCATCCCTAAAGGCAGTGAAAGATATCCTGGGTTTCCTCGAGCAAACCCAGTGATTGAATACCTGCCAAAAAAAAGACATTTAATCTGACATTGCAGTGGCGATGCAAAATATACAAGAAAGAAAGGCAACAATGCTGAGTTATGCTGGGGTGCTCACATATTTATAGCTGTGAAATGTGCTGTCTTGACAAAGGCACAAAGGCAGCCAAGTGTACTCTAACAAAATTGCAGTGCTGGCAACTGTGTCCAGGGACAATAGGTACCAGTAAAAGTTCCTCATGTGGAAATCATGGCTCTAGCACCTTGATATTTGCTTTCATTCTTTTTCTGATCTTTCATATTTTTTCTACTGTCTTATCCAACTACCATTTATTTTTGTAACTCCCTGGCAGAAGAGGAGACTACATTTCAATGCCGTGTCCATTAAAAAGTGCACAAATACTTATTGATGCTATATGTGCACTGTGTTGAATCTATGCAATAGCAGTCAAAAATACTGTAAGAAGCTGTAAGACAATTAAGCTGAAGTCAAAAAACTCACGTTCCTCTTCAGAGACTGTTTTGTCTGAATCCTATCTGATGTAAATTGTGTTTTGTAACTATGGATTTTTGCGGGGCTGAAAATTTGCATTTGTTCTTAATTCAGAGAGCAAAATAGCTATCATAGCTGTGGACATGAAAACATGTTATACACTATTCTCTGTATAGAACAAAACCCAGACTATAAGGACTGTATTAATTCCCCATGGACTGTAAACTTGTTCTAGCCTTCTGCTGGTGCCACACTCATCTTTTCTTCCTTTCAATTGCACCATATCAAACTTTATTATCTGTCTTGGTTTTATTTTTTTTCCTCCAGAATAATTTAATGTCTTCCTTTTTCTTTTTCCTTTTTTCCCTACTATTAATTCTATTTCTTCAGCTTACTGTTGCAGCTGAGGATCCCCATAAAATCATTTTATGGGTGCATTATATGAACTGTGGGAGTTGTATGGTCAACTCTGGAATCTGTGACCTCTGCCATAAATATAGCACTTGGTTAAATGGTGAACCTCGTTGTGACTCTAAACTAAAGATGCCAAAAGTTTAGATGGATTAAAAAGCAATATGATAAATGAGTGGAGAAAAAAAATCCATCAAAGGTAGTTGAACAGAAGAGTGTTAAATTTGGTGTAGGAACCTCCTAAACTGCTGAATAGAGTAACCTAAGAGACTGTAGCCTGAAATATATCACTGAATGCCTGTCTATTTCTTATACTCCTCTTTAAGCATCCCTTACTAATTATTTTTGAACATGAGATAGCAGGCTAAGTGCTTGACTTGTTATGCTATGGCTGTTCTTATATAATCTTATGTAGATGCTTATGATGACAGACTGCAAAAGTGAATTAATGCTCACCCATGGACTAAGAAGAGCATGGACTCATTTGTTCACTGTCAGGTTATAATAATATTTTACATTCTTTCTTAAATGTAGAACTGTTCTAGAGGAACATCTTGGGGGCAAAAAATGTAACATTACAATTCTTTATCATCAGCACATGCATTAAATATGAATTTGTATCTTTTAAATTATATTTTGCATGGTGAATATGCACATGACTGGTATTCAGAGTTGGCTGGTGCAATAATCAATGGCTTCATTGCTGGTAGGTTACTGACCTGAGCACAAGAGTAACATTGCTCCTCACTTTCACTTTAATATAATTTTGAGTGTAAAGATTATTTGTTATATTTCCATGTTGGTCCTTTGTTCTCTAATGACATGCTGGGTAAGCATACAAATTTTGCTAGTACCTGTTTTGATTTTTTCTAAGTCTTCTCAAGAGCCATGATGGGCTTTAAAGACCTTGGAATATCAGCTGTCTTCTTTATGTTATCAAATTTATTAGTAATAATCCCTAACTAGTTCAATGAAGAATGAAATATCTTAAAACAAATATAGATTTCTTTCTTATTTTGCCTCATGTTGGCTGATCTTTCCTGGAACATAGACCAGCTTAGCGCAGATGTGTTTTCTCTTCCAATGCATCTAATTTTTTTGGTTACTCTTTGCTTTTTTAAGCCGTAACTAAGGCATAGTCAACACAAATGTAGGACAGTCTCAGAAATGTAATGTAAAATATAGTAAAACTCAAGAACAGTAAGCAGGGTGGCTTAATACCCTTTGCTAATGTGCACATGGAGTCAAGTATGGCTTATGGTAAAACACTGACATTACGGAAACAATGTTGTCTCTAAAACATCAATATCTTCCATTCTTTCATCTTTAAGAGTTTAAGCTATATAGATGGACATTACACGAATAATGTTTTTCAAAGTTTGTGAACTTTATTCTTTTACTTCTGTAAAATAGAACTTATTCTCCTGAAACCAATCTGTTTCATCCATATTTGCAGTTGTCAGAGATCAGAATCTGGCTCTAACTTCTTACAAGAGCTATTAAGTCAAAGGCAAGTTTTATTCCAGAAGCAGCTGCTGAAAGGGCAGTGGAGCTTCTCAGGACAGAAAAAGAGAGAAAAAAAAATCTTAATTGTCAGGAAAATAGAAATTAGTAAAATCCTGATGAATTGTAGGTTGACTGGCTCTTACCATGACATCCATTTCAATGCATTTGACTCAAATTCCATGAACAGTTTTTAGTTGAACAAATTTAATTTGAAAGAAAATATTACTGTCTGAAAACTATTTGTCCTTTCTTTAAGAAATAACTTACCTGTGGAAAGTGCACTTTATATGTACACTCTCTCCCAAATGCAAATTCTCTGTTGTGGATTTCATACTGGTTGAAAGAGTTCATTGGAATAATTGATTTTCCCAAATCTTTCAGAAATTCACTTCTGCAGAATCCAACAGATTAAAGGAGTCAGGGCTGAGAGGGAGCACTCAACCGTAATGTCAACAGCCCGGGTCTCCCTGGCAGAAAGGCTGATGCTGTAAGCTCACAGGCTGAACTGGCTTTCTTCAGCTGAGAGGAAATCTGTGGCACGCACTCACTGAAGCTGTAGTTTTATTGACAGTAATGATATTTCTGTTTTCAAATGACAGAAAATATGTTTGTTGCTTTCAGATTTGTTTGCCTTCGGGTCAGAGGTCTTTTCACACCTTTCATAAATGATTGAAAAACACAAATTAACTTGTCTAAAAAATTAGGCCTGCAGATTATCTTCAATGTTTGAGTAACAAGTTTATTCTTACCAGAACTTTGTACTGAAATATTCTACACAAACATTTTATGTTTTTGAGTTAAATAATTCTGTAGTTCTCACTATTCATTTCATATTTACAGAACTGTAAATTATCTGATTATAACAATAAAGCATAGCTACTATGGTATTTAGTTGTCATGCCTAATAGTATGGCATTGTTAGTGAAACAATATAAATATTCCCAGTTGATACAATATAATTTTTTATTCCAAATATCTATATAAACATGTAATTTTCTTGAAAAGGGAAAAATGAATTATTATAATGTCACTTTATAGACTGAAGTTTAAAGCATAGTTAAATTAAATTACTCAATCTTGTGAGACAGAAGTTAGCTGAGATCCTCTAGTTTAGAGTCTATTGTCTGAAATCCAGCAATATGCATACAACACTTCATCTATTTTATTCTTCCACCCACCCAGCTATCCTTTTGTTTCCACTTTATTTACAGTGTACTAAATAGTGTCTGATTCACAATGATATGGAAAAAAAATTGTCTGTAGAAAAGGAAAAAAAGTGAAAGGAAGACTGTAAGGACAGAATTATCTCAAAAGCTTTTTAAGTCCACTCATATTACATTTTCTGGGTGTTTGTCTAGCCTGTCTCTAGTCTTCCTATGATGGAGATTTCCATCACCTTCTAAGGCTCTTCCAGTGCTTCATTATTTTTGATGTTTGAAGTTTTTATCATGATTGTATTTCAATCTATTCAATTATTTCTTTTTTATTCTTCTATTTTTGTTGAAAACTCGTGTTTGGACAACAGCTTGCAGAGAAGAAAAAGGTTACCATGTCTCCTCCCTGTCCTGTCTGAAGTTTGTTATAGAGGGGGCATCATGAAGTGACCAACACAGCTACCAAAGAGGAAAACTGTTCTTAAAAGGTAAAAATGTGTTAAGGATGAAAATGTTAAAAAAAAGAAAAAAAGAGAAAAAAAAAGAAAAAAAAAGAAAGAAAGATGGATCACAGCAGTCTGTAAGGCCAGTGAAAATCATCTGAAAATATTTATTGGTTCTACTGCTACACTAAAATGCTAAAAATCTCGTTTTGAGACAGTTCAATAATATAGATAATTCCTAAACTTTTACAGTTGCAAAGAGGTGGAATATTTACGGTATTTGTAAGTGAGGAATAGTACTTTTAAAGAATGTGTAAAGTGGCAGATTTATACAGGAGACAATGATTTCAGGTTAGGTGCATTATTTGAGAATCGTTCCTTCTGTGGCTAAATTCAGAATTAAAACTGGTCCACAAACCATTCACAATCAACTTTTACTTTTTACTAACCATTAAAAGACTAGCTTTACTTATTTGATCACTTGTTATTAATTTAATATTTTAGTACATAACCCTATCATTATGACAGATGTTTAGAACTTTGAGGCTGTACATAAATGAATCCCATACAGTATAATTCTAATTTTATACTGGGGAAAGTAAGAGGAAAAACTGGGTTCTTAACACTATGATATAATATCATATAATGTGCTGGAAGGATTCCTTTGCAGAAATAATATCCAAACATTTACAAAGGCATGATAAACTTATATAATAAAACCAGAAATTTTCAGTTTTAAAGGTAGTAACACCAGCAGAACAAAAGAAATATTTTTGTAGTTGAAATACTACAATATACTAGTAAAAATACTCCAAGTTGACCTCAGTGCTTTATTTTTGAAGCTTAACTTAGACTAGAAATTAAGTCAAATGGAGCAATCTGGCTGTAATTTACACAAAGAGAAGAATATTGTGATTCTGAACTTCCAGTTCCTCAGATGTATTTTGGTTTCAGTTGGTGCTGAAATGCTGAATTTCCCAGCCCATGCTGGTTTATTCCCAGTGCAGTCTGACACTGAGAATTACTAGAAGGATTCCTTCGACTGGAGTCGCTCAGGTCACGGCTGGTTCCACTGCAATACAGCACTGCCTCTCTTCAACTCAGACCTTTTCCAACAGCAGGTCTTGCATTAGGAACAAAACCTCACAAGTTGCAATAAGTCTCTCAGGAGTCTTCAATCACATTGTGATCGAGATGGAAAAAACAAGGGTGAAAAAGTAATAGAATTTTCTGTCAAGAAGTAGCTGAATACTGCTCCATTTGAAACAATAGGAATTATTGTTATTTACCATTAGAGGGCATACATACAGTATGAAATGCATGATTAAACAGAATTCCAGTTTACTAGCTAAAAGGTTAATACTTCTGTCACATAACAGATACACACTGAAGTCTCCTAAGAATACTTGTTCCACTCAAAGTTGTTATGTCTAATGAATCTCGGACTCTCTAAATTGAATACTGTTAGATGACAGGACAAATAAGTCAGTGCTGCCAAAAGTTCTGTGGCTGTTAACACTGCAGCACTGCTGTGTTTTCAGCTCCTGCAGCCCTCTCTCGCATTTGCCCAGTTCAACAAGGATTTGCCATTACTTTAAGTTCTGTAACACAATATTCTCCACCCCTTTATAGTTGGTGTCTGAGAAAAGGAATCACAAAAAATAAGTTTGTGTATCAGTAGCCCACAACAAATAAATTAAATGAATACCTAACAAAAAACAAATACCTGAAAGTCTTCTCCCAGAGTGCTGTTCTAAATTTATAAGTACTCTAAGACAATCTGTCATACCAATGTAGTAGTTACTGTGACAAGGTGACCTGCTAAGCACGAGGAAGATACTGCTCTAAACTGAGTGAGGACTTGACATATATTTTGTGGTCATCACATTGTAAGAAGTATACTGCCATGGTTTATGCTATGAGACATTCCTCCTGGCTGGGTCAGAAAGGAAGGAATGCAGCTCAAGGCTGCAGTGGAGTAAAGGACGTGTTACTGGCAGGGCTTGGTAGGATCATCCTTTTTGCTCTGAAAGCCTTCATGCCAGGTATGTTTCATGTATGTATGTATATAGAAATATACCCAAATGAATGAAATATATATTTCATTTTGTATTTTGGTGTGCTAAGCAGCTGTTCTTGGCTCATTGGGCTGAGAAATGGTCAGTGTTGTGCTTCAAATGTAGGAAGCACTTGGTTAAGAAGTGGGAAAGGGGAGGAGATTAATGTACAGCTAAAGCTTTCTTTCTTAAATATATGGAGACACAATTTAAGTCAGGAGGAGACATAGTTTAGACAAAAACTTAATAGTTGCAGCTTGTTTACAAAAAGAACCCCACTGAATTTGTGGAGTATCTGTGAGTGTAATGAAAGAACTTTTGGAGGATAAAAATAGATATATTCCCTCTCATGACATTATTCTTTCCTACTTCCTAGCTGGTGGTCAGGTCATCCTGACTCATCAGATAATATCTTAGTAGCAGATATCTGATGCAAAAAATGTCAGGATGTCTTAAAGTTGTCTCTAAATGAAAACTGTCTCTTCCCTTACTTGTGCTGGAATGGAATTTGTTGAAAGTTGAGGCAGTATATGAGCACATTTCCACAGAGATGCATACAGCAAACTAGATGATTTACTGATGTCAGAGGAAATGGCTAGGGTGGTATGTTGCATAGTGCCAAGATTTAGTACATCTTTGTGTAGTCCAAAGAAGCTCTTTCAAATAAGGGTACTGTGGATCTGAGAAATAAACATTTTCTCTAACTGCCTGACTGACAGTGATACAATGAAACTTATTCTGGAGGGACAAATAAAAGCCTAAAGTAGTCTGGAATTAAAGCGTAGGTGTATTAGGGATGAATAGATGCCAGACTGACCAATGTGTTTTGTTGCTTGGTTTGGAAAGTTATTTTTCCAAATCTACCATAATTTTTCTTGATTTCTGTCACCCAAATGAGGATATTATTAAGAACAACTTTGTCTGCATTTCTGAGGTCTAGCACCTGAACTTCTGTATTCCAACCTAAAAAAGGGGTAAGTGCAACAGGTGTTGTACTTGTTAAGTAATGAAATTAAGGGAATCCCTCTAAGTGTGGGACTACTGGAAAACAGGTTGTGGAGGGCTTCAGTGAATAGGAAGACTAGAAATATTTCTTGATTTTTATTAGGTCTTGTTGGAAGGAAAACCTATTGAAATGATGTAATTTAAATTAAACAGTATCAAAGCAGGTTATTGATCTACTAATGACATATAATTAGCCAGTAAACTGTGAGTAGCATCCAAGAGAGAAGCAGCTCTGCCTGATTCATGCTCAGTTTGAGATGCTGGAGGCAGCTTGCTCCAGCCAAGTTTTGACTGCTGCTGACTCTGGTAAAAGGTCTCTATCCACCATTACAAATGTTCACACTTTAATGCCTCTTTTCAAGTTGACTCCTCTTGTTTTTCGAAAATATTTGTAATTCTCTTCTCTGCAATCTGATCTGTTTGGAGGAAATGCTCTTCCAGATAGTTTTGAGCATTTGAGCCACTTGCATTGGATATTCTCCATGTTTTAACAAGTGCTCATGTACAGGTCATTTGCCAAAGGTCAGCTCTGCATCACTCACCACAGTTTCTAGCTAGTAGATAATTATGATGTCTTTTAAGTGAATATTTTGATCTGTGCTCCTTTCAGAGTTACTTTGGACTTGTAGACATATGTAGTGTTCAGGAAAGATGAAGGTCTTGCCAATCTTGTCAAACTTGATTAAAAGCTGGGAATCAAACTTTAATGGTATATTTTAGACAATTGCTCACATAGATAATTATTTCATTACTTACATCATTGCATGTGTTTATACTAAACCAAGTGGAAACTGGAATTTCTATCTCCTAGGAAATATTTGCAATTCTTAGGGAAAAAAAAATCCCAGTTGAGAGCAAAAGCTTGGAAATATGCTTTCCCTTTCTTTATCCTCTTTTAGGAGCCTTAGAGAGAATGATTGCTTTTTGGGAAAGGGTGAGGAGAAGAGGTGAAGTTTATTTATTTTCTCTTATCAGGTTCCATCTTGGCAGCACACTGCTTTAGGGCTTCAGGTCCTAAGATATGAGAAACTGAACAGTCATTGCTCTCTGGAAAGATCTTGGGAGTCTGTGCTGGCTAAGTCACAGACTTAGTAAGCTGCTAAATGCAGGGGCCCTGCAGTGATTTTTTGTTTCATAAATTAAATTTCTGATGCAGGAGGAAAACGTCAGTATTCATGAGTTTTCTTATTTGACTGAGTTTGAACCATAATCCTTCCTATGTTCATCTCAGTTCAGTTATAAATTTTATTTTCTTGAAGGGAGTCAAGATAGAGACAATCAAGAGTAGTGCAAACACAATACAGAAATGGATATTAGAAACTGGATTAGAATTTTTTTTTATTTTTTAAATTTTTTTTTGTTAGAAACACCTTTTCTGCTCAAGTTTTCCAAATCTGGAGATGCATTTTCTTTCATTGCCTCTATAATACAATGCCTGTCTTTATGGATAAGATTTTCAAGGTTGAATTTATCCATGTCTTCCTTTCATTTATTTCCTTATGCCTTTTGTCAGCAAGGCTGAAGAGTCCTTCTTTTTGTCACAGGCTTGGTTTTCTTCTTTGAATATAAAATATCTCTACAGAGTAATCACTTTCAACCTTTTCTTTTCTGATAACTTCTGAAATCCTCCCATAGAGACCTTGTTTTTCAGTGCTTGACCCCTTCTGCATGAGTGTCTTTTCTCTGAACTCTCTCCAGCTGATTGTACAGCTTTCTTGAAATGAGGATTCAAGGCTGAGCAAGAGAAATTTCTCCACTCTGTAATTTATTTCAACTTTAAGAGTGTCAATTTTCATTCGGTTGGTTTTCTTCTTTCTTATCAGAACAGTGCTCTGGATGTTCATGTTGAAGTTAAAAACAAGCTTTGACATATATAATTTGAAAATTAAATAATTTTTTTCTCCCTTGAATTTAACAAATGATCTTGAAATACTGTCACTTCCTATGGGATAGAAATCCTGTTTACTTTTTCAAGGCCATTGATCTATTAGATGGGCACCAATATCTCTCCCTATAAAAACGAAATCTCTTTTCTGCTTTGTAAGAGGAAAGAGGAGGATATAATTTCATCTCAATTAATAAAAACATAGGAGAATTAAAAAAAAAAGAAAAAATATTCACTGATTTGAAGAAAGAAGAGGGTGAGGATTGTGACAGAGGGTAAGAGAAATAGTGTATTTGTGGTTTTGTTGTGAAAATAACAAAGGATTTTACAATAGAAAGTGGATTTTACAATAAAAAGTGTCTAGACTATAGTCTGGGGCACACCATTTACCAGAGGGGAAGATAAAGTCCTTGCTGCCAGCAGCACACGTCTTCAGTAACTGAGAGCAAAGCAGACCAGCAAGCGCCTTCTCAGAGCAGACACTTTACTAAGAAATGATACGGTGACAAATAATGCTCTGTATGGATGTTTGCCAGACCAGTCCTGACACTGGCACAAAATGTGCTCTTACTGAGCACTTCGGGCACGATCCTCCTCTAATCTTGGGCGGGGGCTCTTCAAGAGCCGAGAGCTGCCCAGCACGCGGAGCGGTCTGCGTGCGAAGACACGGGTGGGGTGTGAGAAATGCACTGGCCTGACACAGCATCTCCCCCCCTCTGAGGGGCCACTCAGAGGGCTTGCAGGGCCCTGGCATTGCTGAGTGCAAGTGTGTGTGTAGGCTGGAAAAACCTCCTGGGTTCTGCCTTAAGTACCAAGACAAATATCAGAAACAGATAAGTCCTGGAGGAGCAATATATTAGCACAAGAAAATTACCAAAAAGTAGGAAATATGACGTGCCAGTGGCTCAAGTAGGAACTGGTGGTAGAGTTCTTTGAGGTCTATTTGTGACTTAGCTATCTAGCTTTATGACATTGTGTGTCCCTTAAATTAATTAGTGCTTGTGTTATGTAATATATGGCCAAATCTGACCTCAGAGGTTTACTTCAGAGACTCATTTGTGTTTCAATAGAATTTGGTGATTCTCAGGGGAAAAAAATTAGAAATGAGTCATTATTAAACGATTGCATATCCAACCTCACTTATTTTCTTGTGACATTTCTGCTAATTTTTTTTGGTGGTTTTTATAATATATACTGTGGGATTCAAGCATTTTAAATCTTAGCAATTCTGAGGTGTTGTAGGTGGCTTAGGGCAAAAGCAAATTGACAAATGTAAGTGATGTAAGTCCATTGTGATCACTGCTTTCATTACATGCTCATTTAAGTGATTATTCGGTACAGAATTAGGAAGGAGGCCATAAGGACTTGCCATAAAAAGAAAAAAAAATCTTTACAATTCATAAAGGCTTCAGGCTTCAAGTTTCTTTTTCTTTGCCTTTGCTATGAAAAGTTGGAAAGAAAAATGCTAAATATTCAGTTTGCTCACTGGTAGTTCTGCCAGGAGAATCAACAAAAAAAAATTACAAACCTAAAATCCAAGTTCCAGCTAGTGGGGCAGGCAGCAGAGATGCACAGCTAGCAGGAGAGGCTTTGAGGGCAGGCAAGGAAAGGTCCAGCTACTGGAACCAGGACTAGAAACAAGAAGATTCATGAGGAATAGGACTGTTAAAGAAAGGCTCACTGCAAGATCAATGGTAGCTTAAATCAGACCTTGCTACCCAGCAGAATTTATTAATTATGATGAATGTGATACTGCTGCAGAAAAGGGAAAATAGCTGGTGTGTTTGCATTCAGTAGTTGCCTCCGATGATTTCAAAGTAATATAGCTGTACTTTAGGAATCAGATACTGCATGCTGCCCTTTTAGGTGTAATCATTTTTTTTCCCTTCCTTTAGTAAATCTACTGTTTTTAAGGCACGTTTTAAAACATCAGGTTTTAAAATTCATACTTGCCTTGGAAAAAACTAGCACACAGAACACCAGAGAGCTTAATATAATTTTCCAAGTATTTTGAACTAAATGAAGATATGATTGTAGTGATGCTTTTAAACATTAACTCAGCCTTTGATGCTGTTTGTAGGTTACTGCAAAAGGACTTAAACAATTAAGGTCTCTTATTACACATGTAATAAAAACATGAGTGACAGAGAAAAGTAAAATCAGTTTCTCAAACCACTGAAACTTTTGAGTGTGACTAGAAGCTTAATATAAATTTGAAAAGCAAAGAGAATACAAGTAAAATCACTAAATTAAAGAGTATTTAAATGTGAAGTATGGCTAAGCTAATGACATTCCCCTTTAAGCATCAGTGAAACAAGATGGTATTTTTTGCATTAGTGATGACCTTTGACAACTTTTAGAGAACAAATGGTTGAAGAGTAGAGAAGAGTAAAAAATTAACTGTTCCAAAGAAGAGGACAAGTCTAGCCTTTAAGACAGAAATCAACCCTGACCACAAAAGTGCCAAAACAAAAGGTGTCATCTGTCTGTGTACATCTAAAGAGTCATATGGTTATAAAACAGCCAAAATTGGTCAGGCAAGCAGTCTCATTTACTACCTGGCTGATTAATTAGTCCAGCAGGTAGAGGAAAACGAGGGATGAGATTTATTTTGGCTTCAGTAGGACTGCTGGCATGATCTTGCACATGTAAAATAGTTGGGTGAAATTAGTGTAGAATAGATAAACAGCTGTTTGAAAACCTATGCAGCTATCCTTAGCTTTTTGCCTAATATAGGAGGAGAAATGAAATGAGGACTTTGATGAATATATTACCTGTTGAATTTTACTTAATCATAACTGTTATATGAATGGCATAATACAAAATATCCTTTAAAATGCCAATACAATGCAGGTTAAAATTAGCAGAGGGAGGAGGAGAGAGATACAAGTTACGATTTCAAAATTTTGTGAAAATTTGGTGAAGGGTTTGTAATATATAAGATGAAGTTCAACAGAGCAATGCAGAATGATTCTTTTGTAGGACAAACAAAATACGCAAATACAAAATGGGAAATAACCAGCTAATGATCTGTACTGCAAAAACTGAACTGAGCCCTGAGATCTGAGCTCACGGGTGCTAGTTAATACGGTGTTCTCTCAAAGAGGCAAATACCTTGCTGGAGTGCCTCAGTAAAACATCCAGCACCCAGTTACACCTCATCCAGCAGATAATTCTGCCACCAGAAAAGTGACAGTGATTAGAGAACAACCACAACAGAAACAAAATGACACGTGAAGGAAGGTTAACATAGTGAGAATAGTGTAGGGGGATGGAAGACGGGGTGCTTAAAAAACAAAAAACCCACCAAAATCTTCAGAGGGAGACAAGGAATTTGAATATTACTAATAGTTACTAATTAGTCAATTAACTAATCACTGGCTTCATTGTCCTTCACATTCATTGGAGCAGGAAACATAACTGGCTTGCTTATCAACACCAAAGGTAAAGGAGAGAAGAGTGGGTAAGAGCAGTGAGGAGACTGCCCAGGGCTGGTCATCCTTGAGCCAAGGTCTAAGGTGATGTGACCCAACTGCAAGCTGCCTGCATCACTCCCATAAATTCCAGGCTGGGAACCATGGTCAGGGAGAAAAGGGGGTGATGATTGTGGTGGATACAGGAGACAACTGTCAGGGAAGCACAACAACCAAGTGTCATATACAGCCAGGAACATATGACAGAAATGTCTAGGCCTGATACACACAAAGGGGTTTGATCACCCACACCCAAAAAAAGCTCTGTGATCTGTTCAAGGTACAGTTGATGCCTTAGGGCAATTTCAAAGGGATGCAAAGTACAGTTTTGCCTGGTGCTGCACTGCTCACTATGGCATTAACAGCCTTTGCAGGGGGATCCTGGGTGTGGTGCATACTAGTCAGTCTACTTTCATCATTACCTCTAATAAGAGATTTATTTTTTTAACAGATGGAGTGCAAATCAAATTGGGATGCCAGATCCTTTTCTGCCTCCTGGCCAGTAGGGCTGAAATTCCTCCTTATGTCTGAGAAAAGTGGGAAACCTGGCTGACTGCCAGCCTGCAGATTAGGGCTGCTGAGATGCTGTCAGCAGCAGTCTTGATGGTAAATATTCATGAGCCAAATTGTGCCAATATTCATGTTTGGTGTATTGCATATTCAATGTTATTATCTATACCACTTTGTAAAGGTCATCCTGGCATCTAAAGTCAACGGAAATGACTGATTCACTGTAAAAGATCACCATTCTCTTAGAAAGTGTGAAACCTGTGCATTTTTGAGTAGTCTATGTGGACCACTTGTAAACACTTCTGTTTCTATTATCAGGTGACAGTCCCAACATATAGAGTAGCTTTAATTTAGCAAGAACAGCTGTTAGCTCTGCCCAGTCTTTCTTGATTCTTGCTATGCCTTATTTGACTTTGAGATCACACAAAACTGCATCTAGAATCTCATAATTTCACTCCCTAGTACAATGGGCTTTTATCTGCAATGCGACGCAGAAAAGCTGGCTTCCCAGTTTTTGAATATTGAACACATTTTATTAAAAAAATTAGAAATTGCTCTACTTAGCTTTAATTCATGAACTTATTATTTTGGGATGGAGGAGGGAAATCCCACATTAATTTTCAGCAACAGAAAGATATTGCTGTGGATGAATTTCTGTCAGAGCCAAGGAAATGATTTTTTCAGCCACAAGAATTCAGTGCTGCAATGTCATAAGAGCATGTAGTTATTATTCTGAATGCTATGCAGACTGTAACATAAGACAGAAAAAAGTGCTCATGAGGAACATATTGAATTATAATAAATCTGTCTCGTCTGGAGACAATGATGATCTGGCACATTTTGTCAAGTGGCAGTCACATAGGATGCTGTGCACTGCATACATATTACTGCATTAGCCACAGGCAGCGAGAGGATGGCACCAACAGGGAAAGTACTCGGACAGATAGGTTGATCATTTGTATTCCAGAGCTCAGCAAGTGCTCAATTCACTGATCCAAACCAAACATGTCGAAGTCAAGGCCTGTTTCTCTAACATGTTTGACATACAGCTGAGCAGTAACTGAATCAAAACAGCATCTCACTATTGCTGTCTGGTGCCATACTGGGTGGTGAAAGCAAGTGAAGCTTTTCCTGGCACTGGGGGTATGTTGTATGCAAATGGACCATCTCAGTGGTAAATCTTTAATGTGGCAGACAGAACATTAATTGCATAGCTCCCCAGGATCATGTTGCATGCCCAGTTTCCTTAAGTTAAATTATTCCAACGATTCTTCTCTTGATGGAGAATTCCAGGCGTTGCAGTCCTACTGTGTGCCATAAATTAACTCTTCTGCTGTTCAGCTTCAAGTCCTGCCTAAATCCTGGGGCAAATGTCATTCATATGCACAGTGTGTATCTAACTGAGAGAACCCAGTGTCTTTGCTACAGTCCATATTAATATTCTGAAATACAAATTAATCAGTAATGTGATATGTCTGCATTTTCATCTCCTTTTTGTAGGATACCAATTCATCTTATGACAATGAAAAACCTGCTTATTCAAATCTTTAAACAAGAGAATGCCTGAAGTGCTCTCCCCCAACATGTTATAAAACCAGTTCCTGACAGGTACACTGTAAGGATCAACACTTTTCCCTTTGAGTCAGTACTATATTGAGGCCATACAAACATAGACAGATGTGTACACACAAGTACACACATGCTTTGGTCTGGCAGCCTGCACTGAGACAATCTTCCCTTCTATTGTCTGCCCATAATTTAGTACAAGCTTAGTTTTTGCCATGAGCAGTGTAGAGCAATTCACCAGAGTCAGGGGTTAACAACATGGCAATGAAATCCTTTATTTTCTCTGAACATTTTCACCTCTTTTAATCTACCCCCATCTCGACAGAAAGGTGAGGATCTCTCAGAAAGAAACTCCTTTTAAAAGCTGCTCAAATTTCTGTGTATATGTAGCAGTCACTTTTGCTCTTCTAGGGAGAGTTCTAATGTAGTCCTTCACACTGAAATGAAGATGCACTATTTTAAATGATCAGTGCCATTTGCAAAATGAAAAAGAAAGCTCAGTCCTTTTCAAAAAGAAAAGCTCAGCATCTCCTCAGATAGATTTCATTTGACAGTCTAATACCTTGGCCTTGTTCCTATGGTTCCTTGTTACAGTATACTTTTATCCTTCAAGAGAATTGGTCCTCTTGAAAAGACAGCAGGTGCAAAAGAAAAGCAGACAAAAAAAGGGACATTTTTAATAAAAAGTTGGACAGAAGAAGGTGGTTAAAATGGGGAAAGATGAGGATTCCATAGAAAAGATACAAATCATATTTATACAAATCTTATTTACCAAACTAAGATTATTTTTAGGCTCCTACACTCCTTCAACAATACATGAGATGGAGGTGCAAGACTGTCCACAGTAACAAGTAAGCAAGGAAGCCATGTCTTTCTGACAAAAATATCTGGTAGAAGGGATGCCCTCTGTGACCAGATTTATGTCCAAGACAAGCAGCAATAGGAACAGAAGTGATGAAAAAAGCTTATTTTCATGGTTTAGGTAAAAATTTACATAAACCAACTAGACTACACATAAAAGGCCAAAAAAGCCTAAATCGAAATGGAAAGTATTCCTTGACCCCATGGCTGTGGGCTGAGCACAACAAAAAGAGAAAAATACATCTAGTAAATGTTGTTGTCAGCTTGATTTAGTTAATCTAAATGTTTGGAAACACAGGAGTGCCTTTTGCTATGTCTGCTAGATTTGGGTTTGCAATATTGAATGCAGGTTCAGTCTATGGCTAACTCGAACTTCTGTAACAAAAGTAAGGGACAAATAGTACTTTCTGTGCAAATCTACCTGCTTGTAGCTTGTCTGATAGTCAGATCAGCAGGTTTAATTTGTCCTGATCATATAAAATAGAATGTCTCTTTGCTTGACCATATTAAGCTCCTCGTTGGAATAGGATGCTACAGTATGTATTCTTTGGAGCTGTTAATCTTACATCCATTAAAGTAAATTTGTGACTTAAATTGCCCCCTGCATTTATGTCCTGCACTACTAAATCTTTTCCAGACTTTCAATTAACTTCCAGTGGAAATGATCCTAAAGTATATAAAGATTGTGACAATTTTTTTCCTCAGACAAACAGATTGCCTAGAAAAGGCAATCTCTTGAAGCAGGTCCAGACTAGGGCCATGGAGATTATAAGAGCTGGGGTTTTCCCATCTGGAGAAGTGAAGGTTTCAATGAGGCTTTATTAGTAAGATGGGGACTTATAAGAAAATAGAGACAAACTGTTTAGCAGGGCCTGTTGTGAAAGAACAAGGGGCAATGGTTTTAAGCCAAAGATTGGTGGATTTAAGTTAGATATAAGGAAGAAGGGTTTTTTTTTGTAATGAGGTAATTTTTATAATGGTCGACAGTGAAGCGGAGATGTGTGTTAGCTACCTCATCCCTGGAAACATTCAAGATTAGATTGGAATAGGCTTTATTGAAATGAGAAACCTCATTTGCAGGGGTTGGACTAGATGACCTTTAGAGGTCCTTTCCAATACAAACTATTCTATGATTCCATGATTTATGTGTTTCTATATCTCTGATTCATGTACTTGTGTTCTCAGGCGGGGGGAATCTCGGAAACGGCCTCTGAAGTGATACAAAAAGAGGTGGTTTGGAGGCACCAATATTTAGATGTCAGCCAATTTCCATGGCTGCCCATACTCCTAGGAATAAGAGGAAAGAGAGGGAAGTGTGTTAACTCCTAAAGCCATTTATTCATCCCTCAGGGTTCCCTTGTGGAGGTGCTGCTCCTTGGCCCTTCTAATGCAGTCCTGTGCCTAAAGATATTTGTTATAAAAAGCAACATAATGTGTGCAACACTGCAGTCGTTTTTAAGACTGCACAACATCAGCCTGAAGAGGTTTCTTTATTACATATTTAATGGCTGATTATGTAAATAGAATAAAGTTCTTTTCTTTTGTTACGAGTATGTAATCTCTAAGTGTTTACAATCCAAACAATGTGAAAATGTTGGCTTTTTTCCACTTTTAAAGGTTATACACTCCAGTAATCTCCACAAATACCAAACTGCAATAACATGTATTTAAACTTCAAATGTCTCTGGCAAAAGTTCTAGTTTTAATCATACCCTGGAAAATGTAAATGTAGTTTTGGGGGTGACAAATGGCTTATGGAAAGCCAGGTTCTTCCTCCTTTACTCCTACAAATTTGGGCTTAGAAAAAAATCATTCTATTTAAGGAGTAAAACCCTTCATAAGTGAATAAAAGTGGTAGGAACACGTTCCCTGTTAGCAGATGGCATTTTGATAGCTCTATATATGGCTCTAGATATCCCTCTCCCTGGAGACAAGAGCTATAATTTCATTACAGTGTTCTGAAAAATGGCAGAGACATTGCAGGGTCTATAAAACCTCTAAATTCAGCAGTGATACTTATGCCAGCTTTTCCCTTTCCTCAGACTTTATGTGAAATATAAACATTCTTGGTTGGAAAAATTGACAATCCCCATTAGTATCTGATCAAGTTGCTGAAATGACATGATTTGACCCTGGGCACCTGCTTGGACCCTAGTCATCCATGTGTGTGATTTCTGAAACAGTATGTTCTGATCCCAAATCTCCATTTCTCTTAATAACTACAGGTGCAAAAAGAGGCTGGGGAGATGGGAAAGAACCACATTAACATGAATTATTTCCTGTTGCCTCTGTAGGTCCCCTCAGTTCTTCCACATCTGTTCAAGCCATACATGGTTTTAATCTACCAGTCTAGTGGTAAATATGAATTTGAAATAGCAGGTAACAACCTGACCCCCACCCAGTGGTTCTTGGACAGTTTCTTTCCCCCACTAAATTAATCTCTTTTCATTAAAGGTGAGATTAGTGTGAATCAGAAGTAAGAACAGAAGACATTGGTCACCCCACAAAACTTAATTCTTATTTTATCACAAGGATGTAGAGGGAAATGATGAATGATCAAAATATTTGGTTTTAAAAGTTAATTAAAATCACATGTCGTCTGCCTTCAGTACGTATTGATCTGCTTATTGAGGGTGACTGGTTCTGTCCTTTTCAATAAATAATATCACTGGCTATTTGGTAGATGAGGAAGAAAATCAGATGCTTAAGAAACAAAAGATAAGGCATTTTAAATTCTAAACTTTCCTTCATAATTATATTTTACTCCAAACTATGTTTTTTAAGCTTGAGCATAATTCCTGTTTCAATAAGCAAGTATAAATAAGACTACGTCTATGTGAAACATGTAATAGGGTAAACCAAGGCAACTCTTTATTTTATCACAGAGCAGGTGTTCATTTCAGAACTTTTAAAATAGGACAGGATAATATTGATCACCACTTTGTTTTTTTAAATTTATATTATTTTTGAAAAATAAATCTGATGTCCCAGTCCTCCATAAAACATGTGCAATAATTCAGTTTGTTAGAAGAATGTTAAAGATTTTTGTCTCATATATTTCATATATTTTTGAAATATGTATTAAATTTATGAAATAAATGTTTATATATTTCATAATTGCTTATGAGTTTCTAAACCAAAGGAAAGTGTCAAGCATGTTTTCTGCTACAGAAAAACACACAGCAGTCTAAAAAATGTGTATGTACCATATAGAATATTAATTTTTAAAACTGGGAGTGAAGTATTCGGACTTACTCTAATCTGCAAAGATTTTTCATCAGGAAAATTTATGAAGATAAACTAAATCTTGGGAGTTTATATATCCTATCAATTTGCTTTAGGTGATGATAGAACCTCTACATAAGGCTATCAGAAATTATTTGTAGATAATTGCTTATGATTTAATGATGATCTCTGCAGACTGAGACTCCAGGCATCTGTTACTTTTTGCCACACTGTCAGCTGTTTTTATCAGATTTGAAAACTCAGAAACTTGTACAGCTTTGAGAAAACAGTGATAGACCTAAATTTTGTGAGATGGTCTGTGTGAAAGTAGAACATTTAGCCTGAACACTGTCAAAACCCAACAAAAATAGAAAAAAATTTGCAAAAATTCTCCTCTCTTACTGAGCCCTATTAGCATTTCATTAAAAATTGACTTGGTGGAATCTTAGTCAAACTGTCTGCAACTACTCCCATATCATCCAAATGAAGATTAAATCTTGACAGAAGAATCAGACCTGTGCCCAGGTATAATTCTGCTGGGTAGCAAGCGGCACCTTCAAGGCCGCTGAGGTTTCTACCCACCAGTCCTGAAGCTGGGACAAAGCACAGATTGCTCAGCTGAAACCTTAGTTTCAGTGGAGTGCATAATGTATGCTAAAGGGCTCAAAGAAATAAACAGAGGATAATGGGTCCCTTGTTCTGCTGTAGCTGTGTATGATTTGCAAAGAGTTGTTTAATTCTGACTGATTTTCCCTTGATATCATGTTTGAATGTTTTTAACCTTGTCTATGCTAGTGAGCTTTCAATTCAGTAGTGGACAATATTCTATTGAAGTTGAATGCTTATCCTGCAATTTTCAAGTTATTGCATGCAACTTGCAGAAGAATTTATTTTGTTAACTCTCCCAAGTGCATAAATATTATTAATGACTATGGTTCCCTCTACTAGACTACTGACTTAACACTGGCCTACTGACCATCTTTTCTTCATCTTAAACAGAAAGATTTTTATTTTTGTGTCTGCCTACCACTCCAGTGAAAAATATTTTTATAGCAAAAACTCTTTTTGACCAGTCTCGCAAAACACAATTACTTGAGGATTCTGAAGCTCAGCATTTGCAGAATTCTGTCACTTTCTACAAAATCTGCCCTGACTAGTCCTATCAACAGAAGTGCCTTTGTGATGCATATATGATATAAAATACAAACAGACAAAGACATAAAATACAAAATACAGAAATTAATATAAGATATAAAATACTATCTATACATATACATCTATGTATAGACAGTATATAGGTATGTATATATGCATTTTTTTTCTTAAATGCTAAGCAGTTGCATATCTTCTTGCATTGAAACAAAGATGATTCAAGCCAGACAACTTTTTCTTGTTTTTACATTACTCAATCAACTCCCTAAAGAAATGAGTGATCCTATGTTAAGCTCTGGCCACTGGCCGTGTGGTATCATTTGTTATATGTTACTTTCTGCACTCTCTTTAATTTCTAATCTTACCTCCTTTTTGATGCCCATTATCTAACTTTTTAATAGACATATAATGTATTATGCCTGCTCATATTTGAGGCTTAATGTCATTTTAGTCCAAGGAGGTGACCCAGGGATTCTTATTCCATAGTATTTTATTTGCTCCTATGAAGAGCATCTCTATCATTGAAAACAGTGCTGTGCTAGCTGGGTTCAAATTTGTCTGTGTTGTTATATTTAAATTGCCTTTTCTCAGACAGGCAGGACTCATAGTTCCCATGTGGGTTTTTTGAAGAAGAAAGAAATTGTTAAACTTCTAAATGGTTATATTCACTTCAGTGTTTGCTGATCTGTTATTTGTGTTCATTATTTCAACCATGGTTGCCCACTAAACATGTCCCACACAACATGCTCTCGCACCAAATTAGGTGTAGACACACTTTATTGTTGACAGTGAAAACTGACTCAAGTGAAACTTGACATTGTCAGTTTTGAAATACACTTGGCTTCCTAATCTACTAAAATTCTGCTTATTTTTGTAGGCAGTGTAAATTTCTTAGAACTATAGTTTTGATGTACACAAATAAACTTTTTATATGGATGGGTCATATGACATAGGGGAAGAATTTTTTTTATGTTGTATTTTTAGATCATTAAATTATGTGAAGGACTCTATGACCTAACAGAAAAAAAAACCTGTAAAATGCCTAAAATTTAAGGCCAGAATTCAATCTGGAAATCAAATTTCCCTTTTATTTATTTTTTCAGTGAGAATAACAAGATATCAAAAATAATTCCCAGAGGGCAGGCTAAATCTCAGGCAGGCAAAACCTTTAAATCTGGGCAACAATCTAGGTAGATGCAAGAACCATTGTCTGAAAGCAATAAATAAGATTAGACTGAATGACTAAGTGTTGTGATCCCTTTTAAACTCACTTATCTCTGAAACAGAAAATTACTGTCTCTGGCAGAAAATTATTGTCTTGTGGCAATTTGGTCTGTTACATACTGTACATGATTTTGAGACAAATAAAACCACAGGAAGGAAAATAGGAAGCCAATATTTGGACTAGAAAATGCAACAGATGTTAAAATGTTAATATCCAGTTATATGCCTGCCTGTACAACATATGTCAAATCTTCAAGAATCCAGACACTTGAACTTGTTGTGATTGAACACAGAATTTTTTAGAAATAAATCTCAAAGTTCTTTCAGATAATCCAATAAAAAGTACAAAGTGAAATCTGATGCTTGATCCCCTCTTTGCCCTGGTGGGTACCAAATGTTGTGCTGTAGATATCCACACTCTTTTGAAGTATCTGAAAAACTTAGCTGGTATTCCCCTTAGCTCAGAGAGGTACAAGTACTGCTTTTGGCACTGTCATTATGGTGCCATAGAAATGGTCTAGTCATGGTTTAACACACAGTTTGATTTGTCATTGGCATTATCATGTAAAGCAAAGAGTTAGGTTGAATTTAACAAATCTATCAACAGTATAACTTTTTAGACCTGCATAGGTTTGAGAAATGACTAAATTCTATAAAAGCTTTAATCCTGTTATTACCTAAATTTTCAATTCAGTGGTCAAAATCAGAAGTCATGTCTCTAAAACTGCATCTGTGAACTTTTTTTGAGAGCTTCTGAACTATTACAGAAGTCCAAAGCACCCTGAGTTTTATCCATAAGCAGAAGAACAGTATCTCTGCAACACCTCTGCTTGCCAAGACGAGGACATGATGTGAGCACATTTCTTTTTTATTCCGGACAACATGTATTAACTATTCTAAGAGTCTGAGGCAGTCACACTAATAAGGAATGAAATGGTAGTTTTGAGGTAGCTGACCATCCCTTTTATCCCCTTGCCTTATTCACATCTTCCCCAGAAGAGCTCCATGTGAAATGTTGCATTAAGTAGATTAAGAGACTTGTCTCCCCTCACGGAACTCTAGAGCCACAATTTGTCTTGGCAGCTACACCTGAGTGCTGCCAACATCTCAGCTTTCAGAATCCCAGAGGGGCAGCTTGCCCTCTCTAGCAGTACTACTGGTCTAGACAGTCTTTGTGGGTGGTGGTGTGTTAAAGAGAACAAAACTCTTCAAACTGCACACTATCCACCACACGTTGGCTGGTGACTGGTCACAAGATTAGTCACAACCAAGTTGCTGCTGCAACTACATCTTCTGCAACAAGAAACAGGTAAGCAAAGTTGTGCTATTTTTTTAATGCCATCATTCCCCTTCCCCCAAGCTTCCAGACCACACTGGAGCATAAAATAGCTGGTGGATTTTTATTTCCAGGGTCGTTAGGTGGTCCTTTTAGTAAGCAGTTGAGAAATACCATTTAGTGTATTTAGTACTATTCCTAGCAAACCTATTTGCTGGTAAGATGCACACCCATTGCTAGAAGCAGGTAGGGTGACCAAGAGACAAAAACTGAAAAAAAACCACCTTCTTCGGAGAAGGGACTAGGGAAGTAGATCAGGCAAAAGAGAACAGGCTTGAACGAAATAGAGAATGGTGAAATATATGCTTTAAACACATAATTGGCTGTGTTGCACGAGGAATTTTAAATGTTGCCTACCCTAGTCATGCTTAACAGTTGGCCCATTTTTCTTTGAATGTTGTCTCAGTTATTTAATGATTTTTACTTTTTCCTTTTTTGTTTGTCGGCACTGACATTGACCCAGCCTATTCACCCTCTACCTGTTGTCTTAAATAGCTTGTCTAGGAACCAGGTCTCATCAGATATTTGTGCAACACCTAGCACAATAGTGTAAGGATCTAACACAAATTGTGAATAAATAAAATATGGATGCTGTTCATGTCTCTAGTCATGTTCAGGGACTAGAGGGAAGGTTAACATAAAATCTAATTTCTCCCTGAATTGCTCCTTTAAAAAAAATAATCTACTTTAATAGTACTAAGATTTCATGCTTAATTTTAAAGTTACAGCTGAAAGTATTCCCATCAAATTCCATATTGGGCCTTAAATTCATGGTCTTTGTAAAAGAAAAGGATTTTTTAACTATGCTTTAATCTTTCGGTGGTGGTTTTGAGATCTGAAACCATCCTTGCTGTCAATAGGTGTAATTAAAAAAAAAAAAAAGATTGTGGAAAGGGGAATCATCTAGGTTTTTTTGATGAAGAAAGCAAAATAAGGATTCTGGACCTGATATACCATAATTAGCAGTATTATTTGGAAGTGTGACTGTTTCCATGGGTTAAATTGTCAGCAGAATGTATTTGACTATATAGTGGTTTTGGTTTTTTTTTGTCTTTCAGGCTGAACTTGTTCAGGAAAGAAAACCCTTTGGAATGTTCATTTTCTGAATCTTCTGACAAAGTGTAATTAAAAAAAAAAAAGTAAAAATATGTAAAGACAACCCCACACAAACATACATACACATGTACACACACACACACACACACACGTACATGCATACACTCTTGGATGTTTGGATTCATTACAGGCAAGGGGATTGTGTGGAGCATGATTTTTTTTTGGTGCTAGTAAACCAGGACCACTGAGGAGGTTTCAGCCCCAAGCCACTCTCCATTTCTCAGTGCAGCAGTCTCACCCTAGTGAGGCACCATGTCTGCAAATGCAGAACCGCAGAGCTCTCAGCTCCCCCAAAGCAACAATCCTGACTTAACTGCACCTCCCGTGGAGCTTTCCTGCAGCTTCAGCCTCATACTGTGGTTATGCTGGCTTTCTGCAATGCATCACCACCTGCTTACTGACAAAAGGTGTGACCCTCTTTTTATGTAGCAAGTTGTGGTTTTCACCTCTTTGAGAAGTAGTGGCCCTACTTTCTCCATCTTTTTCTTAACTGGGACATTTTTCAAGACAATAGGGACTGCAGAGTCCAAGATGGAATTTACAACAGGCTAGGGTATATTTAGTATCATGCACTAAAACTGCTGAAGACTGAAAAAGCTTTTCATATTTATTATTATCACCACACAGTATAAATCACTAAGAAATGTTATAATGATTAGATCTATAAGGCTACAAAATGTTGGGATGATTACTATGAGGTAAAAAATCAATAATACCCAGCCATAAAGATAACTTCTGTCTCTTGTACTAGTTGCCATCACAGAACTCCACAGTCTATTTCATGAGAACTTTAGCAAGCATAAGCATCAGAAATTGCATCCATAAAAAGAAACAAAATTAAAGGATGCTCTACGTAGTCTCCTACATGTAATTACATTTTGATGTCCCTGATTCATGTACTTGAGATCATTGTACTTCTAGTGGATTTATTTTGTTGTTCATAGATTCCCAATGAACAGAAACTGAAGAGATGCTGAAGATTATTATATTGTGTGAGGATTTTGTAAAGGGATTTTTCTAATGGAAATACTGGACTGTTTTTAATTAGGCAAAGGGCTAAGCAGTATAATCAACCTATATGTCCAAACCTGCTGGGGAATAAAGCAAGATCCCACAATAGATCCAAAAGAGTTTTCATATTTTCAGTGTCTCAGCTGGAAACCCAGCCACGTAACACAGAAAAGCAATTATACCTTTTTTTTTTTTAATTAAAATGTTCAGACTATTTCATGTTGTACTGTTTTTATTAAAAAACCCCATATACACTTAGATCTTCAATGCTTGTAGATCACTGGCGTTTTAAATCAGAAATTTAACATCCCTGCAGGTGACAATGGATCCAGTGGCACACCAAGTATGTGCCCAGCTGCATGTAAAGTATGTGCAGCCACTGGACACGTAGTTCACAACAGCAGTGTAGACTGAAATGTTCTTTATTTTACTATCAAGACACTGTAAATATCTTTTGTGAATTAGAACAAAAACAGTCAAGGACTAAAAATTTTCCAGCTACTATCTCAGTAATGTAGAAGTTGAGTTGGTTTTGTTATACTTCAAAAAGTACTGACCCAGCGAACTGTCAGCAAATAACAGCTGTTGATATAAACCTTCACCCTGTGGAGGCAATTTCTGTTTCTTATAAAATATTGCTGTTGAAACCTCAGTGTCGCTGTCACCCACTGAACCCAAATGCCAGACTGTACTCTGCTCTGTGATGCTAAGTGTCATGATGCATCTAGTTCAGGTTAACTCTCCGTACAGAGGACGTGAACTCCTGATCTGACACAGATTTCTTCTAGACTACTCTAACAGAAGTTACTATCCTGCACCAGCTCATGTCTTGGGAGCAGGCATGCATTCTGACTCTCCAACCTCCAGGAGGCATCATCTGTAGAGTTGACACTTGAATTTTAGAGGGAATTTTTCGCCTCCTGGGATGAGGATCTTGAGTACTTTACAGATCAACAGCCCAACAGCCTCTTTTGAATTTGCTTAAGCTGATCTACTGACAACTCCTAAATAAAGCAGGACAGAAGTTGCTTTTTTAGCTCTGAGTTTGTATCCTATCTCACATTGGTCAGATTTTCACCCTTCCCAAACACAATTTTCACGCATTTTTAGGAATAGTTTCTGACATGTACAGCACATCCAATGTCCAAATATAATCTGAAAGAGGAGTAGTTTGCATGAGTCAAATTTGTGTTAGGGACCATGCTGATATTTAGGCAGTGTGGATGTTTGTGAGCTGTGGACTGTTTAGCAGTATATAGCCACAAGAGCCTATGCTCAGTTCTGCTGCTGCTTACATAGATCTCTGAATGGGCACCTGTGTGGTCCTGATCCCAAAGTGCTTAAATAATGAGAATATAAGCATAGCCCCAGAGACCTCAGCTGGACAAAGCCTCCAGGTATTGGGCCCCATGCAACCTTTTTCTGTGCAAAGCATGTCTCACCACAGTGAGTCAAGAGGATTAGCTTGTCCTTCCATGGGTGGTGAAGCAAAGAGAAACTTCGGCCTCAAAAAAAATTAGTGATGAGAGAATCTTGTGTCAGCAAAACCTAGTGAAAACAAAACTGCATTATCCTAGATGGCATTAATGCAGATATTCCAGTCAAGACAGAGCAATAAATCTCATATCAACTTTGCCCCCTTAGTTAGCACAGACCTGAAAATCAGAACATGTTAACAGTCTCTCATTGCAAGGACCAGGGCAAAATAAAATAAGCTAAAAATGTAGGCTTTCTATATTCGATCCACAAAAAGTGCCAGTAAAGACACTGGAATTCTAAGAAGGTTCCCTCAGTCAAAAATATGTTGGTTCTAGTTCCAGGCCTCCAAGGGCATCCTGTCACCTGGCCAAATGGGGCAATTGCCTTGGGGACAGGGAAGCTGTTGATAAAGTTTGCACAGCAGTGCTGGCTATGACAGTGCAGAAGGCACAAAATGATTTCTTCAGGGTGGTGAACCAGGCAAGGTTCATCCAAGGGTCCTCTGTGGATGGTGCCCTGTACCCTGTTGTGCTTCTTAATCACAGAGTAAATTAATCAATGCTTCCATTGTCTAATTACTAAAAGATAATTAGGAACTATTAAAATTATATATACAGGCATATCCTTTGGCTTACTTATTTCAATGATTAAAGCATTTTTAGGTATTTATTAAGCAATTAAAAGAAACCAATAAGGTAAGGAAAAGTGGCTCATTTTGGCCACTACAATGAAACTCCTTAGTGGCACAAATGGAGAAAGATGGTAAATCTAGTGTGAAGGTCTCTTTTTCTGCCCTTTTCCAACAGATCACTGGTCAGCTGGTCTTGTGTTTGCTTTGTTTTTAAACTGATATATACAGGGAACAAGTATATGTGTTTGGGTAAGTCTGCTCTAATAGAATCTTAAAAAAGAAGCTGTAGCTCACAGAAGCTTATAAACTAAAAATCAGTGCCAATGGGAACAGAACAGAGATAATGTGGACAACAGTAAAGCCAGAATCAAGATGTGAGAACTTCAATTATAGACATCCCTATCTTGTGCTGTGTGTTCTATTATCTCTTGTTCAGTCTTCCTGGCACCAAAGGTGGTTGCAGGAGAGTAATAGAAGCGTAAGTAGCAGCAGGTGGTATGCTCCTCACAGCATGTGTTGGAAATTGCCTAAATGAAGCTCTGGGTGTTCTGTTGAGTAGCAATAGCTCCCAGGTTCAAAGTGAGTTGGACAACAAGTTGAAGGATGCGAGTCTAAAAAATTTTGTGCTGCTTATGAGTGGCAAATTAGCAGTGTAAAAAGAAACAAGCCAAACCTGATAAAACTCAAAGACTTGTTTGGGTAGAATTTTCTTTGCCTTCCTTGGTCCAACACTTTGGCATTTTGCACTAAATTGGAGTGACAAACCAAGCAATTTATGATATTTAAATTGTTTTATTTGCTTGCTCCCTATTTTTTTTTTCTTTTTGGTTTTGGACTAGTTACTTACCTAACTATTTCTAAAAGGTGAGCTAGCAGATGTTAAATATACAGGAAGGAAATTCGCCATCGGAACCTGCAGGTATTCCCTCCTTAGTAAATAAAGCAACACAGCATCATTCTTGGAAGACAACTACTCCTATATAATATAGATTACAATTTAGTATGCATAGCATGCTTTTTTTCTCATTGATCCATAGTGAATTAAATACCAGATTCAAAGCAAAGCTTGGGGCCTGTTCTGAAAGTAGGCTGATTTTTCTTGCAAGTCAGGGCCATAGCTGGGAATCTTCTAGAGAAAGTCAGCTTTTACTTTAAATGATTATACATTTATATACATATATATGTATATAAATGTATATTATATAAATTTCCTTAGAAAATTAGGAGAATATGCATTCTCAAGAGAGAACGTTTCAATTTGCTGAATTTACGAGCACTTCATAAAAAGTAGAAATTTTAAAACTAAAGTCTATATTAACAAGTAGTACAGACTAGTAGGAGCAGATGTACAGAATGAAATAGTGATGGGAGACTATTTTACAAATATTAATTTCAAGCTTTTCCTTAATTTCAGGCTCACTGTAGTATGCTCCATTGGACTGAATGCCCACTGGTGACTGGAGGGCACTTGGTTTGATCCTGGATCACGTTTCAGATTAATGTCATCCAGGAGATTCAAGCTCAAACTTACAGAGCTCTGATATATGACCAATGTCCAGATGACTGTCAGAAATGCACTCCTTGCCTGAAGTAAAACACTTCTGTTGAAATGTCCTGAGCTAACTTTTAGGTTAGGTTAACCTGGCCTGGGTTACCAGCTGCAGAACCTAAAACAGTTCAGAGTTCAGTACCAGCGCCTGCAATACTTTGTTTATTCACTTCTCAGAAGCAGTACTTGAGATAATAAAAGACACTAATTCTGTCATCTGCGACTTGATTTTTTTTCCCTCTTCCCCTATGTTGACTTTATGGGGCAAATACTATTTACTTATGTGGAACGCCAAATGAAAAATACACTTCTCAGATGGATTTTATCCAAGAAAAAGACTGTGTAAATGAATAGATTTTCTCAGATATTATTCTTATACATTTATGTGTGCTATACTGATTTTTGTGTAAATAAGTTTGTGATTAAAATTGTCTACTCAAAGATATTTTTAATTTTACAAATAAAGCAAAATTTAAAATAATTTGAACTTGTATTAGCATTAAAACAAATTTAGAAAAGGAAAATTCAGAGTCAATGCCTTAAAATACCTTGAAAACCTTATTTCTTGTCCTGGATTAGCAAGACTTCATAACACCTTGTCTGCACTTGCAAATGACAGAGATGGTCCTTTAAATAGGGGAATGAAGAAAGTGGTTTTTGCAGGTGTCTTCCAGCTCTACTTGCTTGGGTTTAGCTGCATAGAGTTCTTTTGAGAACTTCACAATTAGTGTTTACCATAATAAAATTAATGAGCTTTAAAGAAGTTTTATCAGTGAGGCTTTTTATAGGGTCTTAAATATCCACTTCCAGGTTATATAGGGGTTCATACTTGATCTTTCATTCCACTGGAAGATGCAGACAATATAGGTTTTTGCAGTATTCACCAAAACCAAACAAACTAGAATGACAAAGATGTAATATGACAAATTATTCTGATTTTCATAAAGATGCCATTCCCAGACAGTGGACTTAGGCTCATGTGTATGTTAGCCATAATCACACAGATTTCACAAAGTATTCTATGTGGTCCATATGGGCACCGTGTGAATGTTTTTGTGCCCATACAATGATAACCTACCGTAAGATAACTTACATTTAGTTTCCCCTGGAGTACATGAAATGTTGACAAAGGGAACAGCATGTGCTGAACATTAATTGGCACCAGACAGACTCATTATTCTCTGAAAGATATTGTTCATCAATAGGGAACCATCTGCATTGTATTTACATAAGTAACTATTGGTTTCTCTTTTAATACCATGCTGGATCTTTGACAAAATAGCAAGATGTTCCTAATACAACTACTTTGATTATATACTCAGTGGAACAAACCAAGCAGTAAAGACATATGACTGAGTTAATTTTCTGATGGTCAAATGAGTTTCTGACAGAAACGGTATGGAAAAAATGTCGTAAAACATAAAAATGTTTGCTTTGGTGAAGTGAGGAGTCCTTCTAGGTCAGAAACCTGCCCCCGGTTGTGACAACTAATATATATACTTAGGTAAAGAATATATAGAGGCAGTCCCTCTATATATAGAAAACTAATATATATTTAAGTAAAGAATATAAAGAGGCAGTCCCTCTTCCAGCTTTTGATATTTGAACACTTAGAGGTTTCTTTAAAAAAAGGTGAGATCTATGACACTCTTTTTGATAGCCCATGATATAGTTTTGACTACATATGCTTCTTGACATGAATGAGAACATAGCCTTTAGGTGTTTTCAGTTTTCTAGAAAATTTCTTTGACTTTGCATAATTATCTCCAACTTCAACTATATCTACTGCTGTATTATTTATGAGCAAAATGCCCTTGTGTGTAGAGTTATGGCTTTTATTGTATAAACTTGAAAAATACTTGTTCAAGTATTGTCTAGTTGGATTCAGTCCTACCCTTCCCTCTGTTGCTGGTATTCAAAGGTCACCCCCAACTCATTCCACCCTTATCTAGATAACTTACAAAGTATTCCACTCTTTCCTCATGAAGATGAATCTTTTCCTGGTCTTCTCTGGCATCAGAAGCCCATCTACTTTACATCTACTCTCAGTTTGGAATTGTAGGTGAGGATATCTCAGCTGCAATTAGTATAGTTTGATAGTAGGGAATTCTTCCTAGTAAGTATGCTTAATTTCGTTTTCATCTAAAAAGTATAAAATCCCTAATAGTAAATTTAAAAATGTAACCTACTATTTCTGAACCTTTATAATTGATTGAGACTGAGAAAAGCATTTATCATCACATTTATAATTTATTTTTGAGAATAGGAAATGCCTCTTTTTTACTGGGCTTATTATGGAAAATTTCTATTCTAAGTTCATGTCAGACATGGTGCAAGGTCTTGTTGACAGTGCATATAGGAAGGTCTTGTTGACAGTTATTGACATCCTAGTTCATTGGACAGTTGGAAGAAAATTCTTATTAATGCAAAACTACTCCACAATTGGCTAGAACCTTTTGTTTTTCTCAAAGAAAGTATACATGACATCTAAAGTTCAATTCTATTGATTACTTAAAACTTTTTTAGAGTTCACTTTACAGTTACAAAAGTGTGTAAACCCTATATAGTTCATTGGTTCCTGTCACTTTTTACAAAATATTCTGATGGTTCCTGAGGGGAAAAATGTCTGAAGACCCTTTCAGGTTCTTTACTTTTATTGTCCTGGTGCTCAAAAAAACAATTAATAAAAATTTTTTTGAGAAAGAGCAATAGAGAAAACTGAAAAATCCCTGTCAATCTGCATTACTTACTGTGACTGTACTGTGCTAATGAAACAAATCAGATACTGACAAATATTACAGATACAATGATGAGCTACATGGCAGAGTTCACACTGAAACAAACATATCTTAATTAGCAATGTGGACACACCAACTACACTTGATAGGCTTGGCATGCTTACATTTGCCTACTATTAAAAGGCATGGTTTTTCATTTAGTACTAGTGACTTCATTGTGAGTGGAACCTTTTCCTCCTGGTTTAATGTGATCTGGATCAGACGTCTTACGTGGTTCACACTGCAGCTGCACAATGAACTTTACTGAACTAAAAGAGAGAAGTAGCCATAGGAAGCAGAGGTTTGGCTGTTTACAGTGGCATATTACAAAGTTTTATTGTGGTGATGGAGCTACAGCTTTGCAGTAGTTCCTCATTTCACTCTTCATCTCTAATACCGGAGTTTCTAAGCAAAATAGCACCTATGATACAACATTTCCACAGAGCTTAACAGGAAAAGTGGGTTAACACTATTTAATTTAAATTTGGTACGCTAATGAAAAACAACTAACCCAACAGTTTTCAAAGTTCAGGTATATCCTTTTGAAATCAAATAAATGCAAGGTGATCTTGGGAGCTGTATTTTGGTCTTACACACATGCACCTTAGAGTCACGACACGATGTTAATGTAATTCTGTACCTTGTCTCCAGTCTTCGTACTGACATTATGGAAAGAAGTATTTTGTCCTAGACTTGCAGGAACACTGACAACGTGTAGGAGATGTTCTTTAATTAGGTCAAAACTTTGTCAATCTAACTCCCCTGGGGATCACCTCCCAGTGTTGCTTAGAGTATAGGTCTTTGTTTCTGTCTTGCACATTTCCATCTCCTAGCAGGTGGGGGGGTGGCAGCTGTCATTCTTCACCACTCCAAACACAATTTCAGTTCTTTATTTTGACCCCTACAGTCTTCCCATCTATAGAGGTTAAGAGGTGAGAAAAAAAAAGAGGTCATTATTTCATTTTCCTGTGTGAAGTGAGAAGTGTTGCTGCATACTGTTATCTTTGCCTGAATATGAATGAGCAGTTGGAAAGAATTCTTGCTTTAACCCAGACTTACCTGTTTTAATGCATGTAATTAAATAATGAATATAGCCTGTAAATGGGAATCAAACTACTACAAAAATGCAGGGTTTTCTTACTCAGGATGAATTACAGATGGTGATTTCTGCTGCTCTCCATTACATGATGCTCTTAAAATTACCTCTGACAGGAGTACTAATGATAAAAGTATTTTGCAAAATTTTTAATGGAGTCTAAGAATCAGAGCATTCAAGGCTTAAAATTATCCTTATAAATTTCTTCTCCCATACAACTGCTTTTCAGAAAATTTAATGCAAGTCAAAATGTCTAATCCTAGAGAATTTTAAGGAGCAAATTCCTTCTTAAATGAGACTAGAAGGTAACCATCTGGTTTTAGAGTTTGAAGAGATTTTTCTCACTGCAAAATATTAGAGATCTTCAAAAGGCTGTTTGGAATAAGTGTAGGAAAAATATTTTTGTGGTCATACCTACTCTCACTTTTGAACTTGTTTCTTGCTACTGCATGTATTTCTATGCATGAAAAGGAAAGGAGGGGTGGGCATTGAGAAACATTTATTTGTGGGAGAGAAGAAGAATAAATTTACTTACGCAATTTGAATCTGAGGGGCAGAAGTCTTGGAGATCTTTTGCAAACAAGGAGGATGGTATGATGGCATCTGCTTTTGCTGGTGGTCGTGAGAAGTTATGTTGCTGATTTTTATTTTTATTATTATTTATTTTATTTGTATTTATGTCACAAAGCAAAACTGGGTTGTATTAAAATATAATTTTAGTTTAACTGCTGCAGGCTTCTATATAAATTGTGAGTTTTAATAATTCCTCTTTTCTCCTTGAAGCATAGAAAAAGAGTATAAAGCCATAAAATACAGAAATTGATCAAAATGTTACATTCTGGTTCTCTTGTGTTGAATTTTGTCCTGGAGTTATTGTAAACTCTTTATCAATCAACTGAGTTTGAAGAACATAGCAGGCATTTTTAAAATGGGATTTTTTCTTTCCTACAGCCACTATAATTACTGAAGAATATCAATTCAGACTTGATAAATGATTCCCTGTTTACAATATTCAGTAGAGTAGACCAAGTTGCTCAAAGCCCCATCCAATGTGCCCTTGAAGACTTTCAGGGATGGGGCATCCACAGCTTCTCTGGGCCACATGTTCCAGTGCCTCACCACCCTCAAAATAAAGAGCTTCCTCCTAATACCTGGTCTAAACTTACTCTGTTTTGGTTTGAATTCATTTCCCCCTGTCCTGTCACTACATGCCTTTGTAAAAAACCCATCTCCTTCTTTCTTGTAACTCAGAATCATCTTGAGTATCAGTTGTGGAGGTGTTTTTATGAAGGGATTACAAGAGTAGGATGTGTATGTACGAGATGTTCACAGATTAATTTTATCAATCATGGAGCAGTGTAGGAGGTGGACAGCTGAGGCACCACTAACTTTGCATTGAAGCTCAGAGTTTATACTGGAGAACATCAATGGCCTGAGAAGTTTTCACTGATGGCTCTCAAATATGCTTGAAATTTATTTATCAGCAGTGGTATTTGAACAAACAAAGCTCAGAAAAGTAAGTGCTGCCCTTGCTGCTTGGATATGAAGTCCTGTGCTGGCTAAGCTGATTCTTTATCAGGAAGCAAGGGCATGCTGCCGTCTTCTAATCCTGCTGACACTTCAAAGCCAGCCTGGTGTGTCCTTCCTGAGAGAAGGGAAACAGGAGAAGGAGTTTTGCCATATCACTTCCATTTCCAAGGATGCATGTTTGTGTTAACTGTCTTCTTCTATCTTCTCCTAAGAGGCAGAATAACAGTTTATTTTACACAGGGAGGAACCTGCGTACCTCACTCCAAATCTGTACTGGATTTAAATAATGGTTAAAAAAAAGTCAACAGAAATGTGCTTTCATTTCATTAGCTTTTTCTCATTACTTGCAGTAGAAAGCTCAGAAGCAAAGAGAAATCCCACTGCCTCTACTACTGATTACATATCACCCACAAGAGCTCTGCAACATGAAAAATAAGGCCACTGACACTCTTTCAATCTGTTTCAGGGCCTCTGTCCTAAAATTTTCCATAGGCTGTATTTTCCTGTTGCTATTTGCAAGAGGACAGTCTTTTATCATACACATGCTGTCTTCTTACTGAACCTTGGGAGCTGTAAAGTTTTGAAATAAGGGGTATTTCATCTGTGCAGCATAAGTAGGATTGGAGATTAAAGATCTAAGTGCAGTTTAAGCAGCATGTCTTCTACACCTGACAGTTCAGGAGAGAAATGATGATACAAGTTAGGCCTGAGGCCCCAAAAACCTTTGGAAAACGTTTTAAAATCTATTTTTCCTTTTGCAAAGTGAAAAAGCAACAAAGCAAATCTGCTGTTTTCTATTTCTGGAGAAAAGAGCTGACAACAAGCACGGCTAGTGTATTCCCTTTCTGCAGTAGTATCTCTTCCCACAATATCTTATCCAAGTCTCTGTCCCTCCTTTCCTTTCAAGTCCTGCTCCCCTTTTCCTCATAAAATTCTTGCCCTTCTTTATCCCTTCCTTATGGGAAATTCAACATCCTCTTCTTCTGCCTTTCCTGATACTATAGCACCCACTCAGTTTTACCTCCCTCCACATAATGTGTACCAGCTGAAACTCCCAGGAAGCCATGAATTTTGCCAGCTGTGGACATATTTTCTTATTAGAGGGTTTTCTGATTGGGACATAGGTTGGGGCAGGTCGAACAGTGTTCAGTACCTCTCAGGTGCTGGGAGATAAATGCACTGCTTTTAAGATAATGCATAGAAAACTTATGTAGGCCTGTGCTAGACTGAAGGCTAACTGATGTACATAAAGGGCTGAAAGGTGGATACCTATCCCATTGCTGGGAAGAAAGGTAAATTAGTAAGACAGGTGGAATTGAGCATGGATGGAGACAGTCTTTACTCAGAGAAGTTGGAACTAGGAAGTTCCTACTGAGATGTTGGAAATGCAAATTTGGAGTGAAGTACAAGTTCTCAGAGCTGCATGGTGTCGAAGGACAAATGTTAAGCTTTGAGATTTTTTTGATCCCTGTGCATCCTCACACATTTTTGGCTAAGGACAGCACTGCAGAACATTTACCACATGTAGTGTTTTGTGATAAATTTGCAAACAGCTTTCAACAAAGCAACCATAGCAATTACCAGACTTTTCTACTTACTGCATCCCATATTAGCAATAGAATATCCAGAACATATTACTGTAATCTCTTAGAAAGGAAATATTTTGAAAGTTTTAGTGATGTTTTAGCATGTAGATGTTTTAATGTGTATCAGGATTGAAGCCTAATACTGAGATTGCATTGATGGCCTTTAAAGAAGTTAAAATTTCATTATTACCAACACTCCTGAATATCTCTAGTATTTTTTTTGGAGAGTGAATGGGTATTTTTCAATTTCAAGGACACCAGAGTCCTCTCACTTTTCAATGTATAAATATAAATTCAAACAAAAGTAGTACAGAGCACACACTGTAGGAGTTGCAGCAGTCCAAGAAAAAGAAATTGTTCACTTGCACACACAAACTCAGTTCCTTGCTTTTTGTTGCCTGTCAAATGTAAGGACATTGCAAGTTTTAAATAGTGGGTCTGCTCCAGCTGTAGGAACATTTCTCTTAATATGTTGCTGCCTTTGCCACACTCACATCAGAGATTCCTGGCAAATATATTTCTATTAAAAATTTGCAGACAGCTAACTCTCCTCTAGATTGTTCCTGTTCCTCAGATATGCTGACTTTTCTGGGCCCTCTGCAAAAGACATCACTAGGGATTTTGATGTAGACTCAGAATATTCTTCCTTCCAATAAAAGAGAGTATGTGTCCAGCTATGTGTCTGGCTTCTTGAGCTTCAGGCTGATTCTCTAACTTAATTTTAATGTGTGATTAAGTTCCTTATGGGGGTTAGAGACTTTCAGGTTTCATATTTCAGTCCAGCTAAACACAATTAATGGAACAGAAACCATGTTAAAAATAATGTTTGTTTTGTTTTGGTTTTGTTTTTAGTTTTTATTTTTTCCAGGAGGAGCAGAAATCTCATTATCTTACCCTCTGCTCCCATTCTTGCACAATGGAACAGTTGGAATGGTAATTAATTTCTTCCAAAAAAAGAGCTGACCTGTCACTTACTGCACATCAAGGATTGCTTAGGACCTTTTCTCCACTCATATCCGAATTATGTAATACTTATTGTTATAAACCTAAAGCTATTTGAAGGCTGGTTTGCTGACCACTGGATACTGCAATGAGCTCTATGGGCCTGATTATGAGGTCCTGAACTTGTACCAGTCAGAAACAAACCTTACTCAGCATTTTTGCAATGCATTCAAGGGATAATGAAAGAGCTTTATTAGAAAAAAAACGGACTTTCTTTTGTTAGATTAAAGAAAAGAGAGAATTATTTTTAGACAGCATCATTCAGACAAGGACGGAGTGATTTCCAGCAATTTTTTGTATATGTAAACTTACGAATATTTTCAGCCTAAAATGTGCTACACAAAACCATATACATTTACACAAAATAATCTGGTACTTGAGCTCTGCAAAACTGCTATTTTTAAAAAGAGCTATGATTTGCAAGGAAGATGGAATTGGCAGTTTACCCACAGAAGGGCCTACTTTGTGTCTGTCAGTCAGGGTGAAATCTGATATATTGCTATGACTAAATATATACATCCATAATGTGATGGGGCAACTTAAAAAATTAAAGATGGATGCTTTTCTAATATTTTCTTGAATTTATTTGCATCATCTGAATGAGTATCTTACTTCAAAATAAGCTTCTTTGTCCAATATAATTATTAAAATCCTGTTTATGGGCAAAAAGATGGTACATTGACACATAAAGGAAGGATTTATTGCTGGTAAAAATGAAATCTTAGCACTTTAATTAAAGAATAATTGCTAATCAAATTGTTAGACAAAGTTATTTGAAATTATTGCAAAAAAAATCCAAGGGGAAAAAATAAATTAAAATTGTTATGCATATCAGATCTGTCTCTCATCATGGTGTTATGCTCCGTATTCACCTGCTGCTTTGGTCACTGAAAAAAAAAAATGTTCTTCATGTTACCAGTTTCCCCTTTCTCATTCTAGGGTCCACCTGGAGTAATTTTAAATGCTTGCTGGTGGGCTTTCACACCTTTGCTCTTTCTTCAGTGGTGTGTAGCTGCATGTCACACCTGAATTTACTGTGAGTGGCATGATGGTGCCATTTATATTTGTTAGATACCATGTGTTCATTCTTCTTGTTAATTCTAAAACTAGGTTTGTCCAGCTCCAGGTTTCCATTTCTGTTAATTCACCACTGGCAAATTGGTTGTAGTCATGAGGTTTCCAGTGCCAAGCCCATGTTCCACTTACTACCTTAATTCCATTTTGCTAGATAAATTGCTAGGCAAATGTCTCACCAGCCTAAAGCAAAGTTTTTAAGTCAAGTCAGGTTGAAAAAAATGCTCAGTTGAAATTCTTATAATTAGTTGCCATTTTAAACCCAATTTTTGCTAACTGCCGGAACAGTTGGCTTTGTTTGAAGTCATATCTCTTTGAGCTGATTTTTACTGATCAGCAACACCAACAATTTTTATGGGATTTTTACTATGCAAGGAAATATGAAAAACAAATGACAACCAAAGTTTTTTGTTTTGATGATTCTCTCCTATTCTTTTGTCTGTTGCGTGAACAAAAAATGATTTCAGAGAAAGAAGCAATTTGAGCTTCTCTCTGGGGACAGTTTGCTGAAGTTATTTTGGCCTGACTTCTTTCATTTCTGGACTATACTCACTTACCTGGGCTTAGCTATTCCTTTTGTTTGCCTCCTCCTTTCTGCAACCATTATGACAAGGCTTGGTTTTGAGAACTGTGCCAATTTCAAAAAATGATTCAAAAGGCACCTTAATAACAGTAAAAAATACCTGTTTAACTGTCATTTACAACTGATTGCTTTTGGTTGGTAGCTTCTTAGAAGACAATATGGAATGAGGTTTACCTATGACTAAGTAGGATCTTTATTTTTCCAGAAAGCAAGGAGTCAAATAGCAGGAAAGAGGAAGAGATAAATAGGAAAGATAGGAAGGGAGGAGCTCCTGTTTTTCTGCATGTGTAGAGGTGATGTTTAGTTTCCCTTCCTCTTTAGCTTTATCAGTGTGCCTTTTGACTTTAAAGAAAGTCATATGGTTTGTGTGCTAAAATATCAAGTGTCATTTTAAAGTGGAATATATTTCCATGCCATTCAAAGTCTGCTGCAATTCTGGTATGTTTAACCTGTTCTTTATAGAAAAACTATGGCAATTTTGTTAATTGTGAGAAGAGTCTGACGATTGGCACAGAGACACTTATCAGAAGAGTGTTTTCATTTGCTATCAAAGCTCTCATCTCCTCAGCCTGAGAAAATCTTAAATTGCAACTCAGTTTTCAGCTCATATAACCTGTATAGATAATTTATCTCAAAACTTTGTAATTTAATACCATAGTTTTAAGTCAAAAAGTCATGGCCCTGTTCTTTTGCTACCAGAAATCAGAGAATCAGAGTATAAACACCACATTCCAAAGGACCATGTCTACTTGTAGGCCTTAGATTTTGATGCCTTTTCTGTGATGCTCTGATACTGTGTGTTACAGAAGGACAGGCAACAGTTTGAATGGAGGAAAAAAGCTATTAATTCAATTTTTTCTAGTCCACTGGAAATTTAAAAAGCGCTTTCTCTTAAGACAGGTAGAGGAAAAATTTGAAATAAATGCTGTCAGTTCTGTTGAATGAGGCATTTTGTTTCAGTTCTGCAGGGATGATGAAGTGGCAGGAGAATTCTGTTCAATCTCACACCAGAAATGTACTTTCAGACTACACCTACAGTCTTTGCTAGGCAAAATTTCACCAAACATCCTACTTCCTTCAAAGTTTATCAGTGTGACATTTTTTTCTTTGAGAATCATCTATAGCTTCTGAAGAATAAAATTCTTTGTCCATGACAGCAGTCAGGAAGATTAAAAGCCAGTAGTAGTGACAGCCTGGTAAATGGTCATTGCTCAGTGGAAAAGAAGGAGCCATGGGGTATCTAATCATGGGAGGTGCTACTGAGTGAAACAACATGAATGTTATACATGCAATTACCCTTCTATATTTCATCTAGACTTACAGCCCACCACAGAAAATCTTTTTCAGTAACTTTTATGCTCTTTGTAAAAGGCCTCTATGCTTCTTATTTTAGAATAAACTCTAGCTTGAGTATTTTAATGGACTCTTCAACAGTGTCAAGGGGAATAATTTAGAAAATGTCTTTTTTTGCTGTGGTTTATTTACACTCTAGGATTGGACTGTGACATACAAGAATAAAACACTCACTGTAATATTTTGTGTAATGAAATTTTGTAATAGATCAATTAATCCCATTAAAGTAATAAACTGAAATTATATATTTCTTTTATATTGATTTTGTAGCACTGATTTTATATATTGGATTAGATGATATAACTCCTCAGCACAGTTTTCTTAACTCCTGATTAAGAGTCATGTGGAAAAGCATCCGTGTGGTTAATGACAAACTAATCTATTCAGGAGGACAGAATGTTTATCACTAATTTATCAGTGACCTGCAACACAGTGTGAAAATTAGTTATTAGTGATGAGCAATGTGCAATGCACAGGAAACAAGCACAGCTATTTTTAGATTCTTATTAATTTGCTGTGATTATAAACGTGTGCCTCTTCAGTAGCTACTGAAGACATCTTTTATAGTGTGACTGAGCATTGTTTTTACACTCTCTCCTCTCTGTTTTTAATTATAGTACCATCATGTGAGTGTATCTGGAATTGGAGCACTGTAGCTGTAGGCCAGCAATAGCTTAATTGTTAAGATCCTACATAAACTAATTGTTGCTTGTGCTGAGCTTTCTTTAGAAAAGATTACATTTTCAGATTGAAGGAAGCAGGAAGTAAATGAGAGGATGCTAAAAATAATTATAATAAAAAGTCAGAAGCTTTCTAGATTAAGTTGCAGAAGGCTATTTAAAATCACTCATATGCTTTTCCATTTAACACTGCCCTTCTCTTAACTTCCATTTGACTATATCAATGCTAGTATATATCTTATGGTGCCTTAAGATTTTCAATATTCAGGACAGACATTTCAGACTACTGATTTTGGTCCTGAAATTGAACATATATTTAATTGTTTGGAATTATCTAAGATGTTAAATTTAGTTCTGAAAATTGCTGAAATCAGAAATGTATCAGGAAAGCAATCAGTTATCACAGAAATTTAAAATTTAACAGAAATATCTAAAAGCCTTTTCAAAATAGTTATTGCTACACAGCAATAAAAATAGACATTTGCTAAACAGCTTGATATCTACATTTTGCCTGTCCTAATAGAACCCATAATATTTACAAAACAATTTTTAAGGCAGGCATCATATTACAACTACTGAGCATTTTGACACTTCTGGCAATACTTGGCATTACAAGATATTTATAAAGCGTATTAAAAATGTTGTCCTATGAAAAAGAGATTAAAATTGCACTGAATAAATAGCAATAACTATTTATACTGTTTGGAGGTAATAGAATATATGATTCATCACATACTGAACATGTAAATGTAGTTTTCTCTTGATAATTGTGACTGAGAAATGTGTCAAGGGCATTTTTGTGAACAGCCATTACTGAATGCCAGTTTTTTGAAGGTCTCTTAATCTTTTCAGTTAAAGAATATCACTTCAAATAACTGTGATTATTTGCTGTTAGCCTGTTATCTTCATTGTCTGAAAAGTTAATTGATTAAAATGACTAATTTCTGTAGCCTTGTGATCAGCATACCTGGCTGTGGATGCATGTGTTAAAGCATGTAGCAGAAGACACACTTTTATTTCTAGTCTTACCTAAAAGTAGCATGAAGTCCTTTCCTTCTTCTTTGCTGAAAGCTGTGTATGAATTAGAGGGAATATAACGCATACACTAACTAAATTCCACAAAAGTACTACTCAATCATTTGGAGAATACAATTATTAGATACTGTTTGCACAGAAATTTTTTGGAAGACCAAGGCAGTGGCTGTTTTGGGTTAGAGGAAGTTTGTTGAGTATAGATCTTATATTGGTTTTCCACTTGAGTGCTCAGTTTCTTCTGCACAACAGTCCAGGCAGAGTAGGAGATGAACCCTAGGCCAAGAAATTGTAGCTGTACAGTAAATTGACAAGCCAAAACAGAATAATGGGAAGAAAAAACACAAGAGTGTTAGTTTGAAGATATTGCATAAACAACTTATTTTTTGTATGAAAAGTAAGAAATTAATATCTTTTTTACTATTTGGAAAAGGGAAAGAACAGATTTTCATCTAATTTGTTGTTATATCAAATAGAAAAGAAAGCAAAAGGAGGGGAGGCATGCACAGACAAAGGAGAAGGCACTCCTTATTGCAAAAATCTAACATTCATCTCACTTAAAGCCCTTCCTAAAACTCCTTATGCAACCATTTATGTGAGCACACTCAACTAAACTAAAATTCAGTGTCAGTGGCCTCTCTGCTTTCCCCACCATGATCTATTAATCTTTCTTTTTAGAAGTGCTTTGCTGCTTTGTCTAAGAGACTTCCCCATTTGTCACTGAGACTTCCCCAAATGGCTGCTGGTTCCTTCTTCACACAGACCACTTCAATAGCAGTTGTTTTTTGGGTAAATGCTGTGCCCAGCTAGCTGAAGTGTCACCCACTGCCTCCTTCTCTACTCTGTATTCTGCTTCTCACAATTCTGAGTTCATTCCCCAGGCTTGCATTCTCTCAGCTATATTTATCATCAAGTTTTCTCTCCCATCACTACTTTTTGCATGGTCAGGTTCACCCATTCAACCGAATATCAGGATTTCCATTTTTTCCCTATTTTCTTTTACTTTTTTCTCTCCGGCATATTTGACTGCAAATAAATTTCTATCCATATAATTCACATCATTGGGAAAGCCTAGTCAGTAACTTTTGAGGATCCGTATTGGAGCTGTCCATGGACTGCAGCCTGTGGGAAGGACCCACATTGTAGCAGGGGAAAAGTGAGAGGAAGGATGAGCAGAAAGGAGCTCTTATGGGCTGACCACAACCACCATTAGCCACTTGGAGCTGAGAATGAAGGCATGAAATTGAGCCTTGGAAAAAAAAAGGAGGAAAGGAAGGTATTTAGTTTTTGTCTGTTTCTTGCTCTCCAAATCTATTTTAATGAGCAATAAAATAAATTTTTCCAAGGTCAAGTCTGTTTTTCTATTGATGCTGACCTCCAAGTCTTCATCTTGACCCATGGGCCTTTTAATGTTTTTTCTTCCTCTTTTTTTTTTGAAGATAGGGAATAAGAAAGTGACTATGGGAGTGTCTGGCCGCAAGTCAAGATTATCCATCACATATGCATAAGCTCTGTAATCTTCCAGATATGTTTGCTGCCTTTCAACTTGGTTGAAAATGAAGCACAAGTGCTGTTGAAATGGAAGCATGGCTGGATTCAATTTCTCAGCACTTTATAGGGGGAAGATTGTTGATTGAGTTCTGAGTCCAAGTCTGACATTGAATCTTCCCTGCCTTAGTCATGTCACTTGCCTTCAACAAACCTGCTAGCTTTCAGGACTTACACTGTGTTTCATGAAGCTTCATTATATGCTACTTGCAATACTTTGCTGTGTAAGAATTAAAATCCATCACAAAATTCCCCTGACATTGTTTGGTTTGTAATATACAACACACCTCCACTGCTGTAAACATGGAAAGGACCCTGAGCTGCTCATAGTTTCCAGATAGACATTTTTCCCTTAAAATCACAGCTGAATAAAACACTGCTCTTAAATTCTATGGATTTTTTTTTTTTTTTTCTGCATAAGAAAAATGTTAAAATTGTCCTAGAGATGCATGACATCCAGAAATTTTCCTACGTTTTCTTCCTATTGATTTGGATTTCTGACCAAATTCAGCAAAGGCATTGGAAGAGCTTCTGTCAGCTGAAGAAACCTAAGATGAAGACCTTATTGGGGGATTTGGATATCATAAGCATATGAACGCTTGAGTGGGCATTGTTAATTATGCATTAAAGTGACTTGAAATTAGTTTCAGTATAGAGTAATTTTCCAGCTAGAACCTCATGATCTTGGAAAATGTGAGCACTTATCCTTTTCAGATGATGGGAAAAGCCAGAAAATCTAGGTGCCAAACATGCAGGTTGCATATGACAAGCCCTTATGTTAAATCTTATTTTAAAACCTGCAACATTTATCACACTGCTTGAAAAGATTATTTTTTGTTGCTCTCCTCTGAGGAATAGTTCTACACATTATACAGCTGCAAGGTCTTATGATTAACTTTAAACACTATAAACTTGCAGCAGGACTAGCATTCACATAGCTAAATTTAGCTATCGTGCTGCTGTTGGTTGCTGATAAGCTAAAATTACATCCTTTTGATTTGTCTGCCATTTAAAAATATTTTAGAGGATTATTAAGTTCATAATCAGAATTATCACTGTCTCTCCACATTGAATTTAGGTCCTATGGCTGACATGTGATTTCATACTTGTCTATCTTTGTTTTTACAGACTTCATAAATTTAACTCAATAAATTAACTTTAAAAAGAGTGACAAAATGCATTCTATTTTTTAAGATTGTAAAAGGTTCTTCAGCATATTGTGTCAGAATTATGGAAAAATATGACAGACTATTATTAAATGTCCAGCAATCCCCACCATATGGAAAATAGTAGCAATAGTTCCTATGATATTTCCTGGATGGCTGCTTATCTTATTGTATAATGTCTTTGATAAATACATGCAAAGAGTTTTCTTGGGCAGAGAATTTCTGGAGTGTGCAACCTGTTTTTACATCTAAACAATTTTCCAGAGCTGGACTCTTCTGTTCTTACTCTCCCATTCCTATCCCTTTCAGACATTTTCATAAATGTAACTCTCTAAGAAATCTCTAATACATCATATGCCTTTCCATTAACTACTGAGCTAAAAGGAGTCAGCAGCAGATGTTCTGGAGGGCAGCTATTTGGTGTATTTTGTGACCTGTTTGTTTGCCACCTTTCGCAGACAGTGTGATAGCAGACCATGCTACAGGGGCAAGTGATGAACCTGTGAACTCCTTAAAATTACTGGGCAGATGTTGTAGTCCACTATAGAATCTCTGGGATAATGCAGAGTTGTCCATGACATCTTTTGATCTCAGCCCCAGTTTGTAGAACTTTTGAAGTGGAAACACTTAGGAAGAAGATGACAAATTCTTGTCTTCCTGCCACAGGGTATGCTTAAGGTGGGATGGCAAAATAAAGAGGCAACAGCCCTGGCAATACACTCTTGCCTACATCTCCACCTCTTCAGCCTTGAATTAAGGCATGCTAATATTCTAACATAGCAAAAGATGAAAGGATTGTGTAATTTTTTTCAAAACATAAAGGAAAAGACTAAGACCTGTTTACATGAGAGGCTTCCAGGCTAGCTTTCACAGCAGAGAGGATTTACTCACAGCAGCTGTGTGCTGCCTTTCAACCTAGTGTAACAGAATCTGTATTATCTCTTTTGAGGTGGAAGAATGGAATATGTCCATGTTTAAGTTATTTCTGAAAGCATCTGTGATTCTACTTAGCTTTGATTTGCAACACTGTAAAATGACTTTTCAGTTTTAGAGCTTCTCCAGCATTTCTATACCATAGTTGCCAGATCGCCTCATCAGTTCAGATCCAATTCTTAAAATTGTTAATAAAGCAGATCAAGACTACTCTGTTTACAAAGGCCAGTCTGCCTCCTCACCAAAGCATTGTGTTCTAAAATAAGGGGCATTTTTATCACCATTTTTTTTTTTTTCTTTTGTTCCCTTTCACACAACATGTCTCATGCTAAAGCTTCCTGCTCCAGAGTTCTGAATAGGCCTAAATTAAGATTTAATTGATTTATTAAACATGATGATTTATTGAACATTGAACATTTATACTAATAGTCCTTGGTTATAAGTAGATGGTAGATTAAGTTACCATCAATAAAAATTCTAGGCTGAAAAGGGACAAGTAAATTACTTCAGGTGAAGAAATAAATTCAGATTCAGCATTTTTTATCACTGGAAAATAAAGCAGATTACTATTTGTCATTGCTAATGTGGAATTTCTCAAGATATTCCAAATCATAAAATGGTCTAGCACAAGAGTCACCTGACAATACTCTGCCACTAAGTCCTACCTTGAATGTTGGGATAGATTTTACTGGAAAACAATTCTCTCTTTTGTATTGTAGAAATATGTTTAGGTAAGTAAATGAGCTTTTGGGCCTCATCTACACTAAATAGAATAATGTTGATGCTGCCCTGGCATGAATATGTCTGAGGTCTGCCTGTGAATCTGAACAAAGAACTCCCTTTACATGAAAAACAGCTGAAGGCTCAGAGGAAAGAATTTAGCTGAGCTTAAATATCAGGGACATTTTCTTGAAAATTAGTCTTCTGTGTTCTTTTGTGGTTTGGTTTAGTTTGGTATTTAAGGTTTATTTTTAGTGCCAAAGTTTGCTATTCAAATAATTGTCTTAACACTGAGACTAACTACTCAGATTAAAAAAAATTATAATTATATACTGTTGAACTTTAAAGAGTAGGTGGGATAAAAATAAAATTAAGGTTAGGAATTTTCATGTATGTTTTAAGGCTGAAACAGAAATTTACAGAAATAGGGAGTTTCCTTCCTAATCTGTGAATTTATGCCATAAATTCTTTAGCACAAACTTTAAAAGTAGCAGAGCCATGTTTTCAATCCCAATTTGAGGATCTTTGATATGATTTGTAATAAATGCAGGTATCTTGAACAGTTTTCTCATCTTAGAACAATCTTATTTGAAGGCCAGTTGTAGATATGATAATGACCAGTAAATATTACCTGGACACTGTAAAGAGTTTAAAATATCAGAATGATCTTTTCTCATTGTCTGTGCTTGGTTTGTGTTATAGTAGAATTTCTAAGTGTATGTGGCCTTTACAGGGAGAAATATATAATTTTAATATATGCTGAATACCTGCTGTTTGCTGCTGCTGCTGCTTTTTATCTCCAAGCTGTCTTTTTCTATCCTTAACTCAGCTGACTAGAGAAAGGTAAGCTCTGAATATTTTATAGTCACATTTTTTTTAGAAAACATAAGAAGGCTCCACATGTTATTTGGCTACAATTTCTGTCAAGGTATCTATGTCTTCCAGTTATTTTGGTCATCTATCTTATTTTTGTCACACTGGAAATTAGGAACAATATATCTCAGTATGTAGGCAACTTCTTTCTTTTTTTTTGTAAAGTCTTGATAAATAAGAGTCCTTTTCCTTCTCATATGGTGTAATGAAATCGATCCTGATTGGGTGAGGTGAAAGAAGTTTGCCTTGATCTAAAAAGGCACTCACAGCCACAGACAAGAGGCAGTGGTCATCAGTGAGAGGAACATGTACAAAACGTGAATTAATTTTGGATCTAAATCTAGCTGAAGTATGCTAGCTCTGATTTGACCTCACATACATCAAAACCTTAAAGCCATCTGGATTTGAAGCAAGACCTTCAATCTTTCTCCACTTATTCCCTAAAAAGCTTAAGGAGCACCAAGCCAACAGTGCTGTGGTTGGTGGTTAGCCTGAGGCCAAATTGCCACTTTTGATGCCTTGGTGATTATGTTCTTTTCAGAAAGTTTTTAAAAAGGATTTTTGATTGTCCTTATGGTTTTCTGTTCTTTTGGAAGAGAGAACTGGATGATGTGAAGTACATTTAATGCATATTCTATACTAGTAAGCTCAACATGTCCAGCTATATTCCTGAATAAAGGAAATGTTCTGCACCTATGGCAGTATTTGTATCAACCACCAAAATGAACAGGCTGCTCATGAGCAGCTCACGTGCTGAACCATGACCATGTGGAGGAGTGTGAGCTGGCCCAGGCCAAAAGCTTACCAGGGGCTATTGACTGGCAGTCAGTTCAGCTCAGCCCGTGTGGAGCATGTGCAGGTGCTGGTGCTTTAACAAACCGTGTAGGTGTGTCTGTACAGTGTCTGCTCTTGCATCCAATTCTCCCTCCCTCACGCTCTCCAGAGTATTCAGCTCACTCACCAACTTGTGGCACAGCTGTAGGAACTCTGCCTCGCTGTGGCTGTGTAGCAGCTACTTTCTCTGCTTGTCCTCTGCTCTCCAATTCTACTGCACTGAACCACAACAGAAGCCACTCTACAGAAGTCATCTGTAATTTATGTATTTTTGCTGTCAGTGGATTCTCAGCTCTAACATCTTCATTGACCATGCAAAATTAAGATGCACAGCTATTTTTCTAATGGTGTAGGGTCAAAAGGCAACTCAGGGCAATGAACTTATTTTTGCAAGAGTTTTCTTCTTTCTTCCTGTATTTTTTATTTTTATTTTATTTTATTTTTTTTNTTTTTTTTTTTTTTTTTTTTTTTTTTTTTTTTTTTTTTTTGTGCTGAAGAGTACAATAGATCAGTCAGACAACAGTATATCCACCATTGCAGGCCATATAGAGTTACAGTCCAGTAAATCGCTACAGGTGAGCAGCAAATTGACCTCTGGTACTCTGAGCTTTGGACGAGTATTTTGTTCTTTTGTATCCTCTTCAGGCTTAGATTTGTTATTCAGTTTAAAAAACTGCATCTGACTGGTGTATAGCCAACCTTTGTAAATGAGGTCTTTTATACAGCCTGCAGTTACTCTTTTACCACTACTGAAAGTTTGAGGTTTTATTTCTCTACAGTGAAACACCTCAGATTGAATATTTTCCTGCTGGTCAGGTAAAGTTCCATCTCTGCTTCCTCCCTCCATCTGGGACTTTACCTTGCTTGTTCTTTCATTCCCTTTGATTCCTTTGTTTTTCTTCTTAATTAGTTGTGATTCAGGTGAATGCAAACTGAAGATGTTTCCCCTCTGGGAGTGCTATTCTGTCACTGGATCAGGTGCAGATGGCAGAGCTCTTGTTAACTTAATTGATTATTAAAAAGCTGACATATGGAAGGAATTGCTTACTTTCACTTTTCAGCTTGGGGAAATTGTCATGCTATGTGAATAAACAACTTAGGAAGTTCCTGAAAATAAGAGTTATCAATTTGTTAGAGGGATGCTTTTGATCTTCTTATGAGTTCTCACCTCTCTAAAAATTGGAAGTTGGCACTTGTTACTACCATGTGGAGTTGCATTTCTGATAAGTTATGTATGAAAGGAGTTTGTCTGCAGAATTATAGAGCTTCCAGCTGTCTTCAGCATAGTTGGATCCTGTGAGGAAAACCAAAAAAATTAAAGTTGTAGAAGTAGCCCAGGGAACACAAGAAAGTTGGAGAGGAGATACTGTAGACAGAACATGTTTATTTTGTCACGTATTATATTGTCTGAAGTTTGTACTTCCTTGTTACTATTGAAACATTCTGATTTTCCTCACTGTTTTTATAACCAAACTCACTAAAGATGTCATAAAGGGTTTCATTGTTCTCAACACCTCAATGTGTTGAGATTGTATTCATCCAGCTTTCATTTCTGGATATGTACCTCTGCTCACATTGCACGTATATAAAGTTTTACCATCATTAGGACACTCCATGGACTATCCTCATGCATACACCAGGACAAGTTGCAGGCAGCATCTTTCTCTGATGTCAGCTTGGATCAGTTGTATGTTGAATTTTCTATTAGCTTCACACTTTTTGTCATGTTGCCTCTCATACTTAGGAAGAACTTTCTGTAATACGCAAAAACCCACCACCTTCTTTAAATTATTAGTGAAAATTTTCCTGTGGCCACTAACCCCTCAGAAAACTGATGTTAGGGATATTATGATGAGATTTGTCTTGTTTTTATCACACATTTGATATTGAAAAAAACAGACTGTGAACTCTTTGGAGTGGAAAATAATCTCTTTCATCTGTAGGTTTTAAAAGAGTTGGTATAGGAGGATCCTGGTCACATTTTATTGCAAGAACTTACAGCTTGCATCTTCTGTCAACAAAGGAATGAGAAAATCTGCTCCTGGTGTCTTTCTTTTTCATAGTACCTAATAATTGAACAAAACTGATAAATATAAATTGAAAATCTCTGTCCATTTTTTACTTTGCTGCTAAAGGCAGCATACCCATGTATGATTGGTTAGTGGTTTTAAACTGAGCTGATACTGGGTGAATGAGTACCTGGGCAATTGGAAATGGAATCTAACAGTGCTATGTTTTCCTTATTCTGGCTGAAGTCTCCTGAGCAATGTAACAGAAGGGAGAAAAACCCAGTATCTTCATATAAAATTCTGAAAGTGGAGAATTTGCACTTACATATGGGGGAGGAAGGATTTCTTTGTGTTAGCATAGCAAGTCAGTAATTTACCATCCCTATGGGACTGTCTTTAAACTTGGTGGGGACAGAGGATGATTTCTGGTGTGTAGGAATGAAGAAGAAAGAATGCACTGGTATGTACCATCTTCGTGAGCTGGGAATTTTACAGAGCTTCTCTCTTCTGTTATTGTCCCTCTTCTTTCTCTATGCTGTACTGCTTTCTACCATGTTGTATGTAACGGCCTGCTAAACTCTCAAAAGTCTGTAGAGCCACTTTCCAGTCTAATAAAATGCTTCCTGACCATTTGCTTAATTACACTATGACAATCAAGCCATATTGTCTAAATGAGACTTTCTGCAATTTGAACCAAAACCAAATCTTAAATGTAGAGGATTATCTAATTTAAGAGAAAGACAGCCTCTTTTTATATTTGCGAATCTGCAGCTGTAGAGAAAAATATGGAAACATCAATTAAGCATAACCATGACTTGTTGGTAATAAACCAGAAAGGTAATGAATGCTTTAATCAATAGCAAAATGCTGTATATTGAATTGTTAGCAAGCATATTGGCTCTATCAGCTTATCTGAAGTTCCAGTAGGTTGAACACAAATCCCTACCTCTGTGCGATTGACTTAATGTTCCTTGCTCAGTGACATTGATACATTGGAGTCAACATGCAAAACAACATCAAAACACATTTTTTTCTTGTCCAGGGAAAAATGGATGAATTTTTTATCAATTAATTGAGAGAAATTAAATCCTGGAGAGAACCCTCTATTTATACTTCAGTGAGACCTAATAACATTGGGTACAGTGCCCTGGTTTTGAATGAACAGAGACTTTAAATAAATACCTATCATTTATTATTTTGTTTCTCAACACTAATACCAGAGGAAATCACAGATATGCATTTTATTTAGAAAGCTGAAGAATAGTCATTGAAAGTTTTCTAAAACAAATTCTGATCAACACAGTTGTTTTCAGAAAAAAAATGTGCATAGAAATGCTCTAAATTAATACTAAAAATACAACTGCTTTATAGAAAGGCAAACCTCTCAAACGTCTTGCCTGTGTTTTGGTCTTGCAGCTGGTCTCGTTGTAGTGCCTTCTTGCTTGTGTTCATGACTCTGCCAGCAGAAAAGTTTGTGTTGGAAAGGTGTCCCAGTAAATCTCTTTTCCTGACTGTTATTAGATCTCTAAATGCAAAGTTCATTAAGTTAGTGTAATTTTTATAGGATATATTAATATATCAAATCATGCTCATATCCATGAAAACTCTTCTGTTCTGTGCAAGGCTTTTTAATTTATTATGTCAAAGATAAAAGTTCCTGTTGTAGTAAGGGGAAGGGATGGCAGTATTGATTGTATCGAAAGCTAAACTATTAAAATGTGACACTGCTCATAAAGACAGCCTAGGTGAGGAGAAAGTTTCCTGATTACTGTCTCTTGATAATTTACACACCAAATATGTTCAGATTCAATAGAAAAGGATTTTCCAGTTGTTAAACAATATCTAAACCAAACTGCAGTTCTTCTGTAAGTGTTTTTGCTAATAAAGGTACTGGAGATGATAACCCATACCAACTTCATAGTATCTTCTGACAGTTAATTAGCAATTATTTTCAAAATAGAATAGACTCATAGATTCATAGAGTCACAGAAGGGTTAGGGTTGGAAATGGACCCCTAAAGTTCACCAAGTTCAAGCCCCGTGCCACAGGCAGGGATGTCATTCAAGGACTGTGTAGTGCTGTGTCCAGCTTCAGGCCCCTCACTTCAAGAAACACATTGAGGTGCTGGAGGGTATCCAGAGAAAGGCAACGAAGATAGTGAAGGGTCTGGAGCACAAGTCCTATCAGGAGCAGCTGAGGGAGCTGGAGGTGTTTAGCCTGGAAAAAAGGAGTCTCGGGAGACACCTTACCACTCTCTGCAACTGCCTGAAAGAAGAGTGTAGCCAGGTGAAGGTGGCCTCTTCTTCCAGGCAACAAGTGACAGGACAAGAGGAAATAGTCTCAAGGTGTTCCAGGAGAGGCTCAGGTTGGAAATCAAGAAGAATTTCTTTACCAAGCAGATTGTCAAGCATTGTAATGGACTGTGCAGGGTAGTGGTGGAATCACCAACCTTGGAAGAATTCAAGAAATGACTGGATGTGGCACTTAGTGTTCTGATCTAGTTGACAGGGTGATGTTTGTTCAAAAGTTGGACTTGATAATCTTGGATGTCTTTTCCAACTTTCCATTCTATGATCATTAGATGAGGTTGTTCAGGGTCCCATCCAACATAGCCTTGAACATTTCCAGGGAAGGCACATCTACAACTTCTCTGGGTACAGTGTTCCAGTGTTTCACCACCATGTGAGTAAAGAATGTCTTTCTAACATCCAATGTAAACCTGCCTTCCTTCAGTTTAAAACCATTTCCCCTTGTCCTGACACTGTCTGCCTGGATAAAAAGTTCCTCTCCCTCCTTTTTAAAATCCCTCTTAAGGTACTGAAAAGCCACAATGAGAACTTCTCAAGGACTTATTTTTTCCAAACTGAACACCCGCAGCTCTTTTAGAATGTCTTCATAGGTGAGATGCTCTAGCTCGCTGGCCATCTTCATAAAAATTTCCCATATTTGTGCACTGGAAAGTTCCTGCTTAAAGGTGAATATCATCACAAATAATAAATACTGTTATAATATGAGTAGATGAGTAACAGTGTTGACTATTGCTCATGTGGTCATGGAGCTGTCGTATATTATCTGAGAACCTTAAACCCTGGTGATTTCTCTTTATCTACTGATGGTTGTCAAATGCGAAATATAAAATTTCAGATACGTGTTTTCCTTCACTAATTCTTCCTAAGAGGACTATAAAGTAGTGAAGAGGACAGAGAACAATTTCAAAAACCAATTCTGCAAAGCTACCCAGATTTGTCCAGCTCTTCTGGGCCAATGGACAGGAGATGTTGGCAGAGGTTCCAAAGAGGCTGACCAGGGAAACTGAGGCCCTCTACTACACTTAGGACCCTAACCCATGCAAAGAATTGTTAGTTTCATTCTAAAAAATGTTGCTCTGAAAGAATATAATGTTATGTAATGCCATGATATCAGAATTTTCAAACTAAAAGCACACGTATGCATTCAGTGCTGTAAGTGTGCACTGCAGGTATCCTCAGGGTATGAGACCAGTCCGTATCCCTGAAGGACTTAGCAGTATACATGCAAACAGTTGGTTTGCAAACAAAGCTAAAACCATTTTGTTCTCTAATGATACAGGACAATCTGCAATGTGGCATAATTAGACATTTGAGGAATCTCTCTGTTTAAAGTGAATGGACTCTTTATCATTGAGTTTAGTGTGATTAGTGTAAGACTTACGATCAGCTGTAACTAATCCTTGTTTTTTTAGCGAAGGAAACTCAGTCTCCTTAACATATTTCAAAATAATTAAGTTTTATTTGGAACTGAAATTTGAAAATAAATTCAATATATATAATAGATTAATTTTTATGCAGTTTAGTTTAATATTTGTGCAGCTTGAAGATGATTGTATTTTTTGATATATAGGCCTTTTCAGTGTGGTTACAGATTGAACCGTGCATGTTTTGCTATCATTTACAAGAAGTTCTGGTTGTCTATTGTTTCTGGAGAAGAATAATTACATCTGTTTTGAAGAGGAGAGGAAAGGAAGTATCCTATTCAGAATCATGCAGCAAATCAATTATGAGCAGGGAGTTGACCAAGCTCATAACTGAAAAGAATGCTCTCACTACTTATTTAATAACTGATCTTTTTTTCAACTAATGGATTAGATCTGGTACTTATGGATGCTTGGAATAAATCCATATAAATTATTCTGACAGTAAGAGGATATGAGTGTGGCCAAAGGCAAAAAACCCCCCAAAACTCAAAACCTTGCAAGGGAAGTGAAGAAGGGTGGGAAAGGCTTCCTCAAGCTGAGAAAACTTGTCACACATAGTACATGTGTAGTGAGGAAAGTGGCAAAAATATTTAGTGCTGGATATGATTTGCTATGGAGCGTATTCATGGTTTTCATAAAAGGCAGATGCACATTAAGCAAAACAGACTTGCATGATAGTGATTTAAAAAATAAAAAAATGCTGATAAATATTCTGTATATTCTGTGGAAATGCAGTGCTGTGGAGATGCACTGCTGTCATTGTTCTTGTATCCCACCTCTCTTTCCAGGTTCACTTAAATGACTGTTTTGTATGAGATGTATGCTTCCATTTATGTGGAAGGTAGTGAATTTACTTGACACATCTAGCTTCTTAACCACTTTAGCTTTCCAGCAGCATAACATACCTATGAATTTACTTGTTAAAACTTAAGTGGCTTTTTCTATGCTTGTATATATGGAAATAATGTTCTAACTTCACAAAAAAAAGCTGTTTTGCTGTTTTCTTCAAGTGTTAAATATGTATTGTTAGAAATTCAAATATGTATTATGTTGTTTCTTTTTGTAATCAGAATTAAAGTCAGAGGTGCCAGTGAGTCTTATTTGTGATGGCTGGCTAGATTTTAGGGAAAAAATAAAATACATCCAATTTAGAAATATTAAAATCATACAGAATTTTATATAATGAATATATAATGAGTAAAATCAGTGAAAAAAATCTGGTATTCTATCTACCTATCTATCTATCTATCTATCTATCTATCTATCTATCTATCTATCTATCTATCTAATCTATCTACATAATTGTTTCTTTCCCTTTACAGTTAAAACACTGGTAACTTTTGAATTTGTCTTTTTAGTCCTGGGGTCATGTGCTACATTCCTATTCATACAAGCTATAAAGTCTGAAAGACAGAGTCCATTTCCCTCTCAGTTTAAAGTAGCATGTATATCTTTACTTCCATACTCATCACAGGGATACTGATATCCAATTCTTGAAGTAGCTTTTTTAAGAAGCTATTTTATGTATATATCCTCAGATTAAAAGCAGGTATCCTCAAATTAAAAGCATTTTCTGAAATCATCAGTTTCTGGACTACCTTTACCAAGAGAACAGGATTTTCCTGAAAACCTGGCAACAGGACCAGAAGGCAACACAAAAAAGAGATGGAGGAATGTGAGAATGAAGGACAGAAGGAAGTGCCCAGGGAAAACAGCTGTTAGACAGGCTTCAAGGGAAACATGAAAAGACTGACAGATGTGCTGCACTTGTCAGAATTCAGAAAGCCCTCCATGGACTGAAATACAGCACTCACCTGCTTAGTAAGGTCAGACTGCAACTCTGCATGCTTTCTTATCTTTTTGATAAGACTCAGGATACCTGAGTCTTACCACTCTGCCACATCCATCCTCTTCTTTTCCATTATGTTTTAACATGTCACAGACCATAGTTTCACCTGAAGACAAAAGTAAGGGCTGACACTCAGCTCATGTTCCAAAATACAAGTATTCTTTTGCTTTTTTTGTTTGTTTTCTTTTTTTCTGGTGTGGTAAAGTTTATATGATAACCTCTGTTACTAGTCTCCATTTTTTGGATTGTATTTTAATAAAATTGTCTTTCTTTGTCCATAATAGAATTGACTTTTACATTATTGTCCTGCTTTCAGCTAGGGTAGAGAAATTTTTTCTCTGTAGCTGTTACAGTGTTGTATTTTGTGTTTGTATTGAGGATGGTGTTGATAACACACTGATGTTTTGGTTTTTTGCTAAGTCATGTTTATCTTAAATCAAGACTTGCAAGTATCCTAGTTTGTATAAATATTGAATGCTTATATAATCCTGTGAAATATGAGAATTTTTTTTATTTTGGAGGTGGTTTCTAAACTATAGAATTAAAATATTGTCCTAAGGTTCTCATCAATCTAATCCATTAGTTTAAAAAGAGGTCTGTTTTATACGTATAGTTGAAAATTCTTTTCAGTTATGAGCTTGGTCAACTCCCTGCTCATAATTGATTTGCTGCATGATTATGGGTAGGATACTTCCTTTCCTCTCCAAAACAGATGTAATTCTATCTTTTTTTTTTTTTTTTTTTTTTTTTGTGAAAAAAACTAGCTCTTTGAAAATTAGAAAAGTGTTGAGAAGTAGTTTTTTTATTCATTTTTTCCTTATGGCCTTTCTTTTAAGACAGACTTTAATTCCAAACGTACTCTTCTAAGTATATTAATATTCAAAAACAAATCAACAGATATAAATTCTTACCAGTTGGAATATTGGAATAGCTAATCCACTGTTCAGAGAAGTTTATAGAACAAGAAATTTAATATAATTTAAGTAGGGAAGTTTCAGTGTATCAGATTCTCACAAAATGAAAAAAGGAAATGATGATGAGGGCAAGAGGAGTAGTTAACTCCTTCTCTGAAGAAAGTTTGGGAAAGTTCTTCCTCTTCATTTGGAATACATGGAGCAGCTAAATATTTCCTCTAATTTTGGGCAGATTGTAAAACCATTCTTATGGCAACTATTTACAGTAAAAATGTCTGAATCTCCAAAGTCTACTTGCTGAGTGATAATGGCATTTATTCCATCTCTGAAAACTTTCTCACAGTGTAGCTTCATACTCTGAAGCCCTTTAGTCCTTTGTGTAGCATGTCTCACCATTTTCTCCAGTTCATGCTCTCCCATGTGTGATGGTGCTCCCACATAACAAACAGTCACATGCCCCAGTCAGACAAATTGACTTCAGCTTGGTGGACAGTATCCAGAGCCAGATTTGTGCCTTGCGTAGTCTCTTCTCATTTGTGGGAAGATAGTTTTTTATAAGGAATTTACTGAAGTACTTTGATATTTCTTTGCAGATCTGTCTCTTAGAAGAAGTTATAAAAAGAAATTTCTTTTGTAAGGAGCTATGTATGTTGAAGTTATAAGGATAGATTTCATGTTTAATAATATACTCATTTAGAAAAAAAAAAAGTAGGTCAATAAAAATAATTTATCACAGTAGTTTGAGGATTGTCATGCATGCAGAGCAGAAAATGTGATAAGGTTCCAGCACAGAGTGACTTTGTGACACTGTTTATTTTTTTCAGTCAAGAAAAAAAGGCTTTTATTTCTCTCAGAAAGCAACCCTTTCCTGGGTTTTTAGACATAATATGCTGGCTTTTGTGCATTTATAAATATGTGTTTGAGCTTGTTGAGATATCTTTCAAAGAAGAGATACTCAGGGACAGCTTACAGACAGACTCTCTGGAGAAGGATTGAAATGGATGTGTTAAATTTAGAAAAAAGACTACCATTTTTACACTTTTTGTAAATGCTACCCATATTTATTCTAGGATGTAAAATTGTTACAAGCTTGTGGAAATTATAAGTATGTGCCTGCACAATATTATTTCTATGTAAAGCAGTATCCACACCAGAGTAATATGTACAGTGTGTATCTACACCTTTGTAATAGTTTGAAATGAAGGTAGGTTGAATGATAAGATGTAATGGCTTATTGTCAGACTACCAACCAACAAAACACCAATTTGTTTTGGAGAAAATCAACGTCTCACTTGGCCAGCGTGTGTGTGTGTGAGTGTGAGTGGGTGTTTAGTTTTGTTCTGATGGCTTATCATTTTCTCTCTGATTAACATCAGCCAGCTAAGTTCTGTCTTTGCACCTAGATGCCTCAAGACAAAGAATGGAAGTTTATTTTTGCTTTAATTCTTACTGATGTAAAGCAAGAAACTTTATGGATTTTACCCTGCATGTATGTTAATAGGAAATGCACGCAGCGTGTGCCTTTGAACATACCATGCATAGATACAGCTCTTCTGTACATCCTGCCAGCTCTAGCAGTTGCTTTGTCGTGTGTTATGCATGATCTGCAGTGTGGGGTTGTAGGATTTTTGTAGTCCTTCATTTTTCTTTCAAAGTGGAGCTGGGGCAGGGTAGAGGAAGGTGCTAAAGGCAGGTGGCATTTCAGGAAAAGGGAAAGTGGTAAAGCAGCAGTGCCCCTGCCAGTGGGCAGCACAGTTCCTCCAGTGTCCCTCTGCGGGACTGCCTGGCAAACCACAGCCTCTCCAGGGTGCCCCCAGGCCTGGGTCACAGACCAAAAGGCAAAGCATTGATTATGCTTGATTATGTCTTGTGGAGGAGATCTCCACACACGCAGAGCTGCTCCCAGGGCTGCACGGGGGGTGATTGGCCCGTAAGAGGCTCATCCACACAAACATGAAGGAGCACAGATGTGCAGTGGCAGGGAGAACAACCTCAGTGGCCCAGTCAGAGGCAGGGACATTGTGCCCTGGCTCCTTCCAGCACTGACTATGAAACACTTCAAGACAAGTCAACAAGAGCAGACCTTAGGAGGACTAAGGAGGACCTGTGCAAACTGAGTGACATTAGAGGATACAGTGAAGAGCATTTAGGGATTGTTCAAAGATTAGTATGGATTGTTCAGGGGAAGGAATCGAAGGTGAAGAAAGAGAGAGATGAAGGGGATTAGGGGAGGATCAGGCAAGGGAAAGTAAAAGGATAAGAGGTTAAAAGGGTCTGGATGTGTTTAAACTGGGCTTCTTGGTACCCTTGTCTCACAGTGTCCTGCTCCCAATCACTGCCATCTGACCTGGCATCTCAGTAAACTCCATTTCTATTTTCCTGGGTGAGGGGGGGTCTCTATTCCATGTGCATCTGTGTTAGTGGAGGTCTAGGTGCCAGCAACTGTGCTTGGAACAGCTATCAAAGGGCTGGGGCTTCTGGGACCAGCACCTGGAGTGAGGATATGCACATCTGGTGTGATTTATGGTAAATATCAAGCTGGGCTAGCTCCCAAGAAGATTACGTAGCTTGGTAGCCGTGTTTTGTGGTGCTTGGTACTCTAGGACAGATATGTGTGTGTGTCTGGGGAGAGGCTGACTGCTGGAAGGACAGCTACATGCCAGCTACTGGGGAGACTGTGGAGTCTGGGAACTGCTTAAGACACTCATTTGTATGCACCTGTGTGATGTTTGCAGAGTTGACATGATTTTATGTAAGTCTATAATTTTCTTTGTACTGGACATACTAACTCACATATATTAAATCATGTGTATACAGCATGTAACCCAGGCATACAGTTCTTTCACTAAATAATTTTTCCTAGACTTGGAAGCCTAAATGCTTCTTTCATCACAAGTCTTCCCATTTTCTCTATTTATTCTATTAACCTTTCTCTTAATCTGTTCAGGTTTCAACATATCTTTTCTAACCATTACTCACTCCAGCTGTACTGGTTCTAACTGAGGTGTCATCAGTGCTTGCACAAGACACTGAACTTTGAATTGGCCTTTTTATTGTGTCACCAGGTGATGATGTCAAATGTAGTACTCTTTTCTACAACACCCCCCCGCCCCCCCCCAATTCCTAATCAAAAATGCACCATTATGTTCACCAAGAAGATAGGTGGTAAAATATTCTTCCACTAACAAACTGAAAATAGCTGAAATTATTGCCGATTACAATACAATTTTTAAAAACTTATGTTAGAAAAATAAAAAAAAAAAATCAGTTTGAAAATGATAATTCAAGCATACTATAAAATTTTTTCGTGTTTCCAATAACCAAATAGAAGCATTATGTGTTGTACTGCTTGCATTATTTTTTCAGTGTCAACCAAGATGAATGAAACCTTGCCTCTACTACCAAAGAAAGTTCAGAGTTAAAAAAATAAAGAGAAAGAAGAAGGTCATATGAGGATATATTTGTCCTGTTTAAAATACTTTAACAAAAATGAATGCAATTGCTTTTTTTTCCCTGCACATATAAAGATTTTGTCTGCTGTACAGCCTGTGGGATATCTTGATTCCCATTAGAAGGGGATACCTTCTTTTGGGAGTCTAGGTGCCAAGAACAAGCATCCAGCTACTGGGCATGCAATTTTGGGGGAAATTAGTTTGTGAAGAGGCCAAGGTTCCAGTGGGGCTGTAAGGGACTATTGGCAGAGAACTCAAAGTGGGCATCACAGGATACTAAAGCTGTGATATAGCTACCATGCAGTGCTAGTATTTCAATTTCTTATGGTTTCCACCAGAGACTGCTTTTTCCAAATCACATGTGATTTATTTGATCACATTTTTCAGTAGTTTCCAACTATAGCATCAGAACATATGTACTGATATATTTTAATGTTCAAAATTACCTTATAAGATAGGTGGCTTCTTTTTCTTTGCTGGACAAAAATAAATAAAAAAATAAGGTAAGGAATTAATTCTTCATTTTTAAGTATTACTAGAGGGCAGAGAGGAAGCTTTTTGAACCTCTAACTAAAGCTATTTTTAGGAACTGGAATTCTTTTGCTTAGTATATAATAATACTTAGGGTGAACTTGTACTTAGTAAGAGATGCTTCAGAAAAAAACTCTTGACATACTTTTATATGAAGATTCTTTTCTGTGAGAAAAGGCTGTAAGAAAATTTCAAAGCTATCCTCAGCTAAATAAGGGCTAAAATGTACCACCAAAGAAGAAGAAAAAAGTCAGTTCATCTAACACATCCTGCTGCAAACCGACAGTTGGAGAAACAACTGAGAACAAGAGGAGGAACCTTGATTCTAAACCTCCCAGTTCCAAAGTGTAGAAAAGAATGGCTATACCTCAGATGGGAGGAGTTAACTTATTGCTGCTTCTTTCTCAGAACACAGGTGAAGGAAAGATGTCTGTTCTTACAGCTCCTCTTTGGGTGCCTAAATTACATTCAGCTCAATCCTAGTCCCCTGAGACTAGAAGCTATTCACTACAAGAAGTCATACTCTTTTAGAAAAATATAGAACATTTTTTTCCCCTTGTTTCTATCTGTTTAAGGAAGAAATAAAGTGAATGAAAGGCTGGAGGGAAAATAGTGATAGAAGTGGGAAAAAAGCCTTAGGAAGAGAAAGATATACTAGAATAAGAAACCACACTCTCTCCATTTACAGGAATACATGAGAAACATAAACATGCAACAACTTTTTAATTTGACTCTCAAACCTTTCTGAGTGCTCAGTTATGAAGAAATTGGAGATTGTGAGAGGGGTTTATCATCAGGTGTCCTTGCTGAAACCTCTTCAATTTGCAGAAGATGACTTTAAAATTGTTGTCCTTATCCTTTAGGAAGAAGTAAAACCAATTCCTTCAAAGCTGCCACACTGTGAAGCCTTGATGTTCCACATCATATCTACATCCACCTAAGTCATCTTTGCGTAATAGCTGAAGTATGGATTAGTACCTCTCCTGAGAAATCGTGATTATTTTTCTTTGTGTTGGCATGTAGCTACGCCAGTTCTAATGTGCTCTTGGTTAATTTGCTTGCTTTTAGCATTGTATGCTAAGCTGGAGTTTGTACATGATCTCTTCTAGATCACATTTCAATTGCAAAAAATAAAATTGTGCACAATTTTAATTATGCAGAGATGTAATATATCTTTCTTGCCTGCTTGAACTCTACATTTATTCAGGTACATTAACTCTAATTACTTTACTGGCTTCTCATACCAAAATATAACAAAACTATAGTTAGGATTTAATCATGTATAAATAATCCTTTCACCAGACACATTATATGAAAACAGAATTCCACGTGCTACTCTAGTACTCCTTGCAGCCAGAATAAGTGTTTCCATTGCAAGAATCTTACTTTTGGTCTCCATAGGAACCTTTTGCTATTGAATGTAATTTCATTATTAATAGACTCTTCATATGTTTTGTTTTGCAGTTTTGGGTCAGTTTTACAAATGCCAACCAGTTCTGAATTTTGCAGTTAAAATTCCCATATGGATTTCCTTTCTACATCTGCTGCCTTAAAAAGTAGGAGATCTAAAATACTGACTCAGTAGTCCTCCTGAAGCTGGATAGGCTGCCTCACCAGCCAGATTGGATGTGCTTTCAGGGTAAAGTAGCTTAATGAACAGTCTGATCTATTCTTCTCTTATTTTACTTAGTCTCCCTCTCTGTCATCTGAATACATATATTTGTTTGTGTGTGTGAGTGTGTGTGTTTATATAGACATATCTGACCTTCAGATGGAGATTCACTGAGGAGAAAAACTGGCATGCAAGATTGCAAATGTTTGGTTTCAATTTTCTGTGAATGATTCCAACTGTAACTTTTCTTGAGTGTGGAATTGTGATTTTCTTGAGTGTGGTTTCTTATTTGAATTCATAAATTAAAGAAAAGTTTGGTTCTTGGGAACATTTGGTCCTTCCAACAGCTAATCTGAGCTAATAAGATTTGTCAAGGCAAAGTATCATTCCCAGTCTAAATGTAGTCTTTTCTCAGTTTTTAAGAGAAGTGCCTTTATTGCATGGACTGGCTATGCATTATTGTTATTACCTGACATTGTGCATAACTGGACAAAAGGAGTGGTCCATTCCCTGGAGCAGACTGTGACCCAGCTCCACACAGCTGGATTAGTAGGGGGCAAACAGGTGTAGCTCAATGAAACATGCTTCCTGCCTAAAACTGGGCTAAACTACTGATTTCAAATCTCAAGAACAGTTGCTCAGGCATTGATACTGGGCCTTCTGAGGCAGCTGCACAGTAGATTGGTCTGTGTGCTATTGAACACATCAGCAAATAAAGCAGAAAAGACAGATGTAATGGAATGCAAAATTAATTTTTTTTTTCATGCCTTTCAAAAAAGAAGTTTATAGAGCAAAACAGACTGTCTCAAGTTTTATTTTTCCTTATGTTATAGTATAATTGGAATTAGATTTTAGATTATTGATAAATAGAAATTAGATTTCTTTAGTGTTCTTGCTCAAATAAAATACAGTTACATCTTTTTGAGAGATGTAGTGAAACAGAGTTGAGAAGCAATCATTCTCAGTGTTCAGCTGTTCCTCCAGAATGTGGATCTGCTTGTTGACCACTGAGGCTCCCCTTGATGGCTTTAGAGACACACTATGGCATATATGGTTTGGAATTTAACAGAGTTTAAACTGATAGCCCAGAAAAAAAAAAAAAAGTGATTCTTATGGAGTCTTTGAGATTATAGATAGACTTATTTTGGATTCAATATAAGTCTGAATTCTATTTTGACTGAATTGGCTTCTTTCCCCACTTCCCATAATTCCTAAAATTTTATAAGTCACTAAGGGAATTTAAGATGTATGTCTCCCTTTTGAAATTTACAGGTGCTGCTTTGTCATCCATTCAAAACAATTCTTGCCATGCCCTTGTTTTAATAAAAACAATTTGGGTATTTAGAGTAGAGAAATGACATGACCTTGAAAGATGATGATCTTTCTACTGCAAAGGAGAATATTCCCTTATCACTCACTGACCAATTCATACTGTATTAAAAGCTTCTAGCAGCATTTAATATATTCACACTCTCTCTTTTAATAAATATGTTACAGAGAAGATTTTTTGTTTGTGTTTGGCTGGAGTGAAGCTTGTCTGGATAAAACACAGGAGAAGCCTCAGCTCCTTTATCTTCAACCATCTAAAATTTTGATGTCTAATATGTACAATTTGTCTAGGTTTCCTCTGTACCTAAGAGTTAAAAAAAGAAATTTCAGATACTGATTTTTCTCAGATAAAATGTGTCTCAGGTGAGAGAGGTTGATTTCTGGACACACAGATGTATTGTTTTTTCCTTTTCTGTTTTACGAGGGAGTGAGCCTACATGAACAACTTAAACTAGACAAAGAACTTTTGGCAAACTGATTAAAGATGATGCTAATTTTAGGCATGTACCTTGAATTAATTTGGTTATATAAACTAGACAGAATTTCTACTCTGTAAATAGTGCTCTGTAAGTGTGTTGCTGTGTAGGAAAAACATTTCTTAAAGGATATAACATTTGCAAGAAAAGCAGAAGTGAGGAAAAGGGGGAGGGAAGAGCATGATTTTTTTTTAAAAAAAGAGAGAATTAGGTAAGCCATTCTATTTCCCCTTGTCCTCTCCATTTCCTGAGACAGACTGCTCTGTACTTCAGCTGTACTTTGCCCAATAGGAATTCTGTGATTTCCCACAAGGGAGCTATGGTCAGCAGAAGAGCCAAAGTGATGTGAAGCAACTGGCCCAAGAGCAGTTGAAAGGTTGCTGTTACACACATGAACACTTTGTACCACGCTGGCTGCTTCCACCGATTTGGAATACATCAGAGATGCACGAAAATGTCTGGTTCTCTCTCCAGCACGGTTTGGTGCAAAACATGCTCATTCTCTTATCAGTTTGCTTCACTTTTAAAGACTTCAAAATTCTGTCAGAAGTTTCTTTTTTACCTCTTGAACTTCTAGCTGCTTAAAATGTACCTCAAGCTGCTTTAAGATGCTTAAAACTTCATTCATGGCAGAGATTTGAACAACTTCTTCCAAATACCAGCGTGAGAGACAGTAAGGGGAGCTGTGGTAGCATTTCTTTTACATTTTCTAGGAGAAATGTCTAAGTTTTCAGACTGAAACATCAAGGAAAAGAAAACTAAAGTGGAAACTGCTAGTATAATCAGTAGGCATTAATAATGTGTAGAAATGAATAAACATTAGTAAATTTAAAGGACACAATGAATGAATAACAGAAAATCTCATCAGAGTCAGTGATAATTGCTTAATTTTTAACCAAGTTGTGTGTTAAATTTGGACTATATATTCCTTGCAAGCTTTTATTCTGCAGAGAATGAATCAATACTTAGGAAACTTGGAAAAGGATCCTGATTTTCTCTATTTTAATGTATCTTACCTTTTTAGTTTTATCAAAGATGAGAAAATCCATATGTGATCATTAGGCATCCAAATCAGGGTTTTACAACTTTATTACCCATATTGAATTTAGTCAGGAGGGTTTATATACACCTAATGTTCTGGGCAAAGAATAGCCTTAATAAACTAAATTTGAAAAGAAGACACAGATTATCTTCACTGTATCTCTTATAGCAACCTGACCTGGACACTAGAAAAATGCCAGAAAACCTGAAGTGGTAGTGAAATCTGGCTGCTTGCCAGTGCCACTGACTCAACTCAGTGCAATTCTAAATCTTATGTAGGAGCCTATGGCAGAGTGACAGAATTACTTTCAGCTTGGCAAGAACAGTATAAACAGACCTATGGACTAAGACTACAGGTGCACAAGAGAAGTGTAAACAACTTGACTTTAAGAATCCCAGCTGAATAACATATCATGTTCTACTACAGTTACAATGAATGTAACCTTCACAAAGGATAAAAGTCACAGAGAAGGTGGCATGTTTCTCATTTTTTGTGTATCAAACATAGAGAAGGAAAAAAAAGATGTTGCTTTGAAGAAAACCCAAACCCCTCTACTCTCTTCCACTCTTGCACACACACACACACACACACACACACACACAAAAACAACAACAACAAACAACAACAACAACAGGCAAAAAAAGCGTATATACAAATTGTCATAATTTGCACTGGTAATTAAAATATTCTTCTATTTAAATCAAATTATAGACAAATTCTGGCTTTATGTCTTTGCTATCTGACCCCAGGAACGAAAAGAGTTAGCTGCTTTCTCAAGAATATCAGGTAGGAAAGGGCAACTAATGATGTGCATTTGCTGTCTAATGGTGACTGTGGTATTCTCAGAGAATAAACAGCCAATTGTGCACTGATACCAGAACATTTTTTTTTTTTGTAAGCTTAACATTAATATGATGCATCACTGCTTGATATTGATATCACACCCTTGAAACCATTTCTTAGGCTATACTGGAAAGTGTCAGCTTTTCTTTCGCCTAAACATTATGAAACACATCTGCAAAAGCTTTTGAATTTTATGATCATTTAATGACTCAGCAGGTATGGAAGGAATGACAAATAAAGTACTTATCATTTAAGAAAACATCTCTATTTTTTCAGTACCAAACTGTAACTGCTACAGCTGCAAGTGTTTCTATTGAAACTATTGAGACTGAAAACTATTTAATGTGACCTGCCTGCGGGTTTAACTATCTAAGAGTGCATGCCTGCAGATAAAGACAGCACCTGCTAGAAACCACTCGGGTCTGCTGAGGCAGGCTGCCCTGATATACATCCTTCAAAACAAAATATATGTGCCTTTATGCATGTGTTCTGATACCATATGCCATAAGCAGTCCATAGACAGGAGGCTGAGAAACACTATTGTACTGCATCTTTGAAATATAATTAGCATTTTCAGATTTGAGGCTAAGAAACTATTGACCCACTGGAGATATCCTATGTGCTTCTAAGAGTGAGCTATATATTATAAGCTGCAACTTGCTAAGATTGTTTTATCCCTTAAGTGGCACTGATATAATTTTAGTAATATATTTCTCAGATTCATTATTTTTCAGAATTTTGCTTGCCAATTTGCTCTAGAAGCGACCCATATAACTCATTTAGTCTGAAATAATAAAATTATAGAATGGTTTGAGTTAGAATTGACCTTTAAAGATCATCTAGTCCAACTCCCATGCAATGAGCAGGGACGTCTCAAACTTGATCAGGTTTCTTAGAGCCCTGTCCAACCTGACCTTGAGTGTTTCCAGGGGTGGGACATCTACAACTTCTCTGGCCAAAACTAGACCCAGTACAAACCAATAGTTTGCATTTTCTTCTGAAGTGATCATGATAAACTGAAGAATAAACTATAACTTGTCATAAGAAATTTGATTGTTAAAGATGATTTGGGGGTATTATAAATGTCACTAACCTATGCAGCAAATTTTTTATCCCTATGAATTCAGCAGCACAAAAAGATGACTCGTGGGTCCTTGATGACTCATATATAGTTTATGAAGGCCTTACTGGAAATTCTGTTTAATAATTAGAAAATTAATGATCTACTGTGAAATCGATCATTAAAATATTGCATGTAATAGCAAATACATTGCTAGGCAAAATGTAGAAACCATAGAGGAAATACAAGTGGTGATTGTTCTGCTATTAATATGTAAATTATCTTTGCTAAATAAAGGCCATACATACATACAGCATTTTAAGGACACCTTTGTAGATTGGTTTTTAAATTATCACACATATTTTAAGTCACTGGTGATGACTTGTTTACTTGGAGAACTGTTATTCTTCTCCTTCCCTTCTCTTTATTGTCTTTTTGAACACTGCTGATACTCTAAGCAGTAGTGAAGGCTCTAAAACATGGGAGTAGGAAAGAGAAATGATGGTAGTATTGGGATATTTTTCCAAATTTGGCCTGTCTCTTCATTCAAAGACAATAGCTGGGGGCCCTTAAACTTTTTAGGATGTTAAATTTAATGTATGGAATAAATGCTACTTTTGCAATAGAAAGAAAATAATTCTGAATTTTAATTTCTTGCAAGAGACACAAAAACTTGAGGAACACTTTTGAAGAGAGAGTACAATTAAGGGGCATGAGGACGTTCAGCTGTCATTGGGCCTGGTATTTCTTAACTCTTTAGATACTAACAGATTTCTGCTTCATTGTGCAATACTCACTGTGGTCCTACTTGCTGACTATTTGTGCCCCCTTAAAAATGAAGTGCAATTAATTATATAAAAAAGTTCATGAGAGATGTTTAAAATAGGTACCTTCACATTATCTTCTAATCTTTGAACTGCAAAAAGTTTCATGCTTCCATTTGCCAAAAGTCATGTGAGTTCTGATGGACAGAAGAGATATATCTTCCATCTGAAATTTTATATATATATATATATATGTAGAGAGAGAGAGAGAGAGAGAGAGAGAAAATCAGGTTGGCTATGATAGTCAGGATTAATATCTGATGTACTACTGCACTGCTATGATTTTTAAGCTAACACTTGAGATATTTCTGTGTCTCTAGAATCATCTATGAGATAAGAGGACTTATGAAAACGGGTAAAGTCTTGGAGAACTTGCTTTGCTGGACTATCTGCTCATTGTAATAGGGTCATGGAGGATCTCAGGGAAGTTTCCCAACCTCCTTTCCAACTTTTGGCACCAAGTCCTAGAAATTGAACGAAAATATTTTTAGTTCTCTAATTGATGTTCAGGGGAGGAGGGATGTGTGGAAAATTGAAATTTTTGTCTTTCACTATAAAGAGTAGTTAAACAGGGATATTCCAGGAACATTCACATAGCTTATTAAGAAGATGGAAAATACCTTTGTCCCTAATTTTTATTATCACTAAATTTTCCTTCCCTCATCCAGAACTACAAAAAATGCTGAGCTCAAAAAAAGTAAAAACTTTCTTATTAACTTTGGCAAGATAATATGTGTTTCTGTGTCTTAATCCTCTAAAACAACTGCCTTTCTTTGCTAAACTTTGTGTAAGAGGTAAAACTTGAGAAAGAGTTTTAGTAATGAAAATTTCATCCCTGGTGATCAGGCAAAGTAATAAAAACTGAAGAAATTACATGTAATAAAAAGTATTGGTAAAGTCATTTCAGCCTAGCAGAATCTTTAGTTCTGCCTGTTACAAATGCACACAACTGAAACACCGTGTTCCTTTTTTTTCTTCAAGTTTGTTTTATAACTCAAAATTGAAAAGAAATGTCTGACACATATTTATGTGTCTTCCTTATACTCTATGTATATCAGATATAGCTGCATGTTGATTTTGTGAAAAATTGGAGATGTCTCTGGTATGAGAAAAGACAAAACTGAAGAAAAATATACTTGGGGATTCTAGTAGGGTAGGAGGGGGTTAAAATTAAATTTCCCATATTGAAACTCACTTTCCTGGTTGTATGTTGAAGTCAAATTAGTGTCCAAAGCTCACAGAGCTGATTCCAAGTGCCAGTTTCATTGTGTCAGAAACATCTGGAGACAAACTGTTTTCATAAACTTTTGTCCGACAATAAGTACCAATGTCAAGATTCACTTACACAAGTTTTTGTCCTTTCCTGTGTAGCAGAAATCTTTCAAAAATGGGGCAATTTCAAAACATATTCTACTTGGGACCTATATCAGGGAGCCATGAAACCTAGCTCTGATAAACTTAATTCACAACATATTCCATTCAAAAAATTTCCATTTTTGCCAAAGATATATGTCAGTCTTTATTATAAATGTAAAATTATCTTATAAAATTCCTCCTTCTAGAAATGGTAATATTTACTTTAATTAAAAAACACTTAGCACTGTGCTTGTTATTGCATGAAATTTTATTTGCAGTTTTGGAGTAGTGTTTAGGAAACAACAGATTTGTTTTTTGTTGTTGTATTTTAATTCTCATGTACAGTATTGTAGGATTTGAAGCAAGTAATTATTAGGGTCAGGGTACTGGAATGGAAATTTTTTGCCCAGCCTCTCAACTCTATGGCAGAAATTTGATCTCAGATCATTCATTTTCCACTTGGGTGAAATACAAAGTAGAAAACCAGCAAAAGCTTATGCGATTAGTTTCACTTTTATTTTAAATTCTTCTTCTCATGTCTTTATGTGAAAGCAGAAACAGATGCAAAGGCATTACATACTCTCAGTCAATAATGGCATAAAATTCATTGTTGAAACCACACAGACATAAATAAGTAAATAATTCTCCCTCGTCCTTTTTTTTTTCTTTTTTTTTTCCTTCTTAAGTGCAATCTACTGAATATATTTTAAAAATATATTTTAAGCGTTGCTGTAAGAGAAGACTACACATTTTTGTCTTAAACTTTTGCTTTGTTCAGACCACCCATCTTACTGTATTATATGTGAAGTTACTTTACAGATCAGTTAGCAATATATTTATAAGTAAATTGAATTCATTAGTTGCATAAGTCTGTTAGGTTTTCAGAAATGTGATTATTAATGCAGCCTGTGATATAAATTAAATTCTAATAGTAGTGCTTTTCATTTAATGCTAATATAACAGTTATTGTAAATGAAAGTTTTCCCACCACAGCAGTCAAATTCATAAATGAAACCAAAGCAGTGTTGTCAGATAAGCTTCAGTGGTCTAGAACATAATTTTCAAATACATGTGTCATAACTGAGATTTCCAAAAAGCCTTTAAAGCAGCTTTCCCTCAGGCTTCCATTCAGCTTGCAGGCTGAAAATCAAAGCTATGCCAGGAAAGATGTTCTTGCCTGTAGGATCTTGTGTCATTTCTTACAGAACTTGATGGATATAAAACAGGTGTGGTCAGGGACTGCACAAAGCCTGCCCTGTGAGTAATACGATTAAATCCTGTCTCAAACACTAGGACAAAATCTTTCTTGGTTATGCCTTAGGGTTGCTTTGTATTGCTTAAAAATTGCCTTAAACTTTTTCTTCTGAATAAGTTCTCTGCAAAATTGTTGGTAAATGATCTTTGAATATATATAGCCCTGAGCAGGGCTGCATAGTTCTAAACATCCAGAACTTTTCAAGCAAAAACAGTGAGCATTTTGGTCTCTTACTATCAGTTCCTTATCTGCAATATTAATCCTTATTGTTTAGCTCACAGTATTGGGATGAAAGTGTATAAGCATTAACAAACTTTCAAACATGACAGTGGTGCTAATGGTAGAAAAGGCTGTGAGAAAAAGGATGCCTTTTACTGTGAAGAATTTTAATGGCATGCAGTAGACAAAGCACAGAATGCCGTGAGGAACAATAAAGAAAGGCAAAATATTAAAAGCTACTTGTTAAGTGAACACAGTCCATCCTGTGGATGGAGCTTCCAGTCTCAGAAAAATATTACACTAACCAAGAATAAGGCTTTTCTATACTGGATGTATAATGGAGAACTGCATTATGAATACTTAGACAAACTGTCTCTACTTAAGTTTGGAAAGCTTGACTTTGCAATTGCAATGTGAGTTTTTTTAGCATCAGCTTTGCAGGTGTGATATGCTTATGGACATGTACATAGAAGTTATGAATTTTTTATATTGTAAATGTCATCTGTTATAGGGAGGAGACAGTTTTATAATAGTCTAAATAAAAAGACAAAATGTTTTGAGTTTGAAGGTACATCAAAATTTGAGAAATAGGTTAATCCATCCAGTTGTTAATTCCTTCAGGAAAATATAATCAATATATTTCCTGGCATAGATTTGTGACAAATAGAAAGAGATTAGACTGTTTTTCCAAGTTTAAACTCATAAAGAATACTATTGCAGAGGTCTAGACTATACTTAACAGTTGGAAAGATTTTGGTGTTTTATAATTTGCTTCGGTTTGTAAAAATTTAATCTTACTTTAAATAGAAGGAATTGACTATTCTTGATTAGTTGCTTTGCAAATAAAGCAAGTAAGTGCTGACTGTGTTTTAAAATAGTTGGGGAAAACAGATGCTCATCCCAAATAAATATTATAGAAAGAGCTCTATGTAATTACAGCACAACGTTCTAGTAGTATACTGTGACTTCACTATGAATGCATTTCACTTCCAACGCAAGTGCTGTGACTTAATCAACTAGTATGTGTGAAGGATTCTGAAGAGCTACTTAAGTGCTGATCATTGATAGTAATTTACCCTATATGATGTTTTACTATATGCCAGACAGAAGCTTGGTTGCATAGCTGTGTCAAAAACTTGCCAAAACTGTAATTAGAGTGAAAGAAAGGAACTGGCCAGGCACCCAGCAGGTAGATATTGAAGACCTTGTTTAGTATGTCGCACTTGCAAGAATGAAGACTTATTCAGAACTGGCAAAAACCCCCAGTGAAACAAACAACCAAAAACTCCCCCAAAAGCACATTTCCATATGTGTTGCCTGATAGAATTCAAGCTCTTCTAAAATTCAAAGACTTGGAGTTAAAAATATGTTAAAAATGATAATTCTGGAAGTTGTCAGATACCTTTTTTCCATCATGCCAGTGCAAGAAGAATGACTACTAATTAAAACAAGGAAGATTTAAGACCCTGAAACATGATGGAAGTCAAGAACTTGGTGATATTTTGAAAAGATTATTTATATGTATCTCAGCTATAGGAATGCCCATTTTTATAAAGAAGACAATGAAGTGTAAAGGAGGATAATCATTGAATTATAGACACATTTGTTTAAAAAAGTGTTGCAAATTTTTACACAGTACAAATTTATAATAATTGTTGAAGGTTTCTTCTGGTTTCCCTTTCATACTTTATTCACAATGAATTTTTTCAATTCTCCTTCAGATGACAGACACCACTGGAGTCACAACAGTGAGCTTGTTGCATTTGAATTTTGTAAACCTCATTCTGAAAAGGATACCTGCTGATTTATTTGATTTATTGTATTTATTGAGAGGAATACTGCCATGCTTGATTCTGTCAGAACAAGCAGAACCCTTTGATTTAGGCATAGGATGCTCACTCTCTCACTATGGTTATTTAATCTAATCATTATGTTATTTTCATGTTTTCCTGTTGACTTAATTGAGGTCATTATCTGTCAGTATAACTTACATAAAAATATGATGACATTGATAATGTTGGCAATATTGCAAAGAATATAATTAAATACTGGATGAAGATATGGAGGGGAAATGACAATGCATTCAGTGTTGCTAAACTGGACAAGGTTAACAGCTTCAATAATGAAATAAAAAGCATGTGAACACAAAAAATATGTTTTGCAAATACCACAATAAAATTGTTATATATTATTGTAATGTCTTATAGAACTGTTAACACATCTTAGATTGTCATTTGAATGACATACAATTTAATGATGATGGCTGGCATATACAAAATATTTTTAAAATACATATTGTGCTACACTACTTCCAATGCCTTCAAGCTTGAACTATTGAACCATTATGAAAAAAGATGAACAACAGAAAGAAGGAATTTTATTTTCCAGAACTCCAAAAACTATAAATTCTTCTTTGTTAATGAGAACATTCAACTTATTGAAAACTCAGTGACATGACCAAGAAAGTAATTTTAGAAAATATACAGTGCAAATCTGAATATTTTTGCTGGATTTTATAAATTAGAAACTTTTTTTTTTGGTGGCTTAGAATGAAATATCATTAAACTATTCCCTAGACTAGGGCAAAGTTAAAACTGCGCATAAAAGCAGCTGTTCATAAACTGTTTTCTTTACCAAATGAAACAACTTTTACTCTTTTTGTTTTGGAGGAAAGAAACCAAATGTATGGAAAGAAATGATTTTATGGAAAGAACCATTAATGATTGGTAATACCTCTGAAATTGATCTACCATTTCTTGGAAATCTCTCTAAGTACATGGATCTTTCAGTTGAATACTACCTGATGTAAAACAAAGGCTAAAAAGTGGGAATATAAAAAAATTAGTACTCCATAAAAACAAAAGAGATCAGATTGTTACAAATCTAAGAAAGAGAACTGCAGAGGAAGTAGAAGTGACTAAAGAAAAAGATATGAACTGCAAGATACTTTAGAAGAGTGAATAAGGAATAACTTGAATAATTTTGAAAGTGTGTTTGCTATTCAGTTGTAGAACACAAGTGTTTGATTATGCCTTTTCTACTTTTTATCTCTGTTAATGTTCATCGCTTGAGGGACACAAGAGAGCTAACAGTTCTCCTTGCTGTTTTAATTATTTTAATTCTAACACCATTAAAGAAATTAGTTATTGATTTTGTTGACATTTATAGCTAATCAATTTTTTCAGTGTTTCAGAATAAAGTATCTGTTGCAATGCACTTTGCACAGTGAAATTCTTCAAACCACCTAAAATTATGTGGACCCATTACTAGAGCCGGCCAAGATTGTTTCTGTTTGGAAAATGCCAATTCAGTTGAATCATATTTTGCAATATAAATTTATTGCTTCCAGCAGTATATCTGAAAAATTATTTCAAAGGTCTTGTGGTTTAACCCCAGTCAGCAACCAAGCCTCACACAGCCACTTGCCCCCTTCCCCACTAGCAGGACTGGGAAGGGAACTGTAAGGATAACGGTGAGAGAAAAATCATAGGCTTAAATACAGCTCCATAAGTAAAGCAAGAGCTGCACATGCAAGCAAAGCAAAACAAGGAACCATTCACTGCTTCCCCTGGGCAGGCAGGTGTTCAGCCATTCCCAGGAGAGCAGACCTGCATCACCATCAGTCCACCTTCCTCCCACTATATAAACTGAGCATAGTATCATATGCTCTGGAATATCCCTTGTGTCAGCTGTGGTCAATTGTCTAGGTGTATCTCCTCCCAACCTGACGTGCAACCCCAGTGTCCTTCCCAGTGGGTCAGGACAAAGAGTGGAAAAGGCCTTGGCTCTGTGTAAGTCCTGCTCAGCAATAACAAAAACATCTCTGTATCATCAACACTGGGTTCAGCACAAATTCAAAACCAGCCACAGTGAAGAAAATTGATTCTACCCCAGTCAAAACTGGCACAGAAGGGAACACATTTTTGGCCAAATGTGAGGGAAAAGCTCACATATTAAAAATCAGTCTGGTGGTTAGGTCATAACCTTGAGGTATGATAAGCAAGATGAAATTCCTCTTCTTTCAGATTCACAGCATGTACTTGGATGTCTCACAGGGTGAGTGCCCTAGTCATTAGCTCTTCTATACATTGGCTTCCTCCTCTCTAAGGCTTTGTAAGCTGTTCTGTACTGTCCCCAGTCTTGAACCAAGAGACCTACATCAGTGTTTTACAGACTGGAAAACTTGTTTCCCATCCATCTTCATCTGTAATCACATATTTTATTTCTCCTTAGGTTGAAGGTCTTCCTTTAAGTTCTTGAAACAGGATGAAATGGAGAGAAATCTGAAGGCACTATTCCATCCTCTCACTTTGCATTAAGTAGACTCACAGCCACTTGTTTTTAGCATATGTTATGGGTCTAAAGAGGATTACTCTAAAAAGCTCTAAGAGCCCTTCTGTAAGCCCCATGGAAAACAAAAAATGTTCTTTGATGCAGCTGATTTCACAGAGTAGTGACTTACCATGGCCAGCAGTTCACAAATATATAAATTCTGGGCAGATGAGTTGGGGGTTTGGTACACCAAACCCTCAGCTCTTGTCTCCTTCATAAACACCAGCTTTTTGCAGTTCAGCTGGTGGCTGGTAATTTATTCTCTATTAGCAAACCTGCCATCCCACTATCTTCTTGACAGTGTTTCCAGATGAACTGCTCTCTGAAGTTAGGTTCTTCATAATTTTAGGTAGAATTAGGAGAAAATATACACTTTTGGGATCAAGGAATACATGTTTGCAAGTACCACTTGTAGGTTTTTTTACAATTTCTAAATAATAACTTTTGAGATAATGAAGCATTTATTTTGGGAGACTAAATATATCAAAAGTGTTTATTGGGTTCTTTTAGGAACACAATCACTAAGTTTGTGCTGGGAAGCTAAAGAGTTGAGGAGCTCTCTGTGTTTAACAGTACTGTTAATTGTTAGCATGATCCCTAGCTTGGTTTTGTTCTGTGCCAGCTGTGCCTGGACACACTTAGGGAGTCACTAGGGACAGGAGATAATTCCTAATTGGCCATTTGGACTTGGCTACTGTGTTCTGGGAGGGAAGAGTGCTTAGCTCTATGGACCAATAAGAGCTGTGCTGTGCCAGCTGGCCTCAGGTCCACAGAATGATCCATGGCCCATTTAATTTACTGGTGTAGATGCAGCCAGTAGAACTGTGGCCAGCACAAGAACTGATGAAGCAGGAAAGTTTCAGTAGTCAAGATTTTTTTCACGTCAATATGAGCAGCACTTCAAATTGCCTTTTCCTAGACCTGCATAAAAGCTTCTATTCATGAAAATATAATTTTGAGTTTATAAAGAATTATCTTAGTCCTTTTCATTTAAACTGCCCCAGCTAGGGAGTGCTCTAGGGAAGAATTTATATGGTGCTCTGAGTGATTTCATACTTATCTATTTAATTATCTTTGCTTCATAATAAACTCTGCCTTGTAACAGTAGGTAGTGCTCTACCTTGTTCTAATTAATGAATCAGTTATGGACAGTTAATGGACAACCTGCAGAGTCAGAGTATGCTAATTTAGAGGGCATCTAGTTAATTTGTTGAAGCATACTGATGCTGTTCAAGCTGCCCAACAATTGGAATGATAAAGTAAGTGATAGTCACTGTCAGAAAATCTGGAGTTAAAGGTACTGTTTCTTTAAGTCTATCACAGTGCTGAGACATATCACCCTTCAAAATGATGCTTCTTTAAAGACATTTCATGAATAATACATCAGAGACCTGAAGAGGATACCTGTGATTGTGCATTAAGGCACAGTTCTGAGGCATATGGCTCTTGGTGCTGAACCCATTCTTGTGTACAGACATCAGCCAATTCTGGGATCCTGAGCCACAGTGGATGTGCAGTTCCTACAGGTAATAAACTGGGAGCAGAGTACAGTGCTGGCAAGCACTCAAAAGTTTGTGTGCCTGTGTTTTGAAAGGGAGGCTATCATGGGCACCAGGCAAGGCTCTCAAAATTACTCCAGTCAAACAGATGTCTTCCAGGATATGGAACTCAAGTGATGTGACACATAAAACAGGCAATGAAAATGTGAAGTGGTAAAATGGAGTTTGAATAGCAAATAGCTAAATAGAAAAAAATAAATAACATTTAGTGCTACACTGTAAACAGAAAAGCTTCTAGGGATTTAATTGGTTGGTTTGCATGAACATCAGGGAGAGCAATTAAAGAGAACATTACAGGGAAGATAAATTATTTCTACCCCTTGCAGAGGATAACCTCTTGAAAAATAATAAGCATCAGGTATTATCAGAAATAAAGACACTCAGACAAATTGATCGACTGATAGCAGCAGGTCCTGAGCCTGGGACTGTACATCTGTCTGAGTGCTGGAGTTTAAGAGTGAAGCTGCTGAGAGTATAACAGAGGTTTGTAACTTCTAATTAAAGTGGTTTGTAGTTCTTAATCCTCAAGTTTGTGTGAGTGTTTGAGTGGATAATGCTTATGTCTCCAAAATTGCTTAGAGAAAGATCTTGAGCACTGAATACTGACAAGTTTTCTTTGAATAACTTGTACAATGGTTGAAACAGTAATTCAAATATAATTTCTAAAACTTCCTGGTGAAAGGAAAATAAAAAAACTTGACTTCACACAAGAATACAATGGGGATTTGGCTCTAAAGATTTTCCAGTGTATGCAAAAAAATGGTAGACAAAATAGGATTGGAAACATTGAATAGGGTTTTCAAAGTGCTTGCTAAATCCCACATGGAAAGTCCTTGGGGCAGCTAAATAACAATTGGTTTACAGGTTTGCAGTGCTGTCATGGAGTAATAACCTGGTAAAGGACACAAAAGGCATTCAAATTTCATCAAAAAAAGACAGTGAGGTGACCTTTCATTTTGTTTACATACAGTTAAAAATATTCCTACAGAAGAAAAAAGGTGGCAAAATCTGTATATGACACAACTATTGATATTATCCAACTCAGGAAACCTCAGAAATACCTAAGAGCATAAGAATAACTATACTGGGCTAGATTATAAATCAACTTTCTTCAGGACTCTATTTCTGATAGCAAACATGTAGGAAAAGGACATACCAAGAAGAAAGGCAAACATTAATATTTCTCCTTAGGTATACCTTCCTAGCTTCTATCTATCTGCAGCATAGAGACTTACCTAGAGAGAACATCCATCTGAGACTTTGTATTTAGTAGATTTAGGGAATATAATGAGTTGTGCACCTTGATGGCAAATGAAATTCAATAAAGATAAATGCTAAGTAATGTATATTCCAGTAAATAATTTGATTTATACACATTACTGGGTTTTAAATTAGCTGAAGTCACTCTGAGAAAAATAAAAAAAAAATTCCTAAGGCACCAGTGTAAACCCTTTATTCTTTGTAATTTGTATATTAATTATTTGTACTGCAACAAAATCTCCAGACACTGATCAGGCCTCTACTGTGCCCATCCATTACATAGAGAGAGTAACAAATCTGTAGCCTGAAAAACCTTGCAATCTGAGTGTACCAACAGACAGGCAGATGTGGGAGAACACGGAAACAATGAGGCAGTATTGATCAGAAGGATAAGCAGTGGTGTCAGATTAATTGACCTTTGCTCATTCTGTATTGGTGGTCAGAAAGGAAACAACATGTTAGCATGTATAATGCCATTACATGAATCAATGAGTTCTAATCTTACCATCTCAAAAAGCTACAGTAAAGCCACAAAGAACTTAGAGCCAGAGAAAAGAAATTCAGTAAAAAGAAATGTGGGATTCAAAGGTTGGGAATAGTTAATTTTGATGGGAAAACATGGTTTCAAGATGTGAAATGAAAAGGAATGAGCAATAATGACATGCAAAGATTGAGTCAAGTGGATGTCCCTAATTAACTATTTACTCATGTAGGGCATAGCAGGCAAAAAAACAAAAAACAAAAAACAAAAACAACCCAACGTTTGAAACGTAATTTTGCCTCTCATACTTAATATATGGAATGAGCTGTTATTGTCTAATGTCACTATGATTGATGTCACTTCAGTTCTGTTCAGACTGGAGCTGCAGGTTAATCTGGATAGTACCATGTGTAACTGTGATTCTCTTCTTTTAATAGTGCACAACTCCATGTGTCCGGGCATTGTCCAATCACCATCTCCTTCCATGAAGAACAGGAAAATATTTTCCTCATGGACAGTTTAGCCAATAATTGCTCAGCACTGGGTTTCTTGCTGCTCTCTCTAAAGCTCTTAATGCTAGATACCCAACAAGACAATAATGGTCTGATATAGACCCACAATTGCTGTGACCTTTAATGAGAAATTTTATTAAATCTCAGAATTGAGATTTTAATGTATGCAACACTCTTATTTAACCTACATTTAGTTTTCAGTTCTGGCTCACTCCTGAACTGCAGTGAGCATTTCAGGAGTGTCTTTCCTTCTCCCTCCCTTCTCTAGTACTGTGGAAGGAGGGAGAGGAGGGAAAAATGGCAATATTGAAGTGATTTAGCTACAAATGGTACCGCTAACTTCAAGAACAATTAGAAACTGCACAATGAATAATTCAGCATTTTGTCACTTCAGGGGTTTCCCATTCTGCCTTTATAATTCAGAACACTTCCTCCCCTCCCCCTTCTAATTAAGGAGAAATTGTAGCTGGAGAAGCAGTCTCCAGGGACTGCCTGCTGCTTACCATGCAGGTGGCATTCCCTGGGGGCTTGCGGGCAGCCCCAGCTGGAGACATGGACCGAGTGCATGTGGACCTCTATGTAACACACAGCCTGGCCATGCCCACGCAACTGCCAAACTTAAGAAGGCATTTTCTGTTAAAATGGTTTTTCTTGCTTATCCCATACATTGTTTGAGGAACAGGATGTAAAATGAAATTAATGGGAAATTGCATTATCTAAGAATCCTGGAGCGCTAATAATTTACAACAAGGTGTATATATATATATATATATATATATGTTTATATATACATAAAATCTTTTTCTCTAGCAGAGAAAACTGTTATTCTGTAACAACAATGTCTGATTAAAGACAGGAAAAGTCAGAGATGAGTGGGCAGACAGGCACATACTATAAGTGCAACAATTTTCTAGCACTTATTTTATCTGAGGAGCTGAAGACCTCTTGTTGTCCTTCAAATGAAATTGCAGGCATTCAATGATGTTTATATGTACAAAACACCCAAATAAACAAACAAAAACCTTCTCTGCAAAAAACTCTTTTCTGCTCTTGCTACTACTCTCAATAAGAGCATTGCAGTGCGGTGACAAAACATTGAACAAAGAAAACCTGCACTTAAAGAAAAGCTTTAAAGTAGGCTTCCAAGGACAACGTATTGTTCCAGCTCAGAATAGAACTCTATTTTTTAAAAGTCAGGGTTTGCAAGTCAATCTATTTATAGTGCCAAGGTTTATTATTGTGGTGTTCAAATTTAGATATAGAACACTAAATATTATGTTATAAGAGGATCATCAGTGTGACCAGATAAGTACTTATATTTTGTGATTTGTTTATATACTTTTAAAAAAATTTTACAGGCACCAAGCATTCTTTCTAGCATATGTTTTAAGGAATTATTCAAGCCACATTGTAGTCCATAACAAAAATGGGGCCAAAGTCGCTGCACCTGATTGCTGCAACTAAGATATTAGTGAATCTTTATTCGCTCTGATATTTTTCTGTCTACATATATATTCCCATATAAACATCCTTCTCACATACTAATAAAATGGTTCACTTTGCTAAACATCTCTTCAGAGCTCATGGGCCACTTCAGTCCCTTCAGAGCACAGAAAATGTGATGCAGATTCTAGGCTGATTGTGGATTAGGGCAGATATATTTCTGTCTTCCTAATGTGCCCCTTTGGCAAAGCAGTCACGTGAAATACAATAAGTAGATGTTTGTTGAATTATCTTAGAGCTACGGTTTCATGAGGTAAGTCTGTGAAAGGAGTAAACTCCTCCTTTGCTGCCAGATGAGGACTCTTGAACCACTCATTGTGGGCATCCAGGTAATGAAGATCATCCTATTAAAAGTGGAAAATAAGTGTTTTTTAGCAGAATGGTCCCTGAAGTGTCTGACTGCTTGGTGGAACAGTACTGTCATGGGGTGGGGGTGGACAGGAGCACCATGTGGGTTGCAGTCAAACTTGCATTTCAGATCAGCTTCCAACATTAGGCAGCTGTACCTTCAGTTACTTCCTTTGATACATCTCTATTCCAGGACTCCACAGTGTTCCTAACACACCAACTAAAGGTACGAGATGATTGTTTGTACACTTCAGCGATGCCGAGCCTTAGTTTATAATATGTTAAAACTTGTGAATATTGAAGTCTGAATATACCCCTGTGGCATTTCAACTCTGCATTTGGTAGGATGTTATGCTACAGCTATGCTACAGAAAACGCTTCTATACTCGTAAGGCTATCTGTAATGTGAAGTTGACTTGTCTAGATAGTAGAGAATAACATATGTCTTCAACATTACTGACAGTTTTGTCAACTTTTAGTATTGCAACACTTCTGCAGATAAGGCTATAAGAGTAGGTTGTTCCAAGAACCACAGAACAGATGAAATTAGTCATTAGCTGTGACTACCCAAAGCTGTGCACATTTGTGTTTGCCAGTCAGTACACTTGGCTGACTGGCCAGTAGGTACATGTGTTCTGCTGCCAAAACTAGACATGTAACAGATGAATTCTGCCTGTCTTTCCCTTTCTGGTGTTCTCCTCTAACCAAGCGATATTCTTCACGGAACTTGCAGGAATTTTATTATCTTTGACACATCAGTTTCTCTTTCCAATTCACTGAAAATTAATCAATAATGCAAAATGTCATGAGTGCGGTCTGACAAGGAAATGTACCATCAGTTAAGCTGTATATGCTTTAAGAAACCAATGTCAAAATACACATTTAAAATAAAATGTTGTGGCAATATTGCAGAGATTGAAATATAATGTTCATATCAATTGTTACACACTTGAGCAGAAAACAGTCCAGCTTTGAAAGGATATCCGATAGCTTCTGTTTCAGTGTTGTCTCCATGTCTCTTTTGTCTATACATTCCCATTGATGTTTAACCACTCTCCTGTATATCTCCAATTGCTGTTTTTTTTACTGCAGATTACATAACTTTAGGCAATGAAAATATTATTGTGCTAATATTGTTATAATATACTATTAATCTACTATTAATCAGCATTATATAAATATTTCATAAGTTAACTCCCTGGAATTACAAGCACCATAAAAATCTTATAAGAGGAACTCCACATGAGTAGTGACAATGCAGTCTGTTTTCTTGCTCTGAAAGATTTTATCCTCAGAAGCCTGTCTATTGCTTCCCATTATGTCAGGTAACCAATAAAAGATAATTCTTTCTACAATGTCCATTCTTCTCATGTGCCAACAACTATGTTGTCTACAACACTTCTATGTGATGACTAACAGTGAAGTCAGCCCCTGAGCTATGCTGCCTTTGTGGGGAAACAAGTTACCTGATTTTGGGACTTCTGAAGCCAAGATGCAGCTTAGGATAACATTTGTACCACTTTAAATTATTTAAAGAGGCAAATTTCACAAGAAAGCAGGTCTTAAAACTCTTTTTCTGTGGTCCTAGCATCTCTTCCCTCATTTTTGTCCCGAATATGTTCCTCCCCATGTATGTATTTTCAAAAGGCCAGCTTCATTCTCTTACATATTGCACCTCACTCTGTGGATAGGTTCTTCCTAATGAAGTGCTAAGCTCTCTTGTGTTTCTGATTGACAGCTAGTACGTCAATCTATAAACTATCTTTAAAATGTATTAATATTTTCTCATTTTCTCCCTTAATTTTCATGTGTATTTTCATATTTATATATTTTCTCTTGGCAGATCATAATTTTTTCTCATACTTGAATAAAGAGCATTATTGTAGGCCTGGGGCCTGCATGTGGTAGGAACTCCTGTATATTAGTACAACATTGGGACAGTGGATACAGGAGAGTAAAATAAACCCTCTATCCTAGTGATGTTAAAGAGTAGAAACAGAAATGGAACATTCTCATCACTTTTGTATGTTTTTAAATCATAAAATCATAGAATATGTCTAGTTGGAAGAGACCCATAAGCATCACCTAGTCAAAGACCCAATTATACAAATATATATATGGATGTATGTATGTGTAAGAGAGAAAACAATATTCAGTATCTTTCCCCTTATCTTGAATTTTGTTGTGGTGATTCTGATTTTTAATTCCAAAGCCCTGTGAACTGTGTCAGTACCACTGACAGATGGCTGAGGGAAAGACACTGAGATCTACTCAGTAAAAACCATTTAGATGGAATGGCTGAATTAGGCATGCGCTTTGTGAAGTTGGGAAGAAGATAACAGAATGTTATGACTAGCACATTTCAACAATCCATTTTTAGAAATGTCAATTGCTCTGAGTTAGTCAGAAAAAAACAGCCCCCGGCTGTGCCCAAACCCTAACCCTGAGTTTGAAGGACAGCCATGGCTAGCAGTTGCCAGCAAGTAGTAGGTGTGATGCTGAACACCTCAGAACTGTTTCTTGTTCTACGTGTGGCTGGTGGGAGCCACCACTGCAGGTAATACACTGTGTGCACAGTGAGCTCAGATCACACACAAAGTGCAGACTGGTGTCTTAGATTGCACAGTTTCTAGAATGACTTTAATACAGATCTGACATCCAGTGTCTCAGCTCATTCAGATTCTTTAAATGGTTCTGTCTTTCCAATTTTGGATCCTTCCTTGTAACAAAAAGTGAACTGTCCTCACTGAACTAGTCCTATTAGCACCACACTTTGTTGACCTTGTGACTAATATATATATATTAAAGTAATTTGAACAAGAAATCATTAGATAAATAGTTCTGCCCATCATGTAAATTTGAAAGATCCCCACCTGCAGAAAATGGGCAGGGGAAAATATGGGTAAAATGCAGTTATTTCCCTGTACTTGCCTTCTTCTTCCATTCTTCCGGTGTAGGCTTATGGTTACTGGGTTAGGTGAACCCTTGGTCTGCAGCAGTTAACGTGTTCTTGCCTATTTTAAGTGCTTCGTCCCGTGAGCCCCTGAGTTCTGTAGGTAGCTTTTAGTCTGGTGTGGAAGTTCATTATGTGTATGTGTTTTTCTCCAGTGCAAATGCGGAATCAGATGAACCTCCAATTCCTCCAAGAAAAGAGCATTTGCTTAGGCATTGGGTGACCCTACTACCCAGGCTACTTATTGTCTCTGACATTCTTGAATGTTTGTACATACCCAGTCTCCTAATATGTCCCCAAAGCTGCAGCTTTCTTTTTGTGAACAGAAAAGCTTGTTTAGATGCCAAAAATATTTCTGCCCAGACTGTAAAAAAAATCCCCGATTTTCAGCCCTCACTAAGAAGTGGAACTGTCCTGCTTTGTTCAGGCTTTTCTCCTTGAGGCACTTAGCATATATCACAGAAACCTGAAACTTTTTCTTCTACTTTTCTGCAAATTTGCAAGCAAGCCTGCCCTGACAGACTGTATCACAACTACCAACCTTGCAGCTTTGGAAGTTTAACTGAGAAACCCCACAGAGCCTGCTAACATCATATAATTGACTGAGGAAGCACTTCTAAGGGGTAGTGTGAGGAACTCCCTCCCCTCTAGGCTCTCAGCATTGGCTGTTTGCTTTTGAAAAGCTTTTTTTTCGGGAAGGGAAGGGCGCAGGGGGTGGGAAGGAGAATGAAGCCTTGACTGCACTTTTCACTGCTTTCAGAAGGAAAATCTCAGCCGTATTCATGTAGGCAGTTCCTGTTTTGTCACTTGTCTGGATTGTTTGCCTCTGCTTGGAAGAATTAAAGCATTTTCAGAAAAGTAATCTTATCGCATGAGAGGGCAATTAGACATTTCGTAATCCTATCACCCCTGTGTTGAAATTACCATGCCCAGTTAGCAATAATTTTGCTTCTAAGAACCGAGTGAGCAGCAGCACAGCATGAATTATTTAACTCGATGCTGTGCTTCCTGTTTTCAAGTCACTGGAATAATACTGGCACCACAGACAGTAATTATCCCCAGCATAGAGTAGAAATAGTTAATGGAACCTGCCTTTTAAATCAATATTATTAATTCAAGGAAAGAAACAGCATGTACTATCTGACGCCTGTGGAGTTTTGATCTGGGCTTGATGTCACGCTGAAGTAAGTGGTTACCATGGAGATGGGAGCTTGTGTCTGCGTATCCCTCCCTGCCAGCGAGCTGTGAGGAGTGTTTTTCGAGAGGAAGTGCCCATCTGTAGTCAATCACTATTGTTCTGGCAGAGCCACATGCCAGCCTCGCTGCAGCCCTCCGAACTGCGTCACGACACAGCAGTGTCAGTCCCTGTGAATAAAGACTCCCTGTTGAACCAGATTTATCCACCCTGCCATTTTCACTGTCAGTTGATTATCTGCTTGTATTTTCTGGCTGCGTTAATGCAGTCTCTTAGCACTGTTATCATAGGATCCCTACAGCTTGATACCTTGCACTTCTGGATGGATCTTCTTGTGTTTCCTTGCTTTCTTTGTCACCCTCTTCACTTAATCAAGGGAAAGCACCCATACTACATCAGCCACTTTGCTTGTTTGCTTTCCTCTTAGATGCAAAAGACCTTGAAAACCTGAAATACTTTCTCCCCTGTACAAATTCATAGCAACCAAAAACTGCTCGTAATAGATCCTTTTATTAAATCATCATTATTAATTGCCAGCATATGTTTCTGGAGAAAAGATTGGCAGTTTGGCACGGTCCACCATGATTATTGAATATACCTGTTTATTAACCAACTAAGTAATGGGCTAGTATGCCAGTGGCATATGAAATCAGGGCATTATTACTAACTGGAAGATGTCAGACAAAATTACTTCTGTACCTGAAGACAATGCAAGGGACATCTTCCCGAATACCAGGTGGAGATTGTGTTCTTATTTTATTTTCCTCCTTAACTACAATACTCAAAGTAACATCAGATAAATTTCTGCCAGAAATTCCGTGAAGTGACTGTCTCAAACACTATGCACAGGATGAATCAACTATGATGGAAAAAGAAGATTTATTTAACTATTTTCCCCTTTATTTTGCTTCTCTTCACCCTCATTTTTCTCTTCTCTATCTCTATTTTGTTTATCTCTTATGTCAAGTAAAGATGCATTTGTGCTATCTAGGTTTCTCATTGAAAGTGATGCAAGAGGTTTTCAGAACAGCCATTATATGTATCCTCTTCTGCTATCATTCTTGGAAATGACTGAACATTTTTATCAGAAACATCAAAATGAATCAGCTTTAAGCAGATACCTGGCATGAAAAACTGCAGTAAAAACAATAAAAATTTAATAAATTGCAATAATGATAAACATTTTGATTGTGAAGAATGTGCCTGCCAGGGATGCTGGGTTCTTACCTAGCCACTGAATATTGTCTACATACACTGCTGCCAGCGGTAGGTCAATTACCATTGGAGTACTCCCAGCCTGGGTACAGGTGTAGCATTCAAACCTCAGCTTGTATTGTATGCAAACATTCCTAATTACATGATGAGTGCAGTTTCATATTTGCAATCTGCCCTACTGCTATAAACAGCACAAACATTTCTTTAATTCTAGATGGGGTGGTTCAGGCAGGGCTGCTGCGGAATTGTGATTGCCGATTGCAGGGATGCACGGGAAAAGAACAACAACTTTCCCTCACTACCACCCCCTCCAACATGTTTTATTTATATCCCTTCCATTCCAGCTGGCATGCACGCTGGCAACTCTGGGATCTCTGACCCTGAACTAAAGTGCTGCAGGGCTGATCAGGAGACTTGACAGGTACTTGGTGAAGCTGAACTGCTCAGCAAATGCTCTAACTTTACTGACTCTATGAATTTTAGGAGAAGTTTGAAAGGGATGTTTCTGAACACTTAGCAGTTCTATAAGTTTTTGCTTAAGATTTCTGAAACAATTGTCATATCACATGATTTTTCATTGTAATTGTGGGGTTTGCTTTGTTGTGAGGATTGACCGATGACTATTGAGCTTTTGAGGTAGCCAGTTTGGATGAATAGTCCAGCCACAGCTACACAAACAAAGCTAATTTGCAAAAAGACAAGCAGTATATCTAAGCTAAGCAAGGAAACATGAGCTTTCACTTCTGAAAGTGAGTGGTAAGTTTGATTCCTAGTTATGGAGGAAAAAAAAGAAAGCATTACTCTTCAGATGAAAACCTCTGGTGCTTGGAAATCATGTAAGGTTAACAGGGAAATAAACAATATTTGGAGAGATGGATGAATGTGTTTTAAAGTATATTTAAGTATCCACCAGAAACACCTAGAAATTAGCATATTCTCACAGAACATGTAAATGTTACTGAATTTTCATTCTGACAAGGCCTTCAATTAGAAAGCATCTAGACAGGTTTACTTTCTTCTATACAGGGTTGGGAATTTTTCACTTGGTTGACTGAAAATCCTAGCATATCAGCTACAGGAGGCCTTTGACTATTTATTTTTTTAATAATTGCCCTGAGTGACCACCTGTCATCTGAGATATCTTGGATTTATTTGATCTCCAGCTTTAATGCAACCTGCCAAGGGAGGAATCCAACTCTGTGTGGGCAATTCATAAAAAATTTTGGTAACGAATGTGACATTTTTGATAAAGCAGGTCATACGCAGGTAAAAGTCACATAGGATTCTAGACAAGGATACTTCATCCTCTATATCAGGAGTTCTCAAAGGATACTTGTCACATTTGAACCACAATCATTGATTTAAATTAAATATATTCCTTGCGCAATGTTCAGCTGCTGTCCATTATACAGCAGGGAACTAGGATTTTTCATAAACTGAAGGAGTCCGTATGAAGGCTAACAAGCAAATATGTTGGTGTTGGTCAACAATTTTGAGACACTGAGGTGTGAAGCAACTTTAGGATTGCTTTTTCAGAAATTTGACTTCAGAATTTTTCTAGAGTAATACAAAACATTTGAGCCCCTTTGTGATCCTACATCCTGTAAGTCCTAGGAATTTGGATTCTAGAAATGCTCTCTAATAATAAAGCTCCCTACCTTTGTTAGAAAGCTTTTCTATTTCAATATTTCCAAATAATTTTTTAAAAATTGGAAATTTCAATTAAGGTAAATATTTTATTTTATGAACATTACCAATTTGTTTGTTCATTTTATTTTTAGGAAGTTAATATTTTTAAAGACATGGATAAGTCTTAAATTTCATATTAAAAACATAGTGAAGACTTGAAGCTTTGCTCCAAACTTAAAATGAATGAAGAATATAAATATATGATTTTTTTTCTTGTTTATACTATTTTTTTTCAGTCCATTTGTATTCTTTAGCATCTTTTCAATGCACTCAAAAGGATATGTGCAACCTCTGTCAGCAGTCGTGGCCTATTTTATGTTCTGAAAGGTCTTGCTAGAATGGTCCCCTCAAGCAACAAATGGCCCAATTTATTTATGACAGTGCCAAAAAAACTATTTCCAGGATGTTCGTAGGTCAAGAGCTCCTCTGAAATAGAGAATGCCTTAAAGACCTATTGCACTGTTTAGTAAGTGTGTTTTGCACTCATGTCCCAAGGCCACAATCAAAATCATGGAGGTTGAGGAAGAATGAAAGAATGATGATCTTGCTTGCATTTCGAGACTCTCCTCATAGCTTTATCCATCTATGTGCTGTCATCTCCTCTAAGTCATCAGTTTACCCTTCAAACAATTTTCTTTCTAAAAATCTCCTTTCATTAGCCTCCTATTTCTCTTTTTTACCTGACAGCTTCTACCTACTTTACCGTAGTGGTTACATCCAGTAAAAAGATGCTTAAAAAATGGATGATTCATCATTTTTCTTTTTATATTTCTTCTTCTTTTACATGTGCAAAAAATTGTATATAATGTGAATTAAGTATCTCAGCAACTTCTCGGGGTTTAAAAAATATTTCTAGATCACCTTTTTTGGAGGTCTTTGGGAAAGGAGATGCTACTCTGTATAAGCTGCAAGGCACTTAGGGAACTAGAGCAGTGTTCAACAGTCCTAATGAAAAAGCCCAGCAGATAAACTGCTTGTAATAGGATCCACCTAATTTTGTTTCTTTGTTTACCCATCTACTTCCTAGTCATCCTGAACATTCCTTCTGGTTTGACCTTTCCTTCATTCATGCAGTGAAATCATTCTAGGTAGCTAAGACCTGCCTTCCTGCACTGAGACATTTTACAGGGAAAGTGGAGAATTTGTGAGCAAAGCACTGACCATAGCAGTATAAGAAGGATCTAGTGGTAGTGAATTTTTCAGGTTGTATTTTTTTTAGGAAATATAGATTTCCCCCTCTTTAAACAAATCTGTAGAAATCACAGTCCATATACTGCAAAAATGCAATAATGTGAAAAAAGCCTATTTATAAGTATTTAATACTTGCCAGTGTTTGTGAGATATGATGGTACTTCTGCTTGCTTAGCCCGAATTTTTAAAATATGATAATATCTAATAATGAATACAGGATGAATTTGTCATGCTTATTCTTGTTGATAAATATGTTGCAAATAATAATGTAACAAAACCAAACTTTTAGGTTCTATAGTGGAACAAAACATATGTGAAATTGTTCAGGCCTCCAGAATTCACATTACTGTTTCCTGCTTTTGAGGAGGAAAGATGGATCTGAAGGGACATCAGGATGAAGGGGAATATTTGATGTAATTTTGGGGAGTTAGAAGAGTGATTGGACAATAGGAATTAATCTATATTTGTTCTGGTTTAGGGATAAGTTTTGCAGGGGTTAACTAACGTCATGCTCTGTTCATTTCTTCTTTGTGCACCCTGTGGAAATGACTGTTATCCTTTAATTTATTTTTTCCTAATGTAAAATTTTGTCCACTTGGTCAGACTGGGGTCCAATTACTCATTGTGGCTGGAATTTGTATTTCTAAAGTTTGACTCACTTGAAGCCTTTTTATACTTACATTCTAGCTGGCATAAGCAGGATGAAAAATGAGACTGCAGAGCACTGAGACCAGCAGAATTTTCAGCATCTGCATGCAATAATGTGATTTGACTGACTTATATGGACCTGAGCCCAAAAACTACAGAAAGGAATCATTTAGGCCATATTAGCTGACATGTGGAAGATGTTCCTACTATAAAAGTTATGTTGATTACAACAGGCAATCATTTTCAGAAAAGCAGATAGGCTTGTCTTGGTTTTGCGCCTTAGCTTATGTTCCTCTAGCCAGTTTCCATCCTACTGTATGTAAAACAGCTTGTACATCTTTAATAATCACATAAAAATGGTTAAGAAAAATATCCAAAATTCTATTCATCTGTACTTCATGGAGGTTTGGCATGAGCCTCTGAAGAGAGATAGAGAGAGAGAGAGAGAGAGAGAGAGAGAGAGAGAGAAATCATACAAAGTGTACTGTATCTTCAGTACAATTCACGTTACTACACAGAACCTCCTACTCACCACACTTTAGTGACTCACGCGTGCTAGGCATAATGATTCCTCTATTTTTTTAATGTGCTCTCATGCTAATTTTCTCATTTACAATTATAAATGTTACATTCACTTTAAAAAATTTGACAAAATCAAATTTCCAAAAATATAATGTAACAGAATAATTTTCACTCATTCTCAAATCAGTTTTTTAAAATTTTTGTACAGTATTGTAGCTATATTACATTAACTTTGTAGAGTATGTGCCATGATAAAATATTGGGAAATGTGCTATTAACTATATTTTTCAATGCTCTTTCTCTGTGATTAAGTTTCATATTACTGAATTTGAATAAAATATTGATCATAGAACTGTCGAATTAAACTTCTACTAAAATCTTGGCTGAAAAAGATTCCTCTTTGTTTGCACCTTATTATTCTTCTTTTCCCCCTGCTTTGGAGTTATATAACACATTTCTTTCTGCTCTTTTTGATGTGCTGTTCTTTCTTAATATTCCAGGAAAATGAGATTATGAGTTCACTCGATCCAAAGATGTTAAAATGAAACCAGAGAACTATAGAACATATATCACTTTCAACAATTTGCAGTGATGTACAGAGATGTAGCTCAATAGTTAAAAAAAAAAAACAAAACAACTCTATCAGCCAGAAGATAAATGTCCACCTACAAAATCAGGTAAGGTGCTGAGAAATGCAGTAGTATGCCAGCAAAAAGTAAAGTATTTTCTTGATTGTCTTTGAAGGATGATAAAATTCTGTCTGGGTAAATAGAAGTTTTACCCTGTTGTGTCTGAACAGTCTTCCTAAATATTACAGAATTTAAATTCAAAATATTACAATAGTGTAATAGAATGTAACAGTTTTGCAAACTTTAGTATACTATATTTTTTCAAGTTCAAATTTTCAAAGAGCCCATGGGTCTTGCTATGACTTGCAATGAAATGGTGTTCAAAGGTGCCCACTGTTCCTGTGACAGGTTGATAGCACTGAAGTCAGAGTATTCTGTCCCAATGGCATGAAGCTCTGTTCTCTTCACAGAGAAACAGACATTCTGAGATATTTGAAGTTATACAGCAAGTGATGCTTAGTTGCAGACTTGACTAAAATTAATGAGAAATCTTATTTTTTTTTTTTTTGGAAAAGACCTGAACTTGCTTTACCTGTGTCCAAATTCAAGATGATACAAACAAGTTCTGGTCTGAAGGGCCTGTGCTTGATCTGCTGTGATAAGCTCTGATGGGTGTATGGCAGTGCTTGCTTTGGAGTTTGTAACCCCCTGTTGTGATGAAGTGCAAGCAAAGCAAGCACTGGTCTAGGCACCAGACTGAAGATTTACAGTGCATTACGTAAGGTTAAGGCTCAAATACACAGTAGTCCCTTGACCTGGAGGTAAGACTTTTGGAGATAAGGGATTTCCCTTCTTCAAACAGATATGGGAGACAAATAATACAAGCTAAATTAGAGAAAACTAAATACCATGAAATATCCTTCGGAGCATTCTGCAATAACTCCTTTTTTCAGAGACTATTTGCACTCAGAAAAGATTTTGAATGAGCCTACATAACGCATAAATCAGGCATTATGTATTCTGCTGCCTTTTTGCCTTCTCTTTTTGCCTTAATGGTAATAGCATCCAATGTGCTCTGCTGCTTGTTTTCCCTAAGAAGTCTTTCTGCTGTTTCTGGTCAGTAAATTATTTGTACTGAGGTTCTCAGATGCCCCACAACAGAGGCTAAGTCAATACTGGTAATGATGTAATCATTGTGAAATAATGCTAGGTCTCTTGGACCCTCTTACCGCTTTTGTCTACCTGAAAATTGTTTCTTTTACTCTCAGAAAGTTGTGTTACTATCCACTGTACTCAGCTGAGAATCAGTTTTAAAAATATGTTAAACCATTAAAGTAAGATTAATAGATCCAAGGAAGTATCTATGCCTTTCTGTTGTTTGTAGAGGAAATTTAAAAACTAGCTTAAATTAGAAGCTGAAGGAAGGCTTCAATGGGTTAAACATATGTATTTGTGCAATTTCTTGCCTAGAGTATATCAGATGTCTGCGAAGATGGTGAATATGACTGGTGGTGTAAATAGAATACAGAAGGAGCTAGAAATTGCTTGAACAACTCAAAAAACATTGGATATCCATGTTGAGACAGACTGAGACACTAAATTTACATGAGTACAGGAAGGTAACTGCATGTGAGCCAGCTGTTTAAGTTTCTGCTATAATCAGTGAGGGTGCAATTCAGTTGCCTAACACCTGTTACCTGAGGGGCCCCAAGGTACACAGCATAGCCTCCAACTGCTGTAACCAGAGGATGTGGGCCGCCCTATGGGTGCCATGCCATCAGCTGACAGCCTTCAGCTGACATCCTGGACTTCTGGGGAATCTCAGATGATGCTAAACACCAAAGATTATACAGACACCAATGTCAGATCTAGTTCATATAGTGAGCAAAAGTTAGAAAGTTATTAATGTCACCCTGAAATAGTCACCCACTTTTGACCATCTCAGTAGCTCTCTGTACTGCCCCGAATCAGCTGACTGGGTTAGGAAAGACTATAACTCAGCTGAGAGATTGAATGTACACCTAGCTGCATGTCTGGCTCTGGAGCTGAAATCCACCCATAGCTGATGGAGTTCTGAAGTTGGGTGAGATGAGTCCCTTTCCCATCAGCCATGACAAGAATACATGACAGGCAATTCTCCCACCCTCGTGTTAGCACTATCATCCTCAGTTTGCAGAGGCTTGTCGGGCTGTTAGCAACAAGCTGTTTATTTAAAATGTCAGTTATGTAACTTATGATTCTTAAAATAGTTTTTTCTTTATATTACAGTAAATTAACATAATTTAAGAATTACTCTCACTTCCCACTTTATTCACTCTGAAGTTTACAGAGTTCTGATTTTTGCTAAGACATCAGTGAATACAAGAATTTAAGCTCTCTGAAATTTCAGCAGCTGCCTTTTCCTCCCATTTCTGTTTTTTTGGGGCTGTTTTTTTTTGTGGGACAAATACAATGTTTGGCAAAAACAGATCACTTGTAATACTGCTATTGGCTATGCAACATTGGAGAGAATTTTTTCTTCAGTGTTCTCTATGTGAAAAAGCCTGGGCATCCCTTAAACACATTATTTCATAGATGAAAACCTAGCAGACTAGATGACAACACCCTCCCCGTAGTCTGTCAGATATTGAACTTTACATTGGATTAATTCTAAAGAGTAAAACCATGTGAAGTATAGCACTAGCACAAATCAATGGTACAATTCGGTTCATCTAAACACTAGTTAGTTCATATAGCCATACTCAGAAAACATAACTTTCATTAGAGTTGCTGGCATAGGGATTGTCATTGCTGTCAGCCTAGATGTAAATTCAGGAGTTAATTCAGAACTTTATGAACATAAGTGGAGAGAATATATGCTTTTGATACATGGGCACTTTACTTACAGCAATGAGAAACTCAAAGGTGAAGTAGAGCAGTCACATGATCAAGCAAATGAATTCTCTTTAAGACTAAAACTCCCTTTCCTTAGTTATGTCCCCATTCTTGCTCAGAAGATGTGGGAAATGTAAAAAGCAGAGGATCCTAAGAAGGTATAGAGAGCAGAAAATCTCAAAATTTTGCAGGGTGATTCAAGAAGCAAATATATAATGGTTGCCACAAGGACAAGAACAATAATTGAGTTTGCGAGTTTAGCAGAGTTGGGATGCAAGGAAGTACAAAAATATGCTTAACAAGATAGAAGAAAGTTTTAAGCTTAATAATGGATTATTGTGTATTGTTTCTTACAGCATACAAGCAAACGTTGTTAGAAGCAGGTGTACGTGTGCTTTTAGTGAGTTGCTAGAGCAAATGTCTGTAGGCTCTTGCAGTATGCTATTGGCTGAAAAAACTTCTGAAATGTTCTGTAACAGAGATAATTTTTGGCTGCTGTAGTGTGAGTGAGCTGTGTCATCTTCACTCTGTCTTGCCTTGGGTTTCTGAGACTAATGACAGAATAAAATGAATAAAATGCTCTAAGACCACACTGCCAAGCAGTTCCCACCCCGTTTGTTTTAGCTGCCTATGCTGACGAGAAGTGTACCTTTAAAAGCCACTTCTGATTTAATCAGGCTGTTGAAATTCAACATATATGCACACAAAACCAGAGTGCAGGTAAAAACTACAGAACAGACTTAGCTACACAGAAGCACAGAAGGAAGCAAGGACCTGACCTTTTAAATTTATATGTCTATTTACATGATTTGGAAGTGTATTTTTGTCTTCTCTGAAGAAAAGATGTGTAAGATGCAAGCAGCTCTCTTGGTTCCTTGATCTACACAAGTGTGGTAGGATTGATGTGTGTGATTGGCAGTAGCAAATGAGACCCAAAAGCAAAGGGGAAGTGGATTAAATTGTGGCTTCTTAATTTCATTCCTAAGGCACTGATGGACAAGTGCAGCAATATGATACTCTGTGTTGTACTACACTGAAAAAACTAGCTCCTAAAGCATAACAGATTTATTTTTACAAACATCTGTATTTTGCTCTTTCTTAAGCATGTTGGTCTGCAAAATCCACTGTGGTGTGTGGAATAGTATTTGGTAAGAAGATGATATTCTATAAAGAAGGCTTTTAATGTATGTATAAAATAGAGATAAGGGAATATGTTTTGTAATCATGCCAAACCTGTCAAAAGGCTTGAATGACACCAGAATGTCAAAGGCAGTAAAAGACCCACACTGTTTATAGAGGTAAACTGTGCTACAATTATCTCTGTATACAAACATCTTTCAATAAATTTCCTATCATTTGTACACACAGACATAAATTGGACTCTCCCATTATAACAGCTGTGAAGAAAAGTTCTTTTATATTTCATTCTGAAATTACTTGATCATTATGGTCTCTTAGAGATGTCTATGAAAGCTTACCCTGCTTGTAACAGCTGCATTCTACTTCTGCTATACACTTTAGATACACAATAAGGAACATTTAAACTTTTAGACAAAACAGGTAAAGAGCTGATAGAGCAAAACCCATTTGTGAAAAAACAACAAACTGACCCCTAATATCTAAATGAAAAAATGAATTACATTTTATCTTGAAATTGCATGTTGAGAAAGGATGAGGTGGGAGGAAAGAGACAAGGCAGTTTGAAGGGTCTTGTTCCACAAAAGTCAGAGCTAACTGCAGCATTGTGTGTCTCTGTATATCAGATACCTTGGCCATAGAGAGTCTAGGCTCCACAAATGCTTTCTCTGTGCTCTGCAGTACATTAGCTTATACTAACGGTATTTGAGATCTAGTTTAGATATACAGCCAGCCTAAGTCAAGTGCCCCAAAATATCTGTTTTCAAATTACTAAGGTAACACATTTCTTAGTAACCACAGAGCATAATTTACACTAATTTTATTCATTTTTGAAATTACTGTGGTATTCCATGGTTGCTTTGTATGTGGAAAAAATCTGAAAACTGTAGAGGTAAAAAAGGATTAATGTTTTGCATACTACTACTGCAGAATTTGAAATTTTACTGTCTTTCTTGCCCTCACAATACAAATTTGCCAGTTTTTAAGGATAATTATTATGGTGCTCAACAAACAAAAAATGAGGGACAAGTAATATGATTTAATTTAGGAAAGTTGAGGTAACAATGGAACCATTTTCAGTCAAAGATGAAGGAGGAATATGAGTTACAGGTCAAGGAATGAAAGAGGTTTTAACTAACAAACCGAAAATCATCAGTGAAATAACATTTACTTGGAGGGCTTAAAACTCAGTTTACTCAAGAAGCATCCAGAAGACAAATGTTTATATAGTTGCTCTTTGCAGCCATGTTTTACTCCCGTATATATGAGAGATTGTATTTCTACTACAATATTTGCCTTTTCATGTGTCACCATTCCTGACCTGTTTGAATTTAAAAAAGCCCAAAAATGTAGAGGGGAAGACAGAAAGACAAGGAAGGAAGGAAGGAAGGAAGGAAGGAAAAGGGGAGGGAAGGATAATAAAAAAGGTTTCTTTCCTGGCATATGGCAGGTTTTCTCTTGTCCATTAAGGGATCACTATTCTAAAACCCCTCTTCAGATACTTATAAGGTATTACTCTTACTTGTTGGATGCTATGCTGCTGGTCCTTCTGCTTTCTTTGACTTTTTAAGGTCTTAATATGCTTTCTATTTTCTGTGAAAATTACTTGTAACAGGAGATCAGATTCAAAACCTGTTTGGTGCTATGACTGAAGGCTCTGTGTGTGTGTATGGAGATATGCATTGCAAATATTGCTTGTGAATGTTAGTGCCTGCTATAATCACAGATACAAAATCTCTGTGGCAATCCCAGCCTCTGCCAATCTCTGTGCGCTGACTGGTTTTTACTCTCCTAATCATACAATGTTGAACATCAGTTTTAAAGAATTGAAACTTGGTTTTAGAAAGCAGCAAAACCAAGGAAATAGTGTGTCACCTTTTTCAGCGACCAATATTTGCATATAAATTTTTGCTTTCAGCTGACAGTTTATGTTATGAAATTCTGTAAAGCCTACAAGGACTCCACATACCCTGAATGGTATGTGCAGCTGCAGAGACACAGAGCAGTTATAAAACCAACTCAGTAACCTGAAGTCAGTGCATTTATGCCCACTAACTGACACAAAGCATTACTTATTGATCACTGAGGACAGTGAATGTCTGCTTGCAGTCCCTTTCTTCCCGTGACATCCAGAGATAAACATGAAGGTTTTTCATCAAATTGATTTCTACATAAATGCAAACTTTTTCTTTCTCCTCCCTGTCTCTCAGTACTGCTGAAGTACTCTTTTACATGCACTGGTTTCAGGAACTACTTTTCTGTATGCCTAATTTAGGCTCCTGTTTTTGAAAAACTTGTCAAAGGAATGGTTTCTTGGTCTGAGTTCTGGCCTGGATTTGCTAGAAGCATACTTGCTGCAGCCAATCTTTCCAATACACATGAACTCACTGTTAATATGAAGAAGAGAGACAAATTACTCATCACAGAAGAAATAAGCACAAGTGGGCCCCAGAAATGCTGGCTGCTATATTTAGCTTATAATACTAATATTGGAACGTCATAGTCATGCCCTCTTCCCTAATGGCAGCCTTGTGAGATTCTATCTAGATTTTATGATCTTATATGGAAAGTAATTCAGCTATTTGGGGAACTATGCTCTGTTCATACAAACAGCGAGGCTACTTACGTCTGTTCTCTGTGTTATCAGTGCCATTAAAAAGTCACATCAGTTGGGAGGATATGCTGCTTTATAGTTTCTGCTTTTAATGTCTCTAAGGAAACCACTTTACTTATCCACACTTAACTGTGCTTGCCACATCCACAATTTACACACAGGCAGGGCAAGGAGAAATAGTACACCAGAAATTCTGTTCTTATGTAAATGTATCAATATTAATTGTCTTTATGTTTTTTAAGTTGGAGACTATGGTTTAGCAAAAGTCCTGCATTTATGTAGGTTTCCTCGGGGGTGAGCTGGTATGGAGATATTGGGCCACAGGTCTGGTCAGCACTTTAAGGGGAACTTTTCTGTTATTGAAGGCCAGAAGGACTAGAAAGAACTGTGTTTTGATAAGATAGACAATGAATACAGGGGGAAATGATGAAACAGTCTAAGGTTAAAATGTGCATTAAAACCATTTGAGTTTTCTCCTTCCTTCTTCATTTCATAGAAAGACTCCTTGTGTTTATGAAATTTAAGTGGAAAAATATATTTTTGGAGTAGAAATTCATCCCCATGAAAAGAAATTCATTCCCATGACAAGATATTTTCACCTGAGTCTACTTCTCCATGATTTATCAGGTGTCTTGAGGGACTACTTTTAAAAATGACAGATTTTGTCTCACACTGCTAATTTTACATCTTTCAATTTTTTTTTAAGCTTAAAACGTTTCAGGCCCAGCAGAATTGGGATGTGCCCATTATGTGAACTTCATAACCACACTGAAGCTGCCATGGACATTTTTTCAATAGTACAGCAATTTGGACAACACTGCTGGGAGCTGAAGGAGTTGGAGGGAGCTGGAGCTCCCTTAGTGCTTCTGGCCTCCACGGTTTTAGCAGCCCAAATTTAACAAAGGCTAAGGAATCGCTATTTTGCTGAAGAGAAGAGGATTTACTAACCTATGATTCTGTCTTTAGGAGTCCTGAGAGGTCTTATTTGAGAGAGGTGGTATCAGGTCCCTTCACAATGGTCAGAGACATACTGGTCTTGGATTATGGTAAGTTTTCTATAAATATGTTTACCCAAAGCACTGTCTGACCAAACATTTCAAGCGTTCCTTCCAGACGGAAGATGTAGAACTATAGTTCTACTCACGGAAGATGTAATTTCAACACAACCCAAGAAGAAAAGAATTTAGAACCAAACAGAGATTTTATGACAAATTTTTTTTCATGGAAGTTCTATTTATTTAAATAAAGGTATAAGTGTATAAGCAAATATTTTTATTTTAATAAAAGGTAATCCTTTTTTTCCCAGAAAAATAATATTGTATTTCAATATTTTAAAAATATCAAAGAGCAGTACATCATTTATTAGTGTAGCCAAAGAGAGACTGACATAAAATTTTCCTATGCAGGAAGAAAAATATCTTTGTTTCTGGCTAACAAACAGTAGAAGTAGTGATAATAACTATGCATTGAAAATAATCTATCTTTTAAGCAAACATTTCAAACTGATGATAGAGAAAAGGTAATACAACAGTTTAGGTAGATTCCCTGGGTAGGGTTAATAGGAAGCTTCCATTTTCAGGGTGCATAGAAATATAACAGTAACATATGAAAGAATATTGTACAGGTAGAGATTACATCATAAGGGTTTACAGCTGTAAGCTAGCTTGAGTGTGCATTTATAGGTACAATAAAACCCTTAAAATTGCCTTTGTAGCATTTCATAGTTCCTGTATTTAAAAGCATAAAGCTGACATAATATTAAAAATATGACTCAAACACATTTCTGAAAAAGAGTTAAATTTATTTCATTTGTGAAATATTATGTACTATAGGTATTCAGTCTGCATATAGTATATTTTAACATGCTTATGAAAGCCTACAGCTGAATGTAATTTAGTATGAATGATTATCTGTTTGGAAGTTCACTCATTATTAGCCGTTTCTCATTTGTTATTCCAGCCACACTGTCATGGAACCAAAAAATGCTGCAGTTCTTAGGTAAGCAGTCACAGCAAGATTCATTTTCAGCATGTGGGGGGAAAAGTATGTCCTATGGGACAATCACAGATTATCAGCGTGATGAATCCCATGCTTGTAAACAATTCTAATGCCTGCAGAAATAGGGAAAGGTTTCCTGATAACCTGAGAACAAAAATGCTTGTAACCATGCCAGTTGTTAGCTGTGCTGCAGCTATTGTTTTAATCAGTTTCATGTTTTAAGATGATTTTTACACTTTTTCTACACTTTGACTGTATGAAGACATTTTGGAAACGTCAAGTTCCTTGACGGAAGGAGACTGCATTAGCTGGTTTCTGCAGGTCCTTCTTCTACTCTCCTAGACGTATGACAGCACAATTTCAGTGCTCCAAAGAGAGATGTGCAAACTTGTTTATTTGGGCTTAAAACAGATGTAGGCAGATAGAGGTTAGAGTGTTTTGCCTGGGACATGACATAGTCAATATGATTGTGTAATGCAGACCCTTTTTACAAGCAATAATGTCATGGAAAATATGACACCATAAATTTTTAATTGAACCCCATATCATTAAGCAGTAGAGTGAAAAAGTACATGCAGTATCCCTGCACAGCTACTTGATGTTATCTGTCTGCCCTTTCACATGAGCCAGGAGGAGAACAAGAACATTAACAAATAGCTTCTAGTCTCACAACTTGAAGCAGGGGAAGAATAACAAGTTGCATAAGTGGAAGAAGAAATATTAGATTTTGTGTTATTCCTTTCCTTTTCCCTCTCTTCTGAAGTGTTATTAGTAACTGAGGTAAGTAAAAATGTTGTAAAGGTTTAGTGTCCCATTACCTGCTAATTCTTATATCTTCCTCAGTCACTGAGATTTTATAACCAGCTATAAGGAGATTACTTTAAATCCTTTTCCGTCACTATGAAGAATATTCTTAAAGGGACCCTAATAGGAGTTGTAGGTTCATATTTTGATTCGGAAATTTGGAATCTGGTAGAGAGTTGGAGTTTGTAGAGTCTTTTCAAAAATAATTACTTTTTTCAGGTATTGAAAATAAAACCCAAACCCCCAATCTTGTGTGTTGTTATGTTCCTTGCTCAGCAGAGAGAGGATTATTAAAATAGTTGTCTTTCTTTTTGTCCATACCACACTAACATGCTTTATGTTAAAGACTTGTGACCTAGGACTAAAAAAACTCCAAAATGTTGCAGTGGGACTTTCAATTATTTCTCTAAAATAAGTAAGAATTGTCCTGCATTCACCAGCAGGATCTGTAGGACTCACCCTGCATCCCACCAGCCCTAACAGTGTCTTAGTCACAAGCAAATAAGAAACTCCATTGTCTCAGAGACTCCTGCTCACCACTAAAACCTGATGGAAGCAGATGAAGATTAGTGTTTTCAGATACTTTTTTAACAACTGGCTTCACATACTCATTATCACTTACTGTGATGACTACTATATATACAAATAAACATAAACACATAAATACGTGCAAAAATCATTTAACAGACTTTTTAATAAACAGATAAGCAATCATTACAGAGATGGCCAGTCTGTTTCTTGTCAAATAGATGCAGTGGAACGGACTTTTGAGCTCACATTTGCCTACAAGACATATTACATAGATCCCTGGCAACACATTGATCTGTTCTCCTTTTATAAATCACCCATAAACGTCCACTAATAAAAGTGTACTTTTATGTCTGTTAGGCAGAACTATTGTGTGTAAAGTCTGCTTTTACCAGCTCTTGCCTGTGGCCCAAAATTGAATGCAATATGGTTCCTGCTGAAGTTTCAGGAATGTCCATCTTTTAATTGTATTTTTTTTAATGCCATATGGCCAGAAATACTGAAATATAATACATTGTCATTTACTGACTTTAGGGATCTCTTTCTCAATTTAATTAAACAGGATAACTTGCTAATGCAAGTGCTGCCTATTACGCATGAGGAGACTAAAATGATAAATGAGTTACAAACGAGGCCCTTTGTGGAGGTTGAGACAAATTCTTTTGATTGAAGAGATGGGCTTTCATCTGCAAATATTTTGAATTTCTACTTTTCTGACAGCCAGGGGTGAGCTTATATAGATAAACACAACCTTTTAGCTGCAGAAAAACCTGCTGGTAGCTTGCATTGGATTAAGATGGATTAATGTTTCTTTACCTTAATTCCTATTGTCATTTTTTCAGTCATGTACTTCACACTGGCAAAAATGATAGTCATAGTTTGTATTTATTTGACTGAAGTTTTGTATTTTAAAGAATCCCAAGATATTAGTGTCCTTTTCACAATTTTCTCTGACTGATTGAATGAGATCTCAGGTGAATTATTGCACTTGGATGCAGGAACAGCATAGATTTAAGCTGACATCTTTCCTTTTCTTGTCCTGGTATCTTTAGTTTTCTTGATCATTGTCCTTGAACCCTGAACTATATAGTGTCAGAGGGCACATTAGAGTCTACCTGTCCAGTACCAGAAGAGAACTAAACCTAAAGATCAAAAGGATATAATTTAACAATTGGCATTATAGTTCAAATCTCTTTTGCAAAATAATGTGAAGGACTTCATTTTCAGGCCAGTATCAGAGTAAAATATCAGAAGTCTAAACCTTAAAAAATGTAGTAAAATAAGATCTTTGTCCTCCAAACAGCTCTAGTTTGGGTATCTTACAAGTATCTGAAATGCCAAATACAAGTCCCTGGAATGTCCCCAAAGTGGTCTGTGAATATGTAATTACAGAATCACAGACCACTTTGGGGATATTCCAGGAGTTTTTATTTGGCATTTCAGAGAGATACAAGCTTTCTTAATTTATCAGAAACAATGCCAATGGAACTGGAATGTCAAGAAGAAGCAACAAGGCATGTGAACTGTGTTACCTGGTGATGCCAAATATGTTAGAGTAGTTTGTGGCTTCTTATTTTCTAACATTAAGTGGCTTTATTGTTTATGTATGAAATAAACTGGTAATGTTTTAGCTATGTTCACCACGAAATTTGTCATTAAAATGTATGCCTCTTCAATGAAAATTGCACTTTACACTTATTTCAAAGGGTCTGCATCGGAAATTGTCAGCGTGGCCCTTGCAACGCTCTTCTGGGAGCCCACAGTCTGTGCCAAAAAAATAACCCTCAGAGAAATGGCAGCCAGATTTCCACCACTGGGGCCCCATAGACTAGGATTACTCATTTAGGGATTTATACAGGAGCAATGGTTGCTACATCTGTCTTAGAATGAGGGCTGCCCCCACTCGCCCCGCAGTGTCTCTGACAGCATGAGAGCATTATTTCTCAGTGCCACCTTCTAGCATTGCCTTATGAAGAATTTGTATGTTTTGAGTTTTCCGTCATGGCAGGCGTCCAGCAGTGCTGTACTATAAACCTGCCACAAAGAGTGAAAAAACTGCAGTTTTCAAGTTCAACTGGGGGCCCAGACTGATTAGCTCAGACAGGCCGAACTTCTAAAGGTTAGGGAGTCTGAACCTCAGCTGATGCACTGAGCACCATCAAATTATGTACGACTAAGGAGGTAGCAAACATTTTAAAAGACTAATTACTTGAGAAGGTTGTGGAGGGTGATTAATACACTCAAATCCTTTATTAGAGTTCTCTTGAGGAACCCTAATGAAATAACAAATTCAGAGAGAGGACAAATTATTTTCCTTTTTTGGCAAGTAGTTATTTGAGCAGAACAATGCTGCCAGCTGAAGGCATCATTAAAGGGATGGCTTACTGTTGCACACCAAAACCCCTACTGTGATAAATGGCAAATAAAACACGTCTTTCATCCACACATCAAGGCAGTTGAGGATGAGTGGAGCAGGGCTACCAGGATCAGGCTCTTGGCGTTACCAGGCACAAATGGCCTGTAGAGGGCTCTCAAGGACCTCTGCTGAGCCTCCTAGCCCAGTTTCACGGGCTGCAGCTGGAGGTTTTCTAAGGTCACCGAGGTCCGTCTCAAAAGAGCTAAACAAAAGGATCCTTCAGCATAAGCATGGTTTTTTTTTTTTTCCTTTTCTATGGCCTTGCTGTTTCTATGTACTATCTCTAGCCACAACTTTGCCTGCATTATTTGCTTTAGCAAACAGATGTTAGAAAGTCACTGCTAAATATAAGCCTTCCCTGTAACAGTCATTGTGAAAAAAAAAAAAAAAAAAGGAAAAAATGCAACAAGCTTGGAATAGGAATGAACACTTTCAGTATTTTTTGCTTACTGTCATCTTTGAGGCAACGGTTCTATAGACACACAGAACACAGATTACTTGTTTATATTTAGTTAGCTCATTTTGTTCAGTTCCTAGAATGATCTGGGATGTGCAGGGACACAAATATTACATTGAATATCATTCTTAAAAGCTGACTTTGCTGCAGCATGAGTGTAATTTTTGGCACGTAAAGTGAATAGCAGAACCAGCTACACAGATTACTTATTAAGGTGCTTGTATTAAAACCCAAAACCAACCTACAAACAAGAGCTATACAGGTACAAGAACATGAAGCCTACAGCAAATTAAATTTACATATATATTTCATGGCAATGAAACCCTTGTGAGTTAATAACATGTTTTAATTGCTTGCAGCCATGGTTTTCTTTTGTAAGAATATGGCCTGTACTGGAGGAAGAAAAATGCCCTTTCCCTTTTGACAATAGCTGTGTTTTAAATCCAGAATTCTCGCTGTGATTATCTCTTCATGTAGATTTGGAAAATTCAGAAGGAACAGATTATTACAGCAAACTTACTTCCTGTCTTTCCTTGTCTGGTTATACTGAAAGGAAGAACCCTCTAAAATTAGGATAATTGGGCTGTTTTTCATTTCTAGTAGATTTCCTTTATGGAAGGGGACATCCTGTAGCAGTCCTTGATGGCACCTTCTGGCATTACTTGTTTGTTTGCCTTTTCAGGAAAAAAAGGTTTTTTCTATTTTATTACCTTTACTTCATGTTCCTATTTCCTTTCCTTGTAATACCATGGTGGCTTTAGCTAGGACAAAAGTTATATATGAAAAACTTACATCCTGTTTTTGTCCTAGTATGCAGAAATACAGCTGTAGAAGTAGTCTTGTAGTTTTTCTTTCTTACAGGATCTCTGAATAAGCCATTCAATGTACTACTTGGTTCTATTTTCCTTAACTGTATTGGCAGCTGCCACTGAGTTTCTGAAGCTGAATTTGCTGGGACTGTGCAGTAACCACTGGAAAGAAAATACATGATATTAAGAGAGAGAATTTTTGGAAGCTATGACCATGTCACCAGGTGTTAGAGACTGCACATCTCAAGGCACTGAATGACGTGTGCAAAAACCCCAACACTCTTCAGGTGTTCCCAGCTTTATAGACCTTTACTACTTTTTCTTGTCTTTAGGTTAGCTCAGGGTAGAGAACCATTGCTCTCCATGTTAAATGGCTGTGAGCAGTGAGATCTGTATGTGGTAAGACTGCCAGGCCCATGTACAAACTGTTTCTTTGGACTGCTATATAAGCATCTGTAAGTACCTACTGACTGGTACTGTTGAGAAGCTTTTCAGTCCTAAGTCTGCAATATTGTTGAATTTTATGCAAAATCTCTAATCTCCTGGAGTGGGGGAAACAAAATTCCTTTAAGCAGGCAAGTGCTGTACATGTGAGGAGAAATAGTAGACTTTTCTTATCTGTCATTGCTCAGGAGTCATACAGCACATGCCACTGCTGGAGCCTGGGAGACAGAGCAAGGCAGTAGCTAAAGTTTTCTGAAAGTGTTACAGTATATTTAAGTTTTCCTGGACATGTTCTGGTTATTTTGGGCAGAGATTTTCTATACAAGGATTTTGAAGATCTAATGTATTTTTCCAGGCCCTAGTAAGTCATAATCCACCAATCAAGAACCACACGTGGAATTCTTCAATATACTGCAAACCAGCTCCATATGCATCAAACCATCTGCAGATGTGCAATGTGGTTTGTTCTGTGCATGTCCAGGAAGTTCAACATGTCCTAAAAATTCTGGGTTTACTGTGCACTTGTAAAAGATATATGCAGATAGATTTCCACACCAGATGTACTGAGATGCTGTGCACTGACAGTGAGAAAGATTATATTGGAAATTTTGACTCTGCAGAGCTTTGATCTGAAGGATATTCTAGCCTTCTGTGTTTCAAGCACTAGTCCTCCATGTCATTTTCTCTAGGCATTCCATGAAATGTCAGAAGTCACCAGTAAGGCCCTAATACCAGTGGAGCTGACTAACATCCATAGTGTCTGGATACTGTCAAAGGCACAAAGGTTCAGATTCATGGTGTTTCTTCCATTCAATGCACATTACCAAATACCTTCCTGGGCATTATGCCCCACTGTCCTTGCTAGATCACAGAGAAATGAGCATTGCTTCCTGGAAGCATCTTCTCTTGGGACAGGACCAGGCATGTTAGACGACGCTTTAGGAGGTGCCAGTCCAACCTGCTGCTCAAAGTGTGGTCATCCTGGCCAAACGACTCAGTTTGGTCTTGAGAGTAGTTTGGTGTTGAAAATGTCTGAAGAATGAAAAGTTTCTATTCCTGAAAACATCGCTGCTCCAGACTGTAAATCCCAAGCCTCGGCCTCTCCTCATGGAACATGAAGTGCTCTATCTCAATGCCATCCTGGTCCTCCTGGTCCCCCACCACTAAATTCACTGATCAGTTCACTGATCGGTTGTGTGCTCTGGGGTTTCCAACTGTACATGGTTTTTCAGAGCTATTAAAGGCCATGGCGTAAGAGTTACAGTCCCTTCCCTGATGGGTGTGCTGCTTGCTGATGCAGTCCAGGAGGCTGCTGTTTTTCCTTGCTGCCAGGACACACACAGTGGTTCATGCTCAGCTGTCTGTGTCAGGGCACAATGAGGGCTGGTTGTTCCCTGAGGAACAGAAGGCTGAAATTTGAGCTCAATGCCTGGGCTTGCAGGGCAGAGCCTCTCCAGCCAGTGTGTGTTCCCCACTACAGGAGTAAGGTGAGTGGGGCAGGCCTGGGGATGGTGCCCAGCCTCAAGCACAGCCTGGTGGTGGCCAGGCAGGTCCATGGTGACAGGGCAGGTCCTAGGTCAAGCTGGGAAATCAGTCGGAGCTTAGCTGGTTTGTCCATCAGGTGAGGTTCAGGGGGCCATGGACAGGCACAGGCACAGGCCTGGATGGTCAGTCTGTGATCAAGAGAGAGAGAGCCTTGACTGAGAGCAGCTCCCAAGAGTCAGAGGGTGGGAAGTCCTGCTGTGTCTTCCTACAGCTCCTTTTCCACTAAAGCTCTGCTCAGCCCGCTGGCCTCAAACGCAGCCCCTCTGGCACCCAAACCCTGGGAGGGCTGGGGAGTGCATTCAGGATACTGACAGCTGTCTGTGGAACCCCCAGATCCTTTACAGAAGAGCTTCTCCCCAAACAGGCAGTCTCAGCCTGTACAGCTGAGTACATCTTTCTATCCCATGTACAGGATTATGGATTTATCCCTGTTGAATTTCATAAACTTCCTGCTGTTGCATTACTCCAGTTTGGATAGGTGCTTCTGCCCTGAGATGGTGACCCAATGATCCATGGAGCACTTTGCTGTCATCCACAGACTGCATGGGTGTGAATTCCATCTCTTCCAGACCAGTGACAAAGATACTACACTCAGGTAGTAGCCGTACAGACCCTTAGAGAACGTCATTTGTAACGAACCTCGAAGCGTGAACCATCAGCTCCATGATCTCACCAATGTTCAGTGCACTACCTGTCCATGCAGACCAGCATCACAACCTGGATAAAACAGTACTGTAGATATGCTTATCTAGAGTCCTTTTGAAGGTCAGTGAGTGACATCTACCAGTTTCTCATCAGCTACAGAGCTAGTTATTTATCACAGCAGACAATCATATGAAGTGTCTCATGACCACACAACAACTCTACTTCATTCCTTACTTGCTGTCTTTTGGACACTTGATAAAAGATTAACTAATGAGTGTTTAACCATTTTTAGCCATGTTATGTGTATTTTATTCCTCTAATATTATCTTCAGAAAAATGCATGAGGGAAAAAGAAGGACAGGAACAGATAACAAGGGAACATCTTGTGATAAGCTTGTTAAACTTCTAGATTTAATAAAGAATACAACAACATGGCTTTATGGATCAGATGCTCTTGCATTCATAATTCAGAGATTAAATGGGAACATTCTTCTTATTTCAAAAGGATAGGATAATCACTTGCTATTTTATATGCTCAAGTTTTGAATTTTATTTTAGAGACTTTGAAGAATATTCCTCCTTCAGCCTGAGTGGCTTTTAATTTCACTTTGCAAACCTAGAATTCTAAAAAATGCATAACAACGTCTCCATCTCTTGTAGATCTTCTGTACTAACTTCATCATAACAGCGGTGATCTAAAGCCCATTAAAGTGGGTACAATTCTTCTTTTAACGTAAGTCATTTACAGATCAAGCAGTAACTGACAAAGCATGCTAACTTCATTTTTAATTCTTTTACCTGTGGCTTTCTGATGAGAATGTACAAAGCCATATACAGGATGTAAAAGAAAAATCTGTGGTAAATAGCAGCTTCCCTTCATGTCCCAGATGCCTGAGCATAGACTATTGTTCTTGAATTACTTGTTATAGAAATTTAATTTTAATGTCTGTATAATAGGCTTATTGTCTAAAAGTTCTTTTGAGTGTTTGATACCTGATTGCAGGCAGAAATCTGCTGTCTAGTTGTGAGTTACCATGTTTGCCATATGTTGATTATCTGGTTAGAATAGTAAAGTTCAGACTACTAACATCATGTGTGAGTCTGGAATATAATCAGGAAGACTGTAGATATCTTACAAACAGCAGACAGAAAAACAGGACAAGGCATTTTAAAAAGTGTTAAGCTGCTCAGGGTAATCAGATCCAGTTAGCTCTGTAGTGCTGTGCCTGAGCTAACAAGCCCTGTGTAGAAGAGGGACTTAATTGTTTAAACAACACTAAAGCCACTAATTGCACCAATAGCAGGTGATTCTTGTCTGGTGAAACAGCAATAAGTGAATAGTATCTGCACATGGCCAAGAGGATGACTGCTGAGTATTGACTATATAAACCAACCATAAATTCCCAAAGTAGTGTCCTGAGGAATATTATGTTACTTCTACCTTCAGTGGTTTGGGAGTTATTCTAGAGAAATATACATTACCACATGTATATGGCAAAAAGGTTGAATTTCTGCTTTGCTGGATTATCTTCAGAACTTGAAACACTAACAGCACTGGGTCCTCAGTCCCTAGCCTGGTACCATTCCAGAAATTCAGGCAGGAATCCAGTGAGATCTTGTCAACAGCAGATATACTGGGATAAGTGTTTGGGTTCAAAAAATCATCACATACCAATTAGATATTTTTAAATCGAAAATTCTCATCAGCAGTACTGGTGATCTCTTCCAGCTCACTAAGGGTAATTCCAGTACACAGTTAATGTTGCTAATGTGTTCTTCATAAGGAATTTCAGGAAACTGCCAGTTTTTGTTTTTGTTTTTGTTTTTTTTTTTTTTTTCCTAAAGCAATGTCCAATAATACTTTTGATACAAATATATGAAAGTACAAATTTATATTTGCCTTTAGCAAGTATTTCTATGGACAAAAATCAAAGTATGTCTGAAACTAAGTTACTTCGGTTAGAGTGCAGAACATCTTTTTTTGATGCTAACACAACTATAGCACAAAACCACTGGGTTATTTTACTATAGGACAAGTCATTTGAAAACAAAACCAACAAAAACCACCACACAATTCTGTCTGGGTTTAGATTAATGTTTCAAATGAATACCAAGGGATTATGACTTCTGGAATTTATTATAGTTGCTACCAAAATGTAGCAACAGTCTGAAACCCAAAGCTCTTTACCATTTCTAAATTTTAACTCAGCTATGAGTTCATCGCACTTTCCTAATGATGTTATAGTTTGGCACTGGCTTTGACTAGTTCCTTTTCTTTTGTCTTATAGAGGCAACTGTGTAGCACTCTTTTGATGTAAATTCAAATAGCAGGCTTTCTGTGACAGCTGCTTGTAGATGTGAAGGCTGTCAATGCTGTCAATCCCAGTGCCACAAAGTTTTCTTCTTGCAGCAAAGCACTGGATAAAAAATTCCTGATGGAGCCACTCCAGGTTGCTGTGTATGCGTCAGACCATATTAGGAGCCTTGGGAAATTCTTCAATTTCCCTTAAGCTCAACAAATTGCTATATCATCTCGCTTTTAGAACTTCATAGAATATCACAGAATTGTAGAATGGTTTGTTCAGTGGAGGTTCCTTGTTAATTTTGCATTGAAGTCAGGGTAAAAAAAAAATAGGGGCAGGACACAACAGCAGTGGATTTTACAAAGGCTAATCAAAGCATGTTTTTACCTTGCAGTGAAGTGTGGTGTTAAGTCTCAGGATAACCACTGTATAAACCAGGGTTTCCACACCTATTGACATGTTGGCTCCAGACTTGAAAACTACAGTTCACTCCTGATGCTATTTGGCTGCTTTGGGGTTGGGCTGCTAAAATTCCTGAATTCTGGTTTGGGCCAGTTCTGCCTTAGATACTACATTCCTAGACAAGTATTTTTTGTGTTAATTAGTACAAGGGATAAAAAAAAAGAAGAGAGAGATTACTTTCCTTATTTTTCTGACACACAGTATATTTTGACATACTTATGCACATTGATATCTTCTTTTCTCCTTTTTTTTTTTTTTTTTTTTTTTTTGGCTTCTGCTATAAATATTTAAGGGTGTCTGTGAAATGAAGAATGGAGAATTTAGGTTACCTGTGTTACATTTTGGAAAAGTCCTAGAAATTCTCTCAGAAGTTCCTGTCTATAGGGTGTACAGAAAATTTCCCTTTGCTGTATTTTTTTGCCTACAAATCACACTGCTTAAAGTTTCCTTTAATCTTGTTTCATGTGAACTTAAAATGCAAAATAATCTCTCTGCAAACAAGCCTTTAATGACTCCTCTCCAAGCTTCAATTTTTTTTTAACAGCTGCTATTTGTATCCTTCTTTTCCCAGCCTCATTGCTTCAAACCCAAATCTGTATTTCCTGTTAAGTCCTCCTGTACAAACAGAGTCTCCAGTGGTCCTCTTGCTTTGAGGAGACTGTAATACCATCCTTGCTGACATATGGTTTATTCCACAGCTAAATGGTTGGTTATTAACATAAGAGTTTCATGCTAACTCTGGGATTTATAAGTTCTACCAATGGATTTCCAAAATCATCACGCAAAGAAAATAAGAAAGACAAAAACACTTTATAGGCTCAAAAGGACTAGCAAATGTCTAGTAGCCATACACGTCAGAGCACAGATTTTTACAACCAACTTGAATTTATCAGATGTTTTTAATAATAGCTGTCTGTATACAACAGCTGAAACATCCTAATGGACAGAGTTAGATTTTTTTCATACTTGCTTTCAGCAAATTGAAATGAATGAAAGAGAAGCAGAGAAAGAGATATTTTATATCTGAGTGAAAAGAGGAGACCCCTTATTAGATGATTTTAAAATGTTGGAGAAGGTCTTGTGGCTAATCTAATTTCTATGAAAAACATTAGGACAAACTCTATTAGAGCTAATACCTTAACCTCCCTCTGCCTTCATTCCTTATTGTCTGAGAGTGCTTTCAATTGTGCTGTGAGGGAGCAGCCCAACTGCTGATTCATAGAGTGAGCTTTGGCACCAGCCTCTTGACTGCTCTTAGGACTTGCACATGAGCACTGGAAGAGAATAAAAGGCTGTGTTTGGCAACCCACACTCCTTTAAGCCATGCAATTCAAATCCATGCCCAGTACATCTGAGCAGAGCACATGAGTGGTTGAATGGGGGAGGATTGAAGCGGCAACACTGAGCTCAGGTGTTCCAGTAAGAAAAGCATGGCATTGAAGAGTAAACCCCTCATATTTTTGCTTGATTTCATCTCAGACTTGCTGGAGGTTTGAAAGAAAATTGAAATTCCTTTTAAAGAAGCTTATTTGGATCTACCTTACAACTCTCAGGTATTGACAATGGCTCCAAAACCTACATGATTTTCATGACCACTGGAAATATATTTCTTTAATTAGCCTTTATTAATTCTAGAAGTTACATTTACATTTTTTTATAATTTATATAAATTATTTGTATTATTTAAAATTAATTTATTACTGAAACTGCAGTTCTTGCTCAAAGTTAAGGGAAAATAAATCCGTATTTGATATTTAAGACTGAGTTTGTACATGATTCCTTACCACTATTTTGAAAGAGGTGTGAAAAAATATTGAATTAGAAATTTCAGCTAGCCAAACCAAAACCCAAAAAACAAAGAAACAAAAAAACCCCCGCAAAATACACAAAACAATAACAAAAAATGCGCACAATTATCAGCTACAATGACTTCAGAGTGCAGCTCACAGCATAATTGCTGGGTTAAGAAAGATCCTGGGTGGTTGGTATAGCTGTCCAACCCAGGACAAAGTATTTTAGAGACTCACTTGTGCACACGAGTCAGTTTAGCTTTAAACTAAAAAACTTTAACCTTGCTTATCTGCTTGGGTTAATTAGCCCAAATTAGGGATAATTAGTGAGCTAGCTCAGGTGAAACAATATCCTGCTGCAACTATCTACTTTCTGGTTCTGAACCTGGTTTCCCCTGAGGCAACTCAGTGCACTCTGCTGAGCTGTGTGGTGAGAGCTTGCCCTAAATAACTCATCCAGGTTCAGCTGAGTACAGTTCAGAGCCAGGAATAGAACTGCCATCAGTTGACTTCATGACCTGCCTGAAACCCTGCTATTGTTGGTTTTCTCAGAGTTCTGGATTTTATTTTTAAAAAGCCTTCAACTTTTCAGCTGAGCAGCTTGAGGCATAAAGAGGTCAGATAATGGCACTACTGGGAGTAGCACCTGGTATCCTTTGGAGAGACTATTCCCAGCTCTTTGGCTCTGAGCAGCAGAACATGCAGCCTCCTTCAGACTTACTCCAGAAATGATCTAAAAATACAACAGTGCCAGGTTTGTTTTGAGCCCACACATAAGGAGTTTATTTGAAGGCACCCTCAGGCAGCCTTTTCAGTTATGAAATAAATTCTGAAGCTGCTCTGCTGTGGCTGAGACTTTTTAGATAGTCTCCATGTTATACAGTAAGTTGTACATAATTTTAGTTGCTGTTTAAGGTTCCAGAATGTGGCAGTTGCCTAGATCTGTAAGATAAGCTGGCATTCTTCTTCCCACGTATTTATGCATTCTGCTAATTGCAGCTCCTCCTCCCTTATTTTTTTTCTTTTTTTTTTTCTTCTTCTTCAATTTCTCGTCTTTTCTCCCCACAACCTGTTGGGAAAAGGAGAGCTGACAGAAGGCAAGAAAAGTTAGTGTAAGCTCCATTACAACCAGTGCCTGTTGATGCTTGCTGTTAAATGAAGTGTGGAGCGGATTGTTACTGGCCCTTTTTTTTTTCTTGTGAAGAATTAGCTTTTTTCCTTTTATGATAAAACAGTGATTCACATACACATGTTCAGATCCAGACGCTCAGCTTTATATATTCTGTTTCTGATCTCAATTGGTGAGGTTTATTTACAAGTAAGGGTTAGCAGACTGCATAGCAAAAAAGATTTCATAACTGTTTTCTGTTTTTTGCTGGGTCCAAGGTAGCTGAAGGCTAAAGCTGTATGTTTATCTACATTACCTGGTGTAGTGGCTTAGTAATTTTTTCACTGGTGCACTCAAGAAACATATGGTCTTATTCATCTTGAAAAATAATAGGAAAGAAGCATTGGGCATGATGGCCAAATATATCATCCATTAAGTAACAGGTAAGGTCTCAAATTGTGGTGTCTACATTGTGGATGAGATGTTGAAATACTATATCTGGATAGAAATTTATTCAGTTTAAGGATATATTTGGATTTAGGCCTATGCATAAATCAGCTAAAAAGTCACAGATTTCCCTGTTTTTGCTAAAGAGAGATGGACTATAAGCCTATGTCCCCTAAACTCCATATTTTATACTGAAGTTCTGCTTCTGGATATCCCAGAATGCTGGAAGAACAGACAATGACTCAAGTGAATCTTACTGGAAGATAACATACACAGTATTCATAATTAATAGAGGAGGAAGAAATAGTTTGGACAAATCTAAAGAATTTACCCAACCTCACTTTTAAGCAAGCCTATAAAGTATTTAAGTGGAAGAATAATGAAAGCTGTGAAGTTTTGTGGAAAAGAAAGTAAATATTAAATGAGTTTGTTGTAGGTAGATGGTACTAGTTTAGCTAGGTGTTGTTCATTTACAAAAGAGCTGTTAGTAGGCTTTATCTATCTATAAAAAGGTAAAGCCAATGCTGTGGTACCAGCCAACAAAAGGGATTAGTACTAAGATTGGAAAGTAAACCCCAGACTGGTCGAAAAGGATGACACCAAGTTACCATTATGAAAAAACCTGAAGAAAGTTATGACTGAAATTTCTCAAACTCAATCTTGGAAGCATTACTTAATACTTTCACTAGTTTTCTTTTTGTGCTGAAGTCATTAATTCTTATAAATAGTATTGAACACACAAAATTAGTAATCATCATCAAATCAAAGGTGTGCTGGGATATCTTGAAGAAAGAAATATAAAGAATTGAGGTAACTGAAATGGGATAAAATATTAAAATACAGAAGGCAGTCTCTGTACTGAAGAACTAAAATGAATTTCTGTTCAGGATGATCAGTGGACTAGAGGGCACATTTTACAATAGCAAATAAAAAGATCTTGGCTTAAACTCACAGAGTGGAGGCTGGGACAATTGCTCTCTAAATGCATCAGAGGGGAATAAACAGAAGTGAGGGAGGAGAACAAATTGATCTAAAGGATATTGCTGGCACAAAAACACAGGTTCATTATAAAATTTAAGTCAGAAATTAAAGGAACTATCAGAGGAATGAGGAATGTCCTTCTGATAGAAGTAATGGAATCAACTTCATTGAAGTAGAATCTACTTAGTTTATAACAGTAATTCTATGACACGATTGTCTGTAATAGCAAACAGCTAGAACATGTGAGTCAGAAGGCCTCAGAGAGTCTTATGCCCAACCTCATCCTCAGCAAGTGCTGATATTTCTGTCTAGAAGTTCACTGAGGGGAGAACAAAATGATCAACCATCACTGGTTGTAACCTGTCTATACAAAAAATGTACACAGCTTTTTTCATGTGGTGTTAAATTTCACATTCATGGACTTCCCTAGAGGCAGGATGGGATCAAGGCAGAATATTACCTTGAAATAAATAATAAAAAAAGGATCTGAATTTTAATTTGATTCAAAAACCCCTCATAAAGTCAGTCAGTTATGGGAGTAATGCCTGTATTTGAGAATAGACACAAATTATGTCAGAGGACATATAATAGTGTAAGTCAATCTTGCACTTTATATAATTACTTTTTCCTATTGAGAAAAACTGTATCATGTCTAGGGTTCTGTCCATTATGTTCTACTTATCCTTCATCCTTTTTCTTATTTTCCCACTTCCCCCTCCCGACCTCAAACGCTGTTAAAAATGTTGGCTCTGATCTTCTACGGATGGGCTGAGGACATTAAAACATTTAGCTTTTTTTATTTTTTCTTGCATTGAAAAGTCAGAATAAATAGAAATCACAAAAATAACTGTGATTTTATGTGTCTTTGCCTATTCAGTACCTGTATCATTGTGTATCAGGTTGCTTGTATTCTGAAAGGATAGAAATTAATAACCCCTTTTTTTTCACCTTGGATGAAGCAGGTTTTGTTTTTTTTTGTAGAAACTAGTCATATTATGCCACCTAAAAGTGGCAGAAAAATCAGAACTAGTATCAATAGCTGCTGCTGAACAACATTTATTCTATGGCTAAAAAAGGATTTTGGTTTTAAATATTGTCAATCTGGCAATTTCTGCATGTCATACATTGACCTTTTCTGTAGAGCTTTAATCATTTATTTCCTCTTTTAAATGTAAAAAATGTCCAGCCTTTTTCCTCAGTTTGATTCAATGTTTAAAAAAAGAAAAGCAAAGAAAAAGGGTGGATCTACCTGTCAGTACATATGCATTGACCCTTTGGTGCTCTCTTGATCTTTATGAGCTGGCAAAATAAGAAATCAGAACTATGGTACTACACAAACACTGGTAAATGCAAGATATTTAAGATTTTTTTTACCTTCACCCTTCTACTTTCATTCCTCTACCATTAATGTAATTTTGAGTTATGCTGTTTTTATGACTACAATTACCTTATTTTTTTGTGATATATGGTTTACTGAAAGTAGTGACCTAAATTGTTCAAATGCACCAAAACATTCTATATTTCATGACAAACATACTAAAACTATCTGTTTACATACACATTTTTTAAGATACACATATGTAAAAGTAATTAAAAATAATTTAAGGGTTTTAAAAATGTTTCAAGTTTTTCATATGTTTTAAGAAATTTTAGCTTGGGGATGCCAAAGAATTCATTCATCTTCTCTCCTCTTCAAACATAAAGGAGAAATGATGATGGGAAAAGAAAAATCTGAAACTGTTGTTGCCATGCAGAACAACCTCTTAATTAACAATACAGTATTAACTGATTTACGTGTCTCATCTTTCAGGGGATTTATGTTAGTATCTTGAAAGGAAACATGTGCAAAAATTCACTATTCTGCCTAGTTTTTATTCTTACATTTCATATTTTCCCAACTATGTACAGTAATTTTCAGAGAGACAACATTCTGATCTCAGAGGTTTCACTGTGAATGGGAGATGCAGGCATTACCTTCAAAGGATGTTAACATATTACTTGAAATGCCATGAACTAAAAAAGACAAAGATCAGCTGCTAGCTAGAGCATTACAAACTCAAAAAGTTTGAATTTATCACAAGAGCTGAATAGAAGGAAAAAAATCCCAAACTGTTTTACAAGACTTGATTTATGATAAATCATATAAATTGAAAACTTTTTTTAACAAAATGAACCTTCTGCTATTTCTCATATTTGTTCTCAGTACCCTTACAAAATAATTTTTGAAGGAGACAGCCTTTAGTAAAACTAAATCCTAACACTGGACAAAAATGTGCACTCTGAACAATACTTATGCAGTCTCTGCAGGAAAAACCAAGTGTCTAACAGCTGAAAATTTTTTGTGCTAATTTTCATTAACCTTGTAGAATAAGTAATTAACTGTTCTCTCCTATACAAGCTCACTGTCTACATTTCAGCAGACTGTGTTTATAATTAAAATATATAAGGTACACAGTGTAAGAGGTTATTAATTTTTAGTGATATCCAACCAATACTGTAATTGAAATGTGTTTGATAAATGAATGCAGTGCACCATCTTATGAAATGAAAGACTTGTGCATTATGGGACTTTTTGAGTAAATAAGTTTGTGAAAAAGTAAACATAAGCTACAGAGCAAATGCTTGTAGCTGTGTAGGTGTGTGGTGACACTTGCGCTCTGAACTATTAAGCCTAATGGTTATACTGGCAGAAACATTGCCCTTATATAAACTGGGAATACTTCTGGATTCAGTCCAGATGAAGACTGAGCATAATGCTTTTTGCTGGAATGTGAGAAGAGTCAGCAGCTCTAGGAAAGGGTTTGGAACAATGTTTAAGAACACTTAATGATCTAGTATACTAACAGTACACACATGAAAGTTGTAATTGTGCTGACATAATAAACATGTGATACATAAATATTGAGAACACTCTGTTCAGGGACACTTGAGAATGTTGCGTGCTGATTTTTTTATAGAAGATGGTATAACGTGAGAGAATGCTGTTTCCAAACTCTTTATTAATGCAGCTGTTCAAGATGATCAACTCCATATTAAAGCCTAGTGAAATCTAGTAAAATCTAGATAAGTAAAAATCTCAGGGTTTTTTGTTGCTATAGCTGCTCCAAAGTATTAGGGATACAACAAAACTGACTTTTGGAGGCAAATTTTGTTTGGTTGTATTTTGGGTGAGGTTTTTTTTTTGTTTGCTTTTTGTTGACACAACAGAGATCTGACTTGTGGTAGGCTTCCAGGCACTGACACTGTAAAAGAAATAACCGTTTTGAGCAGAATGGTTGGCAGGTATTTGGGATACCCCAGATTATGCTCAGAAAGAGGAGAATATACTCCTAGTGCCAAACTTTTTAAATGCACATCAGTGTATTAGGAGGAATGTCAAAAGTCCAGTTCCTTGCACAAGAAGACTCAAACATTAAGATATCGGTCACAGGTTTTCCTCATTCCAAGTCATTTACTGAATGATCTCTAAATATATAAATGGAAATATATAAATGGATGGAAACTTTTAGCTGAGGAATCTTCTAGAAGAGTGAAGGTTAGAACGTCATGCTTGTTTCAATTAAGGAAAGTGGTAAGATTACTTAACCTTTTAAGAGGGCAGAAAAAGTTCATAATTGCCTCTTAGGCTTTGCAAAATTTTCACAGAAAGCCATGGGAGTAAGAAATTTAGAAATGTATTGGTTTTGCATGGCCTGGTTTTTCATAGCGGAGGGCCACAGAGGTGGCTTCTGTGAGAAGCTGCTGGAAGCTTCTACTATGTCCAGCAGAGCCAGTCCCTGATGGGTCTGAAGATGGACATGCTGCTGGCCAAAGCTGGGCCAATTAGAGATGATGGTAACACCTCTGTGATAACAGATTTAAGAAGAAATCAAAAGAAAACTTGTGGTGGAGTTTTAATTGTGACTAGACTAGAGGGGAATGAGAACATATGAGGAGAACAACTATACAGACCAAGGTCAGTGGAGAGGGAGGGGGAGGAGGAGCTCCAGGTGCCAGAGCTGAGATTCCCCTGCAGGCCGTGGTGCAGACCATGGTGAAGCAGCTGTGCCCCTGCAGCCCATGGGGGAGCATGGAGATGCAGAGATCCACCTGAAGCCCATGGGGGAGCTTGGAGATGCAGAGATCCACCTGAAGCCCATGGGGGAGCTTGGAGATGCAGAGATCCACCTGCAGCCCATGGAGAAGCTCCATGCCAGAGTGTGTGGATGCCAGAAGGAGGTTGTGATCCAGTGGGAGATCCATGGAGAGAAGGGCCCTGCTCCCACACTGGAGCAGCCTGTCTTTAAAGGACTGCACCCTGTGGAAGAGTGACCCATGCTGCAGCAGTCTGAGGGATGCTGTTTCCTGTGGGATGAACTCATGTTGCAGCAGTTTGCAGAGAGGCATTGCCCATGAGATGGACTCACGCTGGAGAAGTTCATGGAGATCTCTCTCCCACGCTGCAGCACGTGAATGATGACTCCTCTCCCTGAGCAGCAGTAGAAACAAAGAGTGATGAACTGACTTCAACCCCCATTCCCATCTCCCTGTGTTGCTGGGGTAGGCATAGAGCTGGGAAGGAGGGAGGGGTGGGGGGAAGGTGTTAAGTGCTTGTTTTACTTCTCATTACCCTGCTCTGATTTTGTTAGTAATAAATTCACTTTATATGTCTAAGTTGAGCCTGTTTTGCCCTTGATGGTAATTGATGAGTGTTTTCTCCCCAGTTCTTATCTCAACTCATGAACCCTTTGTTAAATTTTCTCTTCTCTGTCCAGCTGCAGCAGGGGAGTGAGCGAGGGGCTTTTGTGGGTACCTGGTGTCCAGTCAGTGTCAACTCATGACAAGAAGGTTTAATTTTAAATAAAAGAACCAGGCCTTACCCATTACAACCTGGGAATGAGATAGACTGGCATAATTAGCGATCCTATTGCAGTTTATACCAGCAGAAGCCTGGTCCCTGAGCACAAAAGCTAGTAAAACATCTCCAAATAAAAAGATATATTGCAGCAGTAGAAGAAGGAGACAGGAACTCCGTGGTGAATTCTGACCATAACTCCCTCTGTAATGTTGCATGAAAAATTATATTTGTCTGGACAAAATAGAAAAAAGATTGTCTGATATACAAAGATAATTTTCACACAGGTAAAAAATTATTAAGGAATGTTCTTTGGACCTGTAAAGATTTACAAATTTAGTAAAGGGAACTTTGATGTGCTGTCCACTATTCTAATTCTTCATATTTTGAATAAGTCAATAATATGCCTTACGAATGATAGAGGTTAAGGATTTTGAGCTTGATTTTATGACTATTTAGCCATACGTATGCCTGTTTAAAATGCAAATACAATTGCATGCATAGTTCCTACATGTAGGCAATTACCTTAACAGATATAGAGACAGCATAATTGTATCTGCAAGTGTGCATAATTTGCTGTGTCTGTGAATACAGTTATCTGATTTATTCATGTAACTGCAATAATTGCATATGCAAATACTGCTATGCCTGAATTACCTGAGAAATTTAGCCTGACGTGGGTTTTGTGACTTCCTTTGATTTTATTATCTAATGAAAACAAGCAGTGTGTAAAACAATGAATAGGTGATAAAAGTATCTTACATTGTTAAATTCTAATTCATTCCACATGATTATATTTTCCATGTTCTAAACATAATACTTAACTCAAGACCATTGTTAAAATGTTAGGTATAAACAATTGCAGACTTTCCTTGTTCTGTAAACTGGACAATCTATTGGACAAAGCAATCTATTATCCTGGGGAGTTGTTTGCTAAGGCACTCCTGCACATTATGTAGGCTTATAAACATAAACTATGAAAACTGAATTTCCTAAACCTTGTTTCCCTACTAAAGAAACTGCAGTTAAAATTTTTAGCAATGTCTTTTTGTTATGGATTTTAATTCAGAAGAATTCAAAAGTGAGGAAGAAAGCATAATCAATTTTCAATTGATTTGTGGTGGTATGATATCAGGTGGGAGCTTTTTGAGATTACTTCCCCCCCCCCCGCCCCCGTGTGCATCCCATGATTGTAAATAAGAATCTGGTAAATCTTTTATTCTGGTAGAAAAAAAAATTGAAATAATATCTATCATGTCTATGAGACTCATTGTTTCTTTGCACATTTGCTGAGACATTAAATGCATTTCTAGGATGATACATTTTGCTAAAATTGCTATTTTTTCTAGGTGTTCCTCTTCTTTTATATAAATCTCATCTATACCTCAAACATTGTAAACTCATTCAAGTGAAAACTGGATCAAGTGTATTACTCTGTAAAACTTTGCATGTTTTATATTGCTTAGAAAGTGTGGTTAAAGGATGATGAGATACTTTGCTAAGTAGTTAATCCACTGTTTTACACTCAGGAAATATAATTATTCTTACCTTTATTCCCATATTATTAATTTACTTCTTCTAAATAATTTTAAAAAGAAAATTCCCAGTATTGGGTGTGAGAAAGCACTTGTCTACCAAGTCCTGATACATTTATTTTAAATTGTTACCACACTCCCTCCTTCTTTTGATATTACTGGTAATATAAGGGCACAAATAGAAAAAAACTTTCTGGAAAATAGCTTTTATGAAGCCTCAGGACATCCTTAATGTGGGAAAAACCTAAATGAATGGGAAACTAATACTAAAGATAGAGAAAAAAAAGCTATATTTGATTCTGCTGGTATATTAACATATGGAAGAAAGTATTTAATAGTCCTTTTCAGAGTCTAATTTCATCTGTCATGCAGAAGATAAAAATCTACTATCAGGCAGAGACTAGTGAAAATCTATTGGTGGGTTGTGACTATGCATTTTTCTTGGTAAATATTTTTATGTTTGTTCATTCCACTTAACACTAGAAGAGCAGTACAGAAATTCCTTGCATTACATATCCCAGATGACTTCCATGAAGTATTTAAGCCATATGAAAGCAGCTATTGTAAACCTTTCCTTTATTGTCCTATTTAAAGCCGCCAATTAAGACCAGTAAGGAAGTTATCCAAAACATTTCCGAAATTATTAGCATTCCTTTATTGCATTAAACCTAACCTACAGACAAAGAGATATGAATTACACATCAATTAGTATTTGAGTATCTCATGAGATTGATATTAGAGGAAAAATTAAAGAGAATCTCAAAATCATGCTTGCGTACTTTAACTGCTAAAAAAAGCTTTAGCCACATCTAACTGCTGGCGTGTAGAAGTGTCATTACAGTGTTCTTCAAGATCCGTATTCAGTTCACAAATTTAGTTTGGTTGCTATTCATTTGCATCCTTGTTTTATGTACATAAAGTTTTATGCCTATTTGGCAAAAACAAGCATATGCTTGACTAATTTCCCATGTAAAGATGAAAATTTGAAGGAAACAAACTCAGTGTCTGCATTTGCAGTTGTAAAACTCTTTATGCAGCTAAGTTTGTAGTGTCACCTTAGACTAATTTAAGGTATATCCAAGGAAGGCATGTGTTAGATTTTGGTGTGTACCTGCAACTGGGAATCTGAAGTGCTATGTAATTTTGCACACCCTTAGGGTGAAGGTGGGTCTGTCTGACAAACTAGTTCATCAATTATCATTCTTCATTTAAAAATATCTATGAGAAAGTGAAGTCAGCTCCCCGAGTCTGACTAGATGTGCAAAGGGTTTTAATTCAAGTAAACTCTCCATATATATTTACTCTGCTTTGCAAAAATGAAATTTTCCTATTTTCATCTAACATTTTCATAGCCACTAACCCTTCAGATTTTAAAAACTAGTTACTCTTTCAGTAACTATTTAATCTGCGCAGCTTTTTTTCAAGTATTTTAAATATTCCAAATATCCATAAAAATTACTGAAGTTTCAACGTAAGAAGTTGGTTGCAACTATTTCAAAGCAAATTCGAAAACATAAAATAAATGAAATAACATCCCTAGTTCTTCTGCTCCAGACTTGACACCTCTTTGAAAGATAAGAGTTAGGTAGAACAGAAATTGTTGAAAACTGTACAAGAATAAGGAGTTGTAATTCAAAAATGTGTGTCATCCAAGGCATCTAATGGGGCCTTCTGGCCTTGAAAATATGAATCCATGGGTATAAATCTCTGAAACATAAAATGAAATGTTATCAAGATTTTGTCAGGCAAAATATTTTGTCACTTTTCACAATGTCAGCAGCAACATTTTCCTAGAATACAATTCTCAAGAAGATGCCACTTTATTTGCAGAAAGAAGTTTTCGTTTTAGCTGGTTAATGAAGCATTGTGTTTAGAAGTGCTTCTTTTTAGTTAAGCTGTCAATCTGCTTTGCTTAAAGGGTTATAAAAGCACTTATCCATTGTGTGAATTCACGCTTCCAGGTATTTTCAATATCTGTTTTCCTCATCACCATCTAGGAGAAAAAAGAGGAATGGAAGGGAAGGCCTGAGGGACATTGCAGATGCTCTGTGATATGCTTATTTGAAGTGTGAATGGACCTTGGCATGCCCTGGCCCTTCTCCTGTATCTTATTTGCCTTTTTGACAGCATGAGGGAGACAAGAATGCCAGAAATTTTGTCTGTCAGTGCACGTCACCCAGTCTGAATTCTTACAGGAACAATGTGGAGAGGTATAACCAGATTTTAGAAAGAGCCCAGGCTTAGACTACAGCTCAAACTAAGTAGTACACCTCAAAAAGAGAATGTGGCCAGTTGGGACACAATTATAATAACACTACATAAATGCAATATGTATGAGGTCTCAAATTTAATACCATAAAGGCTTTGAGGTCTAAGAATCATCAAGAGTTTGCTGTAATGCCTGTCCAAAATATCTTGTACTTCATGCCAAGATTTATATTTCTAGACATATGTTCCTCTAGTTCAGCCCTCTTGATCAAGGTCTTTTCCCATCTGGTGGCTTCTGCATTAGGAGGTGTCAGTCATCTCCTTTTGTGCGCCTGAATCCTATCTGAAATCTTGCATTTATTCCTGCAGTGGTGGGTGGCATTGAACCTTGCAGTTTTAGAGGCAAGCAGAGCCACTTCCCCCAGCTCCTCCTTGGACACGTGATGGTGACAAGGGAGCTGGTCATCCCTACCTGAGGGAGGGTTTGGAAACTCATGTTCAAAAAGTCTATCAGACAGACAGCCCAGTCCTGTGTGTGAGCAAAACTCCAGGGAAAAGGCAGAATTCATTGTTCATACTCTTTAATAATTTTTCTGACCGACTTGACCCTCTGCTCTTTGTGCTAGCTGTGATGGTCCTGTTCCCAGCTCGTGTCCCACCCCAGCCTTCACGGTGTGTGTTGTACAGTCTCTGCTGGGTGGATTCCAGGCCCAGAGCCACAAATCCAAATCCAGACATGGCAAGGCTTCAGGCCTTGAGTCATTGTGCAGCCCAAAATCTTTCTGAGGCCAATTTGAGCACCATTTGACTGGCATTTTAATGAAAGCTTGTTTCTAGAGCATGAATGTTAAAGGTCTTGGCTTTACAATACAGCTGTTTTAAACCACACATTATGTATAAAGTATACCATACTTAAATTGTTAAATATGACACACACATATTTAGTTCTTTTTAGAACTACTGTCCTTTTAGGAAAATCTTAAACATTAGGGAAAAAAATAGTTTTGGTAATGGCATGACAGAGTAGAGATAGATATACATGTGTGCAAATTCCATCCCCCCCGACTAAGGCAAGAGAAGTCTGTTCCAGAAAACTGCATGGAAAAACCATGCTAATGTTTGAATCTCTAGAGTTTTATTAATGGAAAAAAGGAGGTTATAATGTCATTCCTTTTAAGAATAATATATAAAGGTCTTCTAAATCAGAGAAAATAGTGAAAATATATGCCTGATAATAGACTTTTCTTTTGTCTATCAACCACCTCTGATCTCCAGTGTAAAAGGCTGCAGATGTTTCTTTTTACTTCTTTTTAAATTGATCTAAGACCTGTACCTTGTTAAGAATAATACTGAAAACAATGTTAAAAATAGCAGTTCAGTTAACACAGGACAATAGCTCTTTTGTGGTTGGGTGATGGCACTTAAAAGCCCCCAGGCGCTGAGAGCAGGCATTTTAACAGTTTAAAGCAAAAAGGAAACACTGAATCATGCATTTTACCTTGATATGTCAGATGGAGAGATTTCACCCAGTAGGGCATGCTCTGGGCTGAATCAGGGATGATGCTGATCTATAACTTGGTTTTTTTTGCATTGAACTTTCCATCCAGACATATCAACAGTTATGGAACCAACCTTTTCTTTTGATAGTTTTCTTCATTAACTTTTTCCTGCCAATGTTGCAAGACTGCTCATAATTTCTCATTTGAATTTGTCTGATTTGGGTTTTTTGCCACTGGATTGGACACTGTTCAAAGAATTTCTCAAGAAGGTTTTATACCATAGATTCAAATTCCCTTTCTGTCTGCATTTTTATAAAGCAAACAGAAAGACTTGTTACAGTCTCTTACAGAAAGACATTTCCTCCACCTTTAAATATGTTTATGGCTTGTTTTCTGAACAATTTGATAATGTCATTTTTAAAAAACAGCTAGCTAGAAAATGCTAGCCTTAGCTGACTGCAGTGTTACAAGTATGCTTTTTTTTTGCCATTGCAGAAGACTGTTATGCAAACCACTGAAAATGAATGTCAAATTGCTCATCCAGCACTTCCCAGCTGAATCTCAGCTTTCCAGGATATAGTACATCATTCTGTAAGTAGTCGCATCTTTCTAGATTTTTTACTTTGCATTTAGTGGTGTTTAAATTAATTCTATGAATTTACTAAGAAATACAGGAATGCTTTATGTGATTGTCTTGGTCCACTAATTATCCATTCTTTCTGAATGACTTTGCAAAATAGACTAGAATCAATACTGTGTTTAATTCTTGATCAGTTGCAGAGATGCTGAACAACATAGTGTACTGATCACCATTAAACATTGTTCCCACACTGAAATATACCTATAGCAAATTCATAATCTGTTCAATGTACCTCTTGCTTATTTTGTATAGAGCTTCTTTATAAAGAAAAAGTGTGCCATGCAGTACAAAGTTAAACCCCAATACTCCTGACAGCTTATAGTATGCAATTCAGAGGCAAATGGAAATAAAAACCTGAATGGAAAACACCTTTGTCAGGCACTTTGCTTCACAATGAACAGCTTAGAAATCATGCTGGTTTGACAAGACATACTTTTGAAATAAGCATTCTGACTGGCCTTAAGTAAATCCTTATCTTTCCAGACTTTTTATTTGATTCTCAAGTCAGATTTTTCCATTAGTCTTTTAGAATATAATAAAATATCTTAAGTTAGAATTAGGTACCCTAAATTGTGATTCCATTCATGTTTAATTTCTGGAATGCTTGGTACCCTTTTTGATCCCCACCAGTATAAACAAATATAGGATAATTGACATATTTCAATTTTCAGTTTTAGGCCAATGATTTGAAATAGGAGTTTTTAAAAGAAACCATGGAAAACCATTAAAATTTATATTAAACATTTTATTTTCCTTGTAAAAAAGGATCTTCAATCTATTTCACCTGACTTTTTAAAATTAGGAGTTTTTTTTGTTTTGCAGATTATTAACAAATGTTTGCTATGGGCAGTGAAAATCTGGTTCCCATTGGCTACAATGGCCAAAAATGTAGTTTTGTTGGAGATACAGAATATTTAATGTGGTACGATAGCAGTTTCATATGGGAAAATACCATATACTGCTCCCCTCAAATTGTAGTCTCATAGTATGTCAGCTTCCATGATGACAGCAGTTTAATGAATTTCCAGCCTCTTCATCTCTGCTGCTGTGCTAACATAAGCTTTCATGAGGCTGGACTCTTGGCAGAAACAGTGAACCAGTGCAGGCCAAAAACACCCCAAGGGAAAACCCTTTTACTTTCAAGCCAGGTGAGTTCGGTGATCTTGGTGACAGCGCAGCCCCGCAAAGAATTGTGTCAGCTCAGCTGTGCCTGGGGCTGGGGCGGGGGCACACATAAGCAGCTGGGACAGAGATGCACACAGGGAACTTCTTGCCCTTCCAATCTGGTTGCACAAAACTGGCAGTGTTAAAGCAGTGTGAGTTTTAGTTAAAGTTAGGTATCAGCCAGCAGCATGCCAAATGCCAAGTACAAACATTTCAGATCAAGATTTACCTCAGTTTCTGGGAGGCGAATTTGTGTTTAAATTACTGTCTTAGATGAGCTGGCATGCCTGAATGCAAAACATAGAGATCTGTGTTCAATTGTGACAAGGAAAAGTAGCAGCACAAGTCTTCCATTCATTTAAATCATTCAGGTCATATAAAGGATCCTGAGATCTATTCTAATGTAAAGGAAACTTCCCTGCCCAATCTTCTACTCTGGTAGTTATGCTTGCGTCGCCTCAAGGCAGTGATATGGGATCAAAGCCCTTTTACACCTGCACACCCCAGACTCAGTCAGACCAGGTCTCCTTACTGGCTCCACCCCAGGTTTCCCAGTGCACAGTCTCAGATGTTCAGATACTTAAAACAATTTAATCACGGTGCAATAACTAAATAACAAAATAAAAGCTTGAGCTGTGTGACTTTGAGAAGGGGCCCTGCACAAAGGAACCACCATGGACTTTTATACCCTCACAGGGCAAGGGTGACAAAGTCTGGGCTCAGACTTAGGCTCCTGCCCCCAAAGCTCAGCCTGCAGCTCTCACTGCAGCTGCATACAGAAGTTCCTGCACGGAGTGTATTCCTCACAATAAACAGCATCATGCAGTGTTGATTCTAAGTGAAGTGAATGTGGCAGCATTGAATAAATGTGGCTTAAAATGCTTACATAAATAACACAAGATCTGACATCATCTTTCTAAATTCTGTATAGTTGTAAAAAGAAAAAAAATCTTAGTTTAACTAAAGTTATTTGTGTTTGTCTAAAAACTACCCCAAGATATATAACTTGTATGGCCAGTGGACATATACACATATCATTTCTGCTGTTTTCTCTCTATTATTGCTAGCTCTAAATGTAAAACTCCAGGACCAGATTTTTTTTGGATCATATCCAAGTTATCCATCCTGATTTCAAAGCGTCCAAATTTTGAATAACACATTTTCCAATTAGACAGCTTTTTGAATTTTTTTTTCAGATTTCAACAATGTAATCTTGTCCAGAAGATCCCATACTAATTACAAGTAATCAGATTACACATGTATGTGTGGCTAAGCAGGTTCTTATTCCCTTATGTTACCTAACCAAAGAGATAAGGATTTCATCTAGTGGGTGGTTGAACCTAAAAAGCCACTTTCTTGCAAGTTTATTATACTCTAATTACCCTGTTAATTGCTGGGATTTTTTAACTTTTCATTTGCTCAAAACACTTGTGTGTGAATGAACATAAAAATATATTTTCCTTTATTTTTGCCAGGCTTAATCACATAATTCTTCAGAGTGATGTTAACTAATGTCGGAATGATTTATTATAACTGTTCTTCTACCTCTGTCTTGATTTTTATGTATTACTATTATGATACCCTTTTCCGTAATGAAATAGCTTTGTCTCACCTTATATGAATTTAGCCACCCATCCTTCTCTCAGTCTCTCTGTAAATATTGAAAATAAAACTGGATGTTTGAAACAATTTTTAAACTATGCATATTGCATATATTTATGCAGAAAATTGAGTTACTTCAGTAATAACTGGCAGACACCTGTATCATGAGAAAATTTTAGTGGCATAATTTTCCACTTGATTATATGTTTGTTTTTTCTCTTCAGTTGAGGTAATTTAATGTCCGTTTTCTTCCTATTGTTTGTCAACCTGTTTGTTTGTGTGAAGCACTATAAATACTGTCTCAGCATGTTGCCATAACAATTGCTTTTTTTAATGCATGTAGTAGAAGCCGGATGAGATTGTGAAACTACCATATAAACAGTTTGAAGGATAAGTGTCTGAGATGTATGATCACAAATAAGTAAGGGTCCATGTTTTCTATATTGTCTACATTGTTTTATTACACTACTGAGCCTAATTTGAACCATCTTTAAACTTACTAATAACTTCATTATAACGCTGTTCATTTGAAGAAACAGAAAGCAGACTAAATTTCATAGCGGGCCCTACAGAGACACATGATGGTTAATTTCTCTCCCCACCCCTCTTCAAGCCTCTGATGAGAGTATGGCATCTGTGGGTTCAAAAGTGCCATATGTAAATGACCAAATTCTTCTGCAGAAGTAGCTAGATGTGGTGGTTGCTGTTTAAAGGTCTGGCTGACACTGTGATGACTTATGTACATGACAACTCCGTTGATTTCAAGGCCATTTGAAGTCAGTGGGAATACTGACAATGTGTAAAGACAAAATGCAAATTCTTCCTCCATCACAAAGTAGTTTCACATGAAGAAAGGGCTGCACTGTCAAATGGCAAACACGAACTCTAAAATGGTAGTGTTCTAGAAAGAGAGTATCTGAAACCAGAAATTATTCATTAAGTGCAGCTGATCATTGTTTGAATAAATTTTCTGAGTGAAAAGAATTTCTGTCAATGGTCAGTATGGAAATCCCAAACAGAAGTGTTAAACAGTGTGCATATATATTGTGTGAATTATGTAAATAAATTTATTTTTCTGCTTTTGTGCATTATTATATTTATTTTTCTGCTTTTCTAGTTAGATGTTTGTAGGGCAATATTATACTCTTCTTAGACAAAGTGAGACATTGGGTGAGTTTTGGCTATTGACCTAGGAAAGGTCTTCACTTATCTAGAGGAACAGTGCAGCAGTGTCCCTGTGCTTGAACTGAAATCAATTAGGCATTAATATATTTTGAGACAATATTAAAGACAAAAGCACCTGCTGGAAAATCACACTATCTCAAAGAGAGTGATAACAGTGAACGTTAATCTGGCAGTTTACCAGTCACTTGAGCACAAATTTTTGTTTTGGTGTTGGTGCTATGGATTGGAGAAGGGATTTGCAGATTTTGCCATTCACATAATGATAATCACTTTCTTGGACTTTAACATCAGAAAAGAGCAATTCATGTAGTCAGTGCTGACCACACAAACCCATTTTTCCTCTGAATCTGCCTTCAAGAATAATAGTGATGGATTATCTAGCAAATACCTTTTGGAATTGCAGGCAATCTAGATACTTAAAATTCTAGTAGAAAAAAATTCACACATCTACTGGTGAATTCTTAATTTCAAATATTTTTTTATCTTCTTTTTCACATCTTACCTAAGCTTCCCTGCACCAAGATCTTGTTCTGTTGCTATGCAGTCCTACAGTGGACTTCACTAAGACTAGAGGCTTCTGCTGCACCTCCACACCAGGTTGCTGTAACACATATTTTTGTGTCTTTATCTCTTCCTCTTGATCAGCAGTGTTTCAGGCAGAGAATCTACTATATCTGTCTAACAATGAAATTTCTTAAAATAATGTGTATATTTTTTTATCATTTTACATGCATTTCATATAAAAGTTTACAGATGTAGTCATCCTGATTTCTTATGTAAATGAACAGACAAAACCAGCACTAAATCTGAGCCCATTTAATGTTCTACCTATATGAACATGACCTGTAAGCACTGCTTATGAATTGTCAGTGACAACTAATACCTCTTCATTTTCCTTCCTCCTTTTGTTATCTGATCCCTTCTAAATGGTTGAAGCAGTGTGTGATTAAATATTTAATCACACAAGACTTCCCAGAAGTATTAAGCAGTATTATGTAGAATTTACAGCAATTAGTGAGAAATTCTGCTTTCTGTCCAGTTTACTGTATTGGTGGCTAGGCAGCTAGAATTGCTGGGGGTTTTGTTTGCTTGCTTGCATGTTTTTGGGGTTTCTCTCAGTGAAACCAACATTTGGGTAAAACGATTAATGATTTCTTAACCTAAGAAACTGACTGTGCAGTCAAGTGGAGACGCGAGGGACAACAGTGAGGGCACGGCAGGTAACGTGCTATGTGTTGGTGTCACTAATCTTCCAGGGAGGCTGGACATATGCCAGAGATGCTACTGAAGTTGTTTCTGAAAGTCAACAATGCAAGCCAATAAACACCCAGTGTCACCTGCTTCAGGCAGTTCTTTGCCTTGCAGATGCACCTAAAGTCAGCCATGGGAGGGAAAAGTTAGTTTAATATACAGTATTTGGGTCAATGAATCGAAATGCAATAGCTGTGAAATTGGGAAATATGAAAACCAAGAGCAAATGGATGAACAGCAGCATAGGAGCATAAATGCCTAATCAACTGCAAGCATTTTGGTGATCATGTTCAGGACAAATTTCAGGAATCTTTCCTCAGTAGCAAGATAAGTCTTGAAGAAGTAGTTCTCAAATGGTAGTTTCATAATGGTAAGGTATTTTACAGCAGGAGAACTTTCTGAAAACAGGAACCCTGCTGAAAAACACTTCATTGTGAATTGGAAAAGGATGCTTAGGACTTTTTATTGTCTTTCACTCACTAATATGACATACCTGTATAAGATATTTACAGGAAAAAATATATTAAAAATCAGAAAATAGGAAATTATCCTCATTCTGTCATTACTTTAAACTGTTCTAAATCAGGAAATAAACCTGGAGAGAAAAAAAAAAACAGTATTCTGCTTAAAACTGTTGGGGCTTTGTCTTTTACCTTTTTAATCTCCAACCTCACTTAGAGGTCAGCATTTATAAATGTTCAAGTAGTCAGGTTTAATACCTGTTTAATTAATTAATAAAATTAATTTCAAGATCATGCAACAAGAGAGGGTTTCAACTGTTACTTAGCTGTTTATAAAGTTATTGAAAGGGTTAAGTAGCATACTATCAGTCATGCATATGAAAATTGGAGTGAGAGGAGGCAAGTGGATTTGAGGTTGTTCTCCTTCAGTTCATTCAAGGTTCACTGAACAGGAAAGTGAATTTTTATTATCACTTCCTGTGAATGAGCAGTTGACAGGACCCATCAGGGAACTGCCAGAAATCTCAAGAGTTTTGAGTATGAAGCCCAGAGTCCACTGCAAAGTTTCCATGACAACACACTCATTAAAATAAAAGGAAATTGTGCCTGATATTTACAGCTTTCAGCATACAGTTGAAAGCCTTGTATCTCAGATTTCCAAAGTATTTACACCTGGGACCCAAGAATGCAGGCTGTCAAGAAATAAAGGGTAGTTGTAACATTTAGCTGTGAAAGTGGAAAGGTTGTTTGCAGGTTAGATTTCAGCATTCTTCAATTTCTTGAATTGTAGCAAATATCTCTTCTGTCTCTTTCTGTGGTGTGCTAAAGGGTGAAATGGACTTAATATTAGCTTGAAAACAGACTTGAGGGAAGGTTTTAGTGAGAGCAATTTTATTGAAGATAAATAATATTGGGATATTCTTCCAAGGCAAGGGGCTTAGCTCTGAAAATAATCAAATTAAATTTATTTAGCTACAAATATCTAAATTGCAAAAGATAAATCATCACTGATACTTCCTCAGGCTTGGTAGCAATCACCTACATTATAGCAAAGAACCACAGGGATGAAGGGCAACAATAATAACATAGTTTGTTTATTTGAGGTACTAAAATCCCACTGAGTTATTTTCTTTAGTATCACTCTTTACACTGCCCCTTTCCACTCTCTCACTTAACAATCATGTTGGCTCCCTTTCTGTGGCTTTATGCCAAGTTGTTTTATTTTTACACAGGTGAGAAAGCTCACAATGGGATAGAATAATTAAGTGGAAAAGAACAGGGATGACAAGCCAGTAACAGAACTAGAAAGTATTATCTGATGTGGGCCAAGCACACTCTTATTGACCCTGATTCCTCAATTTCTGCAATCATACAAGAGGTCAGGCTATAAAATTACTGTTGCTTATTTTGACCTTTGAATGGATGAATCTCACACTTACCAGTTAACAGTAATGGATGGTATCTCTTAATAGATATCATAACAGAGTTAAAGAAAAACAAAACACCTTACAAATAGACACAGGCACACGTAAAAATACTTCAAATTACATAACTGCCCAGCATATACCTTAATTGTACATAATACTGAGTCTTCATCTTCGCTGACTCTACAAGTATCTTTACGCTGGCCCAAACAGGTATCAAATTGTAGTGTGTGAATATTGTCTTAGGTGAACAGAAACATCAGTGAGGGATGTGTGTCAGCTGCTTGGGAAGATATGTTTATGCATGCAATTATATCAGAATTAGCCTGTTTATAGCTTCTGATTTGGTAAATTGCCTGCAAGGTCAGACAGTTGGACTCTTCTCTTTCCCTTGGTCCCAGTGTTTGGGCTTTGATGTCCTTTGAGACTTATTCAATGCAGCAGCATTTGTTGCTTTCTTTTTTGCATCAGGTCAGATGAAGTAGAGGCAGAGCACAGACAGAAATTGCTGTCCCTGACACTGAAGTGTCAACAATTCGGTGCCTTCAAAGGAAAGGAACACATTTTGCTGTCTCCCCACTTCATCAAATTTAGCCATTTCCCAAGCAATTCTTGAAGGATCTTGCAGTTTCTCTCTTCCCTACCTTAAGTTTGTAGTCTTCCCTAGTCCTCTTCTTGTTACTGATAGCTGATTTTGTTCATTTATAGGTGGCTCCTTTAGTTTCTATGGTTTTCGTATTTAGTTGTATTTCCCTTGCACACTAAGACAACACTCTCTCCCCTCTGGCTTCCTAGAAATCCTTGCTCCAGTACTCTGGTCATTTGTTGGTTGCAGATAGAGTAGGAGCACTGTTTTGCCTAATGGAGAAAGGTAAAAATCCTTCTAGTCCCAGGATAGTCTTTTTCTCATCTTCAAACTCTCTCTGAATGAGAACCCCCTGCCAGGACCTCCCCAGAGGCACAGACCCCACTAATAAGCCCATGAACTCTTCAGCTCTCTTTGTCAAAGTACATTCCAACAGCATCTACTAATTTTCTTAATTTTACCACCTTCATACTGTTAGACCACAAACTATAGCCACTGCATCAACCAGACATCTAACATCTATGTAATTGTTTCTTCCAGACATATAACTGTGACCCTCTGATTCCTCAGACAGGAAATATGAGACAAGAATACACTAAACTGGTTGTTTTTGTATTAGAAAAGTCACTGAGTTCATAAAACCCAAGTGTAATCTGAAGGTGTTCACAAATCAATTCTCAAAAATAACCAAATAACTTTTTCTCAGAGTAGGGATTCTTGGCAATATTCTTCCATTTCTAGGCCCTGCACAGAATAGGTTGTATCTCAATACTTTCTTCTTCATTTCAAGGCTTGTCTGATCTCTAACAGAGCTTCTGACAATAAATCTTTTAGGAGCTTAAAGACCTGTAGCCTTTTTCATGGTGCTGACTTTTTTCCCCCTGTACATGAAAAGTGGCATCAATCTTTCCATCCTTCAGTCATAAGAAATATATCCTTGAGATATTCTAGAAAAAAAACAGGAGCTGAGCTTGGAAAGATAAAAAAAGTGATGAAAGTTAGTGTGGGAAATGAGCTGGGAGGGTCATCTGGAGAGCAAGGGGGTCTCGATAATAAGTATCATTTTTATGATTCTGATTTTTTTAGGACTCAGAAGGATACTTAGAATAAATTAGCTGAAATATTTAGCAGGTTGTTTCAAGTATTGAAATGGCTTTGGAAATATTAGAAATGCTGACAGTGTTTCTTTAAATGTTCTTTACATGCTTTTCAACACAGAAACCACTGACTGTGTGGAGGTAAGTATGAAACATATGAGAAGAATCTTAGTGAGAGAAAGAAAACTTTGGTGCATGAGGTCTTTTAATACAGTTCGGGATTTTTAAAAATTTCTGTTGTCATATGAAACCATTAGATATCCCTTGGAAAATATTCCTACAAGTAGCATCCAGCAGAGCTAGAACTAAAAAAAAGGGTACTCTGTTTTTACAGTGATTTCATTGTCTTGATGGTGTAAGTCAGTGCAGATTGAGTTTCTGTTTTCCCAAGATCACACATCAGTTTTGTGGAAGCACTTCACTGAGTGGAAAAAAAAAGTTAGAAAGCTTTAAAATATGACACCAGAATGGAGGGATTCACTAACAGTACCACTGTATTACAGATGTCAGTAGCTCCTCGAGCTCTAGGGTCATGCTTACTGTTTGCTGTGTACTGTAGAGTAGCATCACCCACTCCATGGTGCTAGGGGGAAATTCAGGGATGTACACAGAGTAGCTCAATAAGTTTTCCTATGGACTTGAAAGATTAAGAGACTGTAAAGATCCTGGATAAATTCTATTCCAAGGACTCTTGTGGTGCTAGGGAAGGTCAATAGATGTTGCAAATATTAAGGAATTTGTGGTGGTGCACTTGCTATACTTGCTGCAAGCAGACTTGTAGGATGAATGTAGAAGGTGTCTGCAAGGTCAGGTGCCCCTTTGCCAGCATCTTTGGAAGATGCCCAATTTTCTGAACTAGCAGTCATCTCACTTCTCTGGCATTTGAGCTTTCTTTTCATCACAAGCATCATCTGACAACACTCAGCCAGTTAGCAGCTTGTAATTAGCCTCTTCCCGTACTAAAGGCACCCAGATCTCAGAGAGCAACCACAGGCCTCACAGATACTGTTTTTCTGTCTGTGTATAACAGATTCTAATAAAAACATCTGCTCTTATTCTTTTTTCCCTTCTCTATCAGAAAGCTGTCCACAGAAGTCTGTGAAGTGATTTGAGTTTGGGATCTGGAATTTTTGGACCATAGACAGAATAAAAGCATATGGCTGATGAGGATCAGAGGGCCCTCAGCATGACTGAAGAGACATACACTTCATGCACAGAAATCCATGCATGCTGTCTTCAGTACTCTTCTAGGATGTGGTGGATAGGCGCCAACATATTTTGCTAGGATTTATTTTATGGAGTAGTGATCGAGCTGATGGACAAATTTACCAATTTTAAGCTGTAAATAGGTTGGAAATGCCATTTTAATGTGCTTTGGATAATGCATGATTATAAGGCATAAAATCCTGATGTCACAGGGATATTAGTAAGGAAGGTTTCTGCTAGAGTTCCTAGAGACCCAGCCCCTCCCAAGGGCTGTGCATATAAGGAGTAGGAAGCTGTGAATATAGGAAGACCAGGAGAGCTTCTCTTTGATGTCCTGTACCCTCTCTGCTGCAGAAATCTTCATGCTGTCCCAACTACAGAACAGTAATTGTCATTTGACTCAGTTTAGTGGTCGAGTGGGTGACCTATCTCCTACATTGCTAGATCTGAAATGGAAAATGATGGTTGCAGGAAGGAGTGTGCTTAGGGCAACAGGGCTTTTTCATCACCCTAGAAACAAATTTTTGGGATAATATATTATATCTAACCCTCTAATACGAGCTTTAAAAACTCTTTTTTTGCACGACCTTATTTTCAAGTATGTACTGTTCTGGATGTGTTTTCAAAAGACATTTTTGAAAGTGTGGATGAAAAATAGCTGTGCAGAGGAACCTCACAGCACCAGCCACCCAGTTCTGGCTCACGCTAACCGTACGTCAGTACCGCTTGGAAAGGGTACTGTTTGGAGGAATCAAAGAGATTGGGAACTGGATTTTAAACTCCAATACATTAATACAAAATTCCTTCATTAATATTTAGTTGAAAAATACTAAAACTGTCAATATTGCCTCCTGTTTTTGAATAAACCCATAGAGACCTGAGTTTTGTTTACTATGATTTTTTTTTCTTTCACTATATTTTTTTTTCTCTTTGTTCATGATCTTAACATCTAACTAGACCTTTATTCGTAGATGGGGACTTGTGTATGTCATTTTCAACACATACCATTGTGCAGGCGCTGTAAAGAAAAGTAGTCCCTCTCCTTACATTATTTATGGCTTTTTCATGCAGAGAGGTGAGACACATTAAATGGTTCAATAGCTGTCTTCTATTTAATTGTGTCAGCAAGAAGAGTCTATTCTTTCCTGTACTTTCCGTTTCCCAGTTCTCTGATTTTCTTCTGGCTGTCTTTGATCTGTAAAGACACAGTCCTGTCTTCCTGGAATTGTATCTTCAGCAGGGATAGTAGGTGAATTGGATCAGATAAAATAAAACTTGATCTGAACAAAACCCTAAAACTCAAGCTGAATCAGAATAGCTCCAACTGGCACCAGTGGCTCTGTGACCTTTAAAATCAATGCATGCAGCAAAGAAGTTATTACATTCCTAAATTACATGGATGTCATTGTTAGTTAGGCACATTTCAAAATATAAACATACACAAAGCAGTTTATTAAATTTCCTGCAGACCTGGAAGCTCAGAGTAAAACCAGCCATGAAAATATACTGCAGAGGTATCAGAATTCTCATGGCTTGGGGGAAGATGAACAGACACAGAAAAAGCATTAAAAATCTTCTGTGATGCTTTTGCTACTAGGGCCACAGTCCTTAAAATGCATACAAAAAATGAATTTTTCTTTAGTTTCTTACTAATGAAAGAATCTGTTTAATAGTCAGCATCATGCTACAGTAAGTAAACTACTCTTAACCCTCTACCCTCCCCTATTAGGATAGTACTGTAATCACTAATTAGTATCTTTCATTTGGGATAAAATTATATTTTTCAAAGTCTGGTGCTCTATCAGATGAGAAAAGCAGCAGTGAGAAGTGTTTAACTGCACCCATTCTTCCCTTCATCATGAGAAAGCCCCTGGAGGTGGGTCTGACAGGTGGTGTGACCCCAGCAACGGGATTTCTTCAGCATCATAGATGTCCTCATAACTCACCAGTGTGTGGGATCCTTTTATATGTGTTTTCTTATGAAAGAAACTGATGAGAATACAACTAATAAAACATAAGAATAGTTTGAAAAGAAAAAAGTGTGATTTTGTGCTGCCTCATTTGAAAAAAAAATTAAATTGTGTTTATAGAACCTGTTAACCAATTTGATGCTCACAACAATAACTGTAGGAGTGATAATAACTATAATCATTGTACTATGAAATGAACATTGGGGAAAAAGGCTGTGCTAACAATAATCATGGAATAGACAGCCACTGGAGCACGAAATCTAACAAATCACTGAAGAAATCACCGTAACGCTTCTTGGATCAATAATACAAATTGTTTGGTACTTACATAAGTGAAAAGAATGAGAGCAATTAATTCCATTGTTGCAAATCATTGATCAGCTGCCTTAAAAAAAGTGTGACTTTTAAAACCTAAAATATGCCTTTGTGTCATGAATCCTTGTAATGAACCATTGAAATTTGCAGTATATCTTCAGCCAGTGCAAAGATATATAGCTTCATTGAAGTCAATGGTATCATGGCCTTTTAGATCAAGGACTAAATACTTCAGATTTGATAGAGAAGCCTAGAAGAACACCACTAAGTGGGTACTTCACTTCATCTTTGGTGGCAATGGCTGCCTGGATATTGTTTGGCTCTTTAGGTAACTGGATGATTTGGAAGATTCAGAAAGGCCTCCGAAATAAGGGAAAAAAATTTGCAAACGGCTGCAACACAAGAAAAAAAAAGTAGAAAAGTATATAATAACTGAGAGAACAGGAGGGAGAGGAGGGGGAGAGAGAATGAACTCACAGGACAGGACTTTCAAAGGCACCTTGGTGTATCTACTTACCATAAAGAGCAGTGTGATTTTAAAAAATTTACATCTTTTGGGGTTGTCACATTAATAAGAACACTTCAGTCTAAACTCCATACTTGGGCATGATGTAACAGAGGTTAAGGCTGTCTGAACTTTTGTCAGGTCACTCCCAGCCCACTGGCAGCTCAGTTTGGAAAGATGCTAGTTCTCTTTTCTCACTTTTTTTGTGTGGACAGGAAAAAGTTTGGTAGCATTTGGCCTGTGTCTGGGGCCCAGGCAGAATGGGAATGAGATAACACCTGGCATTTAAACAGCTGTGAAAATTAAATGCCTTCCAAGTTTAACGTCACCTGACCAGTGATCTGTGGATTTAAAATCTGGGGTTATGCTCTAAGTCATAGCAGGGTGCACAATGTTTCTTTGTGGATCATATCTCAAAGGTCTTTGAAAATCCTGCAGTGTCTAACTCATGTCAGCAACATTTTACTTAAGTTTAGTTTGGATCTTTGAAACCCACATAATAAAATAAGCAAACAAACAAAGAAACAAAAACCCTAGTTGAAGATTATTTACTAACCAGTTCAATATGCTTATCTACATTCTTTGTGCAACAGTGGTATTAATCCAAAATTATGAACCATTTTGTTTAAAAGGAACATGCTTAAATGTCTTAGCTTTGATATTTTCAGCTACTGAGCATAATTATATCTTTAATAAAATTATTGATTGGGCCAAATAGGTAAAAAAGTTACAATTAAATTGCAAGGGATTCAAGATCATTGATTAGGACAACTAAGATTTAACAAATTTTTACAATGACTTGTTTTCCAAATTATAATCAGTTATATCAGCTACAAATCAGAACTTACATGTTTCAATAGTCTGCATGATTTTTAGAGTTACTTAGATCCTATATAAGTCTAATCACGGATATTCAATCTTGGATGGCTTTGTCAAGAAGAGCAGGTTTCCCCTGCTATAAAAAAAAAGTCTAAAATGAAAGGGTCTTTCAAATTTCATCACTGTCTTTCTGTATATGAAAGACAGTAGAGGTAGAATTCAATGATAATTTTTCATCAGAAGGGTTTTACCTGTATACACATTGCCAAGGTAGCAAAATAGAGCTGTAGGAGATTCTTTACAGTAATTGCATTAGTTGTGTAATAACAGCAACAAAGATACCATAAACAGCATTATAACAGAAGCAAAAGCCTTATTCTTTCAGTTATATTGGATCCAAATGTTTAGTGGAACATTTCTCATTTTAGCAGCTTTTATAAGCAAACAAGATTGATGGAGACTAGAATGTGAAACAAAGGTAAAACAAGTTGTTCTTGATTACAAAACAAATCAGTGTCACAAGCAAGGAATAAGATAGCCAGTCTTCTTTCTTACAGACTTATATTGTCCATCATAACAATAGCATAAAATGATTAAAATGAACTAGTAGAATGCAAATTAAATTAATATCTGTAGGATTACCATTAGCAAATCATGCATGAATTTTTGCCTAATTGCTACTTATTCTAAATGTAATGAAGAACTACTCATCTGCTTGATGTTCAAACCTTGATTATGTATTATTTGAAGCACTGACAATAAAAAAAATAAAACTATGCTAAGGGGAGTTATCAGCTGGCTAGATCAGAGATCACATTTGTAGAGGTTTTAGGTATTTTTTAGGTAGCTTTCTGGACTCTGAAGTCCACCTCTCACTGCTTTATTAGTGGAATGCATTGGCAAATGAAAGAGAAAAGAAGCAGAACCAAAAAAAGATTGACTTGATGATTTAGGGAGAAATAAATTTTTATGTAAGAAGTCAACCTAAAGAACTGTGGTTTCCTATTGGTCTGTATGCTTTAAATTTCTGCACTGGTACTGAACTACGCAAAATCCTGTTATGTTCCTATATTATCCTCTCTTAGCTCCTCTTTTCTCCGGGCTCATCTAAGCTGTGCATTAGCTGATTAAACAGCTGGTTGATGGCAAAAAAAATGTGTGATAAGCAAGCTTATTTTACCTTTCTTCAGTAAGGGCTGGAATTGGCCTTTATTTCCCGTACTTAGTTAATTTCCACAAAATTAGTTGAAGTGTAACTTTATTACTTTTATCTCACTGGAAAACTGGACTAAAATTGTCCAGTGGGTACAAAAGTCATTGCAGACAATTGGACAGATATCTGCACAATTGGACACAAATCACATCAAGATTGTTTCTTTAGGAAAAAAATAGCAGAAAATAGATGTAGCAGATCTTGCTTTATTTTTGTATTCTTACAATTTACTTCTTAGATTCATTTTGCAAATGTGAATCATAAATGGGTGGTGATTATTGTTCTCATGGACGACATCAGTTTCATCTTATTCATGCAATGGGAGATCAATGTGCCTTTGGTTTTTCAAATAAATATCCAGGGTGATTCAAATATAGCTCCTAGATTATACAAAACACTGAAGTCAAATTAATTCATGATTATTGAAAAAAGAAATGAGCGAACTAAATAACATTATTTTTTAAAGCCAACATCCTTAAGTAACCAAGAACTATCGTCTCAGTTTTCTGCTTATTAATTTAAAAATGAATGTGAAATTTTGCCAAATTATGGATCAAATATTTTCTTCAGTTCTTTCATTTTCATTCTTTCTTGAATGTCTGGAATTTATCTCAGGACCAAGTGTGCTGAAATAATGAGGGATGATATTTGACAAAATGAGGGGATGGTATTCAAACCTGAACATTTACAGGAACATTGCATGACAGTTCCAGCCCAAATTTGCCGAACTGACAAGTATTTGTATCAAGTTCTAAAAAACATGCAAAATGCTGATGGTTTCCTGAGGAGGAAGGAATGCTTAATGAAGGTGGCATTGAGAAATATAAATGCTTTTAAAAAAAAATGGGATTCCACAGAACACAGGGAAATGGGGACTGAGTGAATGTTGCATTTACTAACGATAGTCCTCTTTGGTAATGAAATATTCTATCCAGAGGAGTGGCAAAATTAGACTGGATGACACACTGAGGAAAATATCAGAGGGAACAATAATGTATTAGCAAAAAGGACAAGATGATCTACCCCGTGGACACTTGCAATTGTTACAATTCAAGTCAGAGTCTTCTGTAACTGAGAATGTCTGGAGTCATTGTGCTGCTTCAAAAGAGGCAGAGATGCTGCCAATTATGACAATTGTCGTGAAGTACTACATTCACTGAAAATCTTGCACTTTTTTGATGTTTTTGAAGGGTAATGCAGATATTTCTCCATTCAAGGCTTCATCTATTTTCATGTGAAAAGAAGGAAAGAAGAAGAGTGGAAGAGAGACATTTCTGTTCATGTACACCATATCCTCCAAAGTGGGGACAGGGCAGGAAGACTCAAAAGAATAAACTCAGGAATAAGTAGTGGAATCTGACAAGTATAATCAGCATCTCATCCTGAACCTGAGGAGGAGAGTTTCATTATTGACAAACTTGTCTTTATAATTTAAATAGTTTCACCATTGAAGAACTGAGCTGCCCAGGCTCTCCAATGGGAAGTGTTTAATACTGATGTAAGAGCTCTGTGCCATCTAAAGCCATGTTCAGCTGGCATTTGTTTATCCTCTGTAATGCAACAAACCTGCTAGAATGCTCCTTTGCTCAGTAACAACTGTCCATGTCCTGGATCTTGTGATACCTGTCACCCAACTTTCTCTGTCCCTATACTAGACTACTAAAGTGAATCACTCTGTCTGACTCTATAATCCCTGAAGACACGGATGACAGCAGGGGATCATTCATTGCATTTGAAAGTAGGTGTTTGAATACAGTGAAATGTTCTCAGGATGTGAACAACTCTGCTTCACTGACTGTAGAAGATCTAGATCTCTACAGATATCTGTCTATATCTATCTCTATCCATCTACATCTTTCCCTCTCTGTCCCGCCATCCCAATCCTCCACCCTTATCTCTATAGGTGAATTGGATGAAGCAAAAAGTTTTCAAAAAGTTAGAGATACCTGAGGTAAATTTGAGCTTCATTTCCATGTTCTGCCTTCCACGTAGGATAATTTGAGATCACTCTAACAGCAAATGGATCAAAGTGTTAATTCAGAAATTCTGGTACAGCAGTTTGGAAGCCTTGGTTTACCTTTTCTCTCTGACATCTGGGAAATGGGTCACATACTCTTTCAGGCATACAATAGCACAGGGAGTGGCATACTGAATAAACTGGACCATTTCCACTGCTTTATGCAACACTTGGTTTCTAGGAACTGCATTGAAAAGACTTTCTAAAGGGCAAAATGGTGGTGAAAAGCAGGTTTGCTTTCCCATAATATTATATGCACTAGCTCCTCTCCAAGAATATCTGTGCAGGAGGACATGGAGCAGTCAACTGGGAAATGAAAAATGGGAGTACAGAATTAGATTAGCAAGGTAAAGATATTCTGATCACAAAGGGATCTTTTACTTATAAAGTAAGAGCACTGCTGAAACCTGAATCAAGGCTAAAGTAAATTTGGCCAGTCTTTTGGCCACAGACATCCTAATAAAAACCTGAAAGTCTCATGTTAGCAATCAAGAGACTGTAATTTGCAGTACAAAATAAATTCATGAAATCATTATGGAACTTCAAAACAAGATCTCATTCAGAGTCTCCAAACTGCCTTCAGTAACTTTATTTCCTTTACAAGGGATAGAAAACTGTAAGGCATTGAAGCAGAATAAAAATGATGAAGGTTTTTCAATGGGCTCATTGTAGGAATAAAGAAAATAAACTATCAAACTGGCCTTTATTGTTAAGGTAAAGAGACATTTTTGTGCTGAATGTTTCTGCACTGATTTGTGAGACGCACTGATTTGTGAGACACACTGTCTCCATGTAAAGTTTACATCTATATCCTATTCACATTTTGGTCCTGAATACAGCAAGAAAAAATAGGTTAAAATAACTGGGAATTATTCTCCAAAAAATTATGTCACCATTACCTCAGAGTAAATGTGTCTTTAGTTTTTTTGTTGCTCTTTAAATAGCTTTTTTGTGCTGCTAGAGTTTAAGCACTGCTGGAACTCTGTCAATTCTTGACCTTATTTTTTTTCTTGCCTAAGTAAGGAAAACTCCTAGCTGATTGTAAGAGTGCTCTGTTGCCATCACAAAAGACCCTCTTCTTTGGGGAAAAAAAAAGCTGAATTTCCGGTGTGAGATCATCAGGTTCAAGAAAAGGAGAAAAAATGCTCTTAAAAAAATAACTGAAGCAGACAGCAGAGTAGGAATTGGTGATTATCTGGCAGACAGTCAGATCAACAGTCATGGCAAGGAACGAGGAACACTGGCTCTGCAGCTGCAGGCTAAAAAAAAATTGGTGAGTCTGAACAGTGAGCATTTATCAACAACTGGAAGCACTTAGACAAAGCAACTAATTTTTCATTGTTCTCCTTTATAATCATTTTTTTGCTGCATTTTTCTCCAGTCAGAAAGGCAATTAGCATACAGAGTTCTCATCAGTCCTTCTGAGAGCTTTCTCTCCTTTCCAGGACTGACAAAGTAGAGCTGGTTGCACACAAGCAGTTTTTGGCATGACTAAAATATCTGGGGGCAAGGCAGATAGTCTGCATAATTTATTTATTTTTAAAGGGATAACAGAGGCACTGTTCCAAACAAGCTGAATTCTGGTGGGAAAGAGCTTGTTCCTCCCCAGTTATGCTCTGTGTTTGATGTACTCTTTAGAAGTTTAGGGCCTTGGCCAAATAATGTTTGGGCCCTTTCAGACTCCTTGGGCTATTCTGCTGAGACAGAGAGAAACAGAGTTCATGGACTGATCTCTTTTCGTGGAATTTCAGTTTACTGTCATTGGAGACCTCAGAAAGCTGAGAGAGGCACCAGAGGCTTGCTCTCTTCTCTTACTATTGTGGCTTCTCAGAAGGAGGTGGGCACTGGAGTTGTTAAAAACTGGGGTAGAAAGAAACATAGGAGTGTTAAAAGTAAATTATGAGTGGTGGTATGAGTTTTGCTTCTACTCTAATGAAGAGGATAAAGTCACAGAGCAACGACACTCTTATCATGAGATATCCTTGTCTTAGCCCTTATGATTTCCTTTGGCATGTGGGCCATGAAGGTACAATCTGTCCCTATCCTCAGCATCTAACAGAGGGATTTTCCTTTCTTTTCTTCATGAAGTCAGAGACTGTACATATAACATGGAGGCAAAATGTTTTGGAAAGTGCTGTATTACAGAGGGAAAGCTCAGCATACGTGTGAGTGTATCCTAGGTGAGAGTGTGTGTTGATTTCAGGGAAAACCCTCCCTGTCAATGTGCATTCTGGGGCCTGTAAAAGAAGATTAGATAAACACAAAAAACCCATGTATGTCAGAAAGCAATTATGTCCTATGGGAAAAGTGACTGGAAGTTCTAACCGTTTTTTATTATCTCCGGTCAGATACATCAACTGAGGGCTTGGCCCTTCACTTATACTAATTATATGTAATTCATTGCATTGAGAATTAACTAGGTGGCAGTAATCACTCAATGATCTCAGATGCATATCATAAAACTTATGAGTTTTCTTTTCAGGTTAAAATTGGGAGAGGGGGAGGATGGACAAGTTTCAGGTCTTAAAAGAATATTTTGTCTTAATTGAGCTTTGCAGAGATTATGTAGCAGATTTATTACAAGCACAAAGGAAGCATTCATGGGTCCTAGTTCATCACTGACATTGCAGATGCACAGAGCCTTTAACTCTATGTGCTAAAAAGAGCTGCTGAATGTAGAGAACTTTATATTTACTTCTCAAACTGTTAAAAGAAAATATATACTGTTAAATTATCCACTGTTGCTTCATCCTCACAGGTACATCAGTGTTCCACTATTCCTTACATTAAATGTGTGCCTCATAGGAATGCATGGGGAGAGAAAAATAGGAAGAAAAGAGGTGGGGTTCTGATGGAACTGACAAAACAGTTAAAAAAAGAATTCAAAATATGGTGTAAATCTTGATACAAGCCTGTGTCTCCTAGAAAGCATTTATTATGAAATTATTATAGACAAAGTTTTTTTTCTGCAGTCTGTGACAGTAGCAGCAACTGGGAGGACAAGATAAAAAGTAAAGTATAAACTATAACAGCCTCTTCATTGTACAGCTTCCAGGGTAGAGGCTCCACTAGAAATAGAACTCTCTAAAGACCTCACTTCAAAATCTTTTGGTGGGAAGGTAGTCAGCTTCTGCCTGTGAAACTCTAGGGTTTACTTGTCCCGCTGTCCATAGTTTCCTCCTGGATGTTAGGAGATTGGCTGATTGATAGACAGATTTGAGATTTGATTTTCCTTGTAAGGGTTTTTTTAAGTTTTCTCCATTTTGAACTAATGTGATGCAGTCAATATCTGTCTAGTCTGGGACTAGATGTTTTCAAATGGTGTCTGTGAGTTCATGTTACAAAGCTCTTTTTAGTTCTGTGGTGATGCTTTAGAATGTGCTACTTGACAGGTATGAAAAAAGAAAATAGAAATACAATACACCAGACAGAAATTCCTCTGAAGGACTGTGAAAAAGACTACACTGATATGAGGGCAACTGCTTTTAGTCATGACAACACATATGAATGGAAGGAAGCACAACATGTGCATCTCAGTAGATCATCAAGCATGAAAATTCTTGAGTAAGTTATAATCCTATTTTGGAACTGACTGTACTCTTCCTCTAATATGAATACTTGAAATTCATTATTATTATTATTATTATTATTATTATTATTGGAAATAAGTGTACATTTGCTCCAAGTAAAATGGTAAAATTAATGATTGGTTGCATCTGTACTAATGAGTAGGAAGTTGTACCCAGTCTTGTTGGAAGTGATTTGACAAAGTTAACTGTGAATAAACTTCCTCAGCATTTTGACTCAGAAATGGGGAAACAAGACGGGAGAATATGTGTTCACTCTCTGAGCAGGGGAAGAAACCACTGGCATGCATTTCTGTGGACTAGGTGTTATAAAAACCAGCAGTAGCAAAATATTCACACAAGTTGCAACATGGAAGTGTTTTGGACTGATGCTCCTAAAGAATCAAAGGTGATGTTTTAGTAAATACATATTAAAATAATTTTTATTACTGACTAAGAATCCCCTGTGAGATTCACAATACAACTTCAGAGTAAAGAGAAAAATAATCAAAGGTAAAGACATTTATGAAACTTCTAAAAACTGAAGAGAAAAGAAATTATATTGTTAAAGTAGCAGATTCTTAAAATAGTGTGTGACTGAGTAGAAATACTTCTATACAATGACTGCAATGTGACAGAGGCACCCACATCACCGTAGTGCAACTTTCCCCCTCTCACATTTCCCTTGTTTGAGTTAATATTTTTTTCTTTTTGTCATAATAAGATCACCAGAAACATAGGAGTTTTTTTCCTTCCTTATTCATACACATTAGTCACCCTTTTTCCCACTGATTATAAATGAAACATTGGTTGTGTTTCACTGATTCTGCATGGTGATTGAAAGGAGGTTCTTTATATTATTACCAATAAATAAATAAACAGACAAATAAAAATAACTGTATGCCAAACACTGTTTCTCGTATTTATTCAAGGCTCCAAATTATGAGAGAATTTACAAGGATCAGTACAGCACCCAATGGCTGTGCAGAGCTGACAGGGAAGAAGTGAATCTCACTGTTAAAGGGAAGGGGAAGTAGGAGATGAGGGAAACACAACCTCTGCACCGCTCTTTGGCATTGTTTTCCACTTACTACACACTGACTTATTTACTCCACTGCATATCTGAAAAGTGCTGGGTACATTTGTTTTTATCCACAGTGGATATCACTGTAGTTTACTGCAAACCGTGTGAAGCATAGGAGAAGATTGCAATATTTAAAATATTAAATATTTAAAATGCCTAAGCACCCAAATTTATCATATTCTAAATCCATGTTGCTGTGTTACAAGATGACATTTCAGTCATTAGTTTTACCACAGTGAAGATAAAACATGTATTTGGAGGAACATGCATAAACATATATGTATGTATATAGACATATTTGGGGGGCTAGTGACTGATTTTTTTCAGGCATGTGAAAGTACTGAAGTTTGAAAATATGTTTTTCTCATTTTGTCTTTGACATTTGTGGTTCTCTCTTTACAGGACTAGATTCAGTGTTCATATTTTGAGTTTTCTACTTTTCTTAAATGTTCCTGTTTAAGTGATGCATTTACCCACCAGATTAGTATGTTTTTACCACACAAATCTTTTATTCAAAAGAGAAGCAGTTTCCAAAGTATGTTGCTGAATAAAAGCTGACATATTATCTGCAACTTTAGGAAAAAAAGCACCCCCTTCCCTTTTTCTTTTTTTGTCCTATGCCTGCTATGAATATCATGTATGAGTTTTAGTATATGTTTTCATCTTTCTTTATTTCTTAAAGTATCTCTGTAACAACATTTTCTCTTGTTTTACAATTTACCAAGATAACAGAAACCAACCTGGTATTTTCTTGAAGGATTTCTTCTTAATCAATCCATCTGATCTTTCTCATTTATGAAAGAGAGATACATTTCTTTACTCATGGGATGCTGTATTGCTTAATTATATTTGAATTATTTTGAAATTCATCAACTGTCCATGCTGGGGAATAGTTAAGAATGTTAAACTTGATAAAAATATTAGAGGGCTTTATCAATGATTATCTAGTGAATACAACAGATCTGTATTACTTTGCTAAAACTTTGGGAACATATTTTAAGTACCCCAAAATGAATCAATTCCTGTTTTTATACGGGCAGATATGTAATAGTTATAATATTATGCATAATTTTATGTTAAGCCTGATAATGTCTATTTGAGAAATACAGTAATGGGGATTGTTAAAAGCATATTGTAACTAGCCCCTTACCAGAGAGGGAATTCAAATAGTCCAATTGATCAGCATAATAGCTGAAAGAATAGAAATATATGAAGGTACCTTATGATTTGCTTTCTCTCTTTTTCATTGTGGATCATGGGTTAATTAACCTCTGATCATGTTTGGTTCCCTCATTCAGTTCTCTCCAACTAATTCTTTCTTTGTAAGACAAGCCAAGAAAATGCTAATATAGAAGAAATTTCTCCTCTAGATAAAATCACAATGTATATTTCAATTGGCTAATTATTTCAGTCTCGAGTGGCCAGTGAGTCAGTGGGACTGCTTCTGAACACATCCTTCTTTCTACGCGCATGCCAAGAACTCTCCAAATTATATGGCCCCTTTCGCTATGAAAAAAGAAATTTTATAACACAGATAAAAGAAATAAAAGAAAGTAGTCACATGATAGTGCTTCTGCATGAGATATTATTGCAAACAAAACTTGATTATAATGATAGGATAGTCATATTAATGTGTTATGATTTAAGTACTCAAGAATGTCTCTCATGTTATTCTATTATAGTGATAACACAAAAGTATTGCAATAAAAATAGTAATTATGGTCCTTCTACTAATTGCTATTATATATTTTAAGAGCATAGGTCAGTTTAGGTTTTTTTCCTTTTTTTAATTACTGACACTCCCTGTAAGAAAGGAGAGAATATTGAACTACATTCCAGAGGCCCTTCTATTAGACCCTATTGTATTCTGGATCTACTTTTTAGTATTTTGTTGCTATATCATTCAGAGATTACTAGAGGATTATCCATTTAATATTAAGATCTTCATAATGTCTGCAGCATTTTGAAGTCAATTTTATTATCAGGAAATCTTTCCAGGAGAGAGAAACACAGCTAAGCTTAACTTTTATTCTTGCTCTTTTCTTAATCTAAAATAGGCACTTTCTGACTGAATGCTGAATATCTCTTGTTCTGAAAAAATACTGTTAAGAGCTGAGGATTATACTCTAGACTCTATGGCTTGCTGTAAGGGTGCAGTGTTATGTGAGAAGGGGAATTTGCTGAGTCTTGAAGTCATGCTTGCAACTGATTTTATACCTACATTTCCCTTCATAAAAGTTATTGCACATTCAGCCCTTAAGTGAGGTTTCCAAGTTGAAACAGGCAAACTGATGGAAGCCAAGACATCACTTAAAATATTCCAGCCTTAAACATAAAGTCTTACATTTTATGTTTATAGCAGTTTGTTTGGGGTTGCTTTATGTTTTAATTCCTTATTATTTGGGGGCCATATTATATGATCCTTCATCTTGGAATTAAAATGTCTTTGCTGTACCTTTGGACATCTTTGGACTTGGATAGAATAAAATGTATCAGGAAGCCACCAGGATATACTGGAGTGTTTTCCTTGGTAATATTTCCAGATGAATTTTCCAGGCTCACATACTAACACTAAAAATTATTAAGATATATAATGAGAGATTGTTTTGAAGTTACAGCTTATCATGAATGGATCTGAAAATCCAGAACTGTTAAACTCATCTGTCCAAGATCGAGATTCATACTCTGTTGAAATTTCATCTGACTGAATAACAATTGCAGATATATTTACATCAAATTTTAAAGCATTTCATGACTGCATATTGCCATTTTCAAAGCAAAGAACAGCAGGGTCATAAAGCACTCATTCTATTAGAGGCAGCCAAGTCATTCTTTGAAAGAAAGTTGAATAAGTTAGAATATATAATTTTTATGTGAGAAGTGATATTTGAGGAGGGATTTGGAAAAAAAATGGATGAATGCCAGTGGCACTGGTTTGGAAATGATTTGCATTTTATTATTCTGATCTCTCTGCACCAAGATCATAAATTGATAAGTTACTGAGATTTATATAAATTATATACAAAATCTCCAAACAAATCCTGCTACATTAAAAAACCATGAAAATTAAAAAATGTAATTCCTGAAACAGAAGGATGTCAATATTTGAATTCTATCCCTGTGCATTTGTGTATTATAAAGCAGCCTTAAAATTGCATGACCATTCACTATTATAGTTGCAATACTTTGTGATTCTTCCATCCACTGGGTCAGACCGCTAATTTATATTCTTTATTTTCTCAGATTTTGCTCCATCTAGTTTATTTATCTGGCTCCATACTGTGCTCATCCTCTGATTAACTGATTGCTTTCATATCTCGAGGCACCACCAGTTTGGTTCAATTCCCCTTTTGTGTTTACTATTCTGATTTTAGAATGATCTGCAGAAGTATTGACCATTTCCTCTACAAGTATGTATGCACAAATCAGCTCTTGAGGTGGTGGTGGGTAAGGAACCTATCTTATCTTAATGAGTGATTACAAAAGCTAATTTTATTCCTTCCTCTGTATAAAATGTAGGCAGTAAAATTTTGTCTGTCTTATTATTCTGTCATCTCTGTGACCAGAGGCAGTCTGGGAACTAGAAGAGACTACATGAATGCACTGGAATTGGAGGACCATTATTTGGACCAAAAAAATCCCAATCCTGTGCTGAACTGATCCCTTACTGAGGAAAAGTCAGGAACCAGCATACTCCTTTCCCTAAGCAGCAGGGCACTGTGCTCAAAAGAGTGTTTGCAAGAGTGATCCTTTATTGCAGACAGCCACACACCATAGGCGCAGGGCTCTGCTGCCTGTCCTTGAGGAGTGTAGCTGCTCTCCAGCTGCTTAGCATTTATGCAGCAATCAGCAGGAAGACCTAAGTGGAGCTGCAGTGTTCCTGTGTAGCTCAGCAGAAAAATGTTCTGTGCTCGGCAATCCTTTGGACTGCTCAGATAAATTCTAATCGACAGGCTTCAGCAGCACAGCCATCCCACGAGCACTCGCCACGGCGCCGGCCAGGGTGAGACTGAGCTGCACCGAGTGCCAACAATGAGGAGGCCAAAAGTATCTTGTGGAGGTGCAATAGTGAGATTTTAGGATTATACACTTTCAAGGATTTCCACAAAGTATTAAAATGATTCTTTATTTTTTTTTAAATAACCAGGAATGATCATAATGTGGGATTTTCTTTTGGTTGGTTGATTTGGGTTTTTTTTGGAGGGGAGAAAAGCATAAATGGTATGGAAAGAGGTCTATTAATTATTGACTATAACATTACTGAATTCATAAAGGACAAGATAACTTTTTTTTCCCCTTGAAATAATTTAGGGCAACTGAGAGATGGCTGCAGGAACCATACGTGCCTGCCCTTCAACAGAAAAGAACAAATTTGTAACAGTATGAGGGATCCACTCAAGAAGAATCCTTTGAGTAGTCAGCAGCACTGCATTGCCTTGTTACTTCAACTTGTTCATCCTGAGACCTTTTGCCCAGTTCTTCCAGAATGCAAAAAGCATTTCTGTCTGGCCTACTTGTAACTGCTTAAAATAAATTCTTCAATGAGCATCAAATTATCCATGGTATTTTCTATCCAGTGCAATGCATTAACTTAACCTGGATAACATAGGGTTTCATGTAATCCCCAGATGATAATTTGACTGAATTATTCTAGGGAGTCATTATGTGTCTTATGCAGAGAATCAGAGAGGGAAATAATTGTTTGCACTTGACAGAATGAAATGCTTATAAAAACCAGTGATTTTATCTGTTACACTGGAATACAAGACAGACTCTATTTACTTCATCTAAATGGAAAAGAAATCTCAATGAAGAATCTTGTATTGGTGTTAATTTGGTTTAGTTGCTTAAAGGTTGGGTACCTACACTTCCCACTCCCCTCAATATCTTCTTCTCTGCCAAAATACTGTAAATTCTGCAGAAAAAACTAGTATCCTGGTACAATGCCCTATAAAATTCTTGTCTCCCAGTTTCACTTGGTTATTTTTTTTTTTTTGCCTAAGCACCTAGACAATAACAGTTTTACTTTCAACTTCACCAATATAATTCATGCTGTCAATTCTCCTTTCTTTCAATATATTGGTTTCGTTTATTCTTGCTGTCAATCTTTATTAACTACAGGAAGAAGCACTTATTATTATTGGCATTTAAGCCATTAGAGTTTACTGGGCAAAATTTTATCTCTTGTTCTTTTAGAATTTCCAAATATTGGATCTCCTGTTCTCTACAAATATTTCATGTTTTCTGTATCTCATTACATGTAATTATGTATAAAATGAGTTCTGTGATGGCACAAAGAAGCTTTGTGGATATACTTACCAACACCATAAGACAGTTTCTTTGTAGATTAACAATGGTAAGAGTGCACAGGAGTTCAGAGTTCATAGATCTATGAGCCTATAAGTGGCTTTCAGTTAGAAGTTTAAGTGCTAGCTACTCACATTTTTATAATGAGTCTGCAGCTCTGAAAAGGAAAGCAAATAATGATTAACCACACTGTATCAGAGAAGAAAGAGAATTCCCTCTGTGGGAAGAATGTTATTGTGGAAATGAAAAAGAAAAAATTAAATGTTTAATAACTTTCCTTGTTGAATGACTATTTCTGGAAGCCTGCAATCTGGAATGTAAGAAAAGGCTGCTATAAATATTACTATATATAATCTCAAAAATGTATAGAAGGGAAACACTTTTATCCTGTTGTGTGGGCAATTAGACACACCTCTCCAATGCACTCAGAAATTGTTCTTCTTTTTCACAGATTTCTCTGCTTATTCTTATTTTTTGGTATCCTGATAATGCTCTGGAGTTTTCCGCTTTGGTCTTTCAAGAACACATAGAAACTTAGGTTTGTAAACAATCCAAAACAAATAACTCTCACAATCCTTTTTATTATATGGAAATATTATATTGTATTGGTATTTTGCCTGACAGGCAAAATTTTCCTAGACAGACAAAATTCCCCTAGATTTATAGGAAAACAAAATCCAAAGGGATAGATTAGGGGCTCTTTTCCTATCCCCCTGATTTGTTTGTTTTTAGATTTAAAGCTACCTAAACCGAGATTGCTTTGCATTTAGTTCCTAATAGTGTTGCTGACTATGATTTTTATGATCATGACACTGTTCAGAATCCCAGGCACATTATGACCCTATGGTGTTTGTCAGTGCAGAAATACAGAGCAGATAAATGGTCTCTAGAGCACTTTTAGGGTCCCTACCTTTACAGCCTATTACCTGTAACAGAAAAATGGAAATACAGGTTAACAGAGAAGCAGAAAAAAACAGTGATCTGGTCTTGTCCTTGGCATATTTGGGATTTAGCAACTATAGTTTTTTTTTACATGTATCGCAGTTATAGAGAGTATTAAAGATGGAAAACAAAAAAAGAATATTTGTGGAGGCTTACAGGGAGTATGGAAGAAAGCTCAAACAAGAAAAATGATCGTGGACTCCCACATAATGAATGAGTGGTAACAACAAGAGGTGACATTACAAAGAGTGGAAACAAGTACCCTTTCTTCAATGCAGCAGAGAAGCTGTGAATTTGCACCAGATGTGCAGTCTAAGCTGGTGGCTGTAAGAATGTTTTTGATAGCAGCTTCATGGATGGCCGTGTTCATGATAAGATTGCATGCATCAGTGACAGAGAAATCAAGCCACAAAATATGGAACAGAGTTTGACGTCTTTAGTTGCCCAAAAGGATAAGAAAGAACCTCTAGTGTTTAGTCATAATGAGGAGATGACTACAAAAAAGATCTTAATGTAAATTTTTATTTAGCTTGTGATATTCCAAGTCAATCTCTAAAATGATATTATTGCCACTGATTAATAATAATTATAATAATTAAGTCTAGCCTTACTTTCTGTAGCAAATTTTTTTCTATATTTTGTAACATTTTCTGAAGTAAAAATACTGGAAATTTGTGCTGTTTCCTTCCGGTTAAATTATGAAGCTAATGAGCACAACACTTCAAGAGGTAGCTATGGTTTCCAAAACTACTTTCTGAGTGTGTTTCACTGCATGCACAAATGTTGTCATTAAAGAAATAGTAACTCAAATAACAATGCTGTGAGATATTAAAAAGGGTTGATATGAAGTTCATATGGCTCCCTCAAGGTTTCATGTGGTATAATTTGTAATGATAATGAACTCTTTCCGACTGCTGTTTGGTGTCACAGCTGCTGAAGCATTTTGTTCTAGTAGTCAGAAAAAGATGCATGTCCAAGTTGGGCCTTGCCAGTTCAGTAGGAAGAAATTACCCAGAAAGTATTGAAGATTAGATTTTTTCATTTTTCTGTTATATATTGAGCTTCTCATTGAAGAAAAGTGGTTAATCTGGGGCGGCATTGATAAAGAGAGATAAACAGCTTTCTCACTGCAAGATGTGCCTCGGATATTCCCCCTGGTTACTACCAGTGCTTGGGAATTGCTTTGTGCTGGCAGGTTCTTTATTCTCTATTTCCAGCCTGTTAGACAGATGTGTGACATACTTCTACTCAAATGTTTTATCAAAAGGTCTATGCAATATAACATATAAAATCTGCAAAGTAGTATGCATATAGATATTAGGTCTGGTATGATAATGTTTTGCTATTATGCCCCTGTACACTGAAAGAATTGGCCTACATGTACAGAAGTTATATTTATGCATCTTGAGTTTTGTTCATGAAAAGGTAATGGGCTTAATTCTGTAAGGTAACAATAGCTTTACTTCTGGCTGAAACCAAAATCAAAGAAAGATACGAGTGAAACACTGAAAAAACGTGAAAATCCTAAAACAAATCATCAAGAGGGAATAAGGTTTTAAGCAAAGTTCATGATGTAAACAAAAATCCTAGCAGTTTACAACAGTCCAAGAAGGTTGTGAGTTTAGAAATCAATGTATAGATTACACTGATCTCTATATGACAGTAATATTGATACCATTCTCCCTGTTACATAAACATTGCAGAATATTTTAATGAAGTCAGCAATTTTTTCTACTGCGTTTCTTAGCTGGTAAATCCTTTTTAACAAAATAAGCAATTAATCTAAACCAGCATCATCTAGGAGACCTCAGGAAGGACAAGCATTTATTTTGATCAAAGAATTGCTAACAGGGATATTTATAAAAATTAATAATGAAACAGAGTATCTTAATTACTCTGTGGAAACTTCAAATGAACATACCATATGCACTGGGGAAAAAGAGTGTGTTGGTAACTTGTCATTATAACAGGCAGATAAATATAGAACAATCATGAATATGGTTCACTTTATTTATATCCCCACTTCTGCATCTTAACTGTTACAACCAATTTATAAAGTTTCAAACTTTAAATTCTATTTATTGCAATTAAATTATTACTCTCTACCATGGCTTGGGCCTTTTATACACATAATGTGCACATACAGATCATGAGCAAGGGATTGACTATTGGGAACATCTATCAGGAATATCTGGGTTATGCAGGGAATGGGAAAGTACATTAATCTGTCCTAAGTCAGGCATTTAGAGAACTCACTCTGTGGTTCATGGAGAGAAATAAGGGTATAGAGCCAATGAGTAATTTCTTCCTACGTCTGAAATACATCGAATTTACAAATTCTCTAATGAAACCTATTTCTTTCCATCACAGGAGTCCAGGATGCCTGGCTGCTCCTTAAACACCGAGTATGAGGTGAGAGAAACTCATACCTTGGGACTCTTTCCTACTCAAGCAAATTACCTTAGCAGTAAGGTTGTCTTTCCATTTTAGCTCTGAAACTGGAACTAGCTCCAATCCCTAAAACCGTCATTATTTAAAGTATTTCTTAGAAATCTCAAGAAGTTACAAATTATCAGTGTGGAACAAGAGAATTGAAATGAGGACTAGGAAGGTAGAGCCACAAAACATTACATTGAGTTCAGTTACAGTATTGTTGTGTGAACAACCATATATGTAAAAAACTCTTTCCATGATTGGACTCAGAGGACAGTGGTTAATGGTTGATTATCTACCTGGAATTTGGTAACAAGTGGAGGATCTCAAGAGTCCATTTTAGTCTTTAACCATGACCTGGAGGAAACATCACTGTGCACTTTCATTAAGTCTGTAGATGACATCAAACTGTGGAGGACCTACCAAGATGCTCAAGTGCAGGGGCATTCTCCAAGGGACCTAGATAGGCTGGAGAAATGGACTAACAGGAATCTTGTGAAATTCATGGAGGACACATACAAGTTCCTGCACCTGGGGAGGAAGACGATACAGGCTGACAGAGAGCTGTGGGGCAGCTCTGTGGAAGGGGAACTTGGTCTCTGCTGGACAGCAAGGTGAGCATGAGCCAGCAGTGCTCTGGCACAAGAGCCTCTTGGACTGCATTAACAGGATCAAAAACAGTACATAAAAAGGAGGGATTAGCCTCTCTGCTTAGTTCTCATCAGTTTTAATTCCCCCCAGCACAAAATAGTCATCAATATCTGGAATCAATTCAGCTCATGGCCACCATGATGGCTCAGGGCTAGAGCACTTGCCCTGTGAAGAGAGGCTGAGGGAGAGGAGTTGTCTACCCTGAAAAATAGAAGACTGTAAGGTAATTAACCACATCACTAAATACCTATGGGGAGGCTATTAAAAAGGTGGAGCCAAGCTTCTCCAGAAGTGTAGAGAATTAGAGACTGAAAAATCATTAAAATTAGAAGAGACACAACTCAGTTATATAGTCCAACATGTCTGCTGAAGCAGAGTCACCTAGTGAAGGCTGCCCAAAATTATATAATGAGAGAACAACACATAAATTGAAATAAGGGAGATCCAGATGGATGTAAGGAGAAATTTTTTTCTTAAGAGTCAAACATGGGAAGAAGTTACTCAGAGAGATGATGCAATCTCTTTTCCTCTTTAAGGATCTTCAAGATGCAACTAGGTGTTGGACTTCCTGAGGTTCTTTATAATCTGTATAAACCCATAAGAAATATCCTTTTCTGAATATACATGGTCAGAAAAAGAGCTATAACTAGTGGTCAAATTTTTGGTTCATTAATCCCTATTTGGGTACATCATGAATTTGTCAGGGTATGTAAGTTTATAAGGTTCTACTTGAAAAGGTGCTAAAGCTCTTATTAAAACACTGTTAATGCTGAGCATCTGTGCTTTAATTGTTAGAAATCTCTTTATAATTTTTAGCCTAAATTTTTTAATGGTTTTTGTGTTCTGTTTTTGTGCCAACTTAGTGCTTAAACTTAAGTGACTTTTGTTCCTCCCGGGCATTTACCTGCTTGGTGTGTTTATAGGCAGCAGTGATGTTACTTTCAGTTTTTATTTTGTTAGGCTAGATAAAGCAGACTCTTACATACCTGTCTCAGGAGAAATGTTCTCCATCCCCTTCTTCACGCTAGCTGCTTATTTAAGTACCTGCCCCATTCATATTTCCTGAACATGCGGCCAGGATTTGGGGCTGGTCTGTGCTCTCAGAAAGATTTTAGTAGTACAGGATGACACACGCTACCTTCTCAGACAGACAATCTCTTCCTCCTTGAACAGTGCCTTACAGTTTCATACAGACATTGCATAATGCTAGGTGAAACTAATCAGATTTTGGCTCCTCTGTCCTACCGCCTTGCTTAGTCTTGTGTGCTGCATTAACAAGGGAGTGCTTGAGTATGTGGAGCCCTAGGGCCTGTCCCAAGCTGTGAATTTGGATGCATCAATATTTACATGTTCAGTATATGAGATCACAAAAGAAATAAGCCATCTTCTAAATGTGTCATCTCACAACACAGCGGTCACTGTTTCGAGCATTTTCATCTGTACTGAAAATGTTAGACTTTCTCCAAACCCAGCAGTAGCTGTGAAAGAAAATTACTGAAGGCACTCACAAATCAACAGGCATCCAGATTTTCTGGCCACCTCAGTGAGTTTTGACAATCTGGAGTACCTCTGAATAATGAAAGACCTATTGCGCAAGCATGACAAACTCAGCGACCAAAACGCGACACAAGTCCCAGTTAGCAATGTTTTTTATTGCATTGGCAAAATGCTAACATATAGAGTCCCTTCTCCTCTTAAAAATGTGTAAGAACTAGATAAATTATTCATGTTGAACTTTTGTGAATTGCTTCTGATTCAGTTCTTTAAAGTCTGAAAAGCACATCTGGACATGCATCAGTAAACAAACAGGCTAGGCTTCCCTTGAAACAGCTTGTACTTTGGAAATAACCACATAATTTGAGATCAGGATGACCCTCATGTTTAGCTGAATAGCCTTAAAGCATTCCATCATCAGGAATTAAAAGATCCAAGCCAAGATCAATTTCCTGACCTGATGAAAACTGGAATTTGCAATGCTGATTTGCTATGATGGCAACAGCCTTATCCAGTTAATTGCATAAATAAAATTATTGGTTTTTCCCTTCAGTATTACAGTTGTCCTTAAAAATTCTCAAAATTGAGGCATTTGTAAGCCATTCTGAAGAAAATAATATCTTACAGTATTCAAGTGTGTCAGCATATCTAGAATCATATTAGTATGTCCAAAAACAAAGAATAAAAATGGAAACTATAATCATTATAATCCTACAGCACTCACATTAGATATGCTTCCTATATGTAAAGTTTAAAATTTTTTGCACAATTTTATATTTTATTAAGATGGAATAGAATGTAGATTTAAGAAGGGAAAAAAAACCCTGAAGTGACACTAGAAATAATAAAGACTTGCAACTACTTATACATTTCTTGAAATGTACACCATTAACTCACCTATATTCTTTTATATGTAAAAGGAGGAAATTAAGAAGTCACTTTGTAATTTTATTTTCTTTCATTTTGTTAAATTTCTTTAAATATTAACATATATTTCTAAAAATAGGGTGATTTTTCTGTATGTCTTATGTTTCCTTCTACTCACAATTCTGTACTTTAGGACAATACAATTTTAAATAAAAATAAAAAATAAGGAGTTCAATATAGTTTGGTTCTGAAGGGAGTGCATACTAAAGGCCAATGCAGGCCTACAGTGATGCAGAAACTGTGCAGGAATTTCTAAAATCACAATCATGGTTCTAAAAGTTCTTGCTCAGTTGTCCTTTTACTGTGGTGATCTTCCTTTAATTTCTTCAGCACTTAATACTGCATAACATAGAGGCACAGAAGAGTCTGAAGCTTGTAGCATTAGTTCATATCCGAGCCTTGGTGGAAAGGACAGGGTGGATTCTTCCTCACATAACTCCAATCCTTCCATAACTCTAACATCAGTGTTTGGTTGCTGGCTCATGTGTGTTTAGTGTCTGAGGAGTCCTGAGTTATCCAAGGCATCCACAGAGTACTAGAGGGACACTTATGGAACAGTGTAGGGAAACCAAGAATGATGTTGTAGGACATACAAAACCCACTTACATGTAGAATAATGTGCAGATGCTGCATTCTGTTCAGATCTTATGGCTGATTTGCAGTCTCTGAATCATTGGATGAAAGCCAGATAGACCTCACATTAAATAACATGGAGCTGGAACCTTATGTTTAAACAAATGAATACTACCCTGATTTCCCTAAAAGATGAGAATCTAATGCTACTTACTGTGCCATTAGGTATTCTACCAGGCCTCTATCCACCACCTAAGTAGGGCATGGGTTTATCCTAAGTCCCATGTCACAATGTCAGACCAATGAGGCTGTCTTGGACAGCCTATATCTCAAACAGCATTGGCTGCTTATGTTCAGGCAAGCCCAAAATGAGAATACCCTATGGTTAGTGTGCAGGTTAACACTGAACTGCATGCATCTATAGGCTAGTGTCAGCCTGTGAGCTGGGTATCTGCTTTTAGTCTATAATTGCAGTCAAAGGAAGTCTATGAGTCAATGAGGAAACCTAAAGCATAGAGAATTATTTGGCTGACCACAAGTAAAGACCATTGAGCTTCTCATGTAACTGGCTAGTGACTTTTGAAATATCCTAGTATAAAAGAGACATCTGCTTGGGGTTTGGAGATTTGATACAGAATGTACAGGAGGTCCATGCCTTCATGGAACAAGCCAAATGCCCCATGGGATAGCTTAATGTATTTGGTGTTTCAGTTAAGAGCTGATTCCTGTGCTTTAGGACAATATCCAGGCTGGTGATTTTAAACTTTTCTCACAATCAATGGTGAAAAGGAGACGCTTGTAGGACCTGACTTGACAGTTTTAGGTATCTGACAAGACAAGATAAATTATATTGTAAATGTGACAGATGGAATGAAAGGACTTGAGACAGCTATCTGGCTCGTACATGTGCTCGTTATAGCCACGTACCTTTTGTCGTGTTGAGGAATACCCCCAGTGTAGGTAGCTCGGTATCCAAGCTGCACATTGTGCCCCCCTGGGTGGTGAGAAATGGCTGAAGCCCCCAAAATCAGCTGTGGCTGGGCACTGACTTTCGACCTAACAGAGAGCAAGCAGAGCTGCATCACTGGCTGGACAGGGGGCTGGTCACCAGAGACCCTGCAGGACCCAGCTGGAAATGAGAAGAGCCTACAAAAATCTAGAGTTGGACCAAGAGGCTAATGCAAGGCACATGAAGTGTGTGTGCATAGATTGTAAGGGTATAAAATCCTAGAGATCACCTTGGTTTCCTCCCTGGGGGCACCAGCTTGAGTTATGTTGCTGCACCATGATTCCTTTACTTAAGAGAACCAAATGAGTGACTCTGGGACTGTGCTGTGGGGAACCTGGGATTGAACCTCTAGAGAACCCTGGTCTGACTGTGTGAGGGTGGGTTGTGTAGGGAGTCAGGTGAGACCCATTTACTCACTGGAGGCTCCCACTATAAAGGGGCTTTGGACACACAGTTAAAGTCTCGGATGGAGTGACTGTAAACCAGAGAGTGGCTCCTGAATTGACAGAAAAGAAAGTTCCTTAAAAAACAGGTGAATTTTGCAGATGTTTGAAAATCTTCAACAGCTTTTGAGCTCCTCTGTGAACTTTTATGATGTCTCTGTCACTCACAGACCTCCCTTGTCTTCCTCCAAAACCATTCTAGTCTGTCATGAAGTGCAAAATTCATAGCCAAACTGGGCCTGAAGCAATTTGCCCCCATAGATTCTACACCTGAGCAAATGCCTAACTTAGCTGATGTGACATGAGCAATGTAGGTTGGCATGCAGGATTCCTAGACCCAGCAGAAAAACACATCAAAACCACAAATTGTATTCAGCTACGCTTTCAAGCACTGCAGTCTGGATGGCTCAAAGATTTTTCTATAGGAGTTTTTGTTTGCTTGATTTGGTTTTCTTTGGTGGTTTTTTTTTTTTTTTTGGTTGTTGTTGTTTGTTTTTTTGTTTTGTTTTTTTAATAAAACCAGACAGAGTAGTCACTAAACTGAGGTTATTTCTGTTAGAATGAGCTAATATATTCATAATGCTATTTTGATACATGTTCTTTCGAGCCAGTGAGACTAAGAGACATTCTCAAACACATACATCATGAGCAAGGCAAATTAGTTCAACACTGATTTAGAATCATTGAGTTGTGTTTGTGCAAGCTAAAGTGCAATTTGCCTTCTTGTCTATATTCAGCAATTTATGAGACTGCTTCAGGACACTAATCAATAGTGCAATAGGCGATTTTCAGGACTAGCTGTTCAATGTAGCCCATGGAACTAGGGTCTAGCATATATGTTATATGCATGCATAACTATAGATTATTTTTTTTTTTAAATGAAGGAAGAATTTTTGAGAGGGTTGTAAAATATACAAAATTATAGACATCTGTTGATAGACAAATGAATCAATGTTTGCAGCTGCTCTACATTTATTATTTTCTTTCCCTTAAATCTTTTATTCTCTGAAAATTGGCATGGTGCAGCTAAAGGCAATACAAGTTTTCACCACTCATAAAAGAATTCTAATGTACATTTTTATGCTATAATGCTACCATACAAATCTCCCTCTTCCTAAATACTTTAGATTTAGGCTCAACAAGACCAGTAGTAAACTAACTTTCCTGTTGGAGATGGGGTGGATTTCTTTTACATCCACTCAGGTAGTTTGCTTTGGTTTCTATTAGACATACATAGGAACTATAGTGTTGAAATTTACATTTTTGAAATGTTGAGAGTTTTCAAGAATTTATAACCAGTTGCAATGGAACAAGGGATTTACTGACAGGTAGAGTAGCATTAGAATACCTATTTTTGTAATATGACACTGCTAGCAGCACAGAATACTTAACACTCTGTTTACCTTTTAAATTTATTTTCAGTTCCTCTTCTTTCTAAAAAAAAAAAAAGAGTAAGTCGTAGCCAATTGTAGATATGTAAGAGTAGAAGAGAGTTATGGAAAGTGTAACAGGGACTTCCCTCTGAGCTTTTAAGATTTGCCCTCATCAGCATTAGGCAGACCATCCCTGCGAATAACCATTGCCAGTGTCTGTACTTCCGTTATTGTTTGCTGGAATCCATACCTAACATGTTGCTATAACTAAACAATGTTTACCCTCTAATTAGCGAAGCTGAATTATGATAAAATTGTTGGGAAGACAGTTGCAATATCTAGGATTTTACTTGAGTATTCATGGTTCAATGTACATTGTGGTGGGCTGACCTTGCCTGGCTGCCAGCTGCACCCCCTCAGCCACACCCTTACCCTCCTCGTTAAGAGGACAGGGGAGGAAATAAGATCAAAAAGCTCATGGGGTGGAATAAGCACGGGGAGGTTACTTACCATGACCACAACAGGCTCATCTGGGGGAAAATAAATTTAATTTATTGCCAATTAAAGCAGATTTGCATAGTGATAAACAAAATAAAAAATGAAAACACCTCCACCGCCCTGCTTCCCAGGTCCAGCTTGACTCTTCCACCTCCTTCTCTCACCTGCATGTCTGCAGATCTGTTGATCACACTTTTTTCCCTCACTTCCCTTTCAAAACTGCTGTGCAGCATTTTTTACCCTTTCTTAAATACACTTTCTCACCAGTGTTGTCATCTTGGCTGAGGACCTCAGTCATGTCCTACTGTAGGTCTGCTCTGAAACTGTCTGGAGCCATCTGGAGCTGGGTGTGTTTGGTCTGGGTCAGCCCTGGCCCCTCATCACAGAGCCCACCCCAGAGCCCCACGGCAGCACCTGGGCACCGGCACCCAGCACCCACACAGGGAAACATGAGAGAGAAATGTGAATCAAAAAGGTGCTAAAAAAACAACAGCTGCAGCTTCTGTAACTTGCAGCAGCCAAGGTTGATCTGATTTATGCTACTTTAATGCATCCTCAAGAGATTAATGGGACCTGTTTTGTTCTAGGAACCTTTAGTGATGTCTGTGCCAGGTCTCTGAAGGAAAGTTTATCTGGGCTCTACACTGTGTGGCTTTACAAATGGATCATGTTCTCAGCACAGCTCTAGACGTGTTTGCAGTATCTGTCTCAGCTACTTGCATACTTCCCCGTGGTCACACTGAGGTTCTGAAACCTTCCCAAAACACAGCAAGCTGAAGTGGGTAATAAATATTTCACAGATTCTGTTTCTTGAAGAGTGGAAATCAGGGGTGCTGTGCTCAAGACACATTTTAAAATGTTTCCTTAAAAACCCTCATAATTTCTGTTCTAGTCATAGGTGAAGATTGATACTTTGGTTTCATTTGCATATCTTAGCCTTTTATCTCCTCAATTTTATTTTATCTTAAATGTCAAAAAGTTATCTCTCAGAGGTGTTTGAACAGAAATTAGAAGTATCAACATTCTGGGGAGTCTAAATATTTTATCCCTTCAGTTTCTAAGGGTCAAAATATATAATAATTTATTCAAAATTAATGAATAGTATACTTTGGAAAAGATCTGTGGAGAACAAAACAAGAGAGTGTCCAAACATTGTGTCCAAATATATTCATGTAACATTTTGTAAAATTGTGTGGTAGACCCTTGAAAAATGTAATGAATTTTGCATGAAGAAAAAAAAGAAGTTCCTGAATTGCATGATATTTATCATTACTTTAATATGTCATTTAGACTTCGACATACATATAGAACAGTGACATATGTGGTTCGAAATAATTGGAAATGTGGCCTTCATAATATAATAATGATTTTTTTTATAGGAAAATTCAATTTGAGAATTTGATGAGCAAATGCAGTGTCACACAAATGCAAGTTTTGGGGCTGGATCAAACACCAGCTGTAAACCTTTCCAAGTAGATGCAGCTCTATTCAGAGCTTAATGGAATATGATTCACAGCCTGCCATCGGAGCCTCTCTCACAGCAGAGATGCAAAAGAACAGCATGGCACTGGAGTCTGGGATGAAAAAGACATTAGGATAGTTGAAGAGAGCAATTACACATGTCAATGAAATTATCCTTTGTGCTTTGGATACGAAGGTTCAAAGGTTACAGACATAATCACCTCATTCTTCCAAGCCACTGCTGAATCTGTGTAAAATTATCATATTTTTCTATATGCAGTAGTCTACCAGTGCCCTGCATAAAGGCAGTGGCAGGCTGTCATTGACACTAATACGGTTCAAGACTAACATGAACTGAAAGCATTTCTCAGAATGCCCAGGAACTACATCTATTTCTTTAGCTCTCAAAGCTTTTTTTCATGTGTGTCTGTTGCATTAATTGTTGTTTGAGGCTTTTTAGCAAAACTGATAAAAATTACACAAAAATCTATCAAATAGGGAGATGTCTTCTCAATAAATGTTTCTAAAAATATATTAGCAAGGTCTAGTCAAAAAAATCTCATGGTAGTAATCTCCTAGGCTAGATCCAAAATTTATAATCCACAAAGTATCACACAGCAGTATAGTCTGACTTGATTTCAGGTTTGCTTAAGTCTCTAAGTCTTTCCAGCAATTTTTCTAAATGCCTAAATTTAGGTGCTTAAGAATGCACAGAAATATTATCCCTATTTCTACTATACCTTTACAATTATACAGTTTGAAGTACATTGTCTGTAGTCTGCCTAATTACCCTGAGAAAAATATTTTATCATGTACTTGCTGCCTATGTTTTGAAGAATGTCCTTAATACGGCCACATGCAGAATATGGTCAAGAACTAGATTATGCAATCTTCACAGCTTGTTTATCTCTGTTAGTATATTCAAGGTCAAATCAGATTCAGTTCTTTTGAAGATTTCTTAATGCTTTAGTTAAATTCATTTAAAGACTGCTCTGCATCTACTCACTGTTGGAGAAATAAAAATGAGAAATGATGGCTGGACAGCAGTCAGATTACTCAACCTCAGAAGCCTGGATAATTTGTAGAGCATGGGAACCTTGAGAGAGGAAATGGACACTCTCTAGGAGTGTTATAGATGAACATATATACAATCCAGTATATGAGCTGTGGTAGCACCTGGATTCCCATGTTTGTTTGTTTTTATTAAGAGTCTGTTCCACTCAGGGCACTTTGGTACTGATTGCTGGGAGGATGGTTTCAGCAGCTGAGGTGGAGAACCTCTCTTCTCCTGGAAATGCTTGCATCGCTTTGCCAGGAACAGACTGGTTCAGCTGGCATGAAGGAGGTATACTGTTGCTACATAGTCACTGGAAACAGGTTATACCTTGATTAGATCTACTTTAGCAAACAGTATAATTCAAAGCAATTGTGTCTGCACAGTGAAACAGGTGGTGATAAGGTCCCAACATCCAATCTTATATGTTTCAGGATTTCTTGCTTAGGCTAAGCTTTACTCTGATTCCACAGACTGGATGCTCATTAGCACTTGGGTTGCATTGGGCTGCGCTCCTGGAATGTGTCATTTGTCTTAATTTCCTCCACACAGGATCAGGTAGCACTCTCAAAATCTGCTCTGCCATGCAATCAGTTCAGTCAGTGCAGATGACTGAGAGATTTTCTCTGAACACAGTAACTCCTGTTCTAAAATTTGAGCTAATGTAATACCTTAATCAGTTGTGAAGAACTGGGATAGGCGACTTACATTTTCTCCAAAGGATTTCAGGCTATTAGCCTGGTGTGATTCAGTTGCCTACAGAGAGGCATCTAACGCCATTTAATTCACCTTAGGATATCCTCTTTGTTCTCCAAATGCCTGTCCCTTATGGCACAGATGTCCCATAAGTCCTGCATCTCAATGGTCAGTTCCACCTGGGTGTTTCTGCAGGACTTTTCAGATGCCAGTAGATACCTGCCTTTAGGCAGCTGAATGAAGTCCTTAAACACTTACTTTAAGGTGCTTTGACTGCCTTTCCCTTGTTTTACAGACGTGGGAGGCACAGTTATGAGCACAGCTTGTGTGTCAGTCATGTTGTGTCACACTTTATTTGTAAAGATACTCACCTAAGTGCTGGAGGCATAGCTCAGCATCTTCCCCTCACTGTTATAGATTACGTACAGGGATGTGGCATTCCCATCATTCTGAAAGAGTTTTCCATTAAATAGGCTATAGGGTCTGCTGTACTCAGGAGCATATATATGATTAAAAAGATTGTAGGAGTGGCTGAAAATTCTTCCATCTGCATATGGAAAAACTAAATATTTTGAACAGAAATAGTAATTTCCATTTTTTAATTTTCCCAACCTGACAGGAACTTTAATTAGAGAGATCTTGATTCTTCTGGGGATGAGCTGTAAATATTCTGAAATTTTGCTTTCACCTTGTATAACATAAAAAAATTAAGTTAATTTTTATATTTGTTTTTTTTGTAAAGATATCAGCCCTCCTCACAGAAAGGAGTTCTCCACAGCCAAATTAACACAGCCAGTCTATGCTACAAATAAAAAACCAACCAACTAAACAAAAAAACCCAACTAAAGCAGACAAAAAAGTGTGTCAATATCTGTGCCTGTTTGTAAAGGAAAGACATGCAACTTCAGTATTTCATTTTCCCTCAGATATCTAGATCTTGAAGGTTTGAAATGATAGACAACCACTTCCATTCTTCAGGCCAGAAAAATGAAAGGTAAAAACTACTTAATGCAGAAATTAAGACCATAAACTGTGAACATTTTTTATTTTTACAGACAGTAGTCATGTGCCTTTGTGCTTGCAGCTGCATTATGGAATTTACATTCTTTTCAGAGATAATTCTGCTAGTGCCAGACTACAGCTATGGAGGGACAGACGGATTTGCAGAGCATCCACATAAAATACAAAAGCTGCATTGGAGCACACCATGCATTACAAAATCATAAATGTAGGACTTTTCCTTTATTGTTAGATTATAGCAAAAGCTTGAACTCCAAGGTCAGATTATTTCAAACCCATAAGAGTTAGCAACATAATCCTCTAGAGTTATTTGGAAAACACTATTTTTCTTGTGGCAGAGGGCTTTTGTGTTGTTTTGTTTTGTGGTGTTTTAACGGAATGTGCAATATTCATTTCATAACAGTGAAATAACTCCATGAAAAATGAATTTTAAAAAATATCTTTTTAGATTTGGCTGATGTTTTGATTTGTTAGATGATTATTCCTACTCAGCAGTTCATCTTTGAGGCGACACGTAGAATGAGTGTACACAGAGTATATATGGTCTACACCTGGTAGATTTTATGTGTAAAGCACAAGAGTCCTTGGTACTTTGTGAGTTTTGTTTTAACTTGAACTGTCACATTCAGTTTGCCCTAACAAACACAAAGGGTTTCTTTTCCTATTTCTGAACTGTGGTGGTCACAGCACAGTTAAGTTCATTAATTCAGTAAGGATTGAGACAAGATAACACAATTGCTCAGAGCTCTGCAACCCCATATTGTTAATATCTGGTGATGGTCTTCTCTGTCAAAAGGTCAGTAAATACCAATTTTAATTAAACCTTTTTTTTCCCAGATGTTTTTCAGATGTAATGAAACATATTTATTGGTGTTAAATTTCAAGTATGAAACATTTTATGATCCTCTAGGAACTAGGTACAGATATCTATTATATTAAAGTTTCGTCTTTTGTGTAAAATGTCACCTTAAGGTAACATATAAAAGGTGGGGAAAGAAGGATCTTTTCTACATTTGCCATAGAAAAATGAGAAGTAGTGAAGACTTAGAAATTCTTGCAAAAAAATCCAAACAAAGCAAAAAAACCCATTTCATACAGTGACACTACACTATTTACAAACATATTTGCTGCGTTATTTGGAAATACCTTGCCCCTGTGTTCCTGATTGTTTGATTGTTAACTTCCAGTGAAGTTACAGAGCTAAAAGTAATAGGCTGAAAACCTTTGTGGTCCTTCCCCATGTTCTTATGTTTCATTGTAGGGGTGTCTGATTTGGTTTCATGAAGATTCATAAATTAGATGCATACCTAAAATTAAAATGTCATTTTTGTCTTCTGTCTTTGGTTTTGATTATTGCTACTTTATTTGTATAGGCCATTTTTTTGTCCTCAGAGTTTAATAAAAACCTTAAAGAGTTTTCCTTTTACAGCCTGAAGAAGCAAAATCTTTGTTAAAATAATGTGTTATTTTAAATTTAAAAGTTCATTGTGGATTTTTACTCCTTGTTACTTGTAATGGATGGAAAATTGTTTCCAGTAGCCTTATTTGAGTCCAGAGAGCCTTTTGAAGGCTCACATTTCTTTGGAATTCTTCTACAAAAAATATATTGAAAACACAAAATTATGTTTACCAGATGCTTTGAAAGACTTTTTTTTAATGATGTTGTGAAATAGGGCAGTAAGAGTGTTTTTATTTATTTATTTTTGGGGGCGAATATGTATCCAATTTTTCAACAAATGAATAGAATATGGAAAAGAATACTTTTCTGTTCTCTAAAAATAATATGACTTAGAAACTTTTATATTCTATAGTTACATGCTGGGCCAAAGTGTTATGGACATTTTCACTTGAATTCACCACAATCTTTAGAATTGGGGTTCTAATCAGTTATTAGAATCACCAACATGAAATAAAGCAACCAAGGAGGAAATCCTCCTAAATTGAAAGCTTGGCTTTAGATTGCCATGCATCATTACTTGAATCCTAGGAATTCTAAGACCTGTATTGTTCTTTTGTGAGGAATGAAATGGATCTCTGTGACACTAATGGTGCTTAGGCACAACGCCTCTGCCAAGGGATGGAGTGCATGCACTAGTAACCTGTTTTGCAGTCTCTAATATACTAAGAGGAAAATGAAGAACAGTGCAAGTAATTACAAATGTCTCCCTACTCTTGCAAAACATAGCACAGCTCTAAAACTGAGAAAGAAGGAAATTCAAAGACAAATGGGTGATTAACAAACTGAACAATATCAAACCCTAAAATAGTGTGCACATTTAATTGCAAAAGAGATCCCTTTTTGCTGTCACTCACATGCAGAATAATCAGTCTGGAAACGATCATCTAAGCATGTAAGCCAACCTCTACTGCCATTTAGTTCTCTACTGTGACAAACAAAAATCTGTGTCCAGGAGAGAGTTCATAGATATATTTGGATTTAGAACAAATGGATAAATGAAAGATCTTCTACAAGGCCCCCACATACATTATGGAATAACTTACTGTTTAAAGTAGAGCCCACGTCTAATACAGTTTTAAAAAAGGATAAGGTAGGTTTCGTTATTTTCATTTTCTTAAATTTTTCCTATGAAAACCATAGGCAAATCTTCTACTGAGGTTTGCATAATGTATGAGGACAGATATGTTGCACAAAAGCCTCAGTGACAGACATTCTGGAGAACTGTAGTCTCATTAGAAAACCTTCTTAAACATAGTAGGCTCAAAAAGAAAGAATGCAGTATTAACAAGATCTTAGTTTATACCATGCATCAAATGTGAGAAGATTCAGCATTTACAAATGCTATGCTATTTACCTTAAACAGCAACAGTGAAATGGCAGGTGAGATCTGTATTCTGAATAAATCCCATATTGAATGTGCTTAGTTTGCCAATTACTTTTCTTCCCTAATGCTAGTTCCCTGATAATGGACATTCTGCAGGATAGAGCAAACCTTTGCTCTTCTATCATGCTCAGATTATTCCTCAAGGAAAAAAATCCATTAACTAGCAAGATGGATCCAGATGTTACTTTTAGATTCTCCTGTGCTGGTGACATCCATGTGGTGGAAAAAACCACAGATGTTCTGTCAGCATTTTAGCTGAATCTTCAGAATTTGTAGTTAAGGGAAGCTGAAGCATAGTAGAATTGCATTTTAAGAAGCTGGTTAGTTCCCATTTCTGCTATATTTTAAAGTTCTACAGATACACAAACACAAAGAAGGAAAGAAGGACAAATTTCCCTGTACACTTGAGAAGATTTTCTTCAGTGTATTACAGATTTGAAGTAACTGCAAAACATTAAAGTAATTCACAATAAAATGTTTGCATTAATGATTTTTTTGCTTAAATTGAAAGGATTTTTTTCTCACTGCCTATGCATTTTAATATAGCCATTTTAGCAGTAACACATTGCTCTGAGTTTTCAGTGATGCTACTCAAAGAATATTTGTTTTAGAAATGTCATTATTTTCCTTTTTTTGGTAAAGGCAAATAAAAACAACTATTCAAATTTCAAGTCTGCATTGACTGGTTCATTAGATGTTGCGTTGCAGTGGTTACTCATCAAAGTGAGTTCCACCATATTAATTTTAATGTGTTCTAAATTGGTTGTTAAAATCTTGATGTTGCAATAATTTTTAACTGAATGTGGAGGGTGTGATTTTACCTAATTGTTGTGAATTAGAAAACAAACTGGATATTATTCCAAGAAAAAATGGAGCTTGAAAGACTGGAGAAATTGTCTCTTTATTATATTTCGGATAATTAACATTTATAATAGAGGAGAACTAATGATCTAGAGGAAGGAAATTTTTTTGATGTACAGCTGTAACTTTGTATAGAAGTAACAACATTATCTGTAATGTGAATGCCTTATGGCTTTGTATAATATAATAGGATTTTATAGGGCTATATAAGGTATATTTATGGCATATTCTTGATTTGAATAAATATGTATTAGTCAGAGATATAGGGATATGAGTTAAAAAAAAACCTGCTTGAAATGCAAAGCTTCATTGTATTTAAGAATCTCAGTAACCCACCAATTCAATAAAATTTATAATTCTAATTGTTGTTTAGGACTGCCAGTATTCAATAATGATGAAGGGTTTTTTTTTTTCAAAATTAAAACTATTCTATTAGGCAACTTTTTACACAGCCCAAATTTAAGGCCTTGAAAAAAAGAGATGGTCAGCAAAATCATATTCAAAGGTGAGAATTGGTGTTGGAGACCTAACTCAACCTCAGAGTGAACAGACAGAACAGTGCGTAACCATGATGTGCCATGTGAGAGCTTCTTGTGCCTTCAGTACATAACTGTCTTTCTGTGGGAAAAAAAAGGCACAATAGTATTTGTAAGTGAGCAAAAGCAAACAATTTGTGATAGCTGAATGATTTTGTGAACTAAATCCTATTATAGAGTCAATTTAGAATAGCAGGACTAGAAGAAAAATCTATAAATGTACTGGATGAATCAATAAAAATCAAAATTATTGCAACTTCCGTAGATTCCTTCATCAGAGCAACAGGCCTGCTAAAACAATGGCTTCAAAAGGCCCCCACAAAAAAATATTAGTGGTGCTTATGGGTTTCCAAAATCAAGGCCTAGATGCTACTGTTCTCCTTAGGAGTGCATTTGGCTTGCTCACATGTCAGGAACAAAGCTAAAAGCTTCAGGCTCCATGAATGAATTGCTCTGGCAGTTCCAGAGCTCTCCAGCCTCCTGCCTCTCTCGATGGACCATTGCTGCTCTCTGCAATTCTGCAGATGCGTCTGCAGCCATTTCTCTTCTGCTGCCTGTGGGTACCCCAGTCAGACGTGCCTGACTCTGGGCTTGCCAGCAGTAATACACACCAGCTGCTAGCAGCCACATTGTCAAAGAAACAGATCAATAAGCCTATGATGGAGGAACTCCTTTGCAAAGCACTTAAGATCTTTAATGGTACAAACTCTATTTCTCAGTGGTTATTTATGTCTTGTGACAGTCTTGAAGTTGGAGCTTGCAATACTGCCATGAAACAGAGGAAAGACAAAATCACTGTGTCTGGGTGAAAGAATATTAAGAACATCCTTGCACAGCCTGCAGTAAAGAGTAAAATTGTGTTGATTGAACGAACAGCAAAAATGTAATTGACACATGAAGAATATTTTTTTCTAGAGACAAAGACCATTCTTTCACTGGAGTGGGTGTGTGTACATCCATATTGCATGAACCAGCTTGTGGCTCCAACCTCACTGTCTAAAATAAATATCCTGTGGTCAAATGTCCCTAAGAATGATGGAGATTTTGTACCAAAAAAAATCTATTTGTTGCCTCAGTTCTCCAGTTAAACAATATATTTACAGAAATATAATAATAGAAAGCTATAGACACTCTAAGAAGATGACATGGTGTCCTCATGGTAAAGTCACTGGCATGTTTTAATGTCCAGTTTAAAAATGAATTTTCTCTTCTAGCTATAGCAATGCAAGAGATTCTTCTGTGACTGCTGGCAAGTAAAGCATAAATTATGTATGTTCATTCAGTGCTTCACACCAAGAAGGCAGGGCTCTTTGTTTATAGTTTTTTTTTTTTTAATTGTTTGTGAACAAGCAAAGATGATGAAGAGGGAGTACCAGTCAGGAAATAGCAATTGAGAATGACTTTGGGCTCTCTTCAATGGGAGGAGCTATTTCACAGACAGGAAAGCACAAAATAAAACAAAACTAGGGAAAAGGAACATTTTTCTATCATATACTTTGTCTGCCTAAACTGTAGACTTCGTGGTTCTTAATGCTTGCACTTTGGGAAGCAGGCAAGCAGGAGGACATTTGTGTGAATAAGAAGACTGTTTAAAGGCCAGAACTATTAACAATTAAATATTTTGGAGAGTTTTTAAAAACCAAGTAAACTCTTAGCAGCAACTGTTAGGATTCCAGGGGAAATAATTTTTACCTGTTAAGAAATCTTTTTCTTAAATACCAAGCATTTTGTTTCCGATGAAGTAAAAGTTTTAAGCCACAAACACATAGTTACATCTTTTCTATACCTTTAAAATGTAACATTTAAATGAAATGTAGTGAAAATATATTTTTTCCTGTTGTAAACAGACCTACGATACCAAGTTTCATCCTATAGCCAATTTTTATGTCAGAGCTAAAAAAAAAATGAAAAGAGAGTTCTACACAGGAATATTGACAAAACACTAACTCCAGTGAAGTGGCAAAATAGTATTCTAATATCAGCTAGCAGAGCATTAAAAACTACAAAATTAATCAGCTTGTGCACCAGGATATTTAAGATTCATATTTTTCAAACTTATTATGACTGAATCTTATCATCTTATCACGAATATTCATCTTATTATGACTGAAAATTACTTGCCTTTTGCTAATTTTGCAAGTTGCTATTTTGAACATATTACATTTATATTCATCCATTACATATTACACATCTTTAAATACATATCATTAATATGTCTTTTATATATTACCAAGCATCCAGACAACAAAGGAAATATTTGTCTACTGTATCAGTCTGAAAAATTTTTTAACACTAAATTAGAGTAATTTTTTTTTTTTTTTTTTAATGAGTGAGAAGGTGAAGATGAAGGAAGGGCATTATTCTGGTTGCTAAAATAAATTTATTCTTTATTGTTTAGTACCACACATGAAATAGAAAAAAATTTGCATTTGCATTATGTTCATAGAAATATTAAGGAATTATATGCTTAGTCAAAAGCCTAATTTAGCTCTCCTTTTTCTTAACATGAAATGTATTAATGTTGAAAGGCCACCAAGTATTCAGAAATAATGAGCTCTGAAGCTTCCAAAGTCATCTAACCAATACTCAGCTGAGTTTTAATGATGAATAACTAGGCCAATCTTTTTTTGGTAACACAGAGCTAGGGATAAAACTTGGCCGAGCCAGAAGGAAAATGAAAGAGAAGCTTTGTGAGCCCGTTTACACTCCCTCTGCACACCATCCACTAGATTGCTGTGTTGCTTCCAAGCCTGCTGAGCCAGGTACTCTGAGCCATCCCTCCCTCCCTGTTCTGTGCCTGTCCAATACATTTCCTGGCCTCAGGTTGTCCGTTTATGATTTCTTCCCAGAAACAAGACGTCACAGCCCAGCTGCTCTAGACTTCATAATTAAGGCTGTCTGCTCCATTTTCCTGCCACCTTAAATGTACCTTTTCCCAAAAACTTTACACTCAGTTCTTCAGGGGCTTGAGTTTAATGCAAGAAGCTTCCATCTGAGCACACCACTGCATATGAAATGAATAAACATAGCCTGATGAAATGCTAAACTGAAGTGTATGTGTTTTTGTTCTTCAGATAGACTCTGTTCTGGAGCACTTTGTAGCTGGATAAAGGTAATTTGCAGATGTTCACAAAGTCTCCTCACATCCTTTTTTTTGCAGCTTTCAGCAATAATATCCAGCTCTGTAAAACTTTTTTTTTTTTCTTTTCTTTTTCCAAATGCTTTTGCATCATGGATATGAATTTACAGATGTGCTCTTCACAGATTTGTTTCAGTACCTAAGCTGCAGCCCACCAGAACTTTCTAGGTGATGGCAACTGCCTTTGACAGAATATTTTACTCTGTGCAGAAATGATTCTAGTACATTTTAAGGTCTCCAAACCCCATCAAAAACAGAACTTGACAGACAATAAACCAAAGGACTAGAGAGTCACTGGAGAAATGGATGAGATGTCATAAACCCCTTGCTACCTCAAGTCAGCATGATGTGTGTTGATGCATTTCTTTGTTTAGACAAACACTTGTTGCTTTTCAAATTACAACAAACTCCTCCCTACTTTTCATTGTATAAAAGGAATTTGATTTTCTTACAGTTACTTCTCCGCTCGACTATAAAAAAAAAGTAATATGAAGGGTGTTCAAAAGTTCTTTGGAAATGGGGAGGCTTTAATGCTGTTTGTTATTACACCTTTTTGCCACCATTGTGAATTCAGTGTATAGGTTTCCTTAAGCTAAAAGGGATAAATATTTAAAACACAACATATGAATTTAGCTACATTAGCCCTGCTTAAGTCAGTAAAACATTTAAATTTTCACATACGTATTTGAAAACATAACCGGTATTGTTAGAATACAGTGGTAGCTTGATTGTTTCAATGCCTTGAAAGGGAGAATTATATGAACAGAATATGTTTTCAGTTTTGGTTAACTTGATGTTTGCAAAGGCTATGTGGAGAAAGAGATCTGTTAAGCACTTTTGACCAAGTACAAATCAAATTATATACACGTTATTAAGAGAAATGTAATATGTAAGTCAGAGAACCATAAAAGTACATTGGTCTAACTTTTAGCTAATCTGTTTGAAATCAAACTGAATGAATTTTAACTAGAAATTTTTAATTAATTTTCCCTCTAATATGGACTCCTGTGAGGATGTAAATCACCCTCTAGGGTGTATGTTGTATGACTGTGAGCTGGAAAAGAAACTTGGCAATTTCCAACAGGTGTGATGTTAACACTTTAAGTTAGTTTACTTTGTACTGAAATGGAAAAGAATCAAAGATAGCTGTGCTTTGGATTGGGAAGCTAACCCATCCTGAAATTCCACTGTAATATAAAACCAGATGCTGTAATGTCTTGGACTCTACTGTAAGAGATGAAGATAGCTCAGGGCCTGTGAAAACTTTCAAAAAAGTCAGAGTTTTTTCTGGCCACTACTGCAACACAGATATGTTGGTCACCCATTGTCTAGATTTTAGGTAGGTCATCAGTGATGTCAAGGAGGTTAGCCTAGATTTAGTTTCTTGCAATATGTCACATAAAGGATATTATATGCAACTTTCCCAAACAGATTTTCTCCCAAGCAGAAGAGATTCAGCTAATTCCTCTCCACTGTGAATACAAATTCAACACTTTCAGCGTGGCATGCTGAGTTTGTCTTAGAATTCTGTACAATGATCCACAGTTTTAAAAGCAATGATTAGTCTGTCTCACTTTATAAAAATACAAATAATATTGTGAGGGCGTATTTTCCATTATGTGGTCATTCTCAGAGTCCCAAAGCAAGATTTCATGGCATAAACACAGAGGTTTGTTTAAGAATTGGTTTTAGACTAGTCTTATTGAGCAATAACCAATAATACATTCAGTATAAGGAGCAGAGACCTCAGATTTGGAATGTCAGCACATAATAACCTTGTCTAGACCTGTATCACCAGTCAGACATACAACTGATAGCCAAGTGTGACTTACAGAGGACTTTCTTTAAGCTGCCAAGTAATTTTCAGGTCCTTCTTCCAGTCCTGCCAGGCTGTCTTTGCTGAGGTGAGTCAGCACAAGTCAATGCCAAAGCAAAAAGAAGCTTCTCAGGAATTCTAGTTTTGAGGACAACTGAGTCAGGAAGAACTGACTAGCAAAGACATGTTCTAGCTGGAAGATGGATTTGAGTTTAAACCAAAGGAAAAAAAACAGAAGTAACCAAATAAAAAAATCCAACCATTTTCCTCAATGCTTAGAATACAGCAGAGGTCTGTTAATTTGCTTAACTATACTACATGATCTTATATCATGGTTGAAAGTCTATATCTATTTTCTAACCAAGTAGTAAATCTGGAAACAATTTCTTGGTTTCAGGCAATCTTCAAACATATGTTCTGGGGATGATATTGACTATTATTATCTTCCTTTTCTTTTTAAACTTCCCAATATCTATTTTTACTGTTTCAGTTAAAAAAGATTAAATAGAACTAGCGTAGCAATAATTTCTTTTTCATAACTTATCTTTTGCTAAATTACTTCAGGGAGGCATTCTGGGTGGAAGAATCCATTCCAGCCAACTAAATATCATGGTTTGAAAGATAAACTACTGGAATGGTCTGCCTGGGGAGGTGGTGGAGTCACCATCCCTGGATGTGTTTAAAAAAAGACTGGGTGTGGCACTTGGTGATTGCCATGGTTTAGCTGAGGTGTTAGGGCTGGGTTGGACTCGATGATCCTGAAGGTCTCATCCAACCTTGTGATTCTGTGATTCTGTGATGGTCTCTAGGAGTGACATTCTCATAGACTGGCATCACATTTCGTTTTGGTGTTGTGCTGGCATGGGAGACTGATGGGCAGTTACTGGCCTTGATTGTGAAGGAACAGCTGGGCAAGCCAAGGCCAACTTACCACCCTTTCCAAAGACCACCTGCATACCCAGGGGGTTACTGTTCCTACTGGTCAAATCTCTGAACTCCCAAGGCTCAAGAAGACCTACACAATCACATTATGGCCTTTTTTTTTTGTCCACACAGATAATGCTGCTCTTAGTCATAGAATAGATCCTACTGTGTCTATGATGAAGACATTAATTAGTATTGGTCCCACTGGAACCAATACAATGAACCCTTGAGGGACACCACCCATTATTGGGTTCCACTTGAATCTGAGCCGTTGACTCCCTGTGGACATGTGATCCAGCCAATTCCTAACCTGTCTAACACTTCCATCTAATGTAAAACCCATATTTTTGCAAGTTAGAGGTCAGAATGTTGGGGGGGGGGCTGCATTAAAGGCCTTAAAGAAGTTTCGATAGATGACATCCATAAATCTTCCCTTGTCCGCTGATGTAGTTGCTTCACTATAAAAGGCCACTGAGTCAATCAGGTGACGAAACCACGTGTTCAGCTCCCTGTCTTCCATATTTTTTGACACGTCTTTCAGGAAATTCTACTTCATGAACTTATCAAGTACAGAGGTGAGGCTGACTGGTTGAGAAAACAGCTGCTGATCAGTGAAACCTGCCACAACCCAGATATTCAGTCTGTTTGCCAGCTGGTTCTTAAATAAGGCAAACACAGTGTGAAAAAATAACTGACTGGGACTAAACTGATACTTCAAAACACAAATATAAATACATACTATTTTTTCAGTTAAAGGATGAATTAAACTACCTCAAAATGTACTTAATACAAATGGGCAAAACTAGTGCTAAGTGAGATTTTACCAGTGGAGTAGCCTGGAACCTGATTGTTTGACAGGCCCCTAGTGCCTTGCAAGACTGTGCTTCGGCCAGGAACACAAGGTTGTTTCTGTTGGTTCCTCCCTACTCCCTGGTCTTACTCAATACAGGCTACTATGCTCCCCCTCTGCTATGCAAAATTAATTTCTTCCATCCAGTAGGAGCTTTATAGTATCTTCCATCAACAGTTGATGTCTACTTTTTATTTTCTGCTAGCTGTTAAAGACTCAGCTGAGAATATCTCAGTTTTGTCTCTTGGTGCCATTTGCAAATAAAGCAGCCCTTGTTCCAAGTCAGCTTTTTTTTTTTTTTTTCTGTTGGCTGGTGGCTTCCTGGCTAGGTTGTTTTGGTCTCAGAACATTTGCAGCATAACAATGACTCTCACTAATTATATGAAGTGTGTTGCAGCTTTCAGTGTGCTACAGAAAACATTTATGGGTATCTAGTTATACTGCATCCCCTGGTGACAATCTATTAACTCCACTATGTCTTTATCAAAACCTAGCCTGAATAATCATATTTTCTCTTCTTTCTTTAAACTTCTTTCATCTCTAGAAATTCAGAAACCTACACTGTACATATCCTCTCTGTAGAAAGTTATATATAAAACAGAAGAATATGCTCCACAACTACCCAAACAAAAATGCTCAGAAAAATCTTTGAACTAGGAAGCTGTGCTTTGGGGCTTTTTGTTTGTTCGGGTTTTTCTTCTGCATATCTGACCCTGTTATAAAATTTTCTGGGAACTTATTAGGAAGGGGAGATTGTTTTATTATTTTTGCTTTTAAAATTGAGTCAATTTGGATTCACAAAACAAACTGCAGGGTAGAAGAAATAATGGAAACTAACAGGATGCCTGCCTGCCTTTCTACCTGATCCGTCAGTGACTATCTTCCATCCTATATAATCCTTTGTCCATTTGAAGCTCTTAGCTTCTGGGAATCTGCCATGTCAGGTGTTTAGAATATATCTGGAAAAGTTGAGCACTTCTGTGTTATGAGAAATAATTAATGATGGATCTGCATGCTTTGGAACTGTATGCATGCAACAAAAGCAAACAAAAAATTACAAATGGGCAATACTTTAGCAAGGAATTGCACTCGGCATGTCTCATTGGTATAGTTTTGGCATGACAATAAAAAATGCTTCTGAAAAAGGTTATTAACTATCCACTTAGATGCTGGGAATGAATATTTCTCTCCCCATTATCAGTCCTTCCTTCTACTTCATTAAATATCTCTCTCACTGCTCTTTGTTTGTGATCCATTGAAGCAATTTATTGTGTGATAATGAGCAAAGTTCATACTGAGGCTTTAAACAGATTGCTGTGGTAGTCCTCTGAAAGACAAACAGATGATTCCAATAATAAAAAAATCTATAAGGTCATCAGCCACCTGTATAGATGCAGCATGTGACTCAGCTCCTGATTGACTATATTTACATCATACTGATATATATGTGATGCTGATAATATTAAAGCTGTGTTCTTAGGTGACATGCAATAACTAACAGTCTGTTCTCCACCATGTCTTCTAATAGCTTCCTAAGTGACTGTTACATATTTGACTCCATTATTTTACTTACTGGTTTATTAATTGAGGTACCTCTACATGACAGTGTTATCTCTTGAGATTTTCTTTGAAGTTGAGTTTATAGCTTTGGTTTCTATAAGCCTTTTTTGCTCCTAAGTGTCCTGGGCTTTAATTTTTTTTACAAGAGAATGTAAAGAATAATAGTCACAGAAAGTTGTTCACACATATTACTTTACTGACCGTTTCCTGTATCTGTTAAAATGTTCTTTTATTTATACAGGCTTTTTTTTTTATAAGCAGTCAGAACCTCTCCTGGTTCAATTGAGGCCTGTTCCTTCTTGTTCTCCCACAATACATGTTTGTGAAGAGCTTGACTCTGCCTTGGTATCTCCTTCCAGATGCAAGGGGGCAGCTGCTTTTCCTGCCTGAGGCCATCTCTGCTTCAGGCTGGAGCAGCTTTTTCCCCTCAATGTCTCCTCACTGGGTGTGCACTCCAGCCTCCAGTCACCACAGTGGCTCTGTGCTGAACTTCTTCAAGTGTATGTTTGTTTTAGGCTAGGGGACCCAAAACTGGGGACAGTGCTTTAGCTGTGGTCTGAGTGCTGAGTGGAGGGGGATAATCCCTTTCCTCAGTGTGCTGGCTCTTTTGCTGCTAATGCAGCCCAGGAGGCATCTTTGCTGCCAGGGCACTGCTGACTCATCTCATTGCCCACTAGGCCCCCAGGTTCTTTTTGGCAGAGCTTTTTCCCAGCAGGTCAATGTCCACCTTGTATCATTGCAAGACCCTTTCCTCCATTTGCAGAGATTTTCTTTGGCCTTTCTGAATTTCATAAGGTGCTGCTTGTCCCGTTTCTCCACCAGGTCCAGGTCCATCTGGATGACAGTCCTGTCCTTGAGCATATTAACTGCTCCTACCAGTTTTTCATCATCTGCAAACTTGCAAGAGTGCACTCCAGTGCCTCTTCCGGGTCATGGGTAAATGTGTTGAACAGGACAGGTCTGATGACAGACCCCTGGGATACTCCATTTGTTACTGGTCTCCAGCTGGATTAAACAATCCATTAACATATTTTTAATCCTTATTAGCTGACTGTTTTTTTTTTACCAACTTCCTTTTTCATCTATCCCAATGGTAACACTCTAACTGGGATAAAGAATATTGCGGGAGACAGCATGAAAAGCCCTTCTAAAGAACAGCCCTCTCCTCATCCACAAATCCTGTTGATTCATTGTACAAGGCATACAATGGCAAAAGAAACTGTTGTGATTATTTAGTGATAAAGCCAAAACTGGATATGGGAGGTTTTTTTGGAAGTTTTTGTCCAGGCCTTTCAGTACACTTGCGGTTGGCAAAAAACTGTGGCTGTTTGAACACACAATACTAACTGTTAAGTCCCTAACTCTGTGACATGTTTCTTTGGACAACTTTGTGAGTATGTAAACCCCATACATTTGTGTGGAATGACCTCATTGAACAGGGCCTAAATCTCCCACATTTTCATGTTGCTTTATGGACAATTATAGCAATCTCCTTTCTTTTTGCTTTGACATTGATTTATGTGTAGATTTGACATTAAAGAAAGTTTGCTTGTTCTTGGAATAACTTATATAACATGAGTAGTATGACAGGAAGAGTAATACCCTTTTAAAATAAAATCAAATAAACCAGCTGCAATTTGTTACTTTCAAAGCTGCTGGTGACACCAAATTTCTTAACTTGGAAATTGTACAGCTTACTGCAACCAGTCACTTCTCAATATGAACATGTATTTTAATAAAGCCAGGAAGGCTGCTACTCCTTTCTTCATCACCAACTAGTTTTATCCAGTCTAAGAGAGCTGTTTAAAGTATTTCCACTTTCTGAGGTGTGAGTTGGTTTTGTTTGTTGTTTGTTTTTTCATTCTGCTACATAATGGAAACAGGAAGACTAGTAACTTGACTTCTCCAACTCACCTTTCAAGTTCAGCCTAGTTTTTCACTAAGGTGCTGTTCTCTTTTTTTCCTCTTGACTCTCTTTCTTTAGCTTGTGATTTCCAGCTCAAACTTTCCATTCATACGCTTTTTTCATACTCTCCTTTTTGTGTGTTTTTCTTTTTTTCCCACTTCTGCCCATGCTCAAAGCAATTGCATCTCTTATCCTTAACAAGTTGTTCTTTTGGCATAATGCACCCAAACTCAGCTACTTATAAGCCTCAGGCTCACGTACTGCAGTGTTACTGTATGTTTTGTAAAGAATTTGTATTAAAAGGAGTCAGCTAAGCCTAAGATTTTTTTTATTCAATGGCATTAATACCTGTGAAAAATATAACAAAGAAACTGGAAAAATGAAAGAAATAATAATAAGAAAGCTGTTTATTGTTTTCAATTGTGAAAGCAGACATATTTTAAAAGATGAAAAGGAAACCCCACGTTGCCTATCTTAGATTAATCAATGTAATTGAAATCCACAAAGATTGACAAAAATTAAGCCTCTCATGTGAGGGATTTCCTAAATCTCTTTTTTCTTAAGTTTGGTCTGTAAGTTGAAGCCATGATCCAGAGAAAATATGAAATTAAATAATAATTCATATTTACAGTAGAAACAAGTAAAAGGGGATGAAAAGCGTGGAAAAACTTTAAATAATTTTGGCCTCTTGGAAACTAGTACATGAACCCATCTATCATCACCTGAGCTAGGATGACAGGTACACTGTTGTACCACCCAGCTATGAGCAACAGACACAACTTCATGCTGTAAGAACAAGAATGTTGTGTAACTAATACACTAATACTTGATGCACGCCTGCACACCATTTCCAGTCCTATTTTTGAAATGTTGTAATGAAATCCTTTCCATTTCAAAGAAAGCTGGATGCTGTCATTGGTGGAAAATTATCTTCTTCAATACATTACTTTTCTGTCTATTTTGAATTTGGATGGAATTGGTACTTTCAGATGCCTTATCTCTTTTCATCACTTCTGTTAACTTTACCTAAAGCTTCTGACTTTGTACCTTTTTTCCTGAGTCTTAATTATGATTAATCAAATGGGTATGCACTCATATCAATTATGCAATTTGTCAGTGCAAGTGTGCATGCAAACACAAGACAAGCTTCAGGATTTCTCTGTCAGAGAATAATGTTTAAAATAGAATTATGTTTTAAACAGCATTACCTTTGAGTTTGCACAACTTTACAGCTGCCCCTTTGACAGTACTTATGAGTTACCTGACTCTTTTCCTCCTTTTTTCCTTCAGCTAAACACAAGATGATTTTTTTTTTGTGTAGAATAAGTAACAAGGCATGTTTCTGTCACAGGGTCAGAAAACCTCGAGTCAAATATATACCACATGCTGCCTTGGCCAAAAGCACATCTTACTGTAATAATAGAGCCAGTGATCTGACAGCTCATCTCCTGGGCCCTTACAGGGCCACCTTGCCTCTGAGTGCACATACAAAGATATCTTGTGCTTTCACTTTGAAAGTTCCCTGGAGAATTTTTTGGTAGGATTTTTTGGCCAGGGATTGCTTTTGAAATGTGCAAAGGGACATGCAAACAGACAAAAAGAAATCATTACTGCGGAAATATATTAAATATGTATTCTGCTCAAAGCTGTTGCATTTCCTGTGCTCACCAAACAGTATGTCCTTTGCATCAAGGAGTATAGACAAACAAAACTAAAATTTAAGGGAATCAAAACAAGGGTACAAGCATTTAGCTTATATAAAAGAGGAGCTCCTTTGAAGAAAACTCACCTCCTGAACTTGATGGCAAAGCATTTCAGACTTGAATACCTAATGAGATGCATTAAAATATCATGTGCTATTGAAAAATCATGTGTAGTCACTAAAGAATTCCAAAATCTGAATAAAAAATCTTCAGTAAGTTGTAGCTCATTTATTATCCTTTCATTGAGGATTTTTTCTCCCTTGGTATTTGGAAAAATATTTTAGAAGAAAAAAATTTCAAAGTATTTAAAAGAAGGAATATCAAACCTTCGTATCTCCACTATATGCTTCAACATTCAGTGTTCAGTGTTCAGCATTCTTCAAATGTCCTGGATAATAAACACTGCAGAGGCTTTTTTTGTTTCATTAACATGTTCCAATAGCTTTAGGCTCAGAAATCTGAAAATACTAGTCTCAGCAAGTTATTCCTCATTTTTTGTGGGATGTTTAATGGTATTGTCTAAACCTCTTGCATCTGCCTGCCTGAACATGTGAGGAATTACTAAAATGTAGGATACAATTAGGTAAGGTCTGCATGCCATCATCCACTTCAAGTTTCATTGACTCTTAACAGTTGGTATTAAAGAAATATTTTCCTCATTGATTTTTTTTCTATTTTAATTTTAATTAGTGCTGCATCAACAAAAACAAAGGAAGAAATTGAGGGAACATTTAAAATTAAAAAAACCCAAAAACACTTAATTGCAAATTTATGTGAGTGGATTCAGTTTTCTTAAGAAAAGTGCAGATATTAGTGTTAGAGGAACAAATTTCTCAGTCACACCAATCATGTCATATTTTCCATGTAGCCCATGCATAAACAAATTAACTACATTTATTAATTCTATAATTTTTGGTTTAATAGTGGATTCCCCAACAGGTCTGAGGTCAAGACCTGATCACGTGAATGAACTGAAAATTCCCAGAGTTGTTTATAGTTGTACTCCCACTAATAGCACCAGATTTTTCTCTACATTTCAGCTAAATAAAAGGTAAAAGCCAAGTCTGCCAAGACTAGAAGTGTAAGGCAATGCAGTTCTTCAGCAACTCCTAGGTTAAATCCAGCTGAGGTTATTTGATTTAATTGGAACATCTGTTCTATGAGGAAAGATCAAGAGAATTAGGGTAGCTCAGTCTGGAGAAGAGAAGTTGGCTCTGGGGAAACCTTACTGCAGCCTTTCAATATATAAGAAAGATGGAGAGAGACTTTTTACCTCAGGGCTGCAGTGCATTCCATGTAATGCAGTAGTTGCATTCCATTTACAAAAGCTTTAAAGGTCCTGATGTCACAATGAACATTAAATACTATTTTACAGGATACAGGTCATAGTTACTTGCAAAATTTCAGCTTCCAAGTGTTTTCATGAGTGTGCACATATGTGGAAAAGAAAGATCTTTTCAACATCCAAGTATAAAGTAACTGACTCATCACAAGAAATCTAGAAGTATTTTATTACAAGATATATAATGCAGTGTCTATATAATTTGTCTATATATCTGTATTTAAACTTCCTTTCTATGTACTGGAATAGCTCTTCTTACCGAGTCTGATCTTTCATGTAGCATTTAAGTTTTTCTCTACATATAGAAAAAATATTTACAATGTTTGTAAAAAAATAGAGCTTATGTTTGCAGCACTTCCCAGAACTGCCTGGCTGTGGCTTTCAGTATTGTTCAAATGGCTTATAAGAGAGGGTTTTATTTCAAGAAATAGACAGGTAAGGGAGCTATCATAAATATAGAAGTCACTAAGTATGAATGCTGAGACCATCTCAATCAGCCTTTCTTCCAGTTCCTCATAATACTCAGGAATGCTGCTTTTCCTGTTGAAGATATTCACATTTTGTTTCAGCCAAAGACCTGATTTTTATATTTTCTTTCTTTTTAAGAACCACAGAGAAGCAAAGAAATAATTATATCTCTATTCACCTCTGTCTCTTACTCTCTGTATTTGAACAATTCCATACATACTTTTTCTAGTTCACCTGCAAACAACTATTTATGTGTTCAACTCAATTCATGTGAGTTAGTCCACTGAAACTTCACAAACATGCAAAGTTTAGTATAAGTCTTGCAAATAAAGAAAACAAAGGGGCATGGTGAGAGGTCTAAGAAAACATATCACTCTGACCCTGCTCTAAGGCAGAATCAACTGTATTTGAGCACCTTTGCATGGCTATTTAACATATTCTGAAAAACCTCTAAAGAAATACAACAGAAGTACTTCAGCAATTTACATAATTGTTTACCAACATTCGTGATGCTGTTATACAATATTATTTCTTATTCTTGGAATTCTACCAGCTTACCTGTCTCTTCATCAGACTGTTCATATTTGCACATTTATGAGTCCCCACTCAAATCAAATGAGGTGTTTAATACACTTGAGTATCAATGTCCACTACAAATTAATTTTTCTTAAGGAATTACAGTATTTTTATTCGTATCTTTGCTGTTTGCAGATCAGAAACAAACTCTTGCTAAATATCTACATTTTGGCTGTATTTTTAAATATGATGTTACTAGTACTGTCTCTTCAAATTATTGCTATTTTCTGGAGTAGATCTTCCAGTTGATAGGTACCCATTTTAAAAAGAATCATAGTAGAACCATACTTTAATTCAACTGTGAATAATCTAAATACTGCTTTCTGTTCTGTATTCCTGAAGGTTTATAGATGAGTCTTAAAAATAGATCCATGAAACATAATTCAGGGGGAAGAAAAAAAAATGAAACAAAAAAGGAAAAATCTCAAACAAACAATCAACTAAGCAAACAAAAAACAAAACCTGTGGGGAAGTTCAAATTTGCCATATAAAAGTCTTCACCTCTGACGGATTTTGATACACCTTGGTTTACATGTTCAAATAAGGGATGGAATCCAAATGTTTTTAAATTTGGGAACTATATTGGAACATACTTCACCTATGGAACTATCTTCCAAAATTATGTATAACATGAAGGTCATCCTATGACAGTTTCTGAATGGATGCATAGGACAAAATAATCTTTGTCCTTAGGGAAGCACTACCTATGTGGATACAAAAGAACTATAGCAAAGAAACCTGAGCTGCAAAGTTAAAAACCTGCATTGAGCATCTGGCTGTACAAGAAAACAAGAAATATCTGCCTGGAGACTTATTTCCTCCATGTATTCTGGGAGAACACCTTACAGAATAAAGACTAAAAATATTAGGAAAGTCTTATGTTAGAGGACAACATGAACCCAAGCCTCCTTCATTTATATATATAAATTATATATACATTAAAAAAATCACTTTCTCCCATCTTGCATAATGTCCTGTTTATGCCCAACATAAAACATTACATGCTGACTAAGAGTTTTCCTGAGACAGGTCTTGCAAAGATTTATTTGTTTCAATTAATTCAGCAGCTTTCTCTTTCCCTTCTTATTGCTAAAATCCTCACGCACATTAATTATGTTTGCCTTGAGTTAGATATCTAGACTGCCTTAGAAGGAGTGCAGGATGATTATGCATTCCAAGCAGAGTTTCTTAAGCTCTTACCACTCTAAGTATTTCTCAGAAATATTTACCAAAGAGAGAAAAATCTTTTACCATCTCATGCAGATGGTAAATCAATGGAAGAATGTTTCTAAAAATAGAGTGTGAAGATGGTTAAAAATTGACTCTTGTTAATCAGTATACACAAAAGTGGATAAATATGTGTGTTGGCATTTTCTCTGGTTAATTCAATATTTTTCTGTTGACAGATACCCTTGAATCCTTATTCAAATTCCAAGTATGAATTACCTCAATCCCCCATGGAAGTAATAATAAACATAATTGTGAATGGATGTACTTGTATCTTTGTTTTTTCAAATGAAGATACAAGACAGCTAAGTTGTAGCATAAGAAATCAAGTATAAATCTACTTCAAGAATCCTTCATCATTAACTCCTAAAAAATTTTTTTTCTTAATTTAATCAATCCCTTTTTATTTGAAAAATAATATTTTTTTTGTTTCCTTTGTCTTTCTCCTTTTCACCTTTCTGCTCAGAGCTGTCTCTGGCCCATGATAATATAAAAAAAACTATATATGTCTCTTATGTCAGTAAAACAAATCGAAAATGTCATCATAAACACCCTACCTCAGACAACTAAGCAATAGTTTCAGGCCAACATTGCAAATAACCTGCTGTAAATCAGCAGAAATTGATTTCTTAAACCACGTTATGTAATCTTAAAACCAGGGGGAAAAAAAAAAGAGAATCTGAGATTAAATTAAATGCCATGCCTTTGTTTTCTGATGTTTTGATGTCCATAGATAACTTGACATAAACTGTTTCCCATAGGAAAAAAATATCTGATAGATGAGTTACAGTCTCATTTTGCCACAATTGGAACCTGATGAGTGCTAGCCCAGGTGATCTACTCAGGAAGAGATTTGATCAACAGCTCAGATTTCTACCAAGACTCCCTGTCAGACACCATGGCATCCTGTCAGGGTGGAGTTATTGCTTCAAAGGTATTGAGGCTTTCCAGACACATCAATTAATAAACTGTGTAATGTCATCTAAAAATTTCATTAATTCATTGGCATCATTGCACTAAATAGCTGAGTGAAAGTTTTTTCTTGCCTTCCAGTTCTTTTTCCATTACACACATCAGCAGAGAAGAAAAGTTGAATAGATGCTTTAGAAAGATTTTTAGATTAGAGATGTGCCAAACTATGTACAAAGCAGGGGCAAAGCCAACAGACAGACACACCTATTGTTTTATGAAGCTGTTTCTGGTCTGTTATTTCTAAAGAACCAGCATATCTCTGCAAAGATCATGCAGTGTAACAGCTGAAAGAAATGGACTTCAGTCCTTATGCAACTCATCTGTCTCCTTGTACATTTGCCAACCTAGCTTGCAACTGTGGCTAAATAAAACAGGAAAAAAAGCATGTGAATATTTTTTTAAACTTCTGTGAGTTTTGTACATGCTCATGGGTATATATTTTGACTGGGTTTCATATGTCCAAAAATTAGACACCTAAGTTGAAATAAATAATAAATCAACCTACTATTGGGAAATTCATCTGTCCTATCCTAAACATCTACACTAGGACCAGTCTGCTCTCTCTTTAAACACTTTCTCTTCACTGATAATAAGGAGTGAAGAATGGTTTGCTCAGGGTTTAGAGTGTTTCAGCACCCAAACTAGAGCAATGCCATTCTGAAAATCCTTCTGATTATTTCACAAATATCTGAATCAGCTAGAGCTTTTAATTTTCAAGAGAATATGGCCAGTAATTCGTGTTTGTAAAGTCATGTAAATTTATGTGTGCTAATATATAGCTTTTGTTATTATAGAAAACATATATATGTATAAGATCTCTGTCTTAAAATTAGTTATCTTTCCCAGTTTTAATCCTACTCTTAGCAGTATAAAATCAATGAACTTAAAGAAATGTTCTATAGGGGTTGACTCCATTACCATAGACCTTGCAATTTTCAATGTAAGTATTGCAACAACAAGGGACAAAGAAGAGTGGTCTTATCCTTATTTAAAGATCAGAAAATGAATATATTAATGAAATAGGCATAATAACAGTGATTGAAGAAAGACTAAATAGCTTGCTTAAGGTCATACAGGAAGTCTGTGGTGGATCTGGAGCTAAATCCAGACCTTTATCCTCAGATCTGTGTCCTGAATTTGGGACAGAGAGGAAATTCCTATTGAGATGAGTCCATATATTGTCTGAATAAGGAGAAGGGGAAGGAAAAAATATCATTTTGTTAATGCTGTTTACTATGATAACCACCAGATATGTGAGGTATGAATATAGGCTTATGTTACTTTCTGCATATAAGAAAAATCTTAGTGTAACAACCTCTTCACACAGATTTGTGGGGCTCATTACACACCCCACATCAGCAGAAACATCTGAACAAATGTGATTCAAATGTAGCTGTTTTTTGCTTTCCAGCGTGTGGCATTTGCTGGAGGCTTAATTTTTAAAACTTGCTATCCACAAATGTTTTAGATCAAAACTGGAAACTTTTAAGGTAATTACCAAGTCACATTACGAAGATGAAATGGGTGGTTCTGCTAACCAAAGGCAAAATAAAGTGCTTATTTCTTTCATTATGAAACTACTAAATGTTTCCATATTTCTGAGATTAGCACCATTCAAGGCAGGAGGATGGTGGGTTAGTAATTTCTTTTGTTTGTCACCAGTTATCTTTGCTATTGGTTTCAAAAACAGAAAACTCAACTCTCACATTTGTATTTTCTGAGAATGTGTGTTGAGTATCTGTAGCATATGGGTAAAAGATCGTACTGCAGGGAGGAATTCCTACAAATGCATTCCACATAGAACTATACAAACAAAGCCGCCAATCCCTTTAAAGATGAGGTCAACCAAGAGATGCAAGTGCAGTAATAAAGGTCACTATTAAAATTTAGCCCTCACTTTTGATAAAGATTAAAACTGGAATGCAATGAGATGAACCCTTGAACATATTCTTAACACTCTTCAAAATTGCATTCTTCTCACACTGGTATTGTGTTTAGTTTTCAGATGTCATAAAATACCTATTAAAATCTGACTAGGCAGCTCAAGGACCAAATTATGGTAAGAACTGATAGATGTTGTAGGAGAGAAAATATGTTATTTTTCTGGCCTTTTCCATGTTCATTTTGCACTCTTAGTATTTCTTTAAAATACTGATTATACTATTCTTATTTTTTTCTCAAATAAATGAACTAAAACATATGCCTTGATATGATCCAGATGTTTTGCAGTAGAAGGCTGGTTTCATGCAGGAGCTAAATGGCATTCACCCAGCAACCTGGTAGCCAAGAAAAGTACAGCAACTATAGGATGCCTGTCTTGCTTTGTTCCAGCTCCAATTCTGATTGTAAAATGCATACACAGGTCAAAAAATCTTTAGTCCTCATAATTAGGCCTTTGCAGCTAAAGATTCACCTAAAGCTACTTTGGAGTGTAAATTCTGCTTCCATAAAGGTTTATTTTGAATTTTATTTTAATTTCAGTTTATCTTGATATATTATCTTAAGATCCATTGTATAAAAACTATTTTAATTCTTATCCCTGATAGTGAAAATCAGGTCTATGTTCTTTTTCTACAACACTCTCTTCAATTTAGTATTTGTAAACCTCATACAGGAGCCTTGGCTGCCCTGGGACACAGCTAAACTACAGGTATGTGCTGGGTCTGAGCAGCCAGGTTCTGCTAGCAGGGAAACTGCAGGGGTAGCTTCTCTGAGAAGCTGCTGGAAGCTTCCTGCATGTCCCAGAGCCAATGCCAGCCAGCCAGATGGACCCACTGCTGGCCAAGGCTGACTCAATCAGAGGTGTGCTTCTGTGATAAGGTATTTAAGAAGAGAAATTATCACACAGAAATAATTATGGCCAGAGAAGAAAGGAGTGAGAATATGTGAGCGAAACTGCCCAGCAGACACCAAGGTCAGTGAAGGAAGATGGGGAGAGAGGAGGTGCTCCAGGCACCAGAGCTGAGATTCCCCTGCAGCCCGTGGTGCAGGCCATGGTGGGGCAGCTGTGCCCCTGCAGCCCATGAGGGGGAGCAGAGATCCACCTGCAGCCCCTGGAGGACCCCACACCAGAGCAGGTGGATGCCTGAAAGAAGGCTGGTACCTCACGGGAAGTCCACACTGAATGTGTGAAGAGAGGAACCTCTGAACCTGTGGAGAGAGGTGAGGCAGGACTTCTGGACCCATGGAGAGAGGAGCCCGGGCCGAAGCAGGTTTGCTGGAAGGACCTGTGACCCTGCAGCGGACTCACAGCGGAGCAGTCTGCTCCTAAAGGCCTGCACTCCATGAATGGGACACACATTGGAGCAGTTCATGACTGTACCCGTGGGAAGGACTCATGCTGAGGAAGTTTGTGCAGAACTGTCTCCTGTGGCAGAGACCCCATGCTGCATCAGAGGAAGGACTCCTGAGAAGGAGGCAGTGTCAGAAACTACAAGTGATGAACTGACAATTACCTCCATTCCCATCTTCCTGTGCTTGGGGGCAGGAGGTAGAGCCCGAGGAGGGAAGAGTGGGGAGAAGGTGGTTTTAAGATTTGTTTTACTTCTCATTATCCTGCTGTAATTCTGCTTGGAAATAAATTCAATCAGCTCACCAAGTTCTGTTTTGCAAAGATGTGATGGTAACTAGTGAGTGATGTCCTCCAGACTTTATCTCAGTTCATGAACCTTTCATATTTTCTCTCCCCTATCCAGCTGATGAGGAGAGTGATAAAACAGCTTTGGTGGGTTCCCGGCATCTATTCAGGGACAGCCCACCACAAAGTGATATCCCATATATTACTAAACAAATTTCAGGCAGAATGTGTCTGTATGAACCAAAAATGTTGTCGTTAAACTGAATTAAATCTTGAAACAATTTTTAGAAGCAGGAACTTTGGTGTCACGCCACCCTCCTTCCCACTGCAGTAATGCAGTTGTTCTGCAAGACTTAAGTAATGTTTAGGGGTTTTATGAAAAAAAACCCAAAAAAACAAAACAAAAAAAATCAACGCAGTATGATCATTTTAAGTATTCAGTCTGTCCAGAAAATGGATAGAAAAACCATTTAAAGAAGTTCTCTAGGCTTAAAGGTGAAATTATAGTCTTTCAGTGAAGCTTTTGATAAATATACTTGGTGATTGGCATGCTCAGAAAAATAGAACCTCTTTGAGTCTGGTAAGTGCCTCTTTTAACATGCAACATTTTTAGATTTTCTATGGCTTAGCAAGCAAGAAACAGAAGCATTCCTTATGTTCCACTCTTTTTAATGGAAAAAGCCTATGATATGTTTACATATCTTTGAGTAAACTGTAAAAATCCTTTTGGAAGAGATTTTAATTATAATAGCACTAATCTTAATTATACATGTTTTTTCTCAAAGCTTCTAGATTCCTCTCTGAATATAAATTAGTGCTCCTGCCCATCCACAGGAATTAAAAGTTGACATTTATTATATATATTTTTTAAAGTTTAAATAAAATTTTTTCAAGACATTTGTGTACTGTTTTGGAAAGGTCTTCACTCAGTGCCTAAGTCAATGCGTATTTCACAGCTCTTCACATCATTTACTTAGTACTACAAGTGTTTTGTGTGTGAGCAGCTGTCAAAGTGAATTTGTCCTGAATTAGTAAAAAGAATGAATAAAGTGAGCACCAGACACAAATAAACCCCTTTTCTCATTGTTTTAACTTCAAGGCCATAAAGTTCTAATGAAATAGCTGACCTTTTGAAGAAAAGAAATTATTATAACAATTATTCCAATATACCCTAACTAAATTCTAATTAAATATGCTAATAAAATAATTTTGTTCCACTTCCAATTCAATTACAGAATTGTTTTGGATGGAAAACCAATAATTTGTTCCCCCATTTAATTATTCATTAAAAAGTCACTGACACAGGTAGGACTGCATGTGGAAACAGAGTCTTTAACATGCAATATTAATCCTACAGCTAATGCCACTTAGCTAGTAAGCCTTCATAGTACACGCTGCTCTGATGAAGCAAGAAGTTTTTAAACACCTGAAATCCTACTGTGAGCTTGTGGGTTGTGGTAACATATTCCATCTTTCATGGATGTCAGTTGAAACACTTTTGCAATCATGCATGATCCTGCTTATATTCCCAACAGCTGCAGACTAAACTTCTCAATTGACTTCAGCCAGTGCCAAATCATGGGAGGGCTGCTAAATTTGAGGGCATGGACATTTGTTTACAGGACTTTGTTCACAAAATCTTTGTTTCTTCTCTTCAAAGAATTCATTTTCCCCTTCTGTGAGCACAATGTATGACATGTAGATATCACCCCTGCCTTGCAGGAATAGCCCTGTTCAAGGAAATAAGGGCATTTGCAGTTGCCACAGAGTCCAAGCTTCCTCCTTTAAAATAGGTTAAAGATATTTCTAGATTTTTAACTACCCTGAGGAGAAACCTCCTTGACCCTTTTGTGAGGAGATTGTGTCAAGTTGTCTGAGCTGATGGGCCTCATCAGGATAAAGGATAGGTCTGGGAAAAGTAAATTTCCCTCTGGAGTGACAGAAGTGTCTCTGCTTCCTTCCTTGGGTTGCCAGAATTTAATGAAAAAATTTGTAAAAATTGCATTTACTTTGTAAAGTAGGTTTAAGATTTGCTTGCCAGAACTTTGTTTTTGAAAGATACCACAAAAATTCTTACAACAGACTTTAAAAGAGCTACAAGGTTTGCAATAGTCAAACAATGCTATATTGAATGGGAAAGGGCAAATATTATTTGACTGAGAATCAATATTTTTACAATAAGTAGCAAGAATCACCCCTTAAACAATATAGAGTGTAAGATATTGGTGGAAAAATTAACTATTCCATTAAAAAGACAGGCTACATATATTTTCAAATAAAGGTAAATTAGAATAAAGTTTCCTTTCAGTTAAATCTATGTAAAAATGCCTCTTCTGTATTTTAAATAAGAATATTTCAAGAAATCCTGAAAAGCAAGAAATGTTACAATTTTTTTGCTGTGATCTGTAATTTTGAGTCTCAAAGATTTGGCTGAAGTACTAATACTATGGTTGATCACTCTTTACCCATCAGCTAAAGACAAATTGTAACTACCTTACTAAATTTCTTTCAAAGAAGTGTATAACAGTTTTAAAAATTACGAGTGTGTTCAGTAATACTAATGTTTTCACATATTCAGTGTTTTGAACTTGAGTAAGGGTTACAATCTTTGGCTCATAGTTCTCTTGCCAACACAGGTAGATATTTATTGCTAATAACCCAACTACAGTATCCCAGGCTGGTACTGCTATAAGGCAGTTTGTACCATCCCTGAACTGGACATGACATAGCCAGATTTTCCTATCTGCATTGCTAGAGTTCCTTCATAATCCAGATATTTTAGGAATAAATGTTTGGAGAATGCAGTTCTGTAAGTAGTCTGTTAAAGGGAAAAATTCATAATTTAGGACGCGAATCCACCTTTGCTGGTGGCAAAACCCACAGATAGTCACAGCCTGTGATCAGCCCCAAAAATCCAAACAGAACATTATTTACACATCACTTTACATATTAAAATGTAAATTTGAGATAAAAATTTTATCCTTTATATCTAAAAGCATGGTACACACCAGTTACAATTCTCATTCTAGTCTGTCAAGAATTGAATCAGCTGTCACTTCAAAGGCAGCAAATTACAAGCAATCAAAATGACTCTTGAAGTTTTTAAAGATATTTTGGATTTAATCTCTGAAAAGGAAAATTGCTGTATATTGATATTTCTCAAACATTTTTTAATGTACTAACACATGAGTTGTTCACCAGACTTCTTCAGCAATAAACACTTTCCAGAAGATAAAACATCAGCAATAAAGGTTTGGATTTTAAAAGTCACTTGAACTCAGGAACAGTGTCCATTAGAATAAGTGGAAAATATGTTGCTTACTTGCTTCAGAAAGATCTCTTGAGGTGTTAAGAATGTACTAAATATGATGAAAACAGGCATATACACATTTAAACTTCTCAAGACACACCTGGAATTATATTTTGAAACATCATTGATTGTTGAGAAATACTCTGATGCTTTAAAATAATATCACACAACAAACTTCAATAAACTCCAGTGAACATATGTTTTTTCAGGAAATTGGTGTAAATGAAAAATAAAATTATGGAGAAACTTTATTAATTTTTATCATGCTTGATAAAATGTTGGAAATTCTAGAAATTTTTTTCCCCCCTTTTTTAAATTTTAGTTTAAAAATGCTTCACTGTCTTTAGAACCATGGAATTAATGGGATTCTTTTTGTTTCTACTTGATTTTATTCTCTTTTAATATAGTGCTCATAAACTAATGAAAGAACTACAGCTGATTTTTCAGATAGCACAGTCGTATTTATTGTTCTATGTCGTCATATAGAAATATAATAAAGAATTAGAGGTGCCAATTATGGGCACTGCAGGAATAAGTTTTTTGTTGGAAGGATTTAAACAGTACCCTTGTGTGATGTTATCAAACCTTTACTGTACGTTCTTTCTGAATGAGAAAAACATGCAGTTTGACTTAATTTTTAGCTGTTCAGTATGTGTTAACTGCAAACATTGATATTCTGAATTACATTATCTCTAGAGTAGCTCAGTGATGTGCAAAACTTGGCCAAAATTGTTTAAACACACAGTGTGGAGGGAAGATCAATAGCTTTGTTAGTGAACCTGGAGGCTTTTCTTTGCTTTTTTTTATGCATGTTTTGGTTTTGATTGTTACTTTTTAGTCAAGCAGGCTGAAATTTATATCTGTTTTTTTGTGTGTTTAAAACCTCTCATAGCAAATATTTACATGTGTTCTTAATTTTTTTTACAGTGAATAAAGCCATAATTTCAATGAACCACAACAGCAGATATGTAGATAACTGTAGATAAGTACATATATAAACTTTTATAGAATCAAAAGCCATATGAACCCATGTAGTGTAAAATTCATGGTCCTCCATCTAAAGTAATACCTCATTAGTAATGCTTGATTTACACCATTTCCTTCGTATAAAGCATGACTTTCATGACACTCATTAAACTCAGAGAGAAATCATGTTATCAACCTGTTCACCTGTGTAAAGCATGTTTTTCTTATTCTCTTGTAGGGTCAAACTAAATTCTTTGACAGACCATACACTCTCTCTCTCTTTTTCTCTCTGTCTCACTGAGAAAGACATTATACATGCATTTTTGCTACATTTTTTTTCTTCCTTCACTTTCCCCTTCACTGTCTGTTCTACTTCCCTAAACCCCTCTTTCCTGTAAAAAGTTAGTTGAAGCTGAACTTTTCACATCTCTATGAGAAGTCAAACAAGGGTGAATCAAAGACACATTTGAAATGTTCCTGAAATTTTTACTATGTTGCTCTTGGCTTGGAGAAGAAAAAGGAACTTAAAATGTGTGTAAGATTTAGGTCAATAGCTAAGGAAATAAAATATATTTATATATATATAAACAAACAAAGAAATAAACAAACAACAAAAAAACCCAAAGAAAAACCTTTGAAAATAGAAAATTTATCCCAACATGTTGAACCTATTTACTTAGTTGCAATCTCTTAAAAAATCACCCAGAACTTCACACTGAATTCCATGTGGTTTTATCCCTTGCCTTCACAGTTTCTGGGAGAAACAATCACTAAACGTATTGTGTTATCATCCGGGCCATAGTTGCTACCTAGAACATGCACCATTATTCTGTGTGATAAATACAACCATTTTCTGCCTGGGGCTGTTCACAATAGAAATTTTCTACCCACAAAAAATCTTGTTAGTTTCATAATTGCTTCCCCCTTCTAATGAATGCAGAACATAATGAATGCCAAGCCAATCTTTTGAGTCCAAATCCAGGGATCTTCATCAAGACAATGAATGTGCATTCATTAAATAGAACCATGTTGAAAGTGCTTCTGCCATAAATACAGTATAATACATTTTCTTTAATGGGAATGTAGTATTTTAGCACTACTTAATTAGGGATGAGCTGAAAAATGGAGTTAATTCCTTCAGCTTCAATGAGTGAAGCAGAAGCAGTACATTTCCATTCATTGCTTAGGGACCCATTAATTACATTACAGGCTGAATTAAAAAAAGAAAGTATTTAAAATATTACATGCGGTAAAACATAATTTAATAATTTTAATGCTTATGGAAAGGATGAGGCTGGATGGAGGTGGTGTTATCTTCCTCTTAAGTATCATATCTGTGGAACTGATAAAATTTCAGATTATTTTTATGGTCTTGATTCTCTATTGGTGCAAAGCACTAGACAGTAACGCATTTTGGGAGAACAGAAAGAGCCATAATCATGCTGTTCAGCAATTAAATCCATTTACAAATCTGTGAGGGAAAGTCTGAGCTGGACAAACCAAGAGTAAAGCTATTCTTAATAGAATATCCTGTTAGTTAATGTGAAATGTATTCATAATTTAAAAAGTTAAAAAGCTGTGCTTAAAGTCAACATTTCAACTGAGTGTAAAAGTTCCCATGACTCCAGTGTTAAATCACTGGAGCTTCTTTATGCAACAATCTTGGCCACTGAATATGAAAAACTATAGTTGAAAGGAAAAAGTCTCTACTGTTTCCTCTGAAAACTGTAGTAATTTTAATAAATTGAACTTTACATGAAGAGTAATAGTAATTTTAATAAATTGAACTTTACATGAAGAGTAACTTGCAGAAGAAAAACTCTACACTCTGCACTCCACAGTACAACAGGATGTCCCATATAATTCTTCCTATAATAGTGTCTTTGGGTGTTACACTATTTGGTCTGTAATAAAAAGAATGTTAAAATGATCGTTCAGGTAGATTTCATTAAGGATATTGCATGTGATATAACATTTAACAAAATTAAAATATTCTGAGAAACATTATTTAGATTGTTCCACACTATGTGTAAATCAACCCTTACTTGCTAAGTGTTTTCATTTTGGAAGAAAGGGACTGCTGTGGTGAGAGTGCTCACATTTTTCTAATAGGTAAGAGTGCTTCTGTGCACTGACACCTTGCTGGTTCAATTCTTTCTCCAGGGATGTGAAGCCATGGTTTCCTCACCTCTACAAGACTGTCCCATTTTCTCTTGGCTGTTGTGAAGAAGCAATGTATTCTACAACTAATTCTCTGTTGACATGCTTCTGTTGTGCACAAAGGCCTGAACATTCACTGAGGTCCAGTTCATCAGTGGAAGAGACTGAAAGCAGCATCCTATCCTACCACCATGTAAACTGGTGTGGCTCCAAAGGACTGGGGCGACAAAAATATTCAGAGGACTGGAAAACCTTTCCTATGAATACAGGATGAGAGCTGGGGTAATTCAGCCTCAAGAAGAGAAGGGTCTGGGGAGACTTCAGTGTGGCCTTCCAGTCCTTTAAGGGGGCTTATGAAAAAGGGGAAGAGTGACTTTTAACACGAGCAAACAGTGACAGAACAAGGGGGAAATTTTTAAACTGAAAGAGGGCAGATTTAGATTAGATGTTAGGAAGAAATGCTTTATTCAGAGTTAAGGAAACTTCCCCATCTGACCATTCTTGAGCCTCTCTGGCAGTCACTCCCAGGGCCAGAGACTGTCACTGCTGGGACCGGATCCCCTTGGCAGCAGCAGCTCCAGTGGCCCAAGGGGAGCCCCCCTGACTCCCTGCACACCCCACTCACAGCCAGACAGACCAGGTTTGCTCACCACTTTGAGCCCAGGCTTCCCACGCAGAGTCTCAGATGTCTCATTCCATAAAGCCATTTATTCACAGTGCAGGGACACAGAAACAGCTCCAGCTGGTGCTTCTGAGGCGGGACCCCCACCAAGGAATCCTAGGGTTTTTACACCCTCACACTCCAGGCAGGCACAAGTCTCGCTCTTCCTCCAAGCCCTCGGCTCCTGCTGTGTCTCCTGGTGTCCATTCACCTGGCTGGGCCACTGGTCCTTGTGGCCTTTGTTATGCTGTCTTGGGCTCCCACCCAGAGCTCCATCTCCTCTATCTGCATCTTGCACTGCATCTTGCAAACTGAGATACCTGCACCTGATGTATTCCTCAACATTCAGAGGATGGTGAAACACTGGAACAGGTTGCCTACAAAGGTTGTGGATGTCACATTCCTGGAAGTGTTCGAGACCAGATTGGCTGGAGCCCTGAGTAATCTGGTCTAGTGAGTGGCATCCTGTCCATGGCAGTCATAGTGGAACTAGATGACCTTTCAACCCAAACCATTCTGATCCTATGACAAAAGCCAAATGAGAGCTTCGTCTTGTATTCTTCTGTCTGTCCAAACATAATCTATCATTGTTTCTGCAAAAAGGTTCTATGTCAGTAAATTTTTTTTTTAAAAATCCCTTTATTTCTCAGCCAGTTGGATCAAATCTATTCAGGTGATCACACCAAATAAATTACTCCTGAGGTACAGGAAAGGGTGGCACCAGTTCATGCCACATTCCACATTGCTCAACTCTAATGATGATATCAAACAGAATAGGAAATCTCTTTCTGCAATAATAGGACTATGATTGAATTTGTGGTGACATATATGGGAATAATTATAGCTGCAAAGATGATTGGCCAATATCCCACTATGAAAATTAATTATTTTTCTATAATTTAAAAACTAACTTAGTAAGCATAAAAATCTGACAGCAGTATTGTCATCTGTCTTGTGTGGTGTCTTCATTGATAAAGAGGTCTCAATGACTCCATAAAAGATTTAGTATATACATACCAGTTAATTGGCTTCATGCCAATTGGACATGTAATGTTCTTTTGTGAGGATGATAGTAAGCTACAAGGCTTCACTATTAATAAAATACTATTAACTGAAATGCCATTTTCATGTTCTTCTTTGTGTTTTTATTTGCAGAAGGAGACAATATAAAGTAGATTTTTAGCTTCCGACAGCAAAGTAAAATTCTTAAACACATAAACAGCTCTAAGAAGGAGTTCTACTAGAGGCTGTAAAGATGCCAGGGCCCTTGGTAGACAAACCATAGTGCTGTTTCTCAAAAGGCTGCAATTTGGTGAAGTAAAATTTTATAAGTAAGGAAGGTGAGAATTTACTTCTTTGAAATTTACATAACTTACTTGAATTTACATTAAAATATGTAGAAGCTCATTCTGGAGGAATTTTCAATAAAAATGCAGATAATATAAATATTACTTAAGGTAAAATAAATTACAAAACTTGTTTTCTTATATTGTGCCATGGTTCATCTTACCCTGAATGCTGCAGAACAGATAATATCTCAGCTGTAACTACAGTTCCAATATTAGATTATGAAGATGCCATTTATCAGTAATAAATGAAATCACAGCTGCAAGCAAGTGAAAGTTCCCAGTGATAGATCACATTGGTTTACATTGTCATGTCATTCTTGAATTCATCACTGTGATATGTATGATAGTTCTGGATGATTAAACATTGAAAATAAGCATAAATTGCATCAGCATCAAGATCTGTTTAAATGCATGAAAAGAAATTCACTCAATTACTGCTCAGCAATGTACCTAGTTGAGAAAAGAAATAATTGTTCACAGGGATCACAGAATACACATTCATTTGTCAAACAGGAGGTTGAAACTGAGCTCAAAAGGTTTTTTGTTTCTCGAGCATCAACAGACTTCAATGTAGGAAATCAAGTATAAGATGGAAGTGTTATGAAAACCAATATAAATTTATATTCATTCTACAAGTTAAAAACTTATCATGGCCAGAAAGTTTATAATAAGGGTTTTGAATGCATTTCCCAACAATTTAAATTAACACGGCCTTTTATAAAAGAAGAGTGAATTAATTAATGTTAGGAGTAAGTACTCTTGACAGTGATACAGGCCAAGTGGGAGGTACAACACATGGGGGAAAAGAATGCTGCTGGAGCATTTGCGAGAATGGACATAATCAGATGCAGTTCCAGTAGGGCTACTGAATTCACAACAACACAAAGTACGAGACAATGCAAGGTATGAGATAACCTGGACAATCTTGTCCTAAGGCCCGCTCAGTTGAAGGGATGGCAGCATTTTTAGCACACAGGTAGAGGTGCTGCTCTTGACAAGTGAAGCTGATGTCACATGCTGCAAGGAGCATCAGTTGTCTGCTGCCTTTCAAAAGAAATCTCCACCCTCTAGCAGGCACACAGGTACCTTCCTCCTGTCTTTCCCACATCCTTTCAGCAAATTCTTTGGTTGCACAAACTCCATCCAATATATTCTGAACCTTTGGGAAAACATCTCTCTGTCACCTTCGGGGCTTGCTTTCTTGTTTGCCTCCTGTTCCAGTTAAACTCTCAGCTCCTCTTACGCATCCATGAGGATGAGCTTTTGCCACAGGCTCCTTCCTGGCTCTGTCACTGTGCCTCCCTACCCTCCTGATATTTCTGACAGCCATACATGCTTAATTGTCCTTCAAACAGACACCATTTTCTGATTTCAAATGGGCATACAGGCAGCCTTTTTGACAGCAGCAGTTTTAACACAAGTTTGGGTAGTGTCCAGAGAGCACTGGCAATAAAAAAAAATTAAAAATATGAAACCATGCAGCATATGCTGCTACGAACCCTCCATGCTTAGTAGTCTCAGTATGTTTCTGACCTATAAAGAACCACAATGCTTTATTTTCTTCATGCAAAAGTAGTATTGCTCTTAGTATTGAGCCTTAACTGTCTCAAAATGTCACACTCAAACCTCATCAAAACAATTTCTTGGGGATTTTTGGCTCATCATCCCTGATAGCTAAGCTCTAAGGAGCACATCTGCTCTAGAGCAGGGAGCAGCTGAAAGAGGCAGTGCTTTTTAGACACTTGAGGAGAAGACCTGGAGAAGATAAAGAGAAGAGGGTTTTTTGTTAAAGAGGTTTTAAAAATTATAGGGCTTGTAACAACATATAGAAATCTTGGCTACAGCATGGATTTCCTAGGGTTCCTGTTTACCCTAAACATAGTCAATTCCAATATCAGGGTGCAAAGGCTAGCACCTAGGAAAAGTAAAAAAAAAAAAGGAGAGCAAGAGACTTTATGTAAATGCGTGTTAGAGGTGCCACAAGATGCTGAAGGATTTCCTGTGAGCTGACTCTTTCGCCTTAGCAAGGTTGCACGCATTTTGTTCCAGGAGCCGAAACAGAAGTGTTAGCAAAGACGTGGGAATCAGATGGAGAGGTAGGGAGTGAGGAGCAGCACCAGGCAGAGGTGGTGGGAGGAGATGCAAGTCACACAGAGCCAGGATGGCACAGAACCATCAGCAGAGGCAACTCACTCCACAGAGAGCCAAGTGAGCTACAGGCAGCAGCTGCAGCAGTGAGACAGCCAGCAGGAGCAACATGAACAACAGGTTGGATCAATTTAAATCAAACCTTGATCCCCAATGAGAGTTAAAAATGTTAATAACTGAGTGAAAGCTACTCCAGGAGAGGAAAAATTAGTCTCACAGTAGTACAAGGGAAAACTCTCAGGTTTTATACTTCACAAACTGTTTATACAGCATTTGTTGTTTTCCTTTGGAGTTTCTACTTTGTTGGAGTTTCATTCTTTTAATAAAGGTATTGTTTGCAAACAATTTCAATTATGTTTATAAGTGGAACATAATCATCTGAGCGTTGGAATGCTCACTGTACTTTTCTCAGGTTTCTTGAAACAGGACTGACTTGGTGGTTTTTCTGTTAACCCTTTAAAATTATTTTTTAGCTATTTCATATATTTTGTTCTTCCTTCATAGCCTTTTCATCATCCACTATTTAAATTTAAAATATAAAATTCTCTCTATATGACAAGATCGTCTGTATGATGATCTCCCTTCAAAATAAGATCAGCCACTCAGTCCTGGTTCTGTTTTACTCTTCATTCTTCTTCATTTCTGGAATGAATTTGAACTCATTTGAAATCTGTCAGTAAAATTATTTAAGGTATATTTAGTTGCATTTCATAGGACTGAGTTTTAACTGAGGTAATTTAAAATTCATTATTTAGCAGCCCTCTGAAGTTGTGTAAATAGTCCATTGTAATGTATGACTGGTTGATTTATTGATATATATGCCTCCTTCAAGGAGTAATCGGCATCAGTATACATCATGCAAAAGCTATTAGGTTGAACCTCATTGCTTTCTTAGGGGGTAGTTTGACAAAATAGGTTCCAGTGAGTTGATAGGTTGAGTAGTGTATCTGTTTCAAGAGGCAGGGAACATTAGCATCAGTGGAGTCTGAAAGTAACACTGAAATGAGTGTAATAAAACCTGAAAGTAACAGTCAGCCATGCAGTACTGGCAGATTAAAAAATCTCCTACCATTTTAAGTGTCTGTGTTGCAGTCCTCTGAAGAGAAAAAGGCCACCAAGACATGACTAGAATTTACTCATTTATGGCCTTGACAGTGGCCTGCATGCTAATCCAGGAAGGAAAGCAGTGCTTAGTAGTGAACCTTTACATCCAGTACAATTAATACCCTCTTGTATTAATTAATCTACATAACCTAAGAATAACCTATCTACAATTAATAATAATTAACCTATCTACAATTAATACCCCTCTTAATACCCTTCTTTGATCCTAGCCCTTTAGATTTTAAGTCCTCTGATACAGATGTCTAGACAAACCCAAATACATTTACAAAATATGTAATCTGCTTTGAAGGACATATGGTTCAACTCTAAGAAGTAATGTCAAGAACTGGTTTTTGTAATGTAGTCTATCCATCACTTCTAGGTAGGAAAATGCAGAAAATATCCAATCTCCTGAAACAGAAAGTCTATGGATATTTTTTCTCTCTATCTGTAAGTATGTTAAGCAGGTAGATAGCTGCTGAGGGCTGATTTATATTTTTAATCTAGAGTTCATAGTGGCATATGGTCACATGACTTAGAGCTACACAAGCTTACAGCAGTGACAGTTCTCAGGACCTTTAAACAACTATAGAGAACCTTGCTTGATCCTCAGAAGCTCCTGGAAGCCTAGAGATCACCTTGTTTGCACAAACAGTAATCCCATTTAAAAGAAAACATATACTGCCTGACACATGGTATAATCTTTGAAACAGACAAAACCAATGTGGGAAAATTTTAAGAAATGAAAAGGGATGGCAGAGAGATACTATTTTAATGGAAAGTTTGGGATTACATTGAAGGTCTACTTTGTTCTGAGATACTGCGAATCAAGCTAGGATAATCATCTCCCTTCCCCAAAAAGGTGTGAACAGATGCTGTTAGCAAGTTGGAGTGGTTAATCAGCGAATTCACTTCATAGCAAGAAATCACCAAGTACATGTTTGGTCATCCTTATTTTTACAGTCAAATTTCTTTTTATGGGCAAAAAAGTAAATGCACACCTATGCAAAAAGATAATTCTTACTGTGAATGAAATTTAAGCAGTTAAAACACGTTCATGACCTATTTGTTGCAGAAAAAGAAAGAAGGAAGAAAAAAGATGAAAGAAAAAGGAAAGAAGAGCAAAGGAAGAAGGAAGGAAGAAGAAGGAAGGAGGAAGAAGGTAGAGGAAAGGTGGAAGGTGAAAAATCTGACTAAGTACCAGTTAAACTTATTGCATATGATCTTGCCAGCACGTATTCCTTTCTGTCTGGTGTTCATAGGATCAAGAGATCATTAGCATAGGAAAAGATGGTTAACCCATCACTGCCATACTCACCAGTAAACCATATCTCCAAGTGCCATGTCCACACATTTTGAACACTTCAAAGGATGATGATTCCACCACTTCTTTGAGCAGTTTGTGAGGAAAATCGATTAGCAGAAACAACATGTCATGTGATGCAATAAACTGACTACAACACCCATTCCCCATTCCCCATTCCCCACTCCCCTGTTCTGGGGGGAGGAGGTAGAGAAACTGGCAGTGGAACTGAGGCAAGGAAGAAAGGAGAGGTAGGGGTAAGAAGTTTTAAGATTTGGTTCTGTTTCTCATTATCCTCCTCTAATTTTGATTGGTAATAAATTAAATTAATTTCCACAAGTTGAGTCTATTTTTCCTGCAATGGTAATGGATGAGCGATCTCTCGCCCTCTCACTGTCCTGATCTTGTTCCATGAGCATTGCATTCTGTCTTCTCTCCCCTGTCCAGGCGAGGAGGGGAGCCACAGGGTGGTTTTGGTGGGCACCTGGCATCCAGCCGGGCGCAGCCCACTGCAGCCTAAAACTGGCGTGGCCAGATTTGCTAGTCTCTATTTCTTTACCTAAAAACTGCTGAGTAGTTCATAGCCAGGAGTCTCCAGAACCACCCTGTCCTTCCTGTCTGGTCATGCCATGGTTTTTTCTCCTATACACTGTGTCCTACAGCCTTGCTCTCAGGGCAAGTTGATGTTCCTCCGCAGGGAAGGAACTTACTTAAATACATACATGTTGGCATGCACAGAATAACTACTTGCTACTGCTTTTCATAAAAAAGGTATGTGAAAACAGGGAGAGAGCAGTGCACATGAAACCCAGTAGGCAGAGGTGACCCCCTGAGCTCTGCAAAAATCACTGTTAGAGCTAAAGAAAGTAAAAGAGAGTGGCCAAAAGGAGTTCAAAAAGAGCAAGCTGAATAGCCTTCAGTGCTTAGTCCTTGGCCAGTTAATTCAAAGCTTCTGGATACTAACCAGCAAGGGGAATAGTGTAGACACTGAACTAGAGTGCTCCATTATATTCTTTCTACCTTGAAAACTCTTATTCTACCCCTAAAAGGATGTTGAACTTGAAGGGATTAGAACCTTAATTCTTCCCATTTTCTTCACTAATAACTAATTTCTTTGTGCTATCTCCACATTTGCCAGGCCTTTCAGGAAAAAAAGTACTCACTTATTTTCCTGTTGTCAGATATAGAAGGAACAGTATCTGGTAATATTCCTCTCATCTTAGAAAGGTTTCTTTTAAAACTATTGAGATTTAAAACTTGTGGTGAACCCCTTATTGAGGTCTGCCAGTCTCGGCAGTAGAAATCAATGACTATTTTGAGTGGGGATGAATTTTATTCTGCTGAAAAGATTAAACTGGAAATTCCAAAAAGACCATTTAAAAAGCCACTGTCTCCAGCTGGTGGGAAAAGCTGCATTAGAGTTGTCTTTTTACCATTTGGTACATTGCCCACAGTTGATTGCTTGTGTTTATAGGTGTTATCCCCAAACTCTCATCTTGCCTTTACTATCATGGCATCTGTCCTAACTAAGAAAATGTCTGAGTACTCCCAACGCTGATGCCTACGTTATGACCGAGAAGAACGTCAAGCGCGAAGGTGCCGCCTGTGCCGCCGCAGGACCGTCCCCGGCTGCGATGCTGCTCTCAGCACGACTGCCAAGAATAGCATTGGAACCTTGATTGCAGCCTTGCTTTTCTGAGGTGTTGCTTGGCAACAAAATGTGTATGCAGTGATTAGTTTTTCCAACTTAAGCACGCTTCGTGGCTGAATTTACCCAAACTTCTCTGACTTGAACATTTTCTGCTTGGTTAAAAGGACAGCAAAAGCTTAGTCACAATGAGCTATTTTAAAAGGTACTGAGCTTGTAAATGACTGTAATAAAGTAGTACATTTGATGCATTTCTGCCATGCATTTGTATTTGCATAATTAAAAGGGAAGATTTATATATAGAGAGGTTTTTTTTATTCCTTTCTTCTAAAGTTTTTGCACATAGGCTGCCTGTGTTTGATGCTTTTGGCAGAAGGCAGAAAGCTGTAAGTTGCATATTTGAAAAGAGGCATAAGGCTGAATATCAAATGAATACAGTTATAGGTAAGCAAAAAAAAAGAAAAATGGAGAAAAATTAAATACGCCCTTTCTACCTGTAGATTGGGCATACATGAATCTTTAGTTCTTATAATGAATCTTAGATTCATTCTTAACCTTACCCACTCCTGTTGATGTATGCTTTGGTGGGCGTATGACATATATATTCAGAATGAAAAGGAATGTTCAACAGGTTCCAGTGCTATTAAGCTTCATCTTCTAATCCTGTCTTTTACATCTTCAGTTTCTGTGGCAATAACTTTCATCCCACTGCTGGTTTTATAACCAGTAACAATATGCAAGTGCCAGTTTATCTAAATTCTTCTACTGTTTATATCAGTATGACACTGAAGCTTTTCTTTTCACATATGTACATCAAAGAAAAAAAAAGGAAAAAAATCAAAGTAGTGGTGATTCAAAGGAAAAAAAATAACCTGAGATCAACACTTAGAAAATACCTGAAAAAAAGTGCCCTAGTAGGGAAAGGTGTGGGAATGAGGGTTTGAATCAAGCTGGATTTGCCCCAACAGGCATGATGTGGAGGGAGCTGTACCAGGTCAAATATGCCTGCCTCTGAAACATGAGCTGTAGCCATGCAGAGAAAGCTTATGCAGGTAGCATCATGAAATGTCTTCCTTCCCTTGTCTACATGGTTCTTTATTTTCCAGCATGGTTTTCAGGATCACTTCCTTAGCTGTTCCACTTGCTTACCCCCAAGTGGGGAGCCTGGTATTCATCAAGCCACCCCAAACCTCTAAGCCACTTTTCTGGGGAGCAGTACATGAAGATGGGTAAACAACTTAAGATCAAAGAATCACTTAGGTTGGAAAAGACCTCTAAAATCATCAAGTCCAATTATAAACCTAACACCATCAAGTCCATCAGTAAACCATGTTTCTAAGTCCCATGCCTACACATCTTTTAAATACCTCCAGGGCTGGTGGCACAACCACTTCCCTGGGCAGCCTGCTCTAGTGCTTGACAACCCTTTCAGTGAAGAATTTTTTCTTTATATCCAGTCTAAATTTCTCCTGGCACAACCTGGGGTCATCTTTTGTCATCTTAACTTGATAGGCTTTTGAGTAAAAGGACAAAACAATGCACTGGTATCTCACACTGAGATTATGAGAAACATTGTAAGTAGGGAACTGATACTAGCAACAGCACTTGTGAAAAAGCCATAGATGTTTAATGACAACTGCCTGTAAAGGACACAGCCTCAGCTTTCATCAAGTGAGGAATAAATGTCACATTTGACTGAATCTTTCCCATCTCATACAGGCTTTCCCTCTGCTTTTATCACGCGTGAGCAGAGTTTGGCACAGTAAAAATGGCATCCTCCTTCTGTCAAGTGTATTTGCTCCTACAGTGCCTGTGAATAGGCACTGTCCAGGATGATTCAGAGTGGAGCCTCCTCCAGATAGGCATCTATTGTGCTGCTTTGAATCAGACATGGTATGACTTTTACTTACTGCTGTAAATTGACTTTGTTTGCATATCTATGTGTCAGTTTTGCCTACATACTAAAATGTTATCTGCCCCCAGTTCCTTCAGAAAGGGAAGGTGCATGTCTCAATACATGATGACTATTCATCTAGGGAGCACTCAGGTCAGGGGCTGCTTAAGACACATTAGTAAAAGAAAGTTTGTAGAGACTGTTTAGATGTTTCAAGTTTGGGAAGGTGGTGGTAGGAGGGAGAGGACACAGGAAGAAATCTGATGTGGTGAATCCCAGGTGGAACACCTGTAGTTTCATATTATTATTCCTTTTACATCCATCTCACAGCCCTCCAAACAGTTCAGTTACAACCTGACCCATGATCTCCACCGGTATGGAAGGGGCAGTCTCTGATATTAACTTTTTTTTCCTGACCATTTGTTCTAATAATTTTTCTAAGCATTTAGAAATAAAGGAAAGTGTTTCTGTATGTTTTGTTTTTGTGCACATCTGCCAGTCAGTCTGTCTGGATGTTCAGTGCTGCCATTAAAGGCCCAGCAGTCAGTCTGAAACTTAAAAAAAGTAGAAAATTAGTTTGAATTTTTGTATCCTATTTTTTGTACCCTGTTTGTGTCCTGTATAAGTTTAGAAAATAATTACTGAATAGTTTGCTTTAGAGAGTTTGCAAAACAAATGCATTTCAGTTTGTACACTATTATGTTTTTGTAATAAGTGCTATATTAAAAGACAAAATTTTAAAGCATACATATAGTTCAGCATACATACAGCATCATTATGTTAGGGCTAAGGACAATTTGATTTGCCTTTGATTTTGAAATGGAATATGTGTTATTGATCAGATCTCCTCATACTAGTTCTTATTAGTTACTAGTTAATTACTGAAATGTTGACTTTCACATTTGGCTAATCATTTATGTGAGATTTCATCTCTGAAAGAACTTTCATGGTTCTTTACCTGCAGCCTCATGTGGGGATGTGCTCTCCATAAACATCTGCCAGCCAATATATTATGGATATCTAAAATGTTTCTTGTTTACTTTATGGCTAAAAAAGAATCTTTAGAATAATTAAGCTGTTGTAGCACTAAAACCATTGTATATTGGGCTTTTTGCTGTCGCCTTTATTTTTGTACCTTCTTTGTGTGTTTGGGTCCAAGTGTCTGTTTTCCCCCATGTAAGTTTTTTGAGAGGAGGGTTCACTTTATTTCTCTTTGCAGAGGATCTGAAAGAGTAGGTGTGAATAGATGCTATCCATTTGACTGATTCTAGGCAGCATGGTAATAACAGTGGATGAGGAAATAATTAGTCAGCTTCTTCAGAGTTTGGAGCTAGTTTCTTCTATTATTGCTATGGTAATATTACAGTATTTCAGATTAGATGTCACAAAAAATGTGTAGTTATACTTGGGCAAACCAAAGGTTCACAGAGCTCAATTGTCTTCAGTCATGAGCAGAAGTAGATGCTTAGGGGAAGCACAGAATAAAAGTTCTGTAAACTGTGGTTGTTCTGAGTACTCTTCCAGAGACTCCTTCTCAGAAGTCCCTGAATGAACTGTTGTTTCTTTGTATCTAAGAATCCTCCAAAGATTTCTGTGCAATGAACATGACCATTGTCCAGTTGAAAGCTTGTACACTTTTGGTGTTGTAAACCCTTTGGCAATGCATTCCGCAATTTAGCTAAGTGAAGTCATTAAAATTAGTGTGATATCTCTCCTACCTGAATTAAAATTAGATGTTTGTCATTGTAATACACAGTTGTCAATGTGTTGGACAAGGTGCTTATTCACATACTTGTAGCTTGGCACGTATTTCTGTTCCCTTTGATATGCTATCATTTAAACAACGTATCACATCAAGATTCTGTCCTTGGCACTTGCATTGCTGCTTTCAAAGCAAAATAAAAAATACAACTGACAGCATTCTGCAGCTATAATGGCTTAGTTGTAAACTGCCTTCTGTTACCTAGAATATGAAAGAGGCAATAGAAAAAGTTTGTTCCATCCCCAGAACAATTCCTAACAGGATCTTACACGATCTGTCATTTTGATGGATATGCTATGACACATTATAAGGACAGCTAAAAACAATCTCTATGGACTTTCACTGAAGTTTTTCCATCATTCTTTCATCTCCTAATGACATCACAAAAACAATATTAAAATATTTACTCTCTTCTGAAATGGCTGTTTTGGCATCACAAAACACAACAGTTTTGGACACACAAATGTCACAGAAAATAAAAAAAAAAAGTAACTAGCCACTGAACATGATGCAAACATTTCATATTCAAATTGTATTCAAGGTTCCATGTATTTCTTTTTAAGGAAAATTTCATGGGAATAAGGAATGGGTCTTTTCCATATTCAATTTCCCCTTGTTTTCCTGAAAGGTACAATTTCTTCCTCTCTTTTAGAATGGACCAAGTATTCAGATCACACGTATCAAACAAACCATTTACAGAGGCTCACAGAAGATGTTCAGCTCTGCCAGCGTTCTTGACTTGAGAATTCAAGGCAGTCAAGGTGGTCTTTGTTCATACAGTCTTCAATGGGCATGTGTCAGCTTCTGCCAAGTTACTGTGATACTAATGGGTGATCACAGCTGATCCCAGATGGCACCACTCCTAGTAGAGGCCTTTATGTAGAAGGCTATGTGGCCCTTGGAAGACAGAAACAGACTTTCTAAATTTGAGGAAATGGTGGAGCTGCAGCAGCAGAGCTGGATGACTCCTGCTTTCTCTATGTAGATGTGGAAGGCATGAGTAGTCCCTCAGTCTGTAGGTGTCCAGATTATTATCTTCTCCTTGGTATTGCCAAGTCTATTTAAATAGGCTGATAAAATATGTGTCAGTGGGAGTTTTTCCTTCACTCCTCTCACTCATGAAGCAAGAATTCCTGATGTAACCAAGTGCTCTCCCACATGCACTGACAGCCACCTACTCATGGCAGATATTGAACTGAAAAGAAGAGAACAAGCACAACAAAAAATAGAAAGCAGTTCCCCAGTGAAATATTACATCTCTGAAAAGGACAGCACAAGCCCTAAACCTGAAACGCATTTTGATGTTCAGTAAACCCTTGCATGTCTTTCTGCTAGGGATGAATCTTATCCATGCACCAGGATAGCCCTTTAAAACACAGCAATTAAACTTTAGGCATACACCTGTACCCAGGCTGACTACACACTTTCTATCTTCATCCTACTTTCTTGTTCTCACCTTGCACTCCATTTGAACTTACCACTGTGAGAAATTATTGACAATTATGCGGTTCTTTGCTGCTGGAACAGAAACTGCTGGTCTTTCTAGGATTTTTTGGCGAAAAGACAAGCTATTCTCAGCCATAAAGGAAGATTTCCTGCAACCATTTACTCTTCTTTGTGTAGGGCTGTGTAGGATTATGTGGTAAGCATAGGTATCTAACACTTTGAACTAAAGGAATTAAAATGTGGGATGAAGACCAAGTAAATGAAAGAGACAATATACAGAAAGTTGTCTCTCACTTATTAAATATTTCTTATGAATACTTTAAAAAGAATATGTTTTTCCCCCTTTATTTATATCTCAAGGTATTATTTGGAGTATGCAAATGAGCTGTGTTCCACAAATCAAACCTGGCAAGCCATAATCACATACTGCTGTATATGATTTGATATTCATAGACAATCATTGCCACTGACAAAAGCGTGTGTGTGGGAGAAGTGTCTATCATTCTGCTATACAAATTAATCAATAAAAAAGTGTGCATGAGAGTGCTATGAATAGAAGTAGGTATTAGTAGATTTTTCCTCAGGAAGATAGATAATTCATTTTTCATTTTTTACTCCATGTGTCCAACTTGGACACTTTCTTCAATACGTAGCTTAAGCCTTCATTTTTTGAGTTTTCTTGCCCCCTCTTTTTTCGTAAATCAGAATATTTAAATATGGAAATATATACTAAATACAGATTATTTTATAATATCTTAATAATTTGCCAACTAAGTTTCTTAAAATGTGTTCTCAAATTAAGTAAAAGATCCAGAGAGAGATTTATATAATATTTTTTTTTCTGATAAGGTTTCCATTTGAAGGTATCAGATTAGATAAATTTTACTTCTTGAAAGTTATCATGATGTTCTGATATTATAGGATCCTTTTATCTCCTCCGAAGAGTCAGCCCAAATGGGCAGTGCTTCCTCTTATCAGATTGAACTATGTATTTCATGGATCTTAGGAAAGATTTTGTTTCTCAAACAGGAAAATTAACAGTGAAGTACTTTTCAAATTTGATCAGTGGTCCCAACATACAATGCATTAAAGAAATTTGTTTTTTTCTTTGTTATAAATTTGAAAGATCAACTTATCTCATGTTCCTTTAACTCTTCATATTTTGTAAAGCATGTCATGTGTTTTTTAACACTCTTTGGATGTTCTGTGGGAAAATATGTCATATATCCATAAGCTGACATACACTTTAGATTACATGTGTAAGAATATTTTCCCAAATCTTTAAAGACTGTGTAGAAGGTAGACATTGATCTGTAGGTGAGGGAAGAAAGGATGGGAAGCATGGGAGAACTTCCATGACAGAAATACTTGTAAGGAAGTTAACCATTTACAATAAGCTCTGTGGAGAACCGTGTCCTCTTTCATGCCAAAACACACCTTGTTCTTTCTATTCAACACTCAGCTAAAAACTGTGCCCACTGCTCTGATTATAAGGCTAAAGAGACATTCACTCACACACTCCAAGATCATTCTGTAAGTGGAAGCGATCAGCTTACCTTCATAGAGATTCTTTTTCCAATACAGGAGATATGTATTCACATTTTCTTTATTCAAAGGTATTCTTCTGTGCGGAAAAAGTAAGCAAAATGTTTACTTTTATAAACCAGGCTATGGATCTTGTTATGAAGGCCTGTTCTATTAGCCAGCAGTTAGTATATTTTAGCCCATTATGTCCTTAAACATCAATGTCTTTCAAAATTTTTTTCTGAAATAAGGGTAGACTATAATCTGTTTCCTATAGCCTCTGCCTCTGCCTTCTGTCAGAGCTTTGCTTTCTTCAAAAAGTAATGGATAAAGGACAGTTTCCCTGTGCATAATTGTTTAGGAAAAAAAGTAGTATTGAAATTAAAATACCTATAAAAATTTGGCTTTCAATTGTTCCAATCTGCAACTGTACTATGCTCAGATTTTAGACTGAACACAAAAAATATATTAACTATCCATTCTCTGATGATAATCTCCTATATGGACAGTCATGTGTTTTTAATGAGGCTAAGGTAGTGTTTTGCAAAAACTAAAATTTCTTGCTTTTGAGCTTTTCTGGGGTAGGTGGCTTTTTTATTATATGGCTATAAACATCTGTTATCCATTCAGAAATAATTATCTGTTGCTCTTTTTTATGCTGAATTCACAATGTTGCTTCTTAACAAGATATTACCAATTTTTTTTTTCTTAATCTTTCTAACTAAAAGCCTGCTGGCTGCATTAGATAAACAAGAACATTATGAAAAGGGTACTTTAACATTACTGCTGCATTGCATTACAACTTTGACTTTCAAACCATTTTCATAATCATGTTGTTTCTTAGTGTTTTTATTCTAGCACTGGAAGGGCTTTGCAATATTCCACCTTAGGATAAACCATCTTTTGATTTTTGTGGTGTGGGGTTTTTGGGGGATGGTTTGTTGTGCTTTCTTGATGGTAGTTAGCTTTTTTGAGATAATTCTTGCCTTCATCTTTACAAGATACTCATAGTTGTAAACTCAAAAAAGCATGTGAAAATTGTAAGACAAACAAAATGTACTTCCAGTTCAGATATTGCTTTTTTAAAAGAAACAGACTTGGACCAATTTAGTTTATTTGTAGATATAAACATACTAGGAAATGCAATTCTCCTTGCTCTGATGAGCCACTTCAGACAAATTGTTCCTCGCTCTCTGGCCTAGATGTTTGGCCACAGATTTTTTCTTTAATTCCTCATATTACTTCCATTTACCAGTGCTTACTTTACCCCAAGTACAGTACTTCAGAGGGGAAAAAAAACTTTACAGCTAGCCATTTCTAAAAAGTTAGATGAATTTTTTTTTATTTTACTATTATTACTATAATTGCTACAACTGTGATTATTTACATTTGGATTCAGGAAGGAGTCCATATACAAGAGATCTCCTAATTGATAGCTCTTAAAACATAGACACTCTATTCTATTCTAATTAAATTGCTACACTGACCATTTGTGGGAATGGAACTGGCTGGGATGAACAGTGGTTTAGCCTCGGTGGCATATACAGGAGGCATCAACCTGAGACCATGGGAACTGGGATACTGAAAGGGAGATATCTGGTCAGGTTATGGTGAGAAGAGTGTAGCCATGGGAGTCAGTATGTTAATGGCATGTTAACAGAATTATTCTGTAAGAGGTCATGTTTCTGGGTCTTGTTCTCAGCTGGTTCAGGAGCTGTCACATATACGGCCATGTTCCGAGTTCACGTTGGTGATTAGACCCCTGCCCCCAGAACACCCCTATATCTTGTTACATTCGCCATGCCCCCTGTCTTTGGCTCTTGCCCCTCAGATTGTGCAGTTTCTGCGTTTGTTATTTTGCTATTAAAGTTCTTTATTCTTCGGGAAACTCCACTGTTCCCATCCCTCTATTTTTACCACGCTCCCCCTGGCTGGACTGGACTCGAGGTCTCAGAGGACCGGACTACGACAACCATTCTGTTCTTTGGAACAATTTTTGTGAGCAAAGACTGGAATATGCTAGGAAGAACATACTAAAACTACCCTCCACTTTTTCCTGGTCTAAAAATGTGGAAAGCAGTGTAGGTTGCATTGTTTTAACACTAGAAGAGAATTATAATAGGTGTTACTACAATAATCACTCTAGAGCTAATCTAGCCATTTAAAACTATGAAATATAAGGCAAACTCCTCATTAAAAAAGGGGGAATACATTTGGTGTGAAGAAGAGATCAAAGACACAAATTCATAATGATTTCATGTCTAGTTGCCACATACATTGTCTAAAAGTAGAGGTTCTCATACTATAAGAATTAATTCTGTTGGCTCAGAGACATTTAACATATGCAGAAAATCCAGGCCTTTCCTGTTAAATTCAACAAGTTCTGAATTTCACACATCTCTGTGTAGCAGTGCTCATTAGCATATAATAGGATCTAAATTTGGAATATGCAAATGTGTAAAGACAAGAAGTGGCTTAATGAGGATGAAGATCCTTGCTGTCACTCTTTTTAGGTAAGTATTGAAACACTGAGAGCATCAGTTTTCATTTGGTTTTGTAAGGATGGCTTTTAGAGGAGTGAAATCTATGTCCCTGAGTAGTCAATACTGCTCAGGCAAATGTAATGGATCCTGTTAGTTTGTGTTTGTAAAGCAAGGACTCCTTCAAAAACAAATGTGGTAGACAATACAATGTGCATACTACACAGAAAACTAAAGAAAAGCAAAATGGTTTTGCTGTATAAGTAATAAAATTAAAATGAGATTTTTTTAAAATTCTCTTTTAATGGAGCACAAATTAGATTCTGAGAAATACCAATCAGTTGGAGCACTGCTAAATATGTAGTAATTCCAGTAGCATTCCAGTGCCGATATAAGCTGCAAAGTAGAGCAGTTAGTGAATTGTAATAAAGAAAAAGCTGACTGCTGAATATGGTTTAAACACTCTTTCAAAATAACTTTTCTATTACGTTCTGGTTCTTACACCACATCCTTCATTCTCATTAATCATTCAATCTATCAAAATATTAGGCCTCTAGATATTTCTTTTCAATCTAAATAACTAAAATTTCACAAAAAGAATTCATTTATTCAGGGATCCTATACAGATATTAGACTTTTTGTTGTGAATATGAATAAATGACATGGAAATAACTAAATACCATGCAAAATGGAAAGTACTGCAGTGAGTTTTGGCAAGGGAGAGAGACAGTAGGATTTAAAAACAACAGCACACAGGGATTGTTTTCTGCCTAGGCAAAACATGCATTGGCTGAGATAACATTTTCTCACCGTTTCCTCCTAGTTGTTCCATTGAGAGAGATTGGGATAAGAAGTGCTCCTTTTGAAATCAATTACGTGAGATTTTTTTCCTACTACAGATTTCTTCTGTCCTATATATAAACAAGTAATGTTTATAACTGTGGATATCAGCAATCCTGTAAAATTGCATTTCTTTTCAGTAAATTCAATACTTAATTCTTCTGTGAGTTTACGACTGTGAAAAAAACAGCTCAAGTTGTTTTCAGTCTGTGACCTCTATGTATTTCCTTGATGTAATTATGTCTTTCAAACTTTTATCTACATCACAGAACTAATACCTAACTACTAACAATTTCTAGTAGCTTCTTAGAAGAAACAATTATGTTTCTAGGCGCCCGGAAAAAAAAAAAGAGTCAAAGCTATTATTTTAGCCAAGGCCATGCAAAATGACTAGTTCTTCAGTAAATGTTTAAATTTTTTTATAATTTTAATTTCTGCAAACCCAAACTGACATTCTCAGGTCATACCTAATAATCCAAGTAAGGAATGGCAAGAAAGAGGAAAGATCAGAGGCTTCATGGCTGGGTGCAGACAGCTGCACACATGCAGTTTTTGTGCAGTGGTCTAGAACTGCTGAATGGCATTAGCACAGTGTTCACTGTAAACCAGGATATCTGTCCTGTTAGTGAGGCTGATTAGCTCAGGCTCAGCACTGCTCTGCTGCAGCAGGCTGGCTCAGAGCTCAGTCACAGTGGACACATACACGTAGTTTTACCAGACATGTACATTTACCCTCAGGCAACGTGACCTAAACATTGCATTCCTAGAACTAGGATCTCATATTTCTGTTCTTTGGAAGGAAATCAGACATTGCTCTTTAGATAACATTCCTGTAACTGTTGTGTTTGGCTAAGAGAAAGAAAATGTCTTCTCCATCACTGGAATTCAAACGATGTCACATGTCAGCTACTTAAAAACTGCATAACTAAATGATAGGCAGTGCAATTTGTGTTCAGCTGTAACAGGTTTTGTGAATCTTCAGCTGCACACACTGTCATTAAATTTCAGCATTCACATTTTAATCTTAATATTCCAGCATCTGAGCAAGTTTGTTGGAAAGAAGAGAACAATCTTGACTCAGTGCTTAGCCTATGATCTGAGGAGTAGAAAGCTGAAACTTCTCATGGAAAGGAAAGAGATTGCTTCTCCTGCACTAAGAAAACATGATTATTAAGAGACATGGGAAAATGTGAAATATAGGGAATTTACTTACTGTACTTGGCTAATTAAAAATTATATATATATTTGGCTAACTAAAGAGTGGTCTGAACTCTGAACTTCTAACTCATAGCTTTAGCTGAATCTCAGTATGAAAAGGAAAAAAGTGCTTTTTTTTCCCCAGGAAAAAAGTGGTTTTTTTTAAGGAGCATATGACAGGTTCTAGCCACAATGAAACCAGCCCTTGGTGAAATTCAGTGGGAACATCTGTTCAAAGAACCTACTTGGAAATTAGCCCAGACATTTGGACAAACCTCAGTTCAGTGTCTAGCTGCTGTGGTGCCAAATACTGTAAGAGAAAAAAGGCGGGAGATAGAAGCAAAGCAAACCTGGGTAACACGTTTCACATATCATTGGACTCCCAAGTCTACAATTAACTGGCATTACTTACTAGGGAAGATAAACACTTATAAATTCAGGGAACAGAATCAAGGATCTAAGTTTAACAGAGTTGGTTTTCCATGTAGCTATAATCTTTCTGACTTAGTAAAAATCAAGAAAACAAAACCATAAAATATGATCATATAATGTGACCTGTATGAGCTTCAATATACAGAATTGAAAATACCACATTTTGTAGCAATTGCCAAATTGTGTCAAAAGTTATGCCAGCCCTTATTTAAGATTATAGGTAACAAATAAAGCAGAATTTCCAGTGTCATGCACATGGATAGAATGCATATGCAAATGTTATGATGAAAATAGATTTGAATACTGTATGAAAATAATTTGCAATGCAACTAAGAACTTTCGCTTTCAATATGAAATTTCTAAAGCATTCTTCATGAGTAAGGCAGAGAAGGTGGTGATGGAGGAGGATGTAAAATAAAACTGTTAGAGGATTGTTTAGTCACCAGGCTACTGTGCTACACTATTACTAAGAAGAAGAGCGTTATACATGCAGGATGCTTTAATTAAAATCTGTATTTTCATAGCAGGGTGGGATACTAATTTAGGTCAGGCTGGTATAAAGTGAATCATGATTAGGTTTTTACCAAGCCCCAGGTACATCTGCTGACTTTCTAAGGCATTATCTGCCTGAAAAATCACGAGCTGGCCTTTTTGTTAACTTTGGTTAAAGCTGATTTGATATAGTGATTTGTTGTTTCCTGCATATGAAAACTGTGGTGTATGATGTTTTAAATAGTTCTCTTCTGCTTCCCAATAATACTTAATATAAAAAGATTCAGTGAGAAAAAGGTAAACAGGATTCCTCAAAGAATCTGCTCTATCCAAAACCCACTTCTCCATTTCCATTCATTACACAGAAGTCCTTATCCACTTCACCCCATTCACTCAGTGCCACTACTTTGAAGCCCCAGCCAGAGGACCCCATGGAAAATCTAGACCCCTTTGAGCACCATGCTTTAATTCCAAGAGATGTGACTGCCCAGCTGTCAGGCCTGCAAACTTAGGGCAGGGGATGTCACTGCTCAGCTGTACGGACATTTTCTGGTCTCAGAATCAGGAGGAATCCTGGTGGCATGTGGCAGTCTGGATTTTGGTTTTTTGACTTTTTTTTTAGAAGGTTTTGCACTGTCCTCTCTCCTCATCCCTGTTCCCTGATCTGTCTCTGGGAGGTTGACCACCCCTTGCATATTATGCTGCTTCTTAAGGCCCCTTCAGACTTTTCAGACCACCTAATTGTTTCTTGGACATCATGTATGGGAAAAAGCCTAACAATAAAAAGCATAGTTAAAACCACTCAGTAGATTTTAATTTATGCTGCTATTTTGGGATCCAGATTTGATAAAAGCCAAAATGCAAGTATTATTTTCTTTTCCTTTTCATGGGGCCAAAGAAGAACAAAATTATAATCCCTTAGGTGTACAAATAATATGCTCTGGTATTATAACAGCACTGACAGCTCCCATCTGTGATTAAGCCTCCCTTTTAGCAAACCATACCAACACATACTCTGAATCACCCTGCAGAATATAAAGTTAAAATAAGCCCATACCAACAAAACAGACTGCTGAAACTGGTTTTAGTTAGGTCAGTTGGAGAGGAAACAGCAGCAGTTCAAAGGTCTATGTTAGGTAAAACTGCATCCATTGCTACATAATAAATATTTTGGCTCTCCCTAATCAGGATGATCATAAGAAATAAATATTATATTGTGGCCAGATGCTGACAGACTTTACCCTACTGTATTTCGAGCCATCCAGATGTGATCCAGCTCAAATCCTGAATTCAAATAGACACAGCATCATATCAGTGGGCCAGAGCCAAACGAAGTGTCCTTCTTCAGGACACTTGGATCTGGTGATGTCTTTTGAAGTAAACATGTCTAGACTAGTTCTTTGGTGCTATGTACAGAGATTACAGGAAACTAAGCCTAGCGCTGGTTCAAATGACCCTTGGAAACACAATGACTAACAGCACAAAGTTATCTTATTTTGCCTGCTGTTGCCCAGATCTTATGAAACACATTGAAATTTCTCATGGTTTCCATCTGAAAACATTAAAAAACTGTCTTGAGTAGGCAAAACTCAGCCAAGAATGTCCCAAAAACTGAACAGACCTCAAGAAACACGTTTGCAAACCCGCACAAACATCTGGATTGTAACAAAAGACAAATCTAGCAAATGTAGCCAAATGCCAGCTTTTGTTAAAGACATTTCTTGTAATTGTAAACAGAGTTGCTCATTTGATAGACAGCATCTGTTGCATTTTCATGAACTTTGAAAATAAGTCCCCCACTTCCTGGTTTGTTTCACAACTTGGTGGCAACCTCCCTTTGCTTTTTATTCTCATTGTCTTGCCCTATTTGTATACACAAGATCAGCCTGTTAAAAATTCAGAAAAACAATCTCCTGGGGCATCCAGCAGTAGTCCATTTTGACTTGTATTTGTTTCCCAATTAAGCCTGTAATCCTATGAATGAATGATTCTAATATAATTATTCAGAACTGCATGCATTCAATTCACTGCTGTGGACAAATGGTAACACAATTGTGTTAAAGATCTTTCACTGAACAGCTAGGTCCAGCTACAGTTGCAGAACTTGTACAATGTTAAAAATGGTGGAGAAGGAGATCGGGTTTTTGGGAGGAAACTTTATAAAATATAAAACTGCAGATTGTCTGCTCACTATTAGCAGTACTCTGGGCTGGCACCCAAAACTCGAGAAATGTTTTCAATCACTGTCAGAACCATTGTGGAGAATTGTAAGCAGCTGATAAAGGCCTTTTGATCTATTTCTTCCAAGCCTCCTATTAACTGTCTTTTGTCATTCAGCATATATAATTGGAATGTATAAATCCAATGCATTTTAAAGATTAGCCATCCTAGAGAGAAAGAAAAATAATTTTAAACCATTTCTCATAATCTTCTAAAACACAGCAGAAAAGTGTCATAGAATGGAGTCAGAATTGTTTAGGTTGGAAAGGAAAATCATTGATTCTTACCATTAAACCTAGCACTGCCAAGTCCAAACGTATCTCTAAGAACCACATCTTCAGGACTTATACCTCTGGGGACAGCGACTCAACCACTTCCCTGGACAGCCTGTTCTGAAGCTTGACAACCCTTTCAGCAAAGAAAATTTATAAATCCAATCTAAATCTAATATCCAATCTAAAACTCTTCTGGCAGAACTTGATGCCATTTCTTGTCCTATCACTTGCCATTCTCTTGATTTTTTCCAGGGGACCAGGACTGAATAAAGGATTCAAGGTGTGACCTCACCTGAGGTCAGTGCTGAGTACAGGGGCACAATCACTGCTCTGATCCACACAATTGTTGATCCAAACTAGGATGCTGGTGGCCTTCTTGGCCCCCTAGGCACACTGTCAGCTTGTGCTAAGCCAGCTGTCACCAAAAGATGTACTAGAGGTCTTGACTGCTTTATTCTTCTTCCTTCTGCTGTAACAGCACTTGTTTGCAATCTTTCAAATTGCCACGAACATGAATTCAAGAGAAAAAGATTATTTTTGTGCTGTACATGTTAAATGGACAGATACTTGTCTTTAATAATGCAAAGCCTAATTATATTGAAGCTTTACAATAAGACTTCTAGTAGTGCACATCATGTATCTCACCAATGCAAGCCCTTACCTAGAATACCTTCTGTATGATGGAAGGAAACAGACCTGTTCTATGCACATGTAATTTGTCCATTCTTCAGATCCAAGCTGTGTTTTGACAAACAGTTTATTCTGAAGAATTAACAAGTCCAGTTTCTGAAAGCACTGCATCACTGAGGAGATGGCAACTCCACCACTCACAACTGAGTGAAACAACACTGCAACTTGAAAACTGCTTTTACTGCTCTGGTTAATGAAGGAGATATGCTAGGAAACAGACTGACACTGTTTTCTTCTTATTTGGGTCATTGTGTGTAATCCAGGATTATATATTACATGTATTATATATTATGTGTAGTGTGTGCAGATTGTAATTATATTATATTGTGTGCATCAACATCACAAGGCAATTAAAATTATGAGAAACTCTTCTAAGGAGAGTAGAAAATACACCAGCATATTGTACAGGTTGGAAATAGATTTGCTGTTTTACTTTTACCATGGTGTTTACCCCAGGATGATTCATTACCCGCTTTCATTTTTATGAATGCTACTTTTGCAGTGCCATTACATTATCTGTTCCAGCTACCCTGTTTGTGTGACCTGAATTTACACTTAATGCAAGAGAATTTCAAACTGCTCTGGAAGAATATGTAGAACTGGCCAAGATGCTCAAAACTGCATAGTGATTGTGAGTACTTCATAGAATCATAAAATACCAGGTTGGAAGGGCACCTCGAGGATTGTCTGGTTCCATGTTTATTGGCAAAAGCACTGTCTAGAAAAGTTTGTACTGACAGGCTTTAAAGAAGTTTAACTTTCAAAGAGCAGATCCTTCCTAATGTGAGATTAGTACTTTAGGAGTCTATAGTTAATTCAAATGCCAAAGCAAGATGCAAAAATTTGAAATCTGTTTCAAAAAATCATGAAAAGAACAACATTTTCCTTACTTTCTTCTATTAAAGATAATTAGATTGTTAAAAATAGGTGTAAGTAGGCAGCTGTTGAAGAGATAGATCACTGGTATCAGTAATATTTCTCGATTTTGAGCTCAAAGTGATGATCTCAAGGATGTGTCTCCAAGGCTCAGACTCAACAGCTACCCAGGGCTTGCTACTTGCCTAAGAATCAAGGCAAGCTGCTTGTTTAACATTTCTAAGCATTACTAAGGATTTCTGCTCAATTGAATTATAGACAGCTATCTGTTAGAAACTGAGAGCAGGCACCTTTGGCAAGAAATGATTTTCAGTGACTGCCAAAATAGATAAAGGAAGCAAGAAGTTGTGCCAGAATTTTCAAAATGGACCTTTTGAAAATAGAGACAAATTCTTTATTTGCCAAATATATTTAACAGCCAGCAGTTTCCATTAAAAAACAATTTTTCTACTATTGTGTCTGGAAATGTACTGATAACTTATATATCCAAATAACATAATTAAGGTGCCTGAGCTGCTTTCAGTCTAGTAGCACATTTGAGCCAACTAGCACATTTATATGTGGATATTCACTTGCCATCCTGGATGGACATAGTCTAAAGAGGTCATTTAAATGATTTCTGATATTTGAGTTCTCCTGTATAACACTCACATCCTGAATGCAGAATAAGAACATACATAGGAATTTTACAGCTAATATATTTGATAGGTTATATTATTTATCTATGTTTCTAACTTAGTCCTATCAGAATGAAATTATTGAAATTGATAGAAACATAAGACCTGTCATAAAAGATTTTGACATTTGCTAAATTAACTCATAAAATCTTTAAAGATTGTATGAAAAAGGAATGAACTTTGTGCACATGAACTTTGAAAACTGCATGCATTACATGTGCCGTCTTTTTCTTGTGGAAAAAGGTCTAATTACAAAAATAATAATTTGAACTCTCTTTCTTTGCTTAGAAACAGAAGGCAGTAAAAAGCCTCCATGTATTTTAATACTCCTAACTAAAGAAGTTTATATCCAGAGCTGAAGGTGAATCCACATGACAAGCTTGCAGAGGATATTTGTGCTTCATACAGTGTGCGGTACTGCTGTCTCAGTTTTACTGGACACACATTAATTCCTGCTTTCTTTTCAAGTGGCACTGCCTAAAGAAAACAACATTTATATCTGTCACACCACTTGTCTCTTCATCAGCTTAGTCCTGCCTGCTTGCCATGCGTTGCTTTCCTGATGTAGTGGTGGAGGGAGAGAAGGAAGGAACCTATGCTGATATTGAAACTGCTCATAGGAGCTTCTTGTGCTGGTGGACAGTATGTACATGTAGCCTGCACCTGCAATGCCTTTTGATTTAAAGCTCAAATCAAAACACAGAAGAGAAAGGAAACATATTTCTCTCACTGACATTAAATTTAGAGTAGCAAAGGGACTATTTGATAAGCTGACATATACACAATACACAGATTTTAAATATCTTAAGAGACTTTTAGATTTTTTTCCTTCTAATTAAATTTAAAGGTTTTAATTTCCTCTAAAATATATCTGCAGAAAGCATGTTAACATGTGTTCAGATTTTGAAGTGTTTCAAAGAAATCCTTTGGAGTTACCAATACTCTGAAAATATTATGAAGAAAACAAATTTTCCAGAGAGAAAGGGAAATTTCCCAAATAAATATCAAGTTCATCTGTTGATTAGTTGGATATTCATGTTCTGCCTGAACTTTTTCAGTTTCTCTCTTTCAGATCTGATTTGAGAGCAATGAAGAATTTTATCAACATATTCTTTCTCTTCCTTTGAAGAATATTGGGTCTGAAGTAGTAGAATAAATCAGAACAGAAGCCATCAAAGTCCTGCAATATGTGCAGGATTTTCAGTTGGGTTAAAGCATGTTGAGCCTCCAGATTGTAAACTAAATGTTTGGCAAGGAATGTGTCTAGCATCTCCTACTCTTTTTTGGTTGCTAATATAACTTATAGAAGCCAAACTCATACAGGAGAAGAGACTTTACTCCATTACTCCATGGAGAAATAGTATATGAGTAATGTTTACAGGACTGATTTTTTTTTTTTTTTTAATATTGTATACCTCTGAAAAATGAAATTGAAAATTGAGAGAGTTAGAAGTGAAATCACGGTTCACTTTGACACATGGTAAAACCCAGTAATTCCATTGTATCATCAGTTTAGTTTTAATGCTTGCAATTAGTAGAGATTACTTAGTGTTGGACACAGATGCTGTTGAAGATAATTTCTTAAATGGGAGAATACACAATTCATTGTAAAACTGACTGCTGCACCATTCAGCACAGAGGTTTTGATTGAGTGAGAAAAAACGTCCTTGTAGGGAAGTCTCGAACAATTTGTGTTTTATTGTGACAGTTACATGCAGAGGAATGGCTTAGATGCTGCAAGGGGCCTTGTTGAAACAAATGACTCACACAACACATTTTTTACTCTTGAGCATTTGTGTCTATAGGAAACAGCCTCACATCAGACATTTTTTGTGACATATACACTTGTGTATTAGCAGGAGTAGATGGAAATGAGAAAAGTATTATGTATTTCTTTCTGATATGATTTGATTAAGCTGGCTTTTGAAGGCAAAAATGCTGATCTGGTATATGGGAGTTTTATTTAAACATTTTTGAGATTTAGTTTTTAGCAAAGCCTACTGAATACAGCGTATCTGGAACCAATTGCTTTCTTTTCTACATACATACTGGGCAAGTCAAATGAAATACCACCTGAACAAAGAACTGCAGGATTTAGCTTAACTAAAACTAAACCCAAGGAAAGTTAATAAGAGTAAAAGTAACATTTCCTTACTATTTTCCAGTTTATCAGATAACCATGAAACTCTCAAAGCAATCCCTTTCTTTTCTCTTTCCTTCTGTTCATGTGTTTAATCCTCTTCATTTTCCCTTCAATATGCTGTTTTCTTCCCCTGAATGTTTGGCTCCTGGTCTGTATTCTCTCATTCTCTCTTTTCCTATCCTCTTCCCAGATTTATGTGATGAATCCTGTTTTTCTTTCTGCTTTACCATGATGTCTGCTACTCTTTCTTTTCTCATTTATTTCTCTTTTATTACCTTAACTCTAATGTGATATTTTCTGACATACCTCTCACCAGCCTGGTGAAAATCTCACCACTGAGACTTGTACTGATGTCTTGATGCCATAGGTACATACAGTGTTTAATGTCCTTTCCCTAAAAGGAAAATAGGTGTAGAAAACCACATGATTTTCTGCAGACAAAATTATTTGAATAATTATTAAACTATCAAGAAATAAATTGTATACAGACTGGTGGTTTGGTGCTTCTTAGGCTAGATATGATTAGATATTCAGTTCTTGATTTTTTATTCTGTAGTTTTCCAAGAAAAATATATTTCACTCCCACTACATTTGTGTATATTATATCATATCATAGCTATTTAGATGTTACTAGCCTGTATGATTTTGCAAGCTTACACCGACAGTAAAGCTGGCATTATGTCAGTAATGATTTGGTAAAGACTTGGGAGGCAGCTCAGTTATCCAAAGGCATGTAATGACAGTTGTGGATATGCTGTGGTATCCTGCCAAACCCCACCTGTTGATTTGGAAAGCTGCAGGTCTCAGACCACCTAGGGCACTCCAGGTAACATTATGAAACACTGATGTCCAATTCAGGGAGCTGAATTTTACTCTGTGCCTTGGATATTAACTTGTATTAACGTTGCCTTAATTTGGAGTTGAATCCCCTCCTTAGTGTAACATTGTTTCAGTATTACAGTTTTCTCTGGTTCTGTTTCATATGGGACATAAAATAGGGGTACTGGTGTTATCTGGCTACTAGTGATTACCTGGAGTTCACAATTTTAGCTACTTTAACTTGTGCTATGTGGAAATTCCAGATTTCCTGTTTAACATTTGCATTTATTATGGTTGAACTGGTAAAAGAATTCAAAGCCTCTGTAAGGTAAAAATAATGACTACGTATTATACTTCAGATACGTGTACATGTGTGTGCATGCATCTAGCTTTTTAATCAAAGCGAATTCATGATTCAATGTGGACAGCTGAGTTGCTCTTTGTAATTGAATGTTTTATTCACAGTTGAGGGAATAATAATTTTGAAGTTTTTAACTGCTACATATACACGAAAAATCTCAAGAATAATATTTGTCAAAGTAGTATATGGATTTATTCAATTCTTTACTCCCAGAAGAAGGCAGAGTTCAGGTAGAGTAATTCGGGACAATGGCAGTGAGGAGGACCAAAGCAAGATTATCCTATTTAAATGTGGAGCATCTTTCAGGGCATATAATATAAAAATACAGAGGTGACATCTGCAGTTACCTGTTGCTGCTCACTAGGGCATGTCTAGTTTCTGTTCCGCCACACAGCTGGGTCTCAGATGTACTTGGTGGAGCTCACTATAGTTCTTGCATTGTTTATGTAGCTTCCTTATATTTGTAAATCCATGTCCTGCCCTTATACGAACTGGAAATGCACTAAGGTGTGCTGTCAGACTAAATGCAAAAATGCTTCTGTATTCTGTGGTCTATGTGTGACCAAAACAGCCTAAAGCAAACGGTCCCAAAGTGTCTCCTATGGCAGAATAACATATTTGGCACCTATCTTAATCTTATCTGAAAGTTATATGTTTCATGCAGTCCCTGCCCAACATAGAAAGTGAATTTTTGCCTGGTTCATGACATGATTTATTTTTTTTCCGGTGTTATTTCTAGGTTAAGCCTTATTTGTGAATCTCTTCAATGCATGGAAGTTCATACTAAGGGTCAAACAGGCTGGTCAAATAAGTCCTCCGCTCTGAAAATGTGGTTTTAAAAAATGACAAATCAAATGCTGAAGATTTAAGTAATGCCTGAATCCACAAGTAAAAACAAAACAAAACAAAACAAAAAAACCAAAACCAAACAAACAAAAAAACCCAACCCCCCCCCCCCCCCCAAAAAAAAAAATTAATGAGAATTATTCTAAAAACCAGAAAGCTCTCATTGATTTATTTTTGTTCAGAAGAGAGGATAAGCTCAACTTCTTTCTGCTAGCGGGACACTCACTGGTCTTTGATCATCCTGCTAAAAAGACATGTGTGCTCTGTTTGCTGAAACTGGCTATTATTCAGCAGAACTGAGCCAAACCCCTTAAATTCCTGATAAGTACTCCTTAGCTGAAGCTTTACCTCAGATCACTGGCAATGGATTTAAGGGGGAAAAAAAAAAGTAAAATATAGGATAAAATCACCACCAAATCTGCTGTCAGATTATTTTAAGAAGTCAGTTCCAGTCAGTTAAACTGACTCAAAAATATGCTGGTAGAAAAAAACAGTATAGTGGAAATGAACTTAGTGAACTCAAAAGAAAAACAATAGCATCAGACAATGTAGACTGCTTCCCTGAGCTTCCTGTCATACAGTTAGTCCCTAAATCCCAACAGAGCCAGTGAAGGCAAACAACATTTTATAAAGCAAACACAGAAGTCTGGGTCTTTCCTGTTTTTCATAATGAGGTCACCTGAAAAATGAGCTAGATATATCTCAGGTATTTGTTTTCTGTTGTCTCCAGCAGCTGTTATGCAGAGAAAGGAAGAGTTTTCTTTCCTGTTATTTGGTTTTTTAACAGATTCTGTGCATGTCAACACTGAAGAAAGAAAGCAAGCATGAAAAAAAAGCATGGGCTATGCAAACAATTTCTCCTCATACAGGTCATTGATGCCATGAGTCAGAAGAGGAAAATGGAACTCAGGATGCCAGGCAAACATTAAAATTACTCACAAATGACTTGTAAATTACCCTGTTAAAGAGGCAACAGCAAGTTGTATGAGATGTTTGAATAGCAGAATATTATTCAGGAACTGCTTGCTATTGAGTGTTGAAACTACAATAACATAACCCCATGTATTGTTCAAAAGCAAAGGGAAGTCCCAATAAAGTACTATATAATTCTTATAATGAAATAGTAAGTTAAATAAATTCTCAAAGTATCATTTAGAAAAAGTTCTAACTCAGGCAAAATACACATTGGGTCAATTTATACTTGACAGGCACTAGAATTTGGCAATCTTTCACTGAGAAAAAATTCTTATTGCTATCCATGTGAGAGATATGTTGCACAAGTAACATTGATCCAGGCAGCATATAGTCACTTGAAATGGGATACATTATCCAGAAGCAACTCTAAAGTGGCTGTTAAAATAGCCCAGTCACAATGGTGGTCCTTAAAAGATAGGAGAAAACAGCTACAGACTTAACATAAAACTTTAATGGGGCAAAAGGGAAATCTAGTTATTAACACTTATCTTAACAGCAGTTTGGCACCAGTATAATCATTAATTTCAATGTGGCTGCCTCTTTTGTTCATCCATGTGAGCTGGGGAAGAGCCGAGCCTACAGTATCTCCCCGAACATGTTAGCAGTCTGTGCAATATAGATGAGTTCTTTTAATAGCTCCTGAAACTGGTCTTTAAGTATGTGAATTCCTCAGTGACTGTGTCCACCAATGTATAGGTATATAGCAAATGAATGTTTTCCTTTAAATTATGTGCATGACTTCACCTAGAACATAGTAAAGACTTTCTGAATATAAGCTTCAGTGCTGAAAAGTGTTGTGGTTTTCTATATTGGGAGCTTTTGGGGTGGGATTTGTGAATCAATAAACTTCTTCATGTAACTGTTTCTGAAAATGGCATTTGATATCAATAAAATACACACAGAGAGATTATATTTATGAAGTTCCAAGAAAGACACTTGCTTTCAGTTCTGCAGACTAAAAGAAGAAAATATTGAAACCATTTCTATTTAATTTCATAGAGTCATTGTGTTTTTTGCCTTGCTGAAAAATGAGCGAACAAAACCCCAAAACACATCAAAGGTGATCATATTCATTAAATTTTAAACTGCAGATATATGCAGACATTTATTGCCTGATTGGATTCTGAAAGATTAACTTAGCATAGGAGCCGCAAGTTCAGTTAGATGGCTACAGTGGCTAACATGTGGTTGATTTATTGCTCTCAGGGGACAAAAGGAATTGAAATTTGACAGACAGGATACGCTGTATCCACTTACTGGAAGAACATTAATTCCCAGAAGTCAGAATGTATGCATTACAAGCAATGCATCTTTTCATTTTGTTTTGTTTTTCAGGCAGTATACAGCTCAAAATAGCACAGACGATGCCTGAATGCCTAAGTAACTCTTATATAGTGAACTGGTGCACAGGAAAAGGAAGTGTGTCTGTCCAAGAAGCACTTCAAGGAAGCCTTGCAAGCATGCTTGATTTAATGCAAGGTACTTGCCAAATCTCTTGAGCTATTAAGGAACACAAGTCACTTTGTGCAGCATGCTTTTCTGGGAAAAAAAGCATGCAAGATAAAGAATGTGTGAGTTATGGATATAAACTAGGTTACAAATTGAGAGCATCTGTAAAATGTGATCCAAAAATGTTTAACATACCAACCTACCTTCTTGACTACTGCATTTGACTCATCTAAATCTTGCATTGTACTTGCCTGTGACAAAAAACCACAGTGAAAATACCATTTAAAATTCTGATACTTACTTGTATCAAGTTTTTCTTCCAGATGCATAAAACCACATCCTTTGAAATTAAATGCCTTTTAAAATATGCACCAAACGTTTTAGTTGAAAGTTTTCTTGGCATAATGTATTATAATGCCAAAAGGGAAGATTTTTTTAGCACCAGATGCTTTTTTGACAGCATGATACTAGCTATTCTAAGCAAATTAGATTGGCTTTATTTTGATAGAATAGAATCTAATCAGAGTAGAATCTAATCAGAGTAGAATCTAATCACATCCACATATTACATGTCACCATTGGAAAACAGAGTGTGCTTACACAGCTAATCATATTCAGTGTGCACACTCACAGGAAGTTTGTAGTAAAGACCACAAGAGGTAGCAGTGCAAAATTCAAAATCCTTTTGAGGCATTTCTGGTCACTATCACAGCACTTTCTCAAAGACCGGTGATGAAACATTTTAGAGCAAACTATACTTGGAGAACAGCTATCATCAAGAGAAAGCCAGAGCCCTTGGTTTTGTCCTCTCCAGTCTTGCTCAGGTTAGTTAGGAGCTCAGTATCCCACCTAGCACCCAGTGAGCCACCAGAGCAACCAATCAAGCAATTGGAGGTTTTCACTGAGATGTCTTCAACCACTTTTCCTGTAGCTACTTCATTTTTTTCTTCTTTCACAGTCTATTAATGCCTGCACAATACTTCATCTCTGTTTTGCCCTGAAGATGGAGTGTTTGCCCTAGGTACACCTATTACTGGAGTTTTTCCAGCTGTGGGATGCTGGGTTTAGAGATCCTATTTCAGTTAACAACAACTTACACTCTAAGAGAGCGTAAAATATTCTGACTAGATAGTTACTGCTTTATTGTTGCCAACAGTGGTTTTCTAATTCCATTACTAGAATTTCCAGTGAAAATTCTATTTACGGCACTCTATGTTTGGACTCCAGGTAAATGAAAGTTAATAATTTAGTGCTGTGAATGTGCCTCAGTATTCTAATCAACATCTTACTTGTTACAGGCCTTCTTTCTTTCATTCTTTCTAGGAAAAAAAAAAATATCCCAAAGAAACAATTGCCACACATTTTTAAGAAGAAAACAAATGAGAGGATTTCAAGTGTTACACTACATATATCACATAAATTATCCTCTATTCTTAAAACAAACTGTACACTGCAATTTAACGCCAACATGCAGTCACCTATTTTCCACTGCTGCTGAACTGGATTACCACCTGCCTTGACTCCATCCTTTGGAAGGCTGCCAGCATTGTTACAATTTAAAGCTGTATCCCACTGTGTCAGGAAAGACATGCCTCCCCAATCTCACTGTCAAACAAGTGCTTGTCAACATCCCTTAATTATTGCTATTATTAGGAATGAAGGTTAAATACATGTACTTTGTGAATGGTAATTTCTATTGTCAGATTCAGTTTTATTAGGTTCAATTGTGCTACTAGGAAATAAAGATTTAATTGAAAGATGATTTTAGAGTCAGGTCTCTCAGTTTATATATCATTATTTGTAGTGATTTTTGTGCAAGCTGGGTTAACATTTACATTTCAAAATGCTGGTACAAGAGGGAAGAACATAAGTTCAGGAAAAACCTCTTTCTCTCAGTAAACAGAAAATAAATCTCAGCTCTCTGGGACACTGTACGGGCAAAGTGACATTTTCCTCCCAGACAGGATGAAGACTATGCAAAAATTGGAAAGTGGACACAGCTCCATTTACAATGTCTACCTTTGTACCCAGGTGAACAGTTACTTCTAGATACTTTGGCCATGCAACTGGTCATCGGAGGATGATAGGTCAGAGAGGATTTTTTTTGTCAGTGGAAATAAGTAAATTCTTGTATAGTTTTCTCAGATATGGTCAAGTTGTCCTCCAAATTACTCTTCATTTCCTATTTGTTTCCAGAATGTGGCCTATAAATGCTGGTATTTGAGCAATACAAAATTCTCGTTTCCATTGTCACAATGTATCACTGCAAATGTGCTGCAATCACCTCAGCATCAGGCAAGACACTGGCTCTAGAAGCAGATATGTTACCTGTGCTGACATATCAGCTCACCACAGAGATGTTCAACTGCTTATTGCTTCCAGCCTCTCCTCTACCAGCGTAGCTTCTCTCTTTATGTAGTTCCACCTTCTGTCTTCCTGGCTCTGATGCACATTTAGATGCCTTTTCTTTTCTTCTGTGTTAACTTTTTCCTCCATTCATGAATTCAGCTGGCCCATCAAGGGAACCACAAGCCATGGCCAGTGCAGGAGAGAAGAAAAAGGGTTTAGCCAAGAAGGAGAAGGAGGAGGAGGAGGAGGAGAAAAAAACCTCCTGATAAATTCACCTAAGCTATATTTCTAACAAATTGTTTAACTTCAGACACATTCTCCAGAAGCACAGTTTAGGCCAGAATGAACTTCCCTGTTCATCTCCTGCTCTTCCTCTTCCTTTGTTCATTTCGTCATCACTATACCTTCTCTTGCATTATATTTTTGGAGCTGTACTGCCTGTGAACTCAAGGAAGTGATCAATGTCAGTTCAAAAGAACCTGCTTTCAGGTTGTACCAAGTCAAGTTCACTGTGTGATAACACAACTTCCTGATCTGGAAAGATGGGAGTAGAGGGTGTGTGGCAGTAGCTTAATCAGGCATTCTTAAGGAACTTGTCCCTTCAAGTTGTCCCTGCAGCTGGCTGGGCCAAGTGGCAACACCTGACAAATAGGTGATACTTCCAACAGGGTGATGGACATCCCTGTGCACTCCTATGGCACAGCCAGGGATCCCAGCAGCAACTTGACTTGCTGCGTACATGAATTAGAAGACACTCAAGCACAGCATCTTAGCAAGGGAGGCAGCTGAGGAACCAATGCTTTAATTTACATCCCAGTGGACTAGAAAAGATTCTTTGCTCAGTCTAAACTGGAATATGAAAATAGTAGAAGTGTTTCATGGGATCGTAGGATGATTTGTGTTGAAAGGGACCTTAAATATCACCTAGTTCCAACCCTTCTTCCATGGGCAGAGGCACTTTTCTTTGGACCAGGTTGCTCAGAGCCCTATCCAACCTGGCCTTGAACATTTCCATGGATGGTGCATCCACAATTCTTGGCAACCTATTCCAGAATATTACCAATCTAGCTAGTTAGGTGGAAGTTATTTCTAAAAGGCGATCCAGTATAGTGAGTGGGGATCTACTCATGCATGCACAATAATTGATTCAGAGCTGCAGACTGATCATTTCCATCCAACCTGGGTAGCACAAGCAACAATCCTCTTGTAAATTTAGTTTCTGACTTGAAAAAAAAGTTCAAACTTTAAGTGCATCCTGAAAAAAAAATGGAAATGGTGCCAAACTTTTCAATAGTAGTCAGGTATCCTATATACTCTTCCAGAAACAAGGAGATATAAGTTTAACCTTCTCAATTAAAGGGTTCAAACTTCTATTTCCCCCTTCCTATGAAAGCAATGCTCATGCTGCCTATCAAACATCCTTTGCAATATTAAATGAAAGTGCTATTTGAATACAGACACCTCACCAGCCAGGCAGGATAGGAGAGGAGGTTTATTGGACTTAAAAGTTTAAATTTGTTCCAACTGCTATCTTAGGTCCTACAGAAGGTAGTCTTAATTCTTGAGCCAAAATATTTACCTTTATTTACAAGGAAGACCAGATGAAAGAATTGAAATATTTTAGTTTCTCACATGGTTGTTTTAGTGACTACTATCTTCAGTTTCTGGGTTGTTTCTCTACAGAAATACAAAAGGAAAATGGAAATTCAAATCCATCTAAAAAATTTCAGGAATCTGAAAATAAAGTAAAACGTCTTCTATAGTAATTATCTTCCAGGGTTATCACCAAAATAGCCATAATATTATATTTTTTTTTTTTTAAATCAGGAATGTGCAGCAGACTAGACAGTGGCTAGTTTGAAGGATAGAGGAAATAGACAGGAGGTCATTTCATATTCTGTGAATACACAGTATTTAGAATAGATGAATTAGGGAAAACAAACTGAAAGTATGTAGTATTTTGTTAGTTGGGTGTCCCTGTAGTATTTAGTTAGTTAGGTGTCCCTGAAGAATGGTTATCACAGTTATATATTTTAAGATGAGTATCTGCTTATTCTGCAAAACTTCTACTTATAAATCTGAACAGTAAAACATCTCTAGAATTTTTTAATTTCAAAATATTTACATTTGAGTACTGATAAAATCAAGCATTACTGCTAATATTCAGAATCCTTTATATTCTATCCGGACAACATATTTTTCTCTTGCATAAAACAAATAATAATGATTTTGATGCATTAACTCCACCAGCCTATCAGCATATTGTGTAAGATGGAGTTTAAAATATTAGTATTAATGAAAAATATAACTTTATTCTGGGAGCACTTATTTTCTTCATTTCATTGAGATTTAATCCATCAGTTAATACCACTCTTTCCTACTTATTCAGTACCAGTGATGTTTCCTTCATTCCTTGTACCACTGAGCCTACAGCTGGTTTTTTGAAATACAATATCCTACACTGAAGTCCATCTAAAGCCAAATGCCTGTGAATAGAGCAGAGTTAACACACGGCTTGTGTTACTCAGGGCACTCCTTGTTTTCAGCGCACAGTACATTTTCATTGATAGCACTGTATCCTTCAGTCATGGTCAGTCCATCACAGACTGTAACCTACCATTCATCTCTTTCCAGCTGAGTCAGTGTTTTCCTCTATGTTCATTTATGGACTGATCCTGAGAGGCACAAAGAACCTGCATCTGCAATGAAGTTCATTACACTTCCTGACAGGATCTGACACTTGATTATTTCTTCCTCTTTTACACATAGTGCATCTGTCTATGTTGGCTCTCATTTTATTCCAGTGGTTTTCTGTAATAATTATTGCCCCTTTTCCTGAATCCTTCTATGTTTAGCATACTGTCTTATTTGTCATTTCCAGTTTTAAATGAAAGTCTTGAATGACACTGAATGTAAAATAGCCTCCAGTATGAAGGCTTCCTGCTAATTTGATGATAACATCCCAGTTATGCTTTGTGATTAACCTTCTAGCCAAGAAGCTTTTTAAATATACAGTATTTCTATTACATTTACATCCACAGTCTAAATGGAAAATACATGATATATGATCTCTTTCCACCTACCGGCCTCACAGGATACTTCAATCTGCAGTTTTCCTAAAACTTATTTTCCACACCTTATACTCAGTTAAATTTCTCATCATTCAAATAAGTGATTAGTATAAGCTTAAGGCATGTGAGCCAGTTGAAAATATTCCCTCTTATAATGTAATATTACTGTTTGTCCAAATATTTATTTTCTCCTATATCACCAAACATTTAGAACCATCCAGTGTGATCCATGCTGCTTATTGAATATATGCCCAAATGATGAAGGAGAAGAAAGAACCCTATGCCAAGGCAGTGGTGTGAGCAGGGCTGCTCTCCGAGGGACGTGGAGCTGGGAGACAAGGGTGGCCCAATCCCACAGAGGCTGGCCACGGCCTACAGCACCAGTCACTGGCCTCAGAGTTCCCTGACAGTCCCGGACCAGGCGAGTCACAGGCCAGGGCAATACCTGGTTGAGGGGGTTGAGTTGAGAGCGAAGCAGATGGAGTCAGGGACAAGGCTGAAGCCTGGCATCCTTGAGCAACACCAGGGCAGGCACCAAGATCACTGGGATGGGCTGAAGTGTGGTCCTGAGCAATCATCAGGGAAGGAAAATCTTAGTGATGCTCTCAGGGCTCTGACAGCAGCTTGGTACTTAATGTTTACTGCATTTTTGTGTTGCAGGAGTCCCAGTATTCAATAAAAATATAATACACGTCATGTATGATATAAAAATATGTTTCCAGGTGCACTCTGATTTTATTTTTGTGATAGATACATGATATATTGAGCACAAATTTCATACTATTTTTTGCTGTCCTATTTTTTCAATATTTGTATTCAATATCTTTCTCTGCTACACTAGTTGTAGAATAGGAGAGCATATGAATAAAGCATTTCTTGCTGACATAGTTTCAAGTTCATAGACCTTTACATTAAATGAGTTGTTTATAGAAACCATTGTGATCCATGAGTTAAGCATTCAAATAAGTACTTTGTCAACACTATGTCAGTTGCAAACATAGTAGACATCTTTAGCAACTCAGTTGTTTGAGTCTCAAGTCCTCATGATTATTGTGCTAATAAAGTGCACATTTTGTTATAAAGCATGACCAAATTTCACTAGAATCTCCCTTAAAATAGCTGAAATGCCTGTGCTTGGGTGTAAAATATCAATTAATTTTTTAGCTTGAAACTTTAAACATGAAAGATACTTTTTGGTACTCAGTGTCATACAAATACGTTTCCACAATTTCTGCCCTTTGATGGAAAAATAAGTTGCATTGGGGATAGTAGAATTAATAATTTTGAGTGCTACATCCGCTTTGCAACAATTATCCAGCAACACCAAACCCAGCTGAGACACTGACTGGATGCTCTCTGAATTCCTTGTGACCCTGCTGGAAGCAGTTCACACCCAGCTGCTTAGTCCCCACCTAACCTTGATGTCCTCCCTTTAATTGAAATATACTGTTTTAGCAGAGCTCTTCTGAAGACTTCATGGACAGGTGCAAGGTGAGTGACTGCACTGCTGAGAACAAAGACCATAAAGTGGTAGAAGATAATCTGTTGGTGCACCTCAGTGGCAATTCAGTCACCCCATTTCAGCAGACATGGAAAGAAAATATTTTTTAAAAACATTGCTGTTCATTTTTAATGAAACATGGAATTATCTTCTCATTTCTGGATATCTTTCAGTCTTTTCATTCTTTCTTTTGACCCCTTTTTAGAAATCCTTCATATTTAAACATTTCCTATAAAGAACAACAAGTAAATTTTTAAATAGAAATTGATCTAAACTTGGGGTTTGAGGCAACTTTTGAGTACTGTGGGACCAGTCTCTTATTTTTTTATTTTCTTTCTTCATCATTAGATACAAACATCTTTGGTGTGTTTGCCATTTGTGTACAAGTCAGTTCACTGTTAACAGTAAGTGAAAAAAAGGTTAAAAATCTTTTCACTGTTTTATCCCTTTGCTTTACTGCACAACCCAAGGTTTAAGAACTAAGCTACCTCTTGCCTCTTTAGCTCTCACATAAGGAAAGGCTGAAGAAGATTTAGGCAACTTAAGAATTTTTACAATGACTCAGCAGGCATATTGGCTTTAGTAAGTGTAAAGTTACTGTGAAATCAATACATTCGAGTTCACCATATTTAGCTCATATGCTATTGCATTCTGATCATAGTTGAATGGAATATAGGAGAAATAGCAAATTTTGATGGATTCAGAAGTTGAGATTTTATGCATTATAATTTAGCATACACCTATTTTTCCCTCCCAAGATGTTTGAAAATACAAAAGGCCTTAATTATCCAGCTTTGAATGTTATTTTTTTTCTGTGAATATATCCATCCTCTCTAGTAGAATGTATAAGTATCCATTGGTGAAACTATATGTTCCTACATTAGAAAATGCTTCATCTAAGCACTGAGAAGGCTTAATAAATTAGTGTCTTGGATTACTTTGTGCATTCAGGATTTTCTCAGCACTTAAAATTACCCATTTATCCAATGTCTTAATCCACAAATCCACAGTTTATTTTTAAATTCAAGAAGTTCTAAGCTTAATATTTTTTTCCGTGACAGTTTCTGTTTCATCATGAAAGTTCTGTGACTTTGGTAAACTGTATCCAGTATTTTACAGTTAAACTTGAAAATCCTTATTATTAATGATGTTATTTTTATCATTACAAGCAGTCTAACTACCTAAGATAAGACGAATTCTTGGTGTTCTGCAGAGACAGAAGCAGAGACTGTGCTGCACTAAAGGACATAAAATTTCAGGCTCAGTTCCATTAACATCCATTTATATTTGCAAGCTCTAACTGAATTTGAGAACTGAGTTGGAGTTGACAAAGAAAGAGCTGGGGAAAGGTGGTCTGATAGTCTACTGGTCCATTACTTCCATTTAGTCAGTTGTCTCTGGAGAATCAGAAAACTGGCTGTGGTAATAATCATCTTATACTTCAGTGGAATTCTGAGTAACTGATTGCCTGAGAGACTCACGAATTATCTCTTAACAGATGTTTTGTATTTGTGCAAATGCACTTGCTTTTCATTTAAATGTAGCAATGTCACTCTCATTTATGAGGTCTGTGTTTTCATCAGTGTTAAAAACAGAAGAAAAAAATATGAATACTATTTAGCCTATGATTGAGCATATAAGATCTAAAGTAACCTGACTTCTTTCTGCATCAAAAAGACTGAAATTTTCTTTTCTTTGCAAGAGAGTAATTGTATTTCTCTGCATGGGTCTCACACAACTGACACTAGAGGAAATGGCCATATGGCTGCCATCACCACAGTCAGGAATTGCCATATCAGTCATTAAGATAACTGATTGAGCTAGAAGTCAACTCAGGTATGAGGCAGCATTGTAGTAGTTACTGTAGAGTATGGTGATGGATTTTTTAATGTTGGGTTTTTATTTATTTATATAACCACCTACATAAATAATTATGAATAGGTTTTTTGTTCCTCAGAAGACCTTTTTAACCTTCGGAGGAAAGATTTGCATAGACAAACACCCTTAACAGGCAAGCCCTAAACAATCATAGGGGTCTGTATCTCTGGTTGTATTTCTTACTGTGTAGGATTTTCTTCACTGCTTTGAATATTTAGTGACCCTATTACTTACTGGAAGAAATCCTTCAGTCAATTACAGCAAACAGGTCGACAGCTGCTAATGATGTGCTTGATTCAGCAAAATGAAAACTTGGGATATTTGGGTCTAAAGTGAAGATTATTTTACAGTCAAGGTGTATTTTTTATTCTGTCCATAATGCACCTTGTCCAAAGGGTCTCTATACCTTTCTAAAACAAAATCTTTTATTCTGAGGTAGATTTTCTGTTGAAGATATGACAGAGGATTCACACATACACTCTACATGGAGGCTTGACATTTCTTCTACTGAGACTACAGGAAAGTATGCAGGCTGCAAACACATGAAAATTCTCCAAACATGGAAACAGTATAACTGGTCCTTCTCACCCTCACTAGATGGTGCTGCAGAGTAGTTTTCTGAAAAATAAATAAATAAACATAAAAACAAAGCCAATTGTTCCCAGAAATTGCTGGTTTACATTTCACTTTCATAATTGTTAAAATAGTGGAACAATTATTAGAGGGGGAAAAAAATCACAGGCAATGTAGGTGTAATGGAATTTGAATTCACAAATTAGAGTTTAGTCCAGATGTCTAAACTCTAGTCCTTTACAGAATTTGTAAGTCAACTCATTGCAACTTTGGAAATTAGAATACTAGAATTGCAATAAGAATGTTTCAGGACAAGTTTTTCATTGTGTCTTACAGTGTTCTGCCATGGCACATTATTTGTTCTGTCTTTAGTTACCCAAGCTAGTGTTGTAGAAGACCTCAACAGCATGGTGTGCTCCAGTTAGGTATGTGGGATTCACAATTAGGCTTTCCTGTAGGCATTTTTTCAGATTCCTCTCTGAAATCTCTGACAGGCCCAATCTAAAGTTCAGTAACCAAAAAAAAACAAGAACAAAATGTTTTCCCTCAGAAACAAAGGAGGAGAATGTGCCTTCTGTAAGGTAATTGCTAAAAGGCCTGAACAGGTTGCCACCAACTGGGAGGTGAAGATATCCTGTCTTCAACCTGCACAGATTCAAGGGGACACAAACTCTCTCCATACAGAATGCGACAGCCCAGGGAAGGCAAAAGGGTAAAAGAAGAGAATACTTTTCCCGTTTCTGGGGTCACATCAGTGTACAAAGAAAAGAAAGGACTTGTGAGGGGTGGGAGACTAAGCACAAAATACAGCTTTATGTTGTAGTTTATTGGTGAGAGTATTCGCAGGCAAGAAGTTGGAGGAAAAGAAGAATCATCATGGGCTCTGATTCAAACATTTTTTATGCTATTTTTATTAAAGAGTCTTAGATAAGTATGGAAGCTGCTGAGGACAAAGACTAGAATTCAGGCTTTCTGAAGGAGTTCCTCACCACTAATGTATATGCCCAGGTTCCTTCTTGTGCTCTCAGTTGTCTTCTCTTCCCTGTCTTGCAGATGCATTGCAGGAACAAAAAGTTGGTTTCTGCCTTTTCCAATAGGGTTGTGAAAGGAAAGGAGAGACTTGAGACTTGCATATTCATTTCCATAGACCTGTCTGATGCAGGGCTACAGGTGAACAGATGGGGGAATGCTGAGATAGACATCTTTTTCTTTAGCATTTCTAGTGATTGTTTTCCCTGTTTAGCATGCTATATGCATGTTCATCACATTCTGAGGTCACTAACTAATATACTACATAGGGAATACAAGTATTTCACTCACATCCCATTTCAGTAACTGGAAGCTCATAAGAAAAAAAACTGAACTCATGTGAAATACTGGTGAGAAGATTTTAGTTGAAACACTAGGAAAGAAATCCTGGCTGTAAATTGTATTTATCTTTGAATAAGATTCCCAAAAGAAAGAAACCTATCTATTCCCCTCCCAGCCAACTTTTAAAATTAAATACATCAAATCCATTAGAGAAGCCCTGTTTCTTTTTTTTTTTTCTGACGCCTGTTAAGTCCTAACTGTTCTGAGTACAGCTTACTGTACATCACAGTTGTGACTCTTTTTTCATGCTTGTGTTGTTTGGGTTTTTTTTTCACTTTGACAAACATAAAAATAAATATTAATAAGCTATCTAACATAACTATTTAGTAGCAATCTGTCTGTCTGTATTGAAATCAAGGTTAAAATCAGTTCAAGAAAAATTGACAGTATGTCCTAATATTTGTGGGAGGCTAAGTATTAGGAAATATACTGCATATCTTTGAACTGGCACACAAGGGGAAAAATGATACATCCTTGTACATACCATAACAATACAAATGCAAAGACAATACAGACACATGTAAAGCAGACACACACATGTCTGGTGTAAGAATGACACATAGAAGCTGAGTTCTTCCCAATGCCTGTTTAAAATCTGATTCCATTAATTGCCAGCTGGCTGTGAGCTGGAAGAGGGCTGTCAATGGAAATGGCAAAAACAGATTCATCTCTTGATTTAATAAGGATGGTTCAGTACACATAGTCTGAGCTATGCATTTATTCATGCACTTTTCTAATTGGTCTGTTCAAATTGTAGAAGATATATAATTTTAGTTAAATCATATGGGAGGAAGACAGAGACCAAATAGAGAGAAGGAGAGAAATTATTAATTGATATTTTATTTTAATTCACCTAAATGTTGTTAGATATTTTGAAATGCTTAAAGTTAAAATGAAAGACAAATGAGAAATGCTTTGATTTTCTCTTAACTCCAAATAGCTATCACACACTGGAGTCTGGAACACAAAGCAAACTACATCACGTGTAAACTAAGAAAGAGCACATGTTGACATAAGGTGACTAACAGGAAAAGGAGTTTAAAAATATAAGGTTTTAAAATAATAAAAAATTAGGATTTTAATTGGCTCAGTGAAAAAGTTGCACATTGTCCTCAAACTCTAACACCAGTCTGATTTTATGTGAATCCAAGGAAGATCATAAATATTCTGTCTCCCAGAGCTGCATCCAAAAAGACATACAGGTATTTCCTGAAGTCTAAAGAAATAAGGTCATGCTTCAGTGACCATATATTTAATCCTACTGCAAAACTGTTTGGTAAGAATACAAGTCTTGAGTCCTGAGCAGGATATTTGGCTGTTGCTTTGTGTACAAGATCACTGATTCAAGCTGCAGACAACAGATCATGATTCATCTGATGAAAACTACTTTTGTCAGCCCTCTAATTCAGTTAAATACATAACACACTTTACCTGCAAATATGGAGGAAAGGAAGAAAGTCACTCAACAATGTCAGTTGTGTGCATGTGAGAAAAAGTCAAGGTATCAAGACCGTGCCTGACCATAAAGGCCAACTCCTTTCACTTTTGTCTGTTCCTTCATTTGCCTGGTATTTTTTATCTTCCTTGTATATGTAGAAGTGGAGTTTTGTTTGGAACATCTATATCCCTTCATTTGGAAAATTTTCCCCTGTGAGAAAAGTCTTTCTATTCTATGGACTGTTGCCACTTTATGCAAGACATTCTTCCAGGTTAGTAGGGAGCAGTACTGTACTATAGTTGGTCTTGGAAAGTGACAAAGTTAAAAATTTCCAAGATACTTTCCAGCTAAAGTAAAAAAATAAATTATGCAACTGTGAAGTGTTATTCTATTCTATATGCTCGACCTTCTCAGTGAACTATTGGGATTTTAAAGTGAAGTTTCAGAAGCAGTAAAGTCTACCATATTATATTTAAGAATATTTGATAAACTGATGAGAATTTAATATCCAGCAGACATTTAATGTTTTGTGTATTATTTTGGAGTTGGATGACATTTTTCTTCACTTTGATTAAATGAAAATGAAAAGCAATTTGAAATATCAGGATTTAAATGCCTTGTCCCCCATGTTCTTGACATGTCTATGAAATTTTCCCCCTCACTACTATTTGCCACTTGCTAAGCTCAGTGATGATTAATAAGTGTAGCAGAGTAACATTTGTCTAAAATGAAATTATGAAGAATCTGACAATTTCATTGTCACTGACATATTTCAAAAGCAGTTGTCTTTTTAAACATGCAGCAGCATCTTCTTTGAACCATACAGGTTTTCTGCAGATCTGAACCCTGCCTTACATTTATCTACACAAATATGGGAGTAAGAGACATATTTTTTTTTATTGTAAATGAGGTTACTTGAAAATTCCCATTTGTACAGCTATAAAATTGCAATATATAAAATGCTCTAGTAATAAATTAATTAACTGGGTATAATTTCAATGTTAATATGTTTTTTATCTGAAAACATTACTGAAGAGTGCAGATTTCTGCACAAAAAACTGTTTATGTCTTGCAGAATGAAATGCCAAAAATAAGAATTTTTCTTTGCTGTGCAGCATGCAGGTTTTGATATAAACAGGGTGTTCCTTTTACATATCCTTCTTGCACACAGCAGGGCTTGACATCATTGTTGTGAATGGCTGGTTTCAGCTGACCTTGATGTCAATAGGACCTTTTCCATGTACTTAAATGGATATAGGAAAAAGAGGACGGGTTACATATTTACAGGATATATCCTGTTAAATGACCAAAGAACGGTTTACCATCTGTTTTGCAGGATACTGGCCTTTTCTTCTAAATTATTTATTTTCCTGCCATGTCACAGCTTTAGGACAATTACCTAAGGGTCTACTGCAGTGCCTGCAGGCCATGGCATCCGCCACAGGATTCCCCCATAGACACTCTGCGGGCAGAGGCTGTACACAGCATAACTGGGCTGCACTGAGTACCTTGCCACAGCAAATTACTCAGAAAAAGGGCTTTCTGTACCCACCTTTAAGAGTAAAATGTCTTTAAACAAAGACCAAAGGACTGTGTAAAAGCAGTGAGAACTTTTAATTTGAATTTCCTAGAGGAATGCTAGAGACCAAAAACTACAAATCATGAGTTCATTACACAGCTTTTGCCAGAATCAGTGTATTGACTTTAGAGGAGGTATTAAGAGACTGAACTGCAACTAACTCCTGTGGCAGCAGTCCTGCCAGGTCAGACACAGTATGTCTGAGTTTGGAACTGTCTGCCTGTACTCATCTGCATATGCATTTTAAAAAGGTTACGTTCTGCAGTTGTGGGAGTTCATTAAGTCACTAAAGCATCACCATTTATTTGAAAAGAGAGGGGAAACTATAAGTAAACTTTTGATAGCAAAGCATGAATGTAAGAAAAAAAAAATTGAAAGCCTACTAAATTAGTGATGAGTGGGAATGAAATGTCTAATATCCTTAATGTGAGGGTTTGTTGTTTAAGTCTCTCTGTGACTCTTACCCAATAGCAATGCCTCATTTCTCGCTGAAGTGTATCCTGTAGGTTTGTGTGTCTCAAAACAGCAATTTAATGGTTCGGAAGCAGCCATGGGCATTGACTAGAGCTTTTGGACTAGCTGTAGCAATCACTGTAGCCTGAGGTAAAATGCATTAATTGCACTCCAGCGTTGTCTGATAATACTCCATTTACTACAAAATGTAGTTTGGTCTTTGAAGGAAGAGATAAGGAAAAGAAACAGAGAAAAGATGGATGCTTGTTATGAGGTGGCATTTTCGTTTCTTATCCTTACTGCTTTTATCCAACAAGTAGCTCTTGAGCCTGAAAATAATGCTTCCCAAATGAGCAGATCATTGCTGAACGATTGTGAATTAGCACAAATTGCTAGCCCATCAGGAACTAGGTACTTTTTTCCTGTTTTGCAGAATTTGTAAAGCATAAAATCCTGAAGCCTAATGTTTCTTTGAGAGAAAAACATCATCATTCCGGAAGCAGACATGCTTGTTTTCTGTCAGTAAAATGGTCTGGAGGGAAAAAATTTAATTGTTCCTGTCTCTTCAGGTTTAAAATAGATCTCTGAAGTTCTTGGCATAACCTGATTCCCCTTTGTATCATTTACTATCAAAAGAATATTACCTTCTGGAGTAAAGTTCAAATTAGAGAACATTACAATGAGAAAGGAAAAAGACTAATATATAAGCTTTTTCTCCCTTTTTATTCTATCTTGAACTGACTGGAGCTTTACTGTGTTTTCAAAGATACTCGGATACCTAAAAAAACGAGACACTAAGAGCAAAAAGTCAAAAAGAGTGTGGAGATCTTTTCTTCACTCGTCTTCTCTCTAATTTTGTAGACTTCTGGTGCTTTATGTATTCTGTGTTGCCTACTATTCTCTTTAAAATAAATAGAAGGATTTTTTTTTTTTTTTAAATCAAATGTACATGTGTTTTAAATCCTCCTTTTTTATTTACCATGCAGTTATGCTCACAGACTCCCTGACAAAGAAAGGATTTGTCAGTCTCCTTGACCCCTACACAAGTGGAGGAGATACTAAAAGTGTTCACTCAGACTCCTCACTAGTGACTTATGCAAAAAGAGGAGCGATGAGAACTACAGTCCCCTGTTTATAAATGACAATTTGCAAGGATGGTTATAAATGTTAAATCAAAGATGACAAGCACCAGAAGGATGTCACAGGACTTTAGGAGCCTCTCCAAAATCATAGAGCAAGGTTAGCTGAGTTTGTGACTCAGTAAAGTTTCTGAGTTGACTTCTACATTCTTTGCCCACTCTTGAGTCAAAGCCATGGAAAAGTCAACTTAAGAAACTTGTTGCAAGACTTCTGCTGAATAAGTTATATTTTAAAGTTGAAAACCTATTATTTCTGTTAGATAATTGCTTTTAGAGGTCTGTGGCAGACAACTTTGTGATGGTCTGGAACTCTTAATGTTTTACAAGCCCTCTCCATCAGTAATCAGGAAGGTGTGAAATGGAAAATACACAATCTTTAATGCCAAAAAGAAATTCTTGGTAGTGGATAAAGATGAAAAATCTGTTTCTCATTTATTCTAAAACCCCTTTCCGTGGCCTGATAATTTTCCCGTTCCTCAAAGTGAAGCAAAACTGAGCTTGCTTTCATTTTATAACTGTTAAATTACTGGAGCTGTAAAAGTAGGATATGGTGTAAACAAAAAATAGGTCCAAAAGGAGAGATACATAAAAAATGTAGGTTTGAGAACATTTCCTTTTACTGTATGTGACTTCCACATGATGACTGGAGAGGATTCATAACCTAGGTTTGTCATCCATGTTCCCAGTTCACTATAAGCAGAGAGTGAAGCTGAGTGGGATCTGCTGAGATGAATATAGCAAGCAGAGCAGTTGCCTCACTTACACCCCACATCTCTAGTGGGGCATGCCTGTAGCATTGAGCAGGATATCTTTGCAATATTGTGCTCAATTTCTCCTCTCATCTTAGGTGTTTATGCTATATGTTTAAACTTAGATGGTCAACTCACCTAAATGTTTATCTCACCCATCCTGTTCTCTAGAAAACTAAAGTAATAGTCTGACAGCTGAATGACTTGATCAGGAAATTAAAGATCTTGGTTCCTTCTCTGTCTGAGTGCTGTTACACAGTTTATGTGGTAAAATGTGTGGGACATGTTCAAAAGGGAACAGGATTTCCACTTGCTAGGTGAGTGGTCCTGGCACTAACCAGAAAGACGGGCACCATCTCACCTGCATTGTCCTTCTCTGGATACCATTAATTTTAATTTCCTTTCTTCAATGTAATATCAGCTAAAGAGAAGGCAGTAATGTTAAATAAGTCATTTCAAGCTTGATCTTTAGGATAATGGAAAAGCTGGGGATAGTCAGGACAGATCAAACTGAAGACTTGCATTATGTATAATTTCACATATCTTGAGTGAATTATCAACTACTAATTTCATTTTCCAAAACATGGATTGCCATTCTCTATATGTGCTTTTCAAGGGACTTATCGACATGTGCTTTTTAGAGCTAAGTATATAATAGGTAAATACTAGAAATCCTGTCAAGCCAGGATTTTCATAGAACATAAATATAGCAACCTTTGGTCCAAAAGTGAGATTCATATCATGCAACTTTAGGCGCTGCAATATTAGTCCATATAAAACTACTTGTCTAATGTTGATGAAGTCACTGGAATCAGTGGAGAACAGAGAAAAAACCGTCTAGTCATGAAATTTGACACAGACATTTGTGGAACTGTAATGGTGAAATCTTACCTTCTTCCACAACTGAGCAAAGCTTTTGTGGAATCCTAATCTTTCACTTAGGAAGCTGGATATCATGTTATTCCTAGTAAATTTTAGGAGACTATCAGATTTCTAACCTGCTGACATCTAGCAAACTGACATGTTTAAAAATGTCAATGTCCACTTTTTGCTAGTTGTTTTGACTCCTCAGTGGAAAATAGAAGCAGTTTACCAGTTGCCTATCAACATTTTAATCACACACCTGTTACAGTTTGTGTTCACAGGTATTTGGGAGTTTCTCCGTGTCTTTCCATTAATTGTAGACATCATAAATAACTAGCTTGCAATACGTACATTTTGCATAGCAAAAAATTATTGTAGTGAATCTGAGTTCTGTGTTCTGCCTCCAGTAATCTGCAAGCTAGATCTAACCTTGAAGTCATGTTGCAGTGGCTCCCATGCCAAAGGGCTCAAAACTTTAAACTCTGCTGAGTGCCAAAGTTTATTAGCTTGGGCTTGGTGCCACACTGACACAAATATGCAGCATCTGGCCAACTGAGAGGGCAGGCAGGGAATGTCTGGATCTGCCTTCAGAAGGCCTTGCTGACACAGTCCTTGAAGTGTTAATGGGAATGCATGGGTGGCAGTGTCTTTAGTTCTACATCACTGGAGTTAGGCTGTGGAAAGAGTATATCCAAGTGCTTTAAAGAACTTGGGCTGGGAGAAGTGGGAAATAGCTGAGCTTCAGTCCATGACAGAAGGAAGGTAGACTAAAGAAATATATGACTAGGGCTGCTGTTATTGCGTATTTCCTAACCCAAGATATGTCACTACTGAGTGTGGTGTTTTGGAAATTGGGATGATCATGGATGTCCTAATCAGTGCAGGAGTATTCTTCCATTTATTGTGGTCGGGGTACTGCAACTTTCATACACAGGCCTTGCTATCAGACATCCATATCTGTATCGTTTTGAGATGACTTTAATGTATATAACTCTGTGTAGAACTGCCCACTTAGAAAACAAAATGAGGCAGAAGATGAATGCTATTTATTATATAAGGCATGATTCAAAATCTTAACTCTGTAGGTTTAAAATACAACATGTTATACTATACCATAATATATATACTATTATATAGAGTGTCATAAAAAAAGTAATTTGTAATTTTGGAATTTTTTAGACCTGAATAAATGCTATTTTACTGAAGAAAAATGAAAGTCCTTGTTTATGGGGTACTATAGGGTTTTGTCATATGCTAATTGTTAGGTATGTCCAAATTGTTATCTTTTATGTCATATATTTTGAAGTACCCCAGAATAGATGGTTAATAAATCAAATACAGCAGCAAGTGCATTTTGAATACATGAGTGTAGTGCTTGCATAACACTGAAACAAACTGCTTTATTTAAGTAAATAAAATAAACTACTTTGTTTAAGTAAAAAAGTGCAACTGAATAATGAAAAGGAATTTCTTACAGGTCAAGAAAGTAAAATAATTTCCAGGACAACATTATTGAAATCTGTTTCATCAATTCCTAGTCTTGAGCTTGTATCCCCAGCTACAGATTTGAACTTTGCTGTCAAAACACTTAACATCTTAATTTTAAAGTTTATTCTTTCAACTAGATATACATAAATACTTATAAAAATTTATTCACTGGGATTTCTTTATATGTTTATAAATCTCATTTACATCATCCCTTCAGTCATTTAATTTTCTTATAAGCTTTCATTTCATTAAATTTCTTCCAATTTTATAATTTTTAAATGCAAATACTTGTGAAAAATCACTGTTTCTCCTATCTTATTGGAAAGTATCTTTATTTTAAAAAATACAGATATTGCTCCTTATGTTTCATATCTGTCTGATATACTACTGATTTAGAGCTTCATCATTTATAATTTGGAATCAATGACAGAATCTGCATTTAATTTTCATTTTATTAGACATTCACTGAATCTATTTGGTAACTTTTTTGGATATGACTAATCTAAACTCGTGCCAGTATTTTATTTTTTAGAGTTTTTAGAAGAGTATTATTCCATATGATACAATATAAAAACCTCTTGTATAAAAGCACTTTGCTGTCAGTATTGAAATGAAGTCAGTGTTTAACCATACTGATAGAGAAAAAAGAAACCTTTACTGACTTGCTGAAATCATAAGTAAACTGTGTCACTTTAAAATCCTAAGTACAGAGGGCACAAGCTTTATTCAAAGGTTAACAAAAGGTGGCAGGTTAAATTGCTCAGACACATATTAGGAAACAGGAAGAGTCAGAAATCTCACCTCTCAGACCCCCTGCTTGAACCACTAAACATAGGCCCACCTATAGTTCAATTTTCTGTCAAACTTTGTGTCTGTAATTAATCTTTCCTTTAACACAGAAGAAACTCTCCATAGACACCTATGATTTATTTCTTGGAATCCCACCTTCTGACCCTTTCCTGGAGGTCCTTTGTAACTTGAAATAATTTCACTTCATGCACCAAAGACATCATTACATTTCTTACTGATGAGATGTCATACACTTACAGGCACTAGTAATTTCTTGCATGGCACGGCTCAATAAGACCTAGCAAAGTGAAAAAAAGGAAATATATTTTCTAGTCTTCAGTAACCTTATAAGCAAAGGCATCTCTGTATATAAAATCAACCTTATAAATATGTATAGATCTTTACATATTGATGACTGAAATTAAAAAGAAACCTATAAAATTTGCAATGTATCATTTGAAATCACAGTATAAACATTTTGCAATGTAAAACATGACTTTGAGAATATTAACACCGTGTGTATATACCTATATTTTTTCCTGTTTACCTGCTTATGATCCTGAGTGAGAGCTGATAGCTAAAATGAAAAAAGTTTGGGGAGTTTCTGAGGTATGTGTAAGGAAACTGAAAGCTCCAGACAGCTCACTGAAATCTGTATCAATGTCAGGTTGACCTTAGCAAAGGACCAGATTTTGCTAATGCAGTTTCTAAAATGCACATTCAGAGGTTAAGTTTTCAAAATCAAACTTCAAGTTGTTGGCAGGGCAGTTATGGGGAACTCCCTTGCAGCTGTTTGTACCAGACTTGGCCTGTAGTATATGTTGAATAAAGGACTACAGTTTCCACTGCGGCTTTCAGACAGCAAATGTTCACTAAGTCAGAATTATTTATAATGTACTAAAGACTACTTAATTTATGTGGTGCTGTTCTTGATTCCAAAATCTCCATCACATAAAATGAATGCAACCATTTATGATAAAGTAGATTCTAGGAGTAATTTTCTATCTGCCGTGAAATCTTTAGAATATCTCTCATGTATAAGCTGATCTTACAAAAAGAGAACAAAACTAAATTTGCTTTTAACTACTGTATATTTTCCTAAAGTGTAGCATAGCAACAAATGTACCTTACTGCTCTGAAGTGTCTGATCAAATCAGAAGGTTATAATGATTAGATGTTGAACCAATTAAAAAAATAGTTAATTTAAATAAAAATGAACACTTTTGTCAAGAGTAATTCACAGCAAATAAGAATGGAGAAGGTTTTAACAGGGATCATTACAGAGGATGCTGGCAACATGATCCATGATTCCGGAACCAAATTTATAAAGCTGTCAAGGAAGTAGCACATTGAGGTGTGGTTTTATTTCGTACATGATTCCTAAAATATATTTGTTGAAGACCTTATGCTGTCATTTTGTTTCTTATTGTTGAAGATAGAAACTGAATGATGGATTAGAGGATGCACATTTCTCATTCTGTTTAAGAGTCAAAAACATTCACTATTCATGCATTCTTAATTCATTAATCTATCTGGATACTAATTTGCATGCTTTGTTCAAGGGAAAAAATCTAGTTGGTGGTATGTCATTATTTTTCTAAAGGTGCATGAATAATTTGTGGTGATTGAGTTCCTGCAACAATTTTTTTTTTTTTTTGTCTGTTACTAAATGTCAAGACAAAGTCACAATTTTAGATGCAGTATCTGGTAAAAATATTAGCTTCATTATTTTTCCATGAGTAGTTGCTTTAGTATTCAATAGTCAAATTTTGTTGAAGGTATCTGATCAAAGAAAAGGCCATAACGTTTTGTTTTCTCTCCATAAATGAAGAAACTATTCTGCCTGTCATGTCACTTCTGCTTATGTGATAGATTTGTGGAGATGTAAGGTGTGTGCTGTCACATTTTTAAAGATAATGCTTTTTTTCTGGTCTTATTGACTAAAGATGGAAGAGCTGGAGCAGAAAAAACGCAACTCTTTCCAGTTTCCAAGGATTCATATGGATTTTTTCCATGCAAATAAAGACTTATTCCATAATACTGAATTTTCAGATCAGGAAGAACAATCTCCACCACCACCCCTGAAATGTAGGCAGTGTATTTGAAGATTATTAAAGACATCATTCAGATTACTTAATATTTTCACAGTGGTAGTACCATGAACTTATTATATAGGAGATATTTCTGAGAGTAGCACAAAAGTCCCATCCCCAGAAAAAACACAACAGCTTTCAAAAACTCAATTTTGCAATGAAAATTGCTTATCAGGAAATACATTGGTTTGTATTCCTGACAGATTTTGTCAGTGAAACCTTCAAACCCTAAAACTGTGGCAGTTTTATCTCACTAAACAAATTGCAAAACATGGAGAGTTGTGGAAGAGAAAAAAAATGAGAAGAGAATTTATGTTACAGGCACCTCTTTCCTCTTCTAGGATCTTTTGGAAGTAAAAACTAACAAACAGAAAAAAATCAGGGTAAGAGTAGCAAGCTTTTAGGTAGAGTGTTGAGCTGTTAAGTAGGTAGTCAATTCAAGACTCATGTAAATGAATATCTCAAGGATTTATAGCTGGTCATTCCCTAGAGACAAACCTGGTCTTCTTAACCAAAAGCATGGATGTGATTTTACAACTTTATTATGGAAAGTTTCCTCTGTAATTACTTCTTGTTCTTTCATAGACATAGCTTCCAGAATGCTTTATAGCAAGCTGCTTCATCATACACTACGTAAGGAAATTACACTTCTCTTTACATGTTCCCATGTTCTAAGTCTGGTAATTACTTTCACATCATGGGGATTATAAGGTGTCAAACATATTATTTTTTACAAAGGACAGAAAAAAGAAGACAAGAAGAAAAGAAATAAATCTATCGATATACCTGTGTTATAAATGCTCACATTACCGTTAATGGCTTTTAGTGCATTGAGCTAAACCCACTTTTTTTTTGCTACTCTTCATGAAACTCTCTTGGGCTTTATAAATACCTGCTCCCTTAGCTAGACTTCCCCATGATCCTGGGCTTCAAAGTCTGGTTTGATGAGGAAACCACACTGTCTCCCTGTCTCAGCGTGCAATCTTTCCTGTCACCCGCTCTGGGGGCCTGCTAAGCGTGGCTCGCTGCACACAGATTGTTTGTGAAGCTGCCAAACGGAAGCCAGCAGCTCAGTTCAGCTGAAAGAGATAAAAACAACATTATTTCATGGCTATAAAAAATCACAATAGACTTGTAAATGGTGCCTTGTACAAACAGGGTTTTTCTTCAGGAAAAAAATAGGTCCTTCAACGAAGACTGAGACATCTGTATTGTCCATTCAACTCTTGTGCAATGAGTTGCTATTAATAGCTCTGCATTAGAAAATCTTGCTATAAATAACATCTGAAATCTGCTCCCATAACAGCCTTTGTCCTTCATACGCCTTCTTTGGGACATTTGTATATTTACCGTGGAAAGGAGAACAAAACAACTTTGGATAAAAAAGGGTATGACTATATTGAATGATTCGGTTCCTCGGGTGGCTTTCATTTTGTGGGAGGAAGAGAAGGGAGAAGAAAGATATAAACAATAAATATCTCTCTGACTTTTCTCCAATATTCTAGCTAGACTAACAGGCAAACAGACACAGCTTGACAGACAGATGATTGTCTTATCAAGTGAAACCAACTTGGAAAGATTATATCCAATCCTCCTAAAATAGCTAATTAATTGGGAACTACTCCCTCTGTTCTCTTGATATGGGAACTTTTCACAGCAGATGGTCTGTTCCATGATACAAACTGTATATTAGTTTTCACATCTTCCTGAAATGGAAGTCACTTAACAAGCCCTTCCAAATGAACGGTACAAGTAGGAAAAGGTTGTTGGTTTATCTCTGGAGGTAAAGATTTGACAAGGTGTTTTAAAAGTTTCATTTGTAATTTTGAGTCTTTTAGTTTCCATAATGGTTTTGTGTTGTCTTTTGTTACTTTTTTTTTTTCATTTCTGAATTTGAGGATTACAGTTTGCTCTTCTCTGCTTTTATTGACAGTAATATTTTTGCTAGGGTGAAGCTAAAGGAACTATATAGTGTCCATTAGTGGTTATTAATCTGAAAGCAAAAATTCTTACTGAATTTTAACTTCATTCTACCTTCTCCACTGTGTGTATCAAAACAGGCTAGATTTTTTTTTAGTTGAGAGCATAATGTGACTACTATTCTTCACAGTCTTTAGAATAAAGGATTAGAAGAGAACACTTTCATTTGGAAGAGGAAAGATTTCCTTGCTGAAATCTTTTTTTGTCTTCATTCATACACAATGTTTATTCCACCTTTCATTGTTGAATTGAACCTGGCTTTACAGGTTTTGGTTGGTATCGCACTGAAGAAGCTCTATAAAAATAACACTTGTGCTGCAGCTGTTTGTCACAGCTGGTTGTTTGTTGTTTTGGTGGGGTTTGGGGGGTTTCTGGGAAGAAAATACTCTTCTGCTTCATTCCTTTCAGATGGTGTTCTACATCCAGGATTATAAAAAGTTTTACCATTTTCAATCACTCAGTGGTTTTGTACCTCACCACAGTTCCTCCAGGTGTCTCTGCTGTGCACCTAGAGGAAGTTTTTATAAGGGCAACAAATTTGAGAAATATGATATACTTCCTGAGCCTCCTTTTTAAATTATATATGGAAAATAAAAATCATCTGGGTATGAAATCCCACAATGGTACAGCAATGCAGTACTGCAGCTAAATCCTAGGCTTTCAGCTCTGTTTTGTAAGATGTTTCACTTGCAGAAGTGTAAGAATGTTAAAGCAAACTAGTAATAGGGACAATATATGTAATTTTATCTCTTATGCCTTCAGGTGATTCAGCCTGCAAGCATCACATTTCTGTACAGCAGTATTTCTTTTCCAGACATTCCATACTGCATGTGCGTATGTATGAGCACGCAAGTTCTTGTGGAAACAAGGTTCTGAAATTCTCCAGTCTGCACTGCAACTCTGTGGTTCCAAGATCATCTACAACTCAAGTAGGTTATGAAATCCCAATACCTTCTTTTCACACCTCCATCAGTTAGCTGTTATGCATAGCCAGTAATGTACTGGCAGTCTATAATTAGGTAGTTCAATATTGTTTATGCAGCTGTCCAAGTATGTGCTCATCATTAGGCAAGACCCATATCTGATTGATTGAACGTGAGTAAGATGTAGTTGGTGAAAAGAGACCACACCAGCAACATTTTGCCAAGCAGAAATAATCAGGTATTCAATGAAGGCATTCACCTAAATCGTGTGAGACAGATCTTCATATGTGAACAAATGCTAAATGCAGTATCTTTGGGAGCTTTGGCCCTTTCATAATTAACTATTAGTGATGTGGACTCTGGGCCTAAAAGTTATATTTGCTCTTTCTTAATTTAAAGTAATTTAAAGTAAAATAAATTAAACTTTCTTAAATTGACTAGCCTTTGCCAGACCAATGGTTAACAGAGATAACTCATAATAATTCTTGTAATACATGTGAGTTTTATAGCAATCAAATAGAAGCTGCCATGCTGTGTGTGATAATAGAGGGGCATGTTCAAGTTTATCTGGAAAATATTTTAATGTCTCAGTTCTTGAAATTAATACTAGATTATGAGTAATTGTAAACAGACAGATAAAAGGAAATTCCTTTTTCCCCCATTCTCCTAAAAAAAAAAAACCCTGAAGGAAGCATATTTATTCATAGCAGGTAAGTAATTTTCATCACAAGAATTCTTACTCTAAACAAACTATTAACTTCAAACAGCTACTGTTGCATGGCTATAAGGGATCTTCCCAAGTTTTGTGAATCTACAACCAAATAATGCTGATTTTATGTTATAAATTTGAATTGTGAATTATAGTTTTCTTTAAACACATTCATGGAAACAAAGGTATTCAATTCAAAATTTATGGTGTAGCAAATAATACCAACTCTCTGTGACAAGAACCTTTGTCTGCTGACCCTGTGATAGACATATAAAAACATGTATGAGCTGCATATTATATACATGTTTGGTAAAACACAAACCCAGGATTTTGGTTTGTGATATACTCTAAGTATTATAAGTATATTACTGTGTGTACTGTAAGTAGTTAGGGTCAATAGAAAGATTTCCAAAGCAGACAGCTTGTCTCTGTTTGTTTAAACAGAAGAGAAAAAATATTTCCAAAAGAAATCAAGCAGTGCTTTTAAGCTGATATTGAAAATTTTATTTATGATCGGCAGCCAAAATTCTTTACAGATTTGTTTTTCATGGGAAACATATTTTAAAAAAGAAGACCTCTTTAGTGATGAATTCTGCTTTTTCTGAGATTATAAATTATACTAAAAATTTTAAATCAACATACAAACTAAAAATGTAAGGAATATGAATAAAATACTTTGTTTTTCTCTCATGAGATCAATGGTTATTGGAGTGGGTTTATTATCTGTGAACTGTGTTCCACAAGTTACCTAATTTTCTCCAGTAAAAATTGGAAAATTAATTATGTTGTATTTTGTAGCAAAATAAAATGAAAAGGTACTTTTGAAGAATTTAAGTTACAACTTTTGATGACTATTTTTGTACCTCATTTGAAAGAATGGACACCTTGGCTATCATGAATCCATACTTCTAGGGCTTTGAAGAAGACATAAATTCCTAAATTGATCTAAGATATATATATATACACCAGAGTTTAAGTGTCACATATTAGCACACTTTTATGTTACATAACATGGACTATTTTGCAGTGTGTCCCCTACATCATCCAAATCCTGAGACTTGTTAGAAGATGCTGGAGCTCTTCTCTAGTTTATTATCTCTATATGTATATATTCATTCTAAATTTATTTCTAGGGATATCAGAGTAATTAAGGAGGATGGACAGTTAGCAGCTAGTCCTTTCCTCTGCATCATGTCCACGACTGTGTATTCTGTACCTGCTTCTCAAGTTTCATATCTTCTGGGGAAAGATCCTTTGCTTGAGTTTCAAATCTCTTGTTTTTCTACCACAGCATAATATATAAAAAATTATTTATTTATTTTGAGCTTTGTCATTGGTGATTATGATAGATATAAAGCTGTTTGCTGAATGAGATACTCTGGCAGGTAGTCCCCTACCATAAATTCACCAAATTTTTAGGACTGTCAAATTTAAGAAGTCGGATACTAGTACATGAAAGCACAGAAGGAAGAATCTGAGTTACTAAGAAAAGGGAAAGTTATTGCACGAAGATGAAATTTTGTGGAAATCTAAAGAGATCGCCATTTGCAATATATACAGAAATACATTTTCCTTCTTATCTGGTTCATCCAGAAGTTTGTGTTCATGCTTAGAAAAATGGCATCCTGGGGTGCACTAGAGAGAGTATTGCCAGCAGACTGAGGGAGGTGATTCCTCCCCTCTAGTCAGCCCTGGAGAGGCCACATCTGGAGTGCTTTGTCCAGTTCTGGGCTCCTCAGAACAGCATAAGCATGAAGTTCCTGGAGTGGGTCCAGTGGAGGGCCACAAAGATGATTAAGGGACAGGAGCATCTCTCTTGTGAGGAATAGCTGAGGGAGCTGGGCCTGTTCAGCCTTGAAAAGAGATGACTGAGAGGGGACCTCATCAATGTCTGCCAGCATCTGCAGGGAGTGTGCCAGGAGGATGCAGCCAGGCTCTGCCCAGTGGTGCCAAGCAATAGGACAAGAGGCAGCAGGTAGAAGCACAGGAAGTTCCACCTGAATATGAGGAAGAATTTTTTTACTGTGCTGGTAACCAAGCACCAGAACAGGTTGTCCAGAGAGGCTGTGGAGTCTCCCCCACTGGAGATACTCAATAACTCTCTGGACACAATCCTGTGCAGTGTGTTCTCACATGACCCTTCCTGAGCAGGGAGGTTGGACCAGATGAACAACAGTGCTCCCTTCCAACCTTATGCACTATGTGATTCTGTGATTGTCTTACTTCATAAATAAAATACATGGAATTTGTTCTCATTTTCCTCTTGCAACAATTTTCTTATACTATATTTTTTCATTTCCTTGCAACTACCTGCATTTCTACAAGTATTTGTTTGGTCCTGTAAGCATTGTCTTCAGATAACTTTGAGAATAATTTTTCTTCGGAATGTCTACTGGTTTTCATTTCAATATCTAGGCAAGTTATATTAAAGATTGTTCACTCCTGTTTTGTTCTGTTTCGTTTTGCTAATAAGGCTTAAAACAAATCAAGTACAACAGCATATGCTACCACATATTCTTTTTCCAAAACTGATCATACCTTAGGCATTTTAGAGTTGCTTTGAGTTTTGAAGATGCCTTGACACAGTACCTGCTACATGTAAGAGCAACAGGCAGAGCTACATATCAAACATACTGAATTCAGACAGCACAGCCCATAGTTACAGCCATTTCCAGATATTTATATGGTTCCTGTGAAATCAAACCTCTGAACTGTGCCAAATTTCTATTTTCTGATTTCTCTCAGTGTAAAACCTGGACAACTCTACTACCACCAAACTTTTTTGACCATATCTTATTTTCTTGTTAATACAAAATACTCTAAAAATATTTGGACAGTAAGAAAAAATAGTTGGAATTTGAACATTTATTGCTGAGCAAAGCCTTTGTTTTACATAAAGTACCGTATTGGTTTCAGCTTTTACAGCATTTATAAACCCAACCCTCTCAGAATTCAACAAGAGAAATGCATGGGTGATGCTTAAGCCAACTACTAATTTCTTTCTAATGAATTCACATCTCTTTTGTGTGAGTGGGTCAAGATAAAGACCCTGTGTATATCTATGCAGTACATCAATTCATTCTTAGATTCATAAGTGCATATTTTTGCAAGTGTGGGCTTAAGAAATTTTTCACTCACTGCTGGCCACCAACTGCTACTGGAATGTGTTGCATGTACTTGGAGATTCTTAGTCTGGTAAAAGAAATTATTTGGAGGGGGTTGTACTATTTTAGTTGTTCTTTTCTAAGCCAGAAGTTAAAAATTATGTATGACAGCACTACTGGACACCACTTGAAATTTTTTGCTGATTTTACAGCCCACTGCAGAATGTCTGTACATTGTTGAATCAGTGAAACAATGCTCAATCAGAATCCTAGAATTTAGCCCCTTATGTTTCTATATGGTTCCTGCCAATGATGATGGATAGCAGAGGTTTAACATGGCACAGCAAGTAATCATGATAAGCTGCAAGAGAATTCTAGTAGATAATTATTCCAACTCTTTTGAAAATCTTGGAATACATATTTCTGGCTGTAAAGGTAAGCATTTATATTTAAAAAAATAATAGAGATTATTTTGTACTGAAAATTTTATAGAAGACTGGAAATTAAGTTCATCCCTTAAGACTAAATGTGACCTTCATTATTGATCTGCTTTAAATTCCTTTTCGGTTTAAAATGATCTTAAAATTTAATCAACTTTTCATTGAAGCTTTTAATTCTGCTACAATCATTCCTCTTAGATTCTAGTCTTGTGGCTTGGAAAAACAGTAAGGTCTATGTAGTGTCTTGGAAAACCAATGAGGAGAAGTTAGAGACAAAACTAAAACATTATTTATATGCATAAACAGGTCAACTCTTCTGTCCATATATATTAGATTAATACCAGTTCCCTGAAAAGCAATTTGGCCTTATAAACTGCTTGTAATCAGACACAGCTCACGGTCCTTTCTGCCCCAAGCCCTGATATAACCACATAATAGCACCATTTCCCCTATTTCCATCTATACAAACTTGCTTGGATATCAGGAAAAAAGAATGTAAAGCAAAATGCCCTTATGGTGGATGTCTGAGGCCCTCTTACTGTGGTCTTGGCTGGAGTCTGGAGCTCATTGAGCAAGATGATTAATAAAGAGCAGGAGACAGTCCTTGTATTTGTTCAGAGGCATACAAGTAATCCATTGGCCTACACATGACACTTGACAATTTCACGCCTTATTTTCCAATTAATTTTCTTAATGAAATGAACCGTTAAGACCAGTGCATGAATATGAACTGTATATAGCACATTACCTATGCTGCATTTTAGAGCATGAGAAATGTGAACATGTTCAGGCATCTGTGAACAGAAATTGGAAGTTGTGGAAAATAAACCCCTTTGTCCTAAAGAGCTTTCAAGCAGTAATTCACTCTTATAGAAAGGTCTATCCTAAGGTCATGCTACCTTTATTTCATAATCCCAGAACACAGCAAGGAAGTGAAGCTGGACATGACCTCTTTCAACTCCTGTTCATCAGAGCAGATGATACAAACAGCACAGGCCTTTCACTGCAAGGTCTGTGAACAAGCTGGAATCATGGTATGTTTTTTGCCAGCAAAAGAAATCTATCAAATTGGAAGCAACAAATATTATTAGCTTGTGTTTTTGTTGAAGTTATCTTTGCACAGAATGAATTACTGTATAATTTTAAACAAAAACCCAGTCTCAGATAAAGCATTCTCTAATTAACATTTCCCCAGTTAAATGAAAATTTACATTAATTTTTTGTAGTTTAGTCGTCTGTTTCTACCTAACCCCATTATTTCAGTGAGACTAATGCTATTTCACAATGAATAGTATCAGAAGTAGGCCAGTGAGCTCTAAGGAAGTTAAAATCTTCTATTCTGATTGTATATACAGAGACAGAGTCAGTCCTTGTCTCAAAAAAGCAGAGAGCACTTACAGGCAGATAAACAAGGTAACCAAGAGAGATTCAGATTTTCAGATTTTGAAATAATTTTATTTCAAAACAGGTAGACCCTGGACTGTATTCAGGCACACTTTGTGTTAATTCAGTGTCTGTTTTCCCTGCTATGGTAAACTAATGAATGCCTTGCAGACTGCTGCATTAGATTCCTTACATTGTGAGTAGAATCCTAGAATCCTAGAATCATAGAATCAGTCATAGAATAATAGAATGGTTTGGGTTGGAAGGGATGTTAAAGGTCGTATCGTTCCAAGCCCACTGCCACGGGCAGGAACACCTTTACTTAGACCAGGTTACTCAGAGAACTATTCATACTGTTCTTGAACATCTTCAGGGATGGAAGTACATAACCTCTCTGGGCAACCTGTTCCAGTGTCTCATTACTCTTCCAGTCAAGAATTTCTTCCTAATATCTAATCTAAACCTGCCCTCCTTCAGCTTGAGGACAAGATTCCCTCTTGTCCTATCACTATATGCCCTTATAAGAATTCCCTCTCCAGCTTTCAAGTAGGATTCCTTTAGGTACTGGAGGACTGCTTGATGATCTCCCTGGAGCCCCCTCCAGGCTGAACAACCACAAGTATCTCAGCCTGTCCTCATAAGAGGTGTGTTCCAGCCCTCTGATCAACTTTGTGGTTCTCTTCTCCTCTTCCCCCAACAGGTCAACCTTTTAATTGTATTGGGGGCCTCAGACTTGGATGCAGCCATCCAGGTCGGGTCTCACAAGGGCAGAGTAGAGAGACAGAATCACCTCCCTTGACCTTCTGGTAACACCTATTTTGATGCAGCTCAGGATGCATTTGGCCTTCTGGGCTGCAAATGCACTTTGCCAAGTCAAAATGAGTTTTTCATTCACAAACACCAAGTCCTCCTTCCCGGTGCTGGTCTCAGGCCATTCTGCATCCAGCCTCTACTTGTGCTTGGGATTTCCCCAGCTCAGGTGCAGGACTCTGCACTTGGCCTTGATGAATTTCATGAGGTTTGCACAGGCCCACCTCTAAAAACTGTCCAGGTTCCTTAGGATGTCATTGCTCCCCTCCAGCGTGTCACTGCACCCCACAGCTTGGTGTCACTGGCAAACTTGCTGAGGGTGCACTCAATCCTACTGTCCAAGTCACCTAAAAAGATGTTAAAAAGTGCTGGTTTCAATACCAGTCCCTGAGGAACAGTGCTCAATAGCATGATATTTTTAGATAGTGAGTGTCAATCTTCCACTGTACATCACTCAGAAAACAGACTGAAGAGCAGAGCAAAACCAGAAAGCAGATTTTCAGTTTATTCCTGAAAAGTGGTGATAGCAATGTGAAGCACTCTAGCTTACCTTAGGAAGTGATCTTTCTTCTGCATGAAACAGTGAATTTCCTACCTAGTTCAATCTCCTGTAGGGTTGAACCACTGTTAGGATAAAACATCATGGTCGTATTAATTTTCATAGTGGAAAATTATAGAAAACTCCTGAATACAGAAACCATGCCATAGTAGAGTTTGCATTGGCACAGAGCAGATGTCACTTCCTGATTTTGTTCTTGGAAAATGGCACAAAGAGCCTGATTCTGTGCCTCATGCAGTGATTCTCAGTGTCTTCCCACATTCTGTGGGAAAACATGCAAGCTGATGGTTTACCTTGGCTGCAGCAAGGAGTGTGGTACCAAATGCTTTGGTTTAGCACCAGTCTGGGCTCTCAGAGTCATTCAGTGCACTGCAATGCATGGAGAAGGGGCTGGATCGTTCACCACTTTTGGCTAGATCTTAAAATATTTCCCTGGGAGACTTATCAGGACCACACTGTACCTTTAATCTCAAGGCAGAGCAGGCTCTACTAATCTGACCATTTCTAACCCCTGTGCTATCTCTCTGCATGGATAGGATAGGATAGGATAGGATAGGATAGGATAGGATAGGATAGGATAGGATAGGATGGATAGGATGACAGTTTGCTGTCTTTTAGCTTGAACACTGCCTAAAGAGATGAAAGATCTGGCCATCTTTTGATATACCTTTGAGTATTTGTGATTTTTTTCTATGTACAGTTTTTGAAATACAGTATATGAAATTCTGAAACACTGAAAGGTGTGACCTAGGAAGAAGGTTCACTTTTCATTTGAAGAGAGACATCATTATAATCCAGCCTAACCAAACTTTCTGTATGTTCATTTTCCTCTTTGTGTAAATAATTGCTAATGGCTGACACAGCTACATTACTGGCTATTACACAGCTTTGGTGGTGGTGGTGTTGTATTGGTTGCCTTTTGCTTGGTTAGTTTTGTTTGTTTTGTGGTGGTTTTTATTTATTCCTTCTGCAGATAGATTTTAAGCTTTTCATTGTTTACAGAGGTCCTGAAAAAGACAAACTACACAAAAGATGATGATACTGTCTTCTGATTACTTGATTGTAGATTTTTGGGACAGATGACACTGGATACATTTCGGAAAGCACAAAGGTAGCTGGCTGAAAGACCCAGATGTGCAGGAACCTACCTTGTAACACAAAGGAAAGAAAATCTGAAGGGCAACTCACTCTTAAGCATCTAGTGCCTTTTGAGCACCAGAAGAGTACCATCCCTGGCCCCAAACCATGTAAATAAACTCTAGTTCTGTGCATTATATGTCAGCCCATGCAGATGTCTAGGACACTTCTGAGAGTCTCTAATGACTCAGCTACTCTTTTTGATTATTAAGTAGATTGCAAGCATGGGAAACATGCATCCTTTCTCCTTGTAATGTGATCTCCATGCAATCCTTTAATGTGTTTAAAAAAATTTACTTCCTCTGGGCCAAGGGATATGTGTGATTCAAGGTTTAAATCAAGGAGAATGCTTGATTTCAGAGAATTTAATGCGAACCCCTCAAAATTTTACAAAATGCAAGAGGTCTCTGACTTCTGCTTTCCCTCTGTTCTGTAGCATATCTGGTGCTCTGTTTTATACGTGTGTATGGGATAATCAGTTTTTTCCCATTAGTCTGAGCAATTAATTACCTCTTTATGTGCAGATTTCACGCATCCATAATGTAGATGACAGGTTATAATGTAAGTATTCTATTAATTATTCGTATTCAATCAGCTGCATGCTTCAATCACAATTCTGTGAATAGGAAGCTACACACAGTTCCAATCCCATGCTCTCACATTCTAGGAGTCTTTTTACCACTCTCCACCTCCAGGCTACATCACAACTATTCAGAAAAAAAAAATAAATAGAAGTGCTAACTCATTTTACAGTAGTCTTGTTACATTATTAATATTTAAATACATATTATTAAAGAAAAATTGGATATGAACTATAATAATGGCTTGCTTAAAATGAGTTCTGCTTTAAAATATGAAGAGAATGTGCATGTCTAAACACTCAAATAAGGGTGTTTAAGCAGGAAAATTGTTTTTACTTCTTTACTTCTTTTATTCTTTCTTTAAATATTTTAGGCTTATATAATACTTATTCATAGCAAAGATGTATTTGCAGTGATAGATTAACCTGTTCTTAAAGCAGTCAATGGATTGTTTCGGGCCTGATGTCCCCTAAATAATTTTTCAGAAACTGCGGAATTTCTAAAGAAGTTTCATTTCACCTTCTTCTATATATAGAAATTATTTAAATAATTAGAAAATTACCCACCCACACAACACAAATGCACTGGCACTATTTTCTAGTTGCTGCAGTCGTGTTGCACATTCTTACTGGTACCAGAGCTGGTGGCTCAAACTGGAGAAGAGATTAGTTTCAGTGCATCATCGAGAAGAGTGATAATGGTGCTCTGAGACGTGTAAGCAATGTCACCACGCTGAAGGGCTTCATACCAATTAAACAGGAAAAGTTCTGGGGTATATCAGCAAACAGCTGTGATGAAAAACTAGTGAAAAATTGAAAGTTTTCATCACGTGTGGATTTTAGCCTGTGTTCCAGTAAGAGATTGCTGAGCTGTATAAAATGTCCTTTGTCATGTGTGTGGGAAAACTAATAACGGGGCAGCCAGCAATTGACTGTTAAATTGGCAATTCTTTAATTGTCAATCTAGCAATATTTCGTTCATAGAAAAGTGGTACGTTCTGTTTAGGTGGGACAGGAAGTGAAACTTCTTGCTCCTAAGAAGAAATCCAACTGAAAAAATTAGATATAGTGCACATGATTGAAATGTATTCTTACAATCAGTGTGGAAAGAAATCAAAGGAATTCTGCAGCAATGGATGGAATTATGTAATAAACGTATCATTACATATGCACCTATATTGTAAAAAATAAATTTAAGGGAACTAATTATTCTTTTAAACATTAAAATGGGAAAATTTATCTATTAGTATTTCCTGTTGGACAGCTAGAAAAGGTAAAGGTCTATGCTTAGATTTGTACTGAATTTCCTTAATCTGCATTTATTATCAACACACTTCTACAATTGTAAAGTTGTCACTAAAACAGAAAAGGAAGGCTTTTTTTCCTTGACAGAGGGAATTGACACCATGGACAAATGTAGGTGGTCACTTTGGAGGTAATATTGATGTACGCATTGGAATAAAATGCTTTTTATTTTCTAACAGATTGACAGAAATGCTGACTAATTGTACTTAATACAGGTAAATTTTAATTAATAAGATCTAGTCAGAGGGTATTTTAACCTCAAACTTGAATTACAAAATATTAATATGAAAAGCACAAGAAAATGTGAAATATCCATTTTGGTTTTTACCTATTCAGTTTTCACTGGCATGTTGTACATGGTCCCATGCAAGCAGCTCATTGCTCGTGTTGTAGACTTTAAGCTTAATCAGAGTTGTGTGAGTGGGGGGAAGGGGGCTATCACCATCCAAGAACCACCAAAGTTGCAGTTCAAACACGTGTGAGGGCAGAAAACCTACAGAGTTGATACTGTGGTTAAATTTAAAGAAATGGAGTAACACAGATTCAGGTCTGCAGTTTTTCTCTGGTCTGCTTAATCCAGTCATGAAACTTTCACTGCAGATGGGGATGTTCAGCAGCAGTGTAATGACGACGTTATTGCTTTACATGTGGCATTCACCACTAAAATAAAAAGAACAGAAAAGAACCTAAACCTCACTGTTTCTTTCTAGCTGTAGACACAAATAAACACTCCCCCCAACCCAGAACAAAAGCACTTTACAGAAGTGAGTTCCCATGAGGGAAGCCTCAGCCTGAAGACCACGTAAGTTCACAGAGTAAGAAGATTTTGCACTGGCATGTGTCTCAAGACTACATAGCAATGACAGACAGTAAAGCAGCATGAGTAACAAAGAGTAATGAAGGTGCTCTAGATGTTAGAGGGCTCCCAAGTTAGTTAGGGGTGAGGTTTTGTTAAGAACAAGAATGAGCAAAAGAAGAAAGAGGTAAGGATTGTTTTTTTTTCCCTTTTCTTCCAGTGCCATTGCCTGTTCTAACTCTTCTGAGAACCTTGTATTCTAAGACTCCAGAGCTTCCAAAACCCCTTTTTTTTTATATAGAAAAAAAGGATTCTATTGCCTGAGCCAAGCTGATGCCAAGATACTTGGTTTTTACACTCTTTTTCTTTTTCCATTTTTTTTTTATGCTTAATAATGCATGGCAATTTTTTTTTTTTTTTTTTTTAGATTCCTGAAATTAAGTCTTAGAGAGGGACTCTGGCTGAATCCATTAGGTAGCATCTTGGTAATTATTGAAGAGGTTCTGTCTCTCTAGTCATTGAGTCTCAATGCAAACCTGGATGTGATGCAGCTGTTACTGGAGGGGAGTGTCTAATTTTAGGGGTTTTTTATGGTAAGCAGCTCCTGGGGAAATTGAGATTGAGGTGTCTGCTTGAATTTGGGAATTGGTCGCCTGTAAAATAAACAAAGGTTTACAAGACATTAAATTAAGTAGGAAAAGAGTGAAAAATCTTATAAACCCTTTTGTCAGTAAAAACTGGCTATTTAGTCGTAAGAGACTGTAGTTAAGGCAATATGTTGCAAAAATTAAGCCAATTTGTGAAAAGAAAATTTTACTGTCCTAACATAAAAGGTACTGTTCTTGCCATAGTGTAGCTTTATGTAACCTAATTATTTTCAGATTAAATCTTGATAGAAATAATTAAATAAATATCTACCAGACTAAATTTTTCTATTTCCTGGGTATTAGTGAGCTGATTACTGATGTCTTTCCATTTACAATACAGTACAACAACTTATGCACAACATACACTACAAAGGTAAGTCCAATCAATAGAGAATGTTTTATATCAACAAGGGGACTTATTTGAGAAAATGGGTACAAATGTCAAAACCTCATAATCGTAAAAAAGAACAAACTTTGATGCAAACTCATTTGAAGCAGAAGCAGGAAGAACAAATCAATTAGATATGAGAAAGCAATTTACTGCTGACAGAAAGAAAAAGAAATAGCTGTGGAGATAAATGAGAAATTGAAATGTGTGGAATGAAAATAGGGAGGTATCAGAGATGTTAATGATAAAAAGTAAAAATAATAAAACTTGTGGCAGCTAAGAAACATCAAGTTGTTTATGGTGTTATGGACCTCTTCATCATAAAATTACTAAAAATGAACTTAAAAAGCAGCGTACAACAGCTGCATCTTTGATTTGAGAAAAAGCAAGCATAGCAATGTATTCCTAACAGACTACATGAACTAAATTATAAATGATGACTTTTAAACAACACCTTCTAGTGATGACTACATTTTTATGAATAGAACCAGATAATATATCTCTGTGAATCTAGAATTATCTGGACCAGGAGACCTTTTAGTCTGCTGATAGTTTTTAACACATTTAGCAGTGTTGGAGGAGTACCAAAGGAACAGGAATGTGTAAATCTTATGTCGATATTTAAAAGAGCAAACATAACATGAATAGGTAGAGCTAAAAGGTTTGCACCAATGCAGGGCTATTAACAGAATCCTTAGAAAATCCAGTGTTGATAAAATTATTTTAAAACTCAGGAAAAGAGAGCATTTACAGCACAATCTTATTCTAAAGACACAGAGAAAATATGTGGACTTAATTTTTTTTGGTTTCCTAGTGATTTGCATACTCATTTCAGCTACAGAAGATCTGATCCATTCTGTCATCTTTGTCTAAAGGCATTTAATTTCATTGCCTAATTTCAGCAGGAGTGCTCTATCTTCTTTATCTAGTGGCTCCACATAAAACTCAAATGTAAGCTTGGGGTCAAAATCCATGGTTTTCTGATCAGCTGAGTGTCCTCACCATTAAGCTAGCACACTGTGCTCCCTCTTGCATTTTCTTTACCTAATAGATCTTGAATTCGTGCAGGATGGCTTCACTACTTCAATGCAATGTCAGTCATTTGGGTCAAGTTCAAAGGCTGCTGGTAAACCATAGTCAGATCAAATGAAAGTGTTATTCCTTATGGCTTTAAACATTCTCTGCCTCTTAAATCTGGATGCTTATCTCAAATTTACTAGATAAATTTTCCACCAACCTCACATAGTTACTGATAAAACAGCTGACAAAGTTTTTAAAACAGCTGACAAAGGACTTTTTCCCAAAGTCATCACAGTCTTCGGGAAAAAGAAGGCCATTTCCTGAAAGTATGGTCTGGCATATCTCAGGGAAGGGAACTGCTACTCAAAGATTCAGTCCACCTCTGTACGTGAACACCACCAAGTCACACAGATCTGTCCATATCAGTGCAGAACACAGATTCATAAGGTTATCTATTCTGAGAGGTAGCTAGCTGATTAATACCATCATTTCACTTTCTCCAGTGCATGTTGAAATCAGGTTACTAGAGCTAAAGAAATACTCAGTCTACTACATGTAGGAATAATAATTTTGTATTTTTTTAGACAAGTGTGAATTCTGGGCTGTGGTGAGGAATTCAAACTTTCAGATGTCAGAAGATGCAGAGCTGAAAAACCAATTTCTTTCTGAACCTCTGTGTTAGTATGTGTTCTCCATTAATATCTTTCAAAGCTGACTGGAGCTAAGAAAAAGCCCTCAAAGAGGCATAGGATCAAGCATTATTAAGGACCAATGGTTCTGATCAAGAAATCTATAAAGAGATTTATCAGTAATATGATATCTAGCCTAATATATATACTATCGTCTTTCACATTTTATATATATATATATACATATATATACATATACAACACAGACCGATGATAAGCTATACAGAATTTTGAGAAACAGCATGTTTTACTTCAGTCCAGATTTTTTATTAAACTTTCCTAATAAAGTTTAATCAAAAACCACACTTCCTGTAGCTGCATGCTCTAGAGAAAAATTTGAAGAACTCAGAAATCTAATTTGAAGTTTATAAGATTTGAAATCTACTGAAAGTTTGAAGCTGGTCTAGATGTTTTTACCTACCCTTCATCACACTTCCATTCTGCCTACATGGCTGTAACTAACACCCAAAAAGTAAATATATAACAGTAAGTAGCAATGAGATAGAATCTTTGAATTCCCCTCACAGTTAATGCATTGTAACTTTGGACTGGTATAGAAGTTCATAAGAGTCTGCTAGTAGGGATTTACTATAAAATGAGAAACAAAACTTGACTGTGTTATGGTATTTATCCATGGCTGATTTATAAAAAAATGCCTGATGACCTTCAGACTTTAAATTAAAATAAAATTTAGAAATAATTTATTCACAGATGTCTTGAAACTCTCATTTCTTGAATGAGTGTAACATTTGTGCCTTACAAGTATCATGGGTCCCTCCCACCAACATAGTATCAGGTGATAGGCATGAAGATAAAAAAATCACTACATTTTTTACCAGAGACATTTTTTTCTATTCTATAACTATCCAATAGCTATCAAACAGAAAAAAAGAAAATCTGCAGCCATCATTCTTAACCATTTTAATCATTCTTAACTCACAACATTGTAAATGTGGTAATTTAGCTGTTCAGTGATTTTTCTTTATTTCTGTGCTTAGTGGATTGAGTTCTGAAACATGATGATCTGCCATTAGCGTGTCAGTTTTGATTAAAAAAGTAGAACACTCATGGCCATGACTCTCCTTTGAAGGACATAGAATCACAGAATCACTAAGGACTCGAAGATCACTGAGTCCAACTGTTAGCCTGTCACTGCTGTGTTCATCATTAAACTATATGCATAAGTGCCACATCCACACACCTTCTGAATACTTCCACAGATTGTGATTCCACCACTTCCCTGGGCAGCATGTTTCAATGCTTGATAACTCTTTCTGTGAGGAAATTTTTCTAATATCCAATTTAAATCTTCCCTGCTGCAACTCAAGGCCATTTCCTCTTATCCTGTCAATTGTCTGGGAGAAGAGATCAACCCCCAGCTGGCCACAGCCTCCTTTCAGGTGGTTGTGGAGAGTGATTAGGTCCCCCCTGAGCCTCCTCTTCTCCAGGCTAAATAACCTCAACTCCCTCAGCCACTCTTCATCAGACATGTGCTCCAGATCCTTCATCAGCTTTTTTGTCCTTCTCTGCACTCAATGTCTTGTAGTGAGGGGCCCCAAAAAAGAACACAGGTGCAGCCTCATCAGTGCAACAGAGGGATTATCAGTGGCCTGTTTCTACAGGTCACATTATTTTTGAGAGAAGCCAGGGTGCTCTTGGCCTTTTTGACCACCTGGACACACTGGGACATCATTTATTTGATTTTTAATGTCACCTCTTGTGGCACATGTTGTGTATCCCTTCATTGCAGAAAACATTATCTGAACCAAGGGAAATAATCCCACAGCATTTCAATTTTACCACTTGAACATACTTCCACTGCAAGTCTTTTGCTTCATTGTTGCACCCTGCATCTCATTCTCAGATCCTTTCATACTGCGAGAGGTGCAGAAACTTACTTGTTACATGATTTTACAATATGCATTATAGAAACTATTGAATATAGATAGCTGATTATCTCCTTGTGGGCAATTATTTTTTTTTTTTGCTTTTGTTATGGTCTATTTTCCTGAAAGGAAAAATTTTAAGATGGTATTTATTCTATTCATGAAAATCTCCCACCCTTTTTTTGTTATTTTCTCTTTGAAACCTATGTTTTGACTATTATTCTTTACAAGATGCAGCAAAATTAGTACCATTAGCTTCAGTCTACACAGCATCTGACCTAGAGACTAGAGCCCTTTCTTAATCATCAGCCTCACTAATTGACCCTTCTTTTCACAAGGGTTATTGCAGTTAGGCAGCATTTCAGCCTGCTAGCCTCTCTAGGCTATTTGCTTCAATAAACTCAATGTCCTTTTTGTATAAGCTGGGAGATAGATAATCATGTTGACAAGTCACATTATATAGCTGTTGAACATACAATCCTCTTTTATCTCAGCCTAAAATACATCTCTCTGACAGTAAGAAAGCAGTATTTTTAACAGGTACAAGTATACATCACAGGCAATCATAACAAACTGCTACTAAGGAAAAAATTGTTCCTTAAACATTCTTGGACAATTTCTTTTATTGGAATATTATGTTAGAGGACTTATGTGTCTTTTTACCCACAAAAGACACTTGATTATTAAATTCACATTTAAAATGAGCTTAAAAGATTAAAATCTCAATATGCTTTTTATAGTGAATATCTTGATGCTATCACTAGTTGAACAATCTCGGGGTTTTTTTCCCCATATAGTCTCATGCTGTTTCATGCAGAACTATGCAGTCTCTTCTGTTATAGAAGAAGTGACACAGGGATAAGATGCATGATGACTACTTGTCCATTTCCAAGAAGGAAAAAAGGGGGGGAAAAACCACCCTGAATAAAGACACAAGTGAAATATTTAATGAAACTCCTCATCTGATTATTCTGAACCTGTATCTTACCAAATACTGTTTTTCCACCTGGACCCACCTCCAAGAAAGTCTGTGATGGTTCATGATCAGACTGATGGCCACGTGCACAGAGTAGGAAGTTGGGACCATTCCTCTTCAGAGCCAGGACTGAAATGCCTGTCCTTCTCTGCACCTCCCATTCTGGGGGCAATGCCTGAGGTCCACCTGATAACAAGTTTTCTCTTCTGTGCCCATCCTAAGTGTACAGTTTCCTGAATATAGCGTTTTACTGACTTTGTAATGCTACTCTCAAACCTAGACAGAGACAGTCTTTTTCCTGAGGGGTTGAGAGTAGAATTTGGCGCTTTTTTCCCACTGTCGGAGATTCAGCACTTTTAATAATTATGGTAAAAAAATAAAATACATTTGTGTATGTTATTAATTTTCCATAATTTAATGTTGCCTCAGAAAATTCTATTCAGTCAGGCAAGCAATTTTTTCTTTTGACAGGCCAGTAAGATATCATTAATTTTTCATTCTCATCAATCACCATAGAAAAGGCCGTCTGAGAAGGTTTTGTGCTTTGGCTGGTAATTTGTCATGACAATTTTGCAAGGTTGTTTTAATGCCTTCTTTTAGCTGATTGAAAATGTCTTATTTACTTCAATTAGTTTTACCAGTGAGACACCATGGTTTCCTATAAAATGAATTGTTAATTGCTCCCCAAAGCCTAGGTAGACATCTGCTTTTCCATTAAAACACAGATCAAACTGCATATGTGGTGGGGGCTAAAATTAACTCTATTGTACAGGCAAAGAAGAGAGACTTAGGGCCTTGTAATATGTAATACGGTCGATCTTATTTGGGAAATAAAATATTTTCTGGTTTTCAGTTAAGTATTAGTTTTGCAATATAGAAAAAGTAACAAGCAGAAGCTGTTTTGGTTTTACTTGCTTTTTAGAGACTACTATACTAAATATATATATTTATGTATATATCTGTATTGCCATGAGTGATAGGTGTTTCATAAATCCTTTGTAAAGCTGGTGAATTAAACAACTTTTCAATGACAATATTTTAAGCTTAACTACTCAGCTCTTTATAACCTATTTAATACTGACAGATGATAGAGAAAGCAATAAAGAAGATTTAAACATCTACATTAAAAATCTTCAAGGTTCCACAGTCCAGTCTCTAATCACGCAGTACTATTTGTTTTCTGTACATACTGTATGCAATTCTCATAATGACATTAATATTTCCACATGGTGAGGTCGTAGCACCACAGTACGGAAAACAGTTGTCTACAGCTGATTTCACTAGGTCACCAAGACATTCTGCAGCTGGTATGAGGCCATAATTAGTGAAATTAATTAGCCTTAGGAAACTAAGCCATGTGACCTATACTTTAATACACATACTCGTTGCTATGGTAGCCCAAATAGGAGTGTGTCTCAAGCTGTTAGAGCCCCTGGTTGTCTTTCAGAATGAACAGCAACAGTGTGGAGGTGTAGACAAAGCAAATCTATTTGTTGGATGTGGTAAACTGCAACAAATAATAAATGAAGTGAAACTGGTACCTGAAGGCATAGCTTGATAGAAAATGAAATGTAGCATTTAAGCTCTGTGATGAAAAGCTTCACTATTTTCAAACTTCAGGCATTATCAGAATTTTATGGCACTGGTCAGAAACACTAGAGGTAAGTTAATGTTGTGGTAATGTTTCTCCTTAACAGTATTGATTTCTTTCCTTATATTCCAAATTCTTAAAAACGCAAACAAATGAAAGCTCTTGGGCAGATGTATCAAAGAGACCTTTTCAATTTTGGATTGTATTTGTCTTGGTTTAGGGCAAATTTGGGAGAAAACCTCTAATGGGGTTCCTCTAGAAAGCAAATTCAATTGGCCCCTCCCCCAGTTGGCTCGGGAAAATATCTCCTTGGAGAAAAGTGGAAAAAAACCTGTTTATTTAATGGGCAAAGCATTCACAAGCAGAAAAAAAATGAACACTATTAAACAATAGAACCTCTTGCCGCTCCAATAGAGATGATGAACTCAGAAAGTCCCTTCGAGGGCTGTAGCTCGGCTCGCTCAGTCTCCTCTCAGTCCCGCCGGCGCTGGAAGTGCCGCGGCCCAGGCCCGGCCCGGCGGGCCACAGGTGCGAGCTGCCGGTGCTCTGCTGGGTGTGCAGTCCAGAGCAGGTTCAAACAGTTCCAAAGAAAAAGAAAAACCACAGTCCAGGGAACTTCTCTGCCTCAGCTAGCTAAAAACTTACTAAAAGCAAAGGAGAGCTCTGTCCCGCTGTCAGTCCAGGAGCCGGAATGCGGAGCAGTGAGTGCAGTTTCTGAAAACAAACTGCGCGCTGCTTCTCTCCCCGCCTTCGCTCTCAGAACCAGTCTTAAAGGTGCAAAACTTATTATCCAGCATAAACAGAACAGATTTGGGATACAAGCATCATATAGCCAACCCAGGACATGGATTTATACTTTTTTAAACTTCCCGCCACTTTCAGACTGTTCCCGTATACTCGCCTCATTTTTTGCTTCCTTTTCTCTACAAAATCCTATTTACATACTGGTACCCAAAATCTGTTACAGAAAACCCCTTGTTAAATCAATGACGAACTGTAACCCAAAGATGTATTCTCATGTACTGAAGAATTTATTAATATTGTTTTTAAATAATGTGACATGGCAACATTTTTCAAGATGCATGTTCAAAGATATATTTATTTTGAAAAATTAAGAAAGAAAACACCCATAGACATAAGACATTCATGGAACTTTGACTGTAGGAAGACTTCATTTTAAAAGAAGGTCCCATGAGAATTCTGTTGCATTTTGAGCAAAGTTTCTGCTTGCTGACACAGAATTTCTTGATGTTGGGATTTTAAAACACTATTTTCTAAATTATTTTGACAATGTGACTCTAAATTTTATTAGTCAGCTCCAGTAATTTCAGAATCTTTTAAAAAAGACATAGATGAAGGAAAATTTTGTTACAATAAGTAGACACATTGAAAAGATAAAAATAGTACTGGGAGGTGGCTTGAGGTCTCATGCATTACACCTGTGGGAATACTCTATATAATTAGGCAAATTTAATTGTTGGTTATATTTAGCTCCTGCAGTATAGGGCTGGGTAGTTTCCCAAACATTTACTGACGTAAATGGTTTTCTTTCTAGCAATAGCTTACATAATGCCTACATTTCTGCTGAGATTCAGTGAGGCAGTTTATCTCCATTTTATAATTATCTGAAAGATAACCTGGCTCAGGTACCACTCTCCTCATGAAGGTTCAATGTCATCACTGTTAAAAAAAAGCAAGTGACTTTCCTGAGGACTTAAAGTAACTTCATGGTGTTCTTAAGTTCATGAATAATTCTGAAAACTTGGAATACAGAAAATACATCCCTAATTTTACACATTCCTTGTGCAAATGTAAATACTATGAAATTTCTGACTATACAAATTTAAACTTTGGTGACAGGGAAAAGGGAATGATTAATTTGCAAGCTGGCACAGCACAGTGGTTGGGGGCTCCCTGAGGAGGGGCCTACACTGCCCTGGGCTGGATGTGTCCCATCCCAGCCAGCCCCAGCTCACCCACTGCAGGGCACTGCTGGCTGTGAAAATGCATTTAAGGGCAAAGAAATGCCACAAAGTCAGAGGCAGAAGGAAAAACATGTGAGAAATGGCCCTGCAGACAGCAAGGTCAGACAAGAGGGAGAGGGATGGGGTGCCCCAAATGCCAAAGCAGGGATTCCCCTTCAGCCCCTGCAGATGCTGGAGCAGGGCAGAGGAGATTTCCGGCAGGAACCGAGGCCCAAGGAAAGCCCACACTAGAGCAGGATTAACTTGGAGAACTCCAGCCACTGGAAGGGCCCATGCAGGGGGAAAGGGCCCATCTAGGGGCCCCCTTAGTGTAAGTGAAAAGAGAGGGAAGGAGCAGAGAGAGGATATTTTAGGGAGTGACCAAGTGCCCATTCCCACCCTCTATGCTGCTCAGAGGGTGTAGAGGAGTCAGAAAGAAAAGAGTGAATGGGGAGAAAGGTGTTAATATTTGTCTTTGTTTCTTACTCCCAAAATCTATTTCAATAGATTTTGGGAGTAAGAAACAATAAGTTCTGCTAACTTTCCCTAAGCTGAGTCTGTTTTTGTCATGGTAATTGGTGGGTTCTGTCAGTGTCTTTATCTTGACCCAGGATGTTTGACATCCCACATCCTCCCCCCGCCCCTCTGAGGAGGGGGGTGGATGAGTGGGAGTTTGGCTGTTGGGCAAGCCTAACCCAGCAGAGTAACTGAAAGGCTTGGAATGGCCCTCCAACTTGAAGCAAACCTGATGCAAAGTTTTAGCCAAACACGTGTCTCCCTCCATCTAAGAAACTATTACAGATGCTAAAGAACCTTCTCTCTAATGATAGCAGTTCTGGTTTGCATGACAACATCTAACTTAAAATTCCATTTATAAGTAGTATTACACTATGAAACTGTAATGTTTAATTTTACAGGGGTGCTTGAAGGAAGTTTCTTCTACATTGTATAGCAGTGAAATTAGATCTGAAGTTCTGCCCTCAGGTACAACAAAGTTGCAACCAAACTAGCTGACTTACCAGGCCTGACACTGATTTCACATTGATCTGTACCAGCTGTAACTCCAAATCATCTGATTTATGTAGTCAGGGGTCAGAATAGGACATTATTTATTTATTTATTTTTGGCAGGGTGCATGAATTAAATCAATGGCAAAAACTTTCTAATCATGGCCAGGTTTTCATTGACTATGTTTGTTGTGTCACAGTTACTAATTATAAAGCTAAAAAAAGCAAAATAAAATACAGCCCATTGCTAGTTTTTTGAAGGGAGATGTGAGTTTCAAAAAATTTTAAAAGACAGGGCATTGAAATCTAGTAATGCAGATGATAATCGTGTAAATATGAGTGTAAGGTTTAAGGAATTAAAGAACAATATTTTCTCAAATAAGGTAGGTGCATTTTGATAAGCATTTGGAAGAGGGAGAAAACTGTGATGCACAATAAAGTGAAGGGTGACTAGGGACCAAAAGGAAGCTCAGAAAGAGAAGGGTAGAAAAATAAAGGAATTATAAGAAGTGTGTTTTTTGAGTTGAAAAGAACACAAGGCAAAAGTGTCAGACACATGATAGAAGTATTAAAATGAATGTGATGGGAAAATCTATCACTGCAAGCCAAACAAACAAGAGTTTAAATTTCAATAAATCTATCTAAAAATGTATTATAAATTCTAAAAAATTAAGTATATATTGTTTGTCTTGTATGGATTAGTAAGCCATGCTCAACTATTGCCTTTATGTACAAGAATTAAATATATAGAAATAAAAAAATAGCAAACTCTTTATAAAAAATAAACTAAAATTCAAATTCCTATCAATAAAACTTACAGTATTCTTTCAAAGGTTTAACAGCACCTTAGTGAAAGAGTAAGGCATCAGACTTGAAATAGTTAACCAAATACAACTAGTACCACTAAAAGTAATAATATAAAACAAAATACCCACCTTCAATAATTTTTAAGAAATGTTCTTATCTAACAGTATTCTCTGAAGATGTTAAGATCATCTGATTTCCTCTTTCTCCTTTTAAAAGGCACTTCAATATCTTCAAGGAGATCACTTAAACTTCCTGAGGCTCAGCCCATCTTTTTAAAACATATTGTCTCGCTTCTGCCACTGACTTGCTAAGCATGACTGCCTCTCTTTTCCTACCTGACTCATTCTCCTATCTAATGTGACAAATTCTCTAGGGCAGAGACTTTCCTTCACTGGGTGTGCATACACCAGTTATGCCACAGCTAAGCAGTGACACAAATAACAATGAATATATTATCCTAATATTTGTGTCATGTTTTAATTTGTGACTGTTGTCCCCAATGCATGTTATATTAGTTTAATATTTCCACTTTTCAGAAAAAGAAGGAGACAACAAGATAGAGGCGAGAAGATTATTGATCTGGCAAACACCACATAAGAAGCTTATAGTAGTGCAGAGAGCTGTATAAAATTGTGTCTTGGCTACCCAAAGTATGAAATGTCTGACCTACCCCTTCCTTGCCTCTCCAGGGCCTAAAACATGAGTACAAAAGAAGCTGAAGCAGGTCCATTAGTTTGACCTAGGAACTAGATAAACTATTTAATAAATAAAGTTGTGAAAACTAATCCATCTTCATTCCTCTTCTTTTCAGGAGTTTAGAGAATCATCTCTTACCCAACGAGAAATCTTTCTGTTAGGTTGTTTGAGTGAACACGAACACAAAGGAGCCCAGTGGAACAATGATAGTTGGGGAATGCCAAGAAGCTTATCAGGAGCCTCTGACCTGGCTCCTCCCAGGGCTGCCCTGGAAGGATGATCAGCCCCACAGCCCAGGGGAGTGTGATACTTGTCAATTCAAGTCAAAGGGAGAGGCTTTTCCTGGAGGAAGGCTGAAGGAGAGGCTTTGCCCAAGGAAACTCTTTTAGACTGGAGATGGGGATAGGGGCTACTGCTGCAGGGTTATGGGCCTCATTAGGGGATGCTGTGGAAGAGCATTTTGGGCAAGACTTGGCATATTTGGGGAAAAGAACCAGCAGTTAACAAAGGAAGGAATCAAGGCAGTTTGAAGAGGAGCAAGCATGGGAAAACAGGGTCAGGGTAAAAGAAGCCAGTTGAATGCTAGCAGAGGGACTGGTCACTGTGTTTGCATGGTCATGCCCTCTGCCTGATCTTTAAAATCGTCTTTAACTATTTTGGGGAGACTCCATTCTGTGCTCATGTCTGTGCATGGAGGTCTAGGTACCAGCCATTGGGTAGGGCAGGAAGTCTAGAGACCCATGCATCTATGGTGCCATCACCTAGAGAAACTGGAGTGTGCATGCATAGTGTGGGTGGGCATGTCAGCATGTGCAATCACCAGCAAACTGGTCTAGCAAGCATGCAGGATAAGAGATTTGAGAGTCAAGCTGGACTAGGGCTGTGGCCTTGCAGGCTCATATGTCCAGGTGCAAGTGATGGGGAGACCCGTGATGCAGGGGTAGCTGCTGCAGTCTGAGCCCAGCTGCTGCAGGGACCCACACAGAATATGTGTTTCACTAATTGACCTTCATTCTCATTAGTCAGAGATAGGAACAGTGAAAGGATGTTGATGCTGTTGGTGTGAGTGCATTCTCTGTTGATGCTATGGTCTGTGTGACCAGCTGTATGCACGTATACATATATATATATATATATACACACCAACTTGGTGTGTGTGTGTGCACATGTGTGACTATTGGAGACTCGGGCTCAGCCTCACTGCTGCTTGCACCTGTGAATGTGAAGCTATGGTAGCCTTTTGTCCATTTCCCTACTGGATTAACTTCTATCACTTTTTCCTATAGGTAATTATCTACTTTTCTTTCAGTATTACTCCTTTCCCAAATATCAGTTGTCATACTGTTCATAATTGGTGTGAAAATAAAAAAATTTAAGCAGAAAAAGAAGCAGCTAAGCATTCTGCTTTTGTATGCCTTTACAATTTTCATTCTAGATATACATAATCTAATTCAGGATAATGATGAAAAGGTCTACAAAGATGCTGAAGTAAAAACTTATTGAAAAAAGCACAAAAAGTGATAATTTTTGCCATACTGTTCTCCTGTTTCTAATCATGAATACTACTTCAGACAGCAATGCTATGTCATTGTGTTTTGATAAAATTAAAATCAAACCTTGGTTTCTCTAGTGATATGAAAATACTTACCTACATCTCAATACTAGCGTTACACTATCACAATCTTCTTAATATTTTAAGAAAAATAGTTTTTCATCTGACATTAGTTACTTTTTTTTAGATCATCCACTCTCACATATGGCTAAATAAAAATGCACCTGCAAAAACTACTATTTCTAGAATAAAGATAAAAGTGTTCCTAAAAATGCATCAGTCACTAACTCAGCTTCAAGGGTTCAAAAATATATTCTTAGGAATATTTTCTTTTTAAGGAAATTTCCATTGCTTTGAATAGCAATTTTGCTTAAGGGATATAGTGAGAGTACTTAAAGCACAGTGATGCTGTCATGCTCAACAATTGCTTTGTCCTACAGAACCAAGGGTTAGAGTGTTGGTTCTCTTTTGATGCCAGCAGCTTCTTTTAATGTCTTGTTTTCTCTTGTCAAATCCCAAACTGGTTTAAACTATTCAAGAGCCTCTTCTCCTGATCTCATAGGGCAAGTAAAGCAAGACAAATGGGTGAGAGGAGATCAAGTGATTAGCAGAGGTAAGTAAAACATTTGAAAGCTAGCAGGTCAATGTAAATGCCTGACTAAAGGAATATCATGCGTTTTATAAAAGTAAATGTGACTACCTGGGTGCTTAAATGCAGATAACCAGGGATGTGTATTATGGTCATTTGCTGAGCCCACAGGATCAAATGATTAATAGTCCTTTCATTAATGCAGCTGTCTTAATATTTGAAATGTTTCCCAAACACCGTCTAATTAGAGAAACTTAATGTCAATTTAATTAGTCAATGATCACACCCTGTGTGATTAATAAGTGTTTTATAATTTAATTATTGTGTCTAACAAAGGCATGGGGACATCAATATTGGGACTACAAATCAAGATAATACTCATCAGCTTTCTTCTCTGTCCCGCCTTCATTCTAGGATTGTAATAAGAAGTTAAATGCAACCCATTTAGAAATGAAACTTGGCTTCTTCTGAGCCTGGAAGAGTCCAATGTAACTATCAGGCCCTTCTGGGCAACTATCCAATGCGTTCTATCAAGCACCCCTAAAATCTGTTATTGGATTAAGCTGATGTGTCTGGCTTCACATTTAGAGCTCTTCAGTAGCTTCCCTAAGACATCTGTCATGATTGTAACTGTCTATATTTGGCTGTATACCCACCTCTTGCTGCACCTTCACCTCTTTATCCCCACCAAGCATTTAACCTACTACCATTATTTAATAACATATGGAACTCAAAGTGTAGCCTGGAATCACATTGTGTCAGGCATTCCATTAATTTGTCCTAAAACTACTCTCTGCAATATACAAAATAGGAGAAATTATAATTTCTTTGTCAGCATATATACAGACACTGACAGAGCGATCTCTAGTTCCATTTGGAATGTTATTACCACATTGCAAAAGATTCATAGCAAGAAAAAAAGATATGTCTCTTAAGTAAAACAAAACCCCAAAACACTTATTCAAAAAACTGCCCAAACTTCAAAGCAAACAGGCATAAAGTGTTGTCAAGACCCCAAGGAAAAAAATCGCTATATATTATTATCTAGATTCATGAGAAACATTGCAAGAATACAATGATACCTATTTCAACATGTACAGACAAAAAAGAGGAGGAACAAACCATTTATTAATATCTTGAAACTGCACTAATTTGATTTAACCCAGAGTGCACTGACTATGTACAGAGAGCCCAGTGGGGCAACAGATAATGTACTAGGGGTGATCTCTCCTCACTTTACAAAGGGCATTGAGGTGCTGGAATGTGTCCAGAGAAGGACAACAAAGCTCATTAAAGGTCTAGAAACATGTCTTAAGAGGAGCAGCTAAGGGAGCTGGGTTTGTTTAGTCTCAGGGAGGAGCTCATCACTTTCTACAGCTCTCTGAAAGGAGGCTGTGGTGAGGTGGGGACCAGTTTCTCCTACCTGGCCTTCAGTGAGAGGACCAGAGGAAATGGCTTTAAGCTGAGGCAGGGGAGATTCAGAATGGATAACAGAAAAAACATTTTCACTGTTAGGGTGGTCATGCATTGGAATGGGTTGCTTAGGGAGGTGGTGAAGCCACCATGCCTGAAAGTGTTTATCTGGATATGGCACTGCATGATGGTTTAGGGGTTACAGTGGTAGTGCTGGGTGGGTGGTTGAACTGGATGCTTTTAAAGGTCTCTTCTAACCTTGACAATTCTATGGTTCTGTGATTCTTGGTCAGTTTTTGGCCATGTATTCATGAAAACCCCCATGAAGCAAAATTTTCTGGTAGTTTATGTAACATGAGTTAAGCTTCAGGTCAGCTTCCCATTTGGACTCCAGATGAAGCTTTGAAATAGATTTTGAGACATTGCTATACCTTTCAAAGCTCAGCTGACACTGCAACCTGGAGCATGTAAACCTTGAAGGCAAAGTAAACAAAAGTGTTGGTAGTTAGGCCATCCTTTTTAAAATTTGCAAGTGTCACTAGGAAGTCCTATACAAGGAGATATTTGTGGAAATTAATCTGCAAACTTGCTCTCTCAGAAGGCTAAGTGGATGTAGGGTGGCAAAGATGTTCTGGAAATGGCTAAGTAAATTGTTCACTATTTTGTGGCGGGCAAATAGAAGATATGGAAAAAGTTTCTTTGGTGGCAACTTCATAGAAAATAAATGGTTCCTAATTGAAGAGCATTATGCAGGTTCAGACCCTGCATCAGAGGCATAAGATGGTGTTAATGAGAGGTGACATTAAATATTACGTAAATTATGCTTCATGTAAAAAAAAACATATGGTATTTTAACCATGGTTCAGGCAGTTTTCATGTCCTCTTGCTACATTTACAGAATACAGCTGTCCAGACTAGTTACTTTTATTCACATGGAATGAAAAAGCTCAGTGTAGATGAACCAGCACAGACCACAGGAAGAAGCACAGCAGCAGCACTGTGGCACTCTGGCCCAGAAGCCTTGTTTCACACTTACAAAGCCTCTGATTTGAGGAATAGTCTGCTGTTTCTTCAGTATGCTCAAGTTTGTGCAGTAGACTTATCAAAGCAGACCAGCAGCTGACCTGAACTGGGATGTCAGCATATACTAAAACTGTGTGGGGCTTTGTTTTGTTTTGTTTCGTTTGTTTGTTTGGTTGGTTTGTTTTGTTTGTTTTTTATTTAAAAGGTAAGGGATGGATAGGGTGCAGGTGGTCTCATAAGAGTCCTCTAAAAAACCACCTATTGTTAAGAGCCTTTGAATTTATTTTAATTTGTTCAGGCTTGAACCATGAATTGGGAAATCTTGTGTATTCACTGGAAGCAAAATCCTGACTTTCTATGAGTTTCCCTCTAAAGCACTCAGTTAATTGGGTTATTTGTGATGGGTAAAAGCATGTCTTTCTTGGAAACACTTTGTCTTGTTTCCAAATGCATTATGACATTCTGGATTCAATGAAGCTCTCAGTTTATGTGAGGCCCATTAGCACATGTTTGTCATCACCCAGGACCAAAATAGAAAATAGCCTTATTTCTTATTCCTAAGAAATATTAAAGTGTTAGGTGTGATAGTCATTAAGTCTCCTGATGTAGAGGAAATAGCAACAATGATGTTTTTGTTGGGGGATGGGAGTGGCAGGAATCATGAGGCTGTACAAAAACTGTAATCTCTTACTGGAATGTGGCTTTGGACTGTGCTGGGAATTGCTTACTCATGCTGAGCTGCCCCTGAGAGTCATATGAGACTTTTGTTATGGTCACATGCTTGCAATCACCATGGTGTAGGATGTTTATCAAAATCACTGAGGGAATAACAGCACTGTGCTTTTTAAAGCAGGGCTTGTGGTATGAAATACACTTGCTTCATTTTCTGTAGAATAATGAGCTCACAGAAACTTTTACCAATGTTAATTTGAATATAGTCATCACCTTCCCTACACAGTTTTATTTTGTACTTTAAAAGGCGCAGTTACAACGTGCTTGTTCTTACTAAGGTGTTAAAAGCACCATTAAATTATAGAAGATGGCTTATATATTTAGTTTTCATTTTAATCTTATTTGGATGTTAAAAATCAGTACAATAGATTAAAAACTACTCAGATTATGTAAGTATACAATGAGGACTAGGACTGTTACATTAGGAAAATAAAATTCACTCTATATTTTGGATTAATACATTTATTGTTTTATTAATTTTATCCAATGGGCCAAAAGCTCACAACAAGATATTTACATGCATGTAAAAGTAAAGCATCCTAGAGATAAATGTCCAGTGACTACATCTGCTTTCCAGAATACTTGTGGAGGTGAAGACAAACCTTTCTTTGAGAGATATAAATTGCCTCTATAAACATATTCACAACTATACCTCATGCTAAATTCAGAGATCTGAATGAAAATCCCACATGCAAATATTCCTGGGGCCCTGTGTTAGATGCAAAAAAAAATGGAGATTGGCTCAAGTTAAAATTAACACAACAAAAATTGGTAGATTCCACAGCAACAAAATTTGACCCTTTATTGTATAACCTCATTTAAAAAGTTTGAAATACTGGTTTGCATCCTTTAAAATATTTTTTCACTTGAATAGTTCATTAATTTTACAGTTTAGTTCTTAACCCTAAGCATTCATTGGAAAGAAAGTCCATTCTGAGGACTGGTGAAAGGGCCAGTGCAGGGCTGGCTAGGTGTTATCCCAGTTGGATTGCTCCTAATATTCAACACCTTCAATATTTCTATAGGTAATGTCCTAATCAGAGATATACTCTGCAACAAAAAATAGTATTATGAGAAGACTCTACCAAATATCAATGCAGAAGCTTTTCCAATGTGAATAAGTCTTCTGATAAATGCTCACAGATGTCTCTGCAACATTTCTGCAACACAGAAAAAGTGAGTGCTTTCAGAACCTTACATAAATTGAAAAATAAGAAGAAAAGAATATATTAACAAGCTAGAACTCCTATGCCAAGCCTGTAACTAGGGAATCATAGGCCATCTTTCTGGCTTGAACTATCTGCAACTATTTTTTAGCAGACACATTCCTTTAGAAAAATTAACATGCAAGAGATTTAAAGCAGTCAAATTTGTGTAAGTCTAGAAAAGGGCATATAGGATAAGAAAATTTAAATAGATCTCATCCTACTTTTGCTTACCTCTTTTTAATCTTTAGAAAAGAGAGATTTTAAAGCATCATTTTAAACCTGGCTCAGGATAAATATTAGTATTAAAATGTATGCAACAACTTCATAGTTTTAAATCACAAATTGCAAAGGCATACATATTACTCATTGAAAAGAAATGTACTTTCTAGTAAAGGAATGATGATTAAGCTAAAACCATAACTTTTTTATTGATTAAAGATTGCTCTCAGTGTTAGAATCATAGGATGAATTAGCTCTGCAATTATATGAATTCAGAGATTGCAAAATACAAGTGAGTGTACTTCTAGTGCCATCTCTGATAGCCATATCTGTCTGAAGGCTATAAAATAAACATATAATTGAATAAAAACAGTTCCTGATTGATCTGACTTTTTTTGTTAAAGAATAAAAAATGTGGAATGAGTGAAGCACTTTGATCTAAGAAACAAGATTCTGCCCAAAATAGAATTTATTTTTTGTGGACTGATTTTAAACAGCTGTTTTAAACTGGCTGAATTTTGTTCCATCTAAATTCATGTGCATCTGGATTAAGTATTCTTTGGTGCAGGACATGAAATTAATATGATAAAAGAAAATAGTCAGTGGGTATCGTGATTAACCGCCAGAAATTTCAAATCATAGCATGTCCCTGGCATAAGATCAAGTGTCACATATTGGATGCTCATCACATGTGAAATACCAGAATGCCAACTGCTTCTCATTTAGTCAAGCAACTCTTTGGCCTTCTCCCAGCAGCTGGCTGCTACCCATTCAAAATTCACAGGTTGGTGGGACTGTGATCCCAGCAATCTTTTATTCCTCAATTTGCTTCATTTTTTGCTCATGGCTTTTCCCCTCTCTCTTCTTGTTTCACTGCTGATTGCTAGTTTTCTTCTTTTTTTCTCATTTGTGCATGCATGTGTGCCTTCTACTCCTCTATACTCCGTAATCTCTGCCTTTTTCCCTTTTTTCTTTTCTTTTCTTTTTTTTCCCTCTCTTCCTTTTTTAGTTCACTATGTTTTTTTCTTCCATGTTACTTTCCCTCCTCTGCAATTTTGTCTAAAATTTTGGTCCTTCCTTCAGTTTTGCCTTCCTTTAAATCAATTCAAGCCAAAGCACACAAAATATATTACATTATCATATATTGTCAATATGTGTACACTACACATGTCATCTGGATAGAGGGCTGTGATATACTGTGGTTTAAAACCAACTATATTAAACATCCTTCATTTTGGGGGTTTAATCTTTCTGACCACTAGTCTTTATTTTTCTGGTAAGAGTGAACTGCCAAATTGCAGAGTACAACCACAGAGGAGTTCTCCTTATTCTCTAGGGTTATGTGCTAATTTTCTTAAATTCCGTCCTAAAGAAAAGCCTTATACTATGTTTTCAGTCATCACAGCATTGGTGATTTTAAGATCATTTCACAACAGGTGAGTTTCCTGCCTTCAATAGTCCTAGGAGGTCATTAAATGGTTGTAATATCCTTATTATGCATTTTCACACACCATTTTAACAGTGTTGTGATAAATCCATCATATTTCTCACAGCAGTTACTTTTAGACCATTATAAGTTTTCTCAGTAAGTTTTCTCAGTAAGTTTTCTCTGCATCATTCAATAAATATTGACCTCTTGAAGCTATGTGATTAATGAGTGAAACAATGTAATATTAGGAATCGAGTTGAACCCTGAGCTGCCGTATCTCATAATTTTGTGCCTGAAGTCGAACAATTCATTTGATTGTTATTAAAATATTATTCATGTGAGATGTATAGAACTGATCCTGTGAGCACTAGATTTTCTTAGGGTTATTATTGCCCATTCCTACAGTCATAAGAAACCATAATTAGACAGTCTAGAAATATCATCCTTAAGTTCTCAACAGTAATCAAGCAATCTGGAAGCCTGAGAAGCAGCAAGCTGCAAGTGAGATGATGTTTTCTTCTGATAACAGATGATATTTCAGAGAATGTTTTTATAGATGCACATTTCCAGAATCCTCCTGAATTTGCATAAAGCACAATCTAGGTGAAGAAGTCTGGGTCAACAGGTCATCCTTGGAATCATATACAACACTTTTTATTAAATTTTTGCAAAGACTGTTATCTATTTCCATGAGTGCCCTCTTGCATTTTAGTTTAACATGATGTAATTTATATCCTTTATTTTCTGTGTATGAAGTGGCAGGATGTTTTACCAGCTGATACACTCTGGACAGCTAAGTATACTTATGCCTATATATAGGCCTACATATTGTATTCTGAGGAGAAAGTTATAGCAAACTGGATGTTCAGAGCCCATTTCACTTCTCAAAGCCTGACTGTCATATGGAAGCATCTCAGTTAATGAGTTTTTAAAATCATAATGTTAATAGTCTTTAAAGTCTTTGGAGAAATCTTTGGGAAAGAGGGATAAAAATTGCAGCTAATTAAATTTCCTAAATTACAGCTTTCATTCTTGTGGCACTGTCCTTTGGTCAGAACTAGTGTGGTAACAAATTGGTGCTGATAAACTACAACAATTACCCCACACCTCTAGAAAACATTTATCTCATCTAGTGTTACTGTCAAAGGCATAAGGAAGGCAAATCTAGACGAGCATTTTGTTCAGAAGTAATCTGTAAATCTATTGTTGCCTCCTGCTTTTGCCTCTTACCTGATCATTGCCTTTCCACCATAGTAAATTAAATGGGGGATTAAATGTTAAACAAAATTTCTTGTGGTATCTTTTGTCCTACTTCATCAGCAAGTGAGGTACGTGTTCAAAATTGCGCTGATAATGTAAAATACCTTCTAAGCTTTCTTGATATAATCTCAGTGACTGAAGCAAATTACTCCTACTTACATCATGAAAGCTTTAAAAAAAAGAAGATAGTATCTGGGAAAGAGTTGGCTCAACTATTCCTCTCCTGTCTGAACAGAGAGAGAAAGAGGAGGAAAAAAAGAAAATAGTATATGTCATTAAGAATTGTCTTAAAATTCTTCATATATGAATGAGCAAAAGCAGTAGAAGATCAGTAGTAAATAAAATATGTATATTAGCTGTTTGATTTGAACATCTACAAAGCAGAGAGCTGTATTTGAATTAGTCATCCTTGCCTCCCTTTTTAGTCACTCACTGGCGAAAAATAGGAACTTCTAAATTGTAATTCATGTGATTTATTTTTAGGTTTTACATAAGGATGAGGATGAGATATGACAGGAATGCCCTATTTTTATCTTTAGACTATAAATGGAGTTCTGACAACCACATTTCAGATTATTGTCTGTAACGTAAATGTCTAAGATCATGTGGTATCAGTGCATAATAGTGGAAGAGGTGGACCAGTACAAAAATGGCAGCTTCCTTGGAACAGGAGGGTAATTATGGTAATAGGAAGGGGGAAAAAAGTTTCCTGCAGACACAGACACACAAAAGCACTTGAGCAGATGGTGGTGGAAGATCAGCCAGAACTCCATGTACCTACATAGCCAAGCAAATGTGCAGATCAAACCTCCTTCCTTTTCTGAAACACAAGGATTGAATCAGAGCAGAATTATCATGCTGCTAATGAATTAATGGGTTTACTGTTAAAAAAGAAAAAGCTATTGTAGAATTTGTCATTGTTTTACAGATCAGAGGTTACAAAAAATCCTGATTCCTTCAGATTGAGGCCTGGAAGTTAAGATGTGGAAACAGGTGAATGCAGTGTCTTGTAAGGAATCACACTACTCCAATTCAAGACTTCAGTATTCCCAGCACACGGAACTTGGAGTTTTCTTAGTTTAAGAGTTCTTGCCAGGAAGCAATTACACATCTCATACTGAAATAGTCACAGAAATAAAGGATACTAATGCAACAATTACAGTAACAGAAAAGGAATCAAACAATTTTCTGCTCTAAGTAATATTTTGGTATTTAATATGGCAGTCCTATGCAGACATATTTCCTTGTTAGATTCAAAAAACTACTCATAATTTCCAAAACTGCAAGCCACTAAATGCTTGTACAATGAACCTTCTTGCTATTTTCACAGCAAAATTTTATTTGTAAACCAATGTACCCATTTCTGCTGAAGTTAAACCTTTGCCTATCTGTGTGAATAAATCTTCACTAAAATTTTAAAATCTGTATGTTTTCCTATGAATTAGGTTAGGTTAGGTGAGGCTGTTTCCTCAGCACCCATAATTATTTCCTTAAAATAGCAAGAAAAGGCCAAAACCAAGTGTAATGGGGACACCTCTAAGGAGAAATATACTCAAAAGTGAGCAGGGTGAAAGAGGAAAGGGTGGTGCAAGACAAAGGAGGGTAAATGAAGCCAAATATCTTTTTAATTCTTAAATGCAAGACAGAATTTAAAGACATTAAAAAGTTATTATACTTTAATAATAGCTCTAATTTTCAGGATAATACCTTGTCTGGTAATGCACCCAAATCCCATTACTTTGTAGAGCTTTGCTAATGGTGCTCTATCCTTGCAGATAAGAAAATGTCATCCAATCTGTCCAATCTACTTACCAGAACAATTTAACTTATGAAATATTTTGTTTAAGTCCATTCCTGGTTTGTTGCTGGCTTTTAGGTGGTATGTTCTTTCATTTAGCCAAGAGTTGTGTAACTTCCATAAGTAGTGACAAAAATTACAAAAGCAATATCAAAATGTCATTGAAAAAGAAGTACAAAAATGCTGATTTGGACTATAAATCATGAATGGACTTACACTGAGTTGAGTTTCAAATTATCTAAAATCCTGGTAAAGCATTTTATTTCAAAATAGAGCACTATATGAGCTGGAGGTAAGATTTGCTCTTGTTGTCTTGAAGGTCAGTTATTGTCAACTATTCTCGCCCCTAGCTTCTCCTTTAAAGAAAAACTCACTATATAAAATACAAACTCATTCTGTTTTAGCAAAGGATATATAATTTATATTCTTCATGTACCATATGAAATCATTGACTGTGCTATATGGATGAAGGAATATGTGAATAATTCTTATGTGCTGGATAAAAAGGTAGTGCCTAATATACAGTGCGATGACAGATCATCTATTTCAGAAAAGAAGCAGACAGAAATCCTACAAAAACTAATAAACTCCCAAAACCCCTAAGTGTATGCTTTTGGGAGTACACATGACATTTTTGTATAGTACCTACTGGAAAATATCAGCTTTTATATTTAAGGTCCCAGATTTACATATCAATTAGCATCAGAGGAAGGATAAAACTTAAGGATAGTTATAAATCTTTGTCCAGTTCCTTCCGGACATGGATATGTATTTCACCATAAATATTCAAAATCACTTCAGAAACTTTTTTTTCTTTGTTTCCTTCTTTCTCTTATTTAAAGCTAGTCAACTGTCCCATTACTTTTCCTTAAAAAGGTAATTCTTAATGATCTGAATCTACTGATCTGTCTTTTCTACACTATTTTCTTGACACTGTTTACAATAATGGCTTCTGAGGAAGTTTCTGGTGTACAGTATATACTAATAACTCTCTTGGAAACTCAAATGTACTTTTTACTGGCACTAATTGTCTCTGTCAAATGAACTGATGGTTTCTAATTGGAATGCATTCACAGAATATCATCGTGTTTGGCACTAATTGGCACTTTTCTTCACATCATCAGCTGAGAGGCTAAGGACAGAATGAAGACTGAAACAATCCTTTAATTTCTGGAAGATGTTTTTATGTATGTCAGAGTTCAAGTGCATGAAAATGTAAGACAGCTGATAGAAAAAGACCTTAAGACTGTAAGTTTTTCAAGCATTTTTGCCACAATTATTTTGTAACCTCTTCCCCAAATGCCCAGCAAGAAAACCCTTCTATCTTCCCACAAACCCTTAAATGTTCTCATTTTCTAAAGGAGATAAAGATCTGTCATAGAAAATTAAATTATGTAAAATTTACTTTATTTCTATCAAATTGAGGCTTTTTTATATATATATTTATAATACACCAATCTTTTTGGTTTTAAGGTGTTTGAAACCTGAGGATCATACATGCAGTGGCCAAAATGCTTTATTCCAGCTAAGAACAAAAGAAAACTTTCAAAGTATGACATATATACAGAAGCTAAAATATAGAGGTCTTTTTCATTTTAAAAATATCCTCTTCCATTCATGGATATCTTATTTTTAATAATTGAGCTGTTATAAGATATTATGAAAGGCATGAACTTGCAAATTAACAATGCAGATTAAATCAGTTTGAGTGCTCTGGGTTTTCATCTAACAATCGACATTCATGAGCCTTTTGTTTCAGTAAATCTCCTTGATATATCAATTCATAAGCTTTTTCAAAGTGTTTGTGGAAACACCCAAACAAAGTGTAAGGAATTTGATTATCCTTAAGGATTCAAATATCCCTATTTATGCTGTTCCTCTGTGCACTTTTCATTATGTTTTTGTAGTTCAGTGTTCTATTAGATATAACGCTGTACTTCGTTGGCTATCTTTCAAGGAAAGACAAAAATATTTCCATTATACAGACATTTCCTCCACAGTAAATGTAATTAACACATAATTATATGTAACAATATAAAACTATGTGATATTGTAGCAGGTGATACAACAGGTATGGAATGTTCAGCCCAAGCAGGAGAAAATGCAGATTGCATATTCAAAATCATAGACACCCAAAAGAAACCCACGTATCTCCCAGGCAAAGGAGAAGCAGAAGGTAGAAACAAACACCAGAAAGATGATGTTGAGTTTGTCACCAGTGATGTTAGGTTTTGTAATGGAGGCAAAGAAAGAGTCAGGAACAATTTAATCATAAAAGACATTCTCCAAGGTAATTACCAGGCCTATTAAAAAAAGAGTAACTCTTCAGAAAGAAAAAATGACCACATTGTGTGAAAGGGATCATGATTTGATAACAACCTTGATAAATTTCATAAGAAGAAAAACTAATCTGATTTGTTATGAAAGTTCAATCTACCTGTTTTTCTTTCTAGTTTACTAGTCTCTGCATTTTTTGTGCTACTTTGTGGCTGCTTTACATTTTTCTTATGGTTTTTTTGCATTACATTTTTTTTTAAAGTGCCAGCTTAGGTTTCGTTGATCTTTTTATTACGGTAGGAGTAAATTCATATCTTGCTATCATTTGTGCATACACTGGCAAATTAGCTGACCCAAGTTTATTTGTTATCTGCCCTGATGCAACAGCAGAAAGTTTAGCTTTACTGTGCAATAATAGATTGCAGTTCTTTTATTATAGCTGTCTCAAGATATGCTCCAGAATGCTGCTTCTGTTTCAAAAATAAGATTGTTAGAAAAGCCAGATATTAGATCTATTTTTAGTTGCTGGCAGTAGCAATAATTTCATGATGGGTACCCATACTTCCTAATTGCATCTTTTATGTTGCACTGTCTCCCTTAACATCCTGATTGACAAACAGATAAATAAATAGAGAGGTGGATTGAAAATTGCCTAAATTGCTACTCCCAAGGAGTTGTGATAGAAGGCATAAAGTCCAGTTGGAGGCCCTTCAATAGTGGCATACCACAGGAGTAAATATTGGCACCAGTACCGATTAGAATCTTCGTTAATGACTTTGGTAATCAGGCAGAAAGCACCCTCAGGAAGTTTGCAAATGATACAAAATTGTAAGGAATTACTAGTACACCATAGGGCTGTGCTGACATTTGGAGGGTCCCCAAAAGACTAGAGAATTGGACCAACAGGAGTCCCATGAAATTCAATGAAAGGAAAAGTCAAGTCCTGCACCTGAGGAGGATCAACCCTGTGAACTGTTCAGTACAGGACGGACTGGGTTGACAGGAAAAGGCTGGAGGTTCTGGTGGACAGCAGGTAGAAAACGAGCCATCAGTGTGTCCTTGCAATACAGAAGGCTAGTGGTACCCTGAGCTGCTTTAGGAGTGTTGCCAGCAGGTCAAAGGAGGTGGTCTTGCCCCTCTGTTCAGCATTGGTGAGACCTATCTGGTGTCTTGTGTCCATTTCTGGGCTTCCCAGTACAAGAGATATACGAAAACGTAAACCCAGTAGAGGGCCACTGAGAATAGAGTGAGAGCAAGCTCTAATACGGATTTGCCTTACTCCTGCCCCCAGCAGTGAGGTGAGGTGGTGTAGAATAATCTCAGCCACGCCCACAAGGCTCCAGGCTCTGCACTCTCATGACTATCATAAAAATTTAACTCTGTCCTGGCAGGTACCAGGACACTTTATTATCACACATCCTGTTTAAAGTGGCTTATCTGTCTTGTTAAGCAATTAACTTATTATGAAATGCATAATTTTAGGAGTAAGATTAATCAAATTCCCTAAATAGGTCTATTCATATTTTAAAACAAACACATATGCTTGAATCAGAGTCCACATGCCTCAGCTATTCCTCCTAAGGTTGTTTTTGAATTGGATCAAGTCATGTTGTCATGAGCCTCGTGAGTAATCATATAATCATGAATCATGCATTCAGAAAAAAGAACAAATCATCGGTTTTATTTGTTATGCAGATAGATCATCTGACTAGCTCTAGATGTTTCTGAATGAATAATTGATTCTTGCCCACTATCCAATGCTGTTACCTAGTCTGAGGTTTTTTGTCTCTATAGTCCTCTTTTAACTGGACTATAAAGGCCATTCTACATGATCAGATTTTATGGATAAAACTATGTCTTTTAAAATAATAAGAAACTTGAAACTCCCTGCATTTAAACCACTGGAAAAAAATATGGAAAACAGCAATGACACATGAGGTTTGGCAGATGGAGACATTATAGAAAGATGCCTTGTTTTTTGAGACTTCACAGAATTTCTCTTTCACTTTTTACAATGAGTCAAAGCTCTGCTTCTCTAGGAAAAACTGTTGCACATAGTATTCTGACTAAAAATGACACATATGTCAGCAAAAATATCAATACTGCTTTGTGCAGATTTTTCTCTAGCTCTGCATTTGCACCAGCCCTCTGTACACTCCTCAAAGAGCTGGTAAACCCCAGACTCAGTTTGTCTTATGATCTTTTGAGTGCAGGAGTAGTGCATTTTACTTCTATAAACACTCTTTCCTCAAATCTCTCCTTGGGTTTCTTGTCAGTTTTCAGGTCACTGCTTTATATTTTGAGCTAGATGAGCATCCTTTGGCCCAAGTGTTGTTTTTTACATCCTCAATGGATCAGGTTTTGTTTGTAAACTGCATTACTTTGTCTAATAATTTCAAAATTTGCTTAAAATTATATTTTATTTATAGATGTATCTTTATGCTAGATTTTATCTGTATTCAAAAGCTGTGTTAACCACTTCACACAAAAAAAATAACTAAAAGAGGCTATGCTGTATGCAGAGCAGAGATTTTTTTTCTGTTCACTGCTGTGTGAACAGCTAAACTAGTATGGAACACTACTGCAAGTGCACTGCAAAACAAGTCAGTGCTTCTTTTATCCTTGGTGCTTCTTTTTTCCCCCCTTGATGTCCCATTTACCTTTGACCAGCAGTGTCTGACAGTTTGGATTTATCAGAGGCACTCAGAGTAGAGCAGCTCTGTGTCACTGTGTCTTCCTGCTATCAAAGGAACTGGGCGTAGAAGAAAACAGTTTCCAGGGCATTGTGACCATATTCAAGGCTGGCAGAGCACCAGAAGAGATCAAAACTAACAGGTCTTTTATTAAAAATGCCGTATAACTGTGAAACGCTATCCTTCTTTATGAAGTAGCGACTCTGCTGTTGCCATACTGTGACACTGCTGCATAAATACTTTAAAATTATAAAAAAGTAAATATGAAATAATTCCAAAATATTCTTTCTTTTCGTGTGTCTGTGTTAATTAATGATTGCTGCTTGCCCTAATTTGTCAAAGAAATAAAGTAAATCATTTGACCCATTTGCAGGTGGTTCACCTTCAGCCTCAGTAAAAAACACTCATCTCTCTACAATAATACGTGTGCTGTCAGCTCCTCCTACCCCCTCCATGACAGAGGCTGCTCTGGTGGTGAATGTCTCTTCAGCGTGACTGGCTGCACTTTGTTAATTTACAGTGAATCAGTTTGTTACTCTCAACTGTGTAAGCTCTGAGGCACTGTCAGACCGCAGCAGGCAGTGGGCTATGCAGGAAGGTGGTTCCGAGCACGCAGTGGGAGCACTTAGGCTTAAAATGCTAATTTCTGCGAAATGTGAGCTGCTGACTCAGAGGCTAACAGTATCTACACAGTTTCATCTTTCACAGCTTTACAATTCTCTCTGGCACACACATATTTTTTGAAATATCAATTTTTTTTTTTCAGCAAGTGTATTGCTCACAAGAATATGCTTATGCTTCACCACCACTTCTTAAGAGATTAATTTTTTATTACACTGTTAATCAAAATATTAACACATGGAAAATTTATGTGATTCAGTGACTCAGAAGGGTGCTATGGTAGATTGTGAAATAATAAATGTGTGGGTGAAAATAGAGAAAAAATGAAAAATAGAGTATTTAACTTTGGTGTATCCACTATATTTGGGATTGAAAATAATTCATAGGTTATCAAGCATTTCATATACCTGGATTATTATTTTTCATGCATGGTGCATTTAAATTCAAACTGTACTGTGACAGCTTGAACCAGATATATCAAGGGGGAGAATACCCCTGAGAATGAGTGTCTCTGTTCATTTTGTCACTGAAGGGGAGAGAACAGAGTCGGGGCACAGTGAGACCAATGCTTATGAGGCACAGGAGCATCATGTCACCCAGAGAACTGTGGAACTGTGGAATAATTTGGGTTATAATGGACAACCTATGGTTACCTGGTTCAACCTGAAGTTCAAGTCCAGGGCCAGAACAGACCAAGTTATACAGGAAACTGCCCAGATGAATATTAAACCTCTCCAAGAACAAAGATTTAGAGATTTCGCAGCTTTTCCTGTTTGACTACACTCATGGGGAAACCTTTTTTTTTTCTAATAACTAATGGGAATTTCCTGTGTTACAACTTGTGTCCCTTGAGTTCCATCCTAAAACTGTGCACTTAGAAGAGTCTTACTCCATCTTCTCTATAGCCTTCCAATGGATGAGATCATGTTAACCTTTACTTCTTAAGATACCCTTAGCCTCCTCCTTTAAAAACAAATCCAGTTTTTCTCAGTCTCTTTTTTTGTGCTGTGTTCTTCAGCCTTGACTATCTTGGTCACCCTGCATTAGACTTACTCCGGTGTTCCCATGTGTTTGTTGTGCTGGGGATCACAAAATGGACACAGCACTCCTATATTCTAGAGTTGAATAAAAATATTGATGTTGATTTTAACTGAACATATGCAACCAGAGATATTCACTGTCCTTTGTTAATTTTCATATTGTAAACTAAAGCCAGTTATCTGACTGTGCTAATAATTCTGTAGGCAAAGATGACCACCATTGGATATTTTTCTCACCTATGGTATCCCAAATGGTCCCAAAGAATCTTAAAGATGCAGATAATGTGTATTGACACATGGTAACTGTGGTAACTTCATCTAGCTCATCACATCTCAAGTCAGACCATATTTACATGAGTGGATACTATGGGAATCAAAATCAGATTAGAGCAAATAATGTTTTGATATCTCAGAATATCTAATGGATGAAAGAGAGGAAACTTAAAAATATCCATCTTTAGAGGTGGAAAAGAGTGATTTATGACTGTAAAAACAGAAGTTGTGGCACTAAATAGCTAAATATGATTTTACTCATGCAAAAGCAACTAAAACCCCAGTATAATAAAACAATTCCTGAAAGAAATTTGTGCAACATAGGGAAGTTCAGATGGAAAAGGGCCAATAGTAGAAACTGCATGGAAGGAAGGAAGGAAGGAAGGAAGGAAGGAAGGAAATGTAGTACCATTCAAAAAGGACTAAGGCGTAGGAAACTCAGTGCTAGCAGCATAAAGTTTGGTGGCAAGAGTCCTTTGTGGTTATTTACAAAAAAAAAAGGATTTTCTAGTAACCTTCCACATCTCTTCATAACAAAACCATAGCAACCCCCACGCAAAGTATGCGAATGAACGTGTTGCTGAATGCCTGTTTTGTGGGGAATGGCTGGCAGTTTTGGAGCTGTGGCCCTGGCAACAATGATGCCTGAGTGTTTTCCTATAAGTACTGGAGCTGTCTGTGTCTTGGAGTGAAGGAGCAGAAAGGACTGTTCTGATAATTTACCCTGACTGCCAGCATATTCCAGGCCATAGAACCTCCCTCAAGCCTTGTCTGCTTTAGACCCTTAAATTGTGCTTGAACAACAAAGATGTTGCTTTTCAACATTTATGGCACTAATGTGAAAACATGCTTGTGAGAAATAGACATCTTGACAATTCCATATCAGTCAGAAAAATCTGTGACCAGGCTATTAAGACATTTCACAGCCTTTTGTTAAAGAACAACCAAATAGCAGATAAAGAAAACTGAAATAGAGCTAGGCAAAGTCTGTAGGAAATAATGGCATTCTCCATTTATTAGAAATACATCCACACTTAGGGAATACTAAAAGAGGTACAGCTGTAAAATATTCTTGCTTGCCTTTGACATAGATTAAAGAACTGAACACAATGTTTTGGCTGAGAATCCTTAACAAAAAAGGCCAGAGCTCATTAGTATCTAAAAAGAACTATAAAATTAAGAACACAAAATTTCCCTTTTTTATTTTCTCAATGTAGTTGGAGCAGTAATTAAATTGCTGAATGGAATTGACTGAAATAGGTGAAAAATCTTTAAATAATTTGTAAAACAAATAGCTATGGTTTTGTAAGATATACCTGTGTGACTATACACCTGCACCTAAAGGTGATTGATTAATGATCAACATTAATCAGTAATTTCTCACTCTCTGGATAGTTTGTTGGGGGTTTTATACATAATGGCAGACTCAATAACTAGGTACTATTTTAAAAACAAACAAACAAGCAAACAAACAAATAAATGCCTTGGGTGTCTCAAATCTTCATGCAGAAGATTTGAAAGGAATTGTTCCAGAAGACAAAGAACTACAATGCAAGACTGAAAGAAGGAGTTAATTTTCAACCTCAGCTTCTTCTAAAGGTTGGACTAGAGAATGTTTTGAACTAGCATGATGTGACTTTCAGAGGTCAAATACTTACAGTGACCACCATCTTAATTTATCTGGTGCTTGAAATAATCTTTTGCAAGGTTCAGATGTCAATTTTTGAATTCTTCTTATGCCTGGTCATTTTGTCTAAGTCAACTCCTTTAGGGAATAGAAGTTGTAGCATGGATTCTATATGCTTTTTGAGGATTTATCTTTAAGGAAGCATGAAGATAGTCTTTTCTACATCCTCCTTCCTTTTGAGGACACCTTGGGCATTTCTCCCCTTCATCACATCGCTATGGTTATGATTCTCTTCCAACTTTTGACAATACAAGGATGCTTTTTTTCACTTGGATTAGGACAAGCACAAATTCTGTAAATCAGTTTATTTCCCCCACTACCTTGTTCTGACACCACAGTCTCCTCTGTCTATGCTTCATTTGTGGTGATATGCTGTTTTTCTTATTTTTCTCTCTATATTATTGGATCCAAAGGTACCATAAATTTAATTAAAAAATAAACAAAAAAAGCCCCATCAAACTTAAAATATTATTAGTTTCTCTGAGATGCCACACTTAAAATTTGAGAGCTTGGTAAGTACAGGGAGCTCTTCTGCCTTTAATGCCTATGGCTTTCATGTTCATCAGCTGTGGAGAGCCATTTATTGCCTTGTAAACTTGCAGGCAATTACCTCTGCTATTATACTGTCACATAAAATGGTTCTTCTTTATTCTTTCTCTCTGTGTCTCTTCTTGGTGTCATTATCATTTGACAGAAACGTCTCTCACTCTTGGGATGCCTATATTTCCTATACAGAATAACTTCTTTAAGAAAAAAATTAGAATTATAAACCAAAAAAAAAAAAAAATCAGAATTACTGGACAGAGAGAAGCGTTAGCTATTTAAGAGTTTTATTAGTGGGACAATAAAAATAATGTTTATTTTAAAAGTTGTTAAGTTAGCCTAATAAAATTAATCACAGTGACATCCATTCCCTGCAAATAATCAGTCAAGCTCTCATGTAGCAATGTAGGTTATTTTGACTAAAACTAAAGAGTATTCAAAAGGGAAAATAGAGTAAATATGTAGATTATATGTTGAAATCAAGGAGGACAAATCTTCTGCTGGCATCCAGTGATTTAGCTTCATAAAAAATCCTGGTATTACTCCTTCTGAGCATGTCTTGACAGGTCTGTTTGGGTTGCAGCAACATGAAAGAGGGGACAATTCAGTCCACTAAAGAGAACTACGCTTCCTAAACGTATAGTCAGTGGGCATTTTTTCAAATTTCTCCTTTAGAGTACACTTAAGGGTTTATAAAAGAACAAAGTAGTGACAAATGTGTTCTCTTGTCACTTGCTTGGAAAATTGAGTTCTGTTCAGTGTTGTGAACAGAACAGAAAGAACACAGTGTGAACAAGAACATCAAGACCTGAAAATCTCACTTTGATCTCTTTCTTAAGAACTAACCAGGAGCACTGTGACATTCTGTAGGGAGGCTAGATATTTCAAAAGTTGTAGTTGTGTATGATGGTGGTTCTTACAAACAATGGAAAGGTAGTCTCATTTGAAGTTCACAGCACCTTTTTTCTCTGATACTATGCAGTGTGAATCCTCTTTTCTTTGCCCATATGCTACTGGGGCCTTGTAAACCAGGTCTACTGACAAGAACGTTTTATTTCTCCTTTTTTTTCAAACCACATAATTACATGAATTAAGCTCTGTATGTATCTCTAGCTATCTACAGGCTATGGGTCAGGCCCTTTTTAACCCCAGATTTTATTTCTATTATCTAATCCCTTCATGCTGTCCTGTTCCATGCTGGACATTCTACAGTCTTCAGGAAGGCAAATGAAAAAGGTTATGAAAAAAACACTGGAAGCTCTCATGTGTGAGAGCTAGCAGGCAATATATATTTTGACAATGTCAGGAATGGAGCATGGTAAATAAAATGGGTGGCATGAACAGGTCTGTCTGCAAAGAGAAACAAAGGCAGTAGACTTTAAATTGTATCATCTGAATGATACAACACAGTACATTTCTAAATGCTCGAGCCCAGAAAAGGAAAGAAAATGTGAACTGGAGTTATTTTTAAGAACCCTTAATTTGTGGTCTTTCTTAAAGTCTTGGGAAATATTTTGAAGTGTTTTTTTTCCTTCAGTCATTTTTCTCCATATCTATTTTAAATGTCCTTTTTGATCTCTCAATTGTTCTTCATATAAAATTTCTGTTGCAGATTGTTTGCATGCTCAGTTTCTGCATAAATGTTTTGTAAGTTAAGTTTTATAAGAATTTGCACTTAAACCAAAGATAAAAGTGAGCTATACTGACAAAGAAATTATATCAAACAAAGCAAGCTGGCCTTATCATAGGAAACAATCTGTCATTATGGGCAGATTTAATTTGAATTATTGAAGTAGAATTGTTAGATATTAAAAAGACTCGAAGTGAAAGAGTCATACTCATTATCCTTTAACTGGGGTCTCCAGATGTTACAATATTTTCACATGACATAAAGGTCTAGTTCCAATCTTTTATTGCTAACTTGGGTTTACCCACCTTGCAAGAAATTACTTTTCAGATTGGCTTGAACTTTATTATGCATTTTATCATATATTTTCCAAATGTGTAACACAAAGCGAATCCCTAGGATTGTTTAGTGAAAGGATATTAGATAGCCTTCCTGGAAAATTCCTACATAACTAAAGTCCATTAAACATTTTGCTTTATGTAATCTTTGAAATACTGTATAGAACTTCACTATAGAGTGTAGAATTCTATGAATAATTATATAAATCTTTACAAAAAACATTGTCTGCTGCGTTCCTTGAGTCTTAGCCCTTACAATCTGTCAATGCAGAATGCAAGTCTGAAAGACAGTTCTGACCACAGGAGAATTCACACTGCTTATGTAGACACCTTGGTATGAACCAAGTAGATGGGTAGTCTATGCTATCTTCCAAAATTCCCTGTGAATAGACTGTGACAAAATTATCATGCCATGCAGGGACAATCAAGATAAGTACATCTGGAGTAATGCCAGACTAAGAAGATATTCTAAGAATACTGCTAGTAGGCTATTCATATTTTGAACAGACATCAGGTTTTGTATTTTAAAGAAGGAATTACCATGGCTTCCAGGCAACTGATGCTCTATCTTTGGGCTGCCATATACAATCAAACTGGTGGTGACCCTGTCACTTCCTCATTGTGCTTAGCAGTGAGTTCCATAATAATGTCATGCACACTTTAAGGGTAATTCTAACAGAACCTCTGCAAATTACCTCTTTAGGTGTTTTCTATAGTACACACAAAAAATGTGGTATTAAGCAACTTTAATTATGATCTATTTATATTTTTAAAATATCTGTGTCATGAATAGCACACATTGCTCAAAGAAGAGTTCAAATAACTGAAAAGCAAATTGTAGAGTTTATATCAAGGCTCTGCAGACAGTAATTATTAAAAAAAATCTCCAAAACAATCATGTTTCTTCACTCACAAACATCTTCTGGTACTTTGGCTATCCAAAAAGCCCTAATAGATTCAATTAAAAAAAAAAAAGTATCTCATATTTTAATTATTTATGGTTTTGTCTCTGAAAAATTGTGTTATTAAATTGCATTGTTCATAACATGCTTCTTAAAAATATTTTGTTTTCTGCAAAAGTCCTGAATGTGCCTGCCAAACTAATGAACAGAGTTTCCTAAAGGAACATATTATTTCTGTAGCCTGTGTTCTGTGTTTGGAGCCAAAAGATTTTCAGAAGTTGAAGGTTTGCTTCTGTCTAACAAAGCATTAAATAATTATGATTCAGTTTATACTAGAAAAACATTTCTCCTGTCCCTCCCCTGCCATGATACAACAGTTTCTATTACCTGTGGGGCTTATGGTAACAGCATTTGGGAAAAGGCATCATACTGAAGTTTTCTGAAGAGGTTATTTATGGGAGCGGGCTACCTAACATGCATGACCAAAAAATGAGGCACAAAGCAGTGATTCTGCCTCAACAAGGGGGTTGGACTACATGATCTCTGTGAAATCAGATTATTTATTACTTAAACTTCAGTGGTCTATGATGAAATTACTATTATCTGAATCCATGACATTTAACGAAGTAAGAAAAATATTCAAAACTCTTGCCCTTCTTATCAATACATTTCTTGGCACACTAATATTGGGAATTATTGACTAACAGTAAACTATTTTTCAGTCATGGATAGTTGTTTAAAAAGCTGTTAACTCATGCACAAGTAACCTATAAATCTCTTACTTCCAGAATTTTCATCACTACTTTCCTGTGCCCATTATATAAGTGTGTACATAGTCGTGACTAGTTTTTGGCTGCCTTGCTTGTATTTGTAGTTTGTAAAACATTAATTTTGAGTCAGTTGACATTTCTTATTTCAGTTGATCTATAAGTAACTTGTCTTTCCCCAACAGATCCAAAGAACTTTATGGTTGTTCTTAGCAACTGACTAAAATGCATGAGAATTTGTGAGAGTGCCAAGGAATGTTAGATGCTAATTGTCTTTCTTGAGAAACAGTTCAGCAGAAAAATTAGGTAATATACAAAAGATGGAAAAAGTGTGAATTGTCCACTTAATCCTAATCTTAGAATATTGAAACTGTTCAGATGAGCAAACAGACCTTGGAGGTGCAATACGCACTAACATCTTCTGCAAGCCATGATATTTCTGTATATTGTTAAGAGTACATGGGCAAAGAAATCTAAAAGCAAAGCAATTGTTGAAAATCTTGCCAGCAAGTGATAGACATTTTTTAAAAAGACAATAAAAATTGTAATTATCGAGTAACGTGATCTCCTTTTCTATATTAAAAAACATCTCAGTAGTCCTAGAGGCACTTCCCTCTGTGACGTGCAGTGATGTGCACTGTAATGCTGCAAGAAGTACGAAATTTCTCTGAGGTCATAAAGCATTAAATGTATTGTCTGTGAAGTTTTCTGACTGCTCCTAGTGGTGAAACTGACAGCACTGATGAGATATGCTTCAAATAAAACATTTATTTTTGAAAGAAAAGTGGTTTTCCTTTCTGAAATTTTCCAGCAAACCTGTAGATAGTATAATATTCTCAATACCATGTCCTCAAATTTCCAAGACATATATAACAGATATGGAGCAGGATATGCAACAGATATTTTCACACCACACTCAGCATAATGAGTAGTAAAAATAAATCATGTTCCCACTACTACTGGCATTTGTATAATCATTATCAGCAGAACTGGTAATGAGACCTAAACTGCAAACATGATCTACATGGAAAGATACCATCTAGCTGACCTCATGAATGTATATTATTTTATCTTTATTGAGACTTAGATAGATAGATCTCAATCAAATCATATGTCTGTTTCAGTGATCTGAGGACTTAGAAGTGTCTGTGTTACATCTAGAATTGAAAATAAATTGAGGTATTGTACCTGTAATTCTAGACTCCATGGTTATAATTGTCTTATTCTAATGGTGTGACTTAAACAGACATATTTGTGGCATGTGGCATACAAGTCACCAGAAAGAGACATACCACAACTGAGGATTGCTGTGTGCACACATGCTTGGACTAAAATTATCTGACATAACAAGACAAATGCTGAATTATAAGGCTATTTGCTATTTGAATGTTTCAAGTTATTGACATTACTTTTTCTGGGTATTGTGTGTAGAAGGGAACAAAGGGTTTTCAAAATTTTTTTCAGACACATTAGTTATAACTCATTTTCCACCTTAAGGAGGTTCCAGATTACCTAATACAGTCATTATGGTTACCCTGAATTTTCAGTGATCAAAAGATCTTTGATCAAGGCAGGTTGTTCAATTGTAATTTGTAACCCAGAACACTGGTTTGTTCTTTGCAGATTCATATTTCTTACAGGCATGAGAAAACACATCAAAAATTTTCAAACTATCACTGTCCCCTAAGTCTAAAGACTTACTATGGAATAGATTTAAGATGTTTTTGGGAGCAATACTTTTAATTAAAAAAAATCAGAAGTCCCTGAAATATCCTGATTAAATATTGTCAATTTTCTGAGATCTGGAATGTCAAAGACTAGCCATTCTCCAAGTATCTGAAGAATTCTAAAATGCAAAGTCCAGGGTTTTAAAATTATGGAAACATATTTTGACAATTATTTCAGACCTTATTTTTAGCTTCTGTTTTGGTTTGGTGTTTGGTTTTTGTAGGATTGGAGTTTTTTTCCATTGATCACAGTCATTTAATGGTGTTACAGTAGTGGGTTTTTAATAACATCAATTTTTTTCTATGTGTTCCTCAGTATGGACACTTTGACTTGATGTGTGACAATCTTCATTGCAATGTAGCAAATGTGCATGAGTCTCACATAGTTTTGCAATTTATTATGGATAATTTGCTTTATCTTCTAGGTGAGTGCCTGAGACCATATTAGTGCTTCAAATTATGAGATGACTGACTATGCTTTTACATTTTAATTAAACAATTTTTTCAATTTCATAATTATTGTTTATTAACTCATGAACTGTAACTCTTTGAAACTGTTGGACAAAGGTCTATTGATTTCATTGAGCTGTGTGATTCAAGAGCCTAAGGGGCAGATTCTGGTATAATTGCTCACCATTTCAGCCTGTAAGCTAATTCTTTTAATTAGCATTTCTAACAAATACGATCAATCTTCTTATTGGTACAATAAGTCATATTTTCACATTCAACCTTCAATTATAAAAAGCTGTGAAAGAACCTTTCCTTTCATAAAGTAATTTTGAATCACTATTTTTCATGTGTTTTCCATTATGGAAAAAAGTACACAAACAAACAAACAAGCAAAATCCCTCGAAAAACAGATTAAGGAAACCAAAACCTGAGTTAAGGTTTTGCAAAATCATTAAAGCATGTATATGGTTCCTAATTCTCATTTCCATAGACATGAAATAACACCCCAATTGTTCAGAAATAGGTATTCTAACTTACACATTTCAAGTGTTGAACCATGCTTTTGATGTTTTAATGTTGATATACATGATACAAAAAGAAACAATAAAAATCCTGCTTTTGTCCACCAGTTCTTAAATAAGCAGAGGATGATGAGTATACTAAATATTTTATCTATTCCATCTTACAGAGAGGGAAGGCAAAACCAGACAAGATTAGCTGTTGTGAGCTCTGTGTTCATCACAGGAGTAGAAAGTAGAATAAGAATGAATAAAATTGTAATATCAAACTAAAGATATTCTTTTTAAAGCAAATGCATTTAATTCTCACATTGCTCAGGCAGTTTCTGAAAACACTAAGAATCAAAAAAATTTGCTGTTACATAAACATTCAACCTTACCTAAAAGTTCATCTACAACTAATGAAAATACTGTCCTATGTTCCTCATTCAGTCATTATTTTCTCATACGTATGACATGGGGGAAATTTCTCCTCAGTATGAACAAGAAGCCTGGACTCAAATGTAATATTTGATCTATGAACTCACAAGAATAAAATAGATCGGACAAAAAAATGTTTTGTGTGTTCAGGTTCAAACACCTAATTAGCCATCTCAAATGACATAAATTTAATATAGGCACAAGTATCTACATTTCTGGATTTTTTCAAGGCCAGGTTGAATAAAGGTCTGAGCAACCTGTCCTAGTGAAAAGTGTCTGCCCATGTCAGTGGGGTTGGAACAAGGTGACCTTTAAGGCCCCTTTCAACACAGGGCACACTGTGGTGATCCTGTGAGTGACTGGCTTTCATTGTCCCACTGTTTAAACCCTTGATAAGTGTCTAGTATTATGTTTGAAGGCATCTGTGAATTTCAGTAATAGTTACAAATCATAGGCACTCTACCTTGAGATACCGTTCCACATTTACTAGTCCTGACAGAAATTGATTTTCCAGGATATATTTTGAAGACTAAGAAATTCTCCTCTTACTGTAAAAAACTGAAAGCAGAGAGAACTGGATTTAATGGGCATGTGAATTTTGAAAATTGAAAAATGCCCAGTATTGAGTTAATAAATTCATACACACACAAACTGAAAAACAACTGAGACTAAACAACACACACTTGGGAAAAGTCTGGTATACAACATACATAATAATCTAGAAGAGAGAAATAGATTGACAAAATAATTATAATTAGATTCTCAATACTAAAATCTCATGATTGTTTGGTATGCCCTGCAACTTGTGGAGCTTCTACACAAATGTGACTGTTTTACAGACTAACAGATAGAAAATCTCCAAAAGATAGACACCAGAAGATGAAGAAACAAGGATTTATGCTACTTCTGAAAATCCTGTCTTCTTCTGGTGAAAGTATCACAAACTTCTCTGGGAACTGTGCCCATGGGACACTGGCCAATGGTCACAGAATGTGGTCGCAGAACAGAGCCTGAATGTTATCAGCCTAGGTAGTTAGACACTGGCAATCAGGAGCAGCTGTATAGAAACAATAGGATGGCCACACTCCCCCACTTCTGTTACATATCCCACACATTGGTTGTGTGTTTTCTCTTATTCCTTTGGCAGAAGAACAAATTACAGCTTTGGAGTGATTCTTCTGGTTTTCTGTTGATCAGCTGCCATATGGAACTTAGAAGTGGGTCTATCAACCTGTAAGTGCATGGTATTATTTTCCTTCTGTCTGGAAGCAGGAAAAAAATCTGTAGATAGTGTTTTTGGCAGTGAATATCTGTGGGGCTGAGTGGGGGATTAAAAATTTGTCTGTGATTATGTTGACAGAATATTACATTTTCAACTCGCTATCCCTGTTATGCAATGGCTGCTCTTCATAAGAGAGACACGGAGAAAAAGCTGTAAATCTAGTAGAAAAAGGTGAATTTTATCTTTTGGAACACACTATGAATAGCTTCACAAGAATTCTCAAGAAAACTGCAAAATGTATGTCGTTCTAAATATAAGTGGTAATTAGAGTAAGTAACAAAAATATTAATAAAATTATCTTTAAAAGAGACGAAAAGGAAATTATTTAATCCCTTCTGTTGCCCTGTGATGTCTCAGTGCCCAGCTGCATGAAGTGTGAGGGGTAAGTAAACATTAGCATAGAAGAAAGATAAGGTCATCCTACACAAGCTTGGAGAAAGGGCAGGTCACCCAGGGCAGCCACCCTGGATGCTGCAGATAGTCTTCTTCAACAATAGGAAAAAGAATGAAGTAGCCAAAAGAACTCTCTAGGGCCAAGTGTGCATTGTATAGGCTAATTACTCAGCAGTGACAAAACAGATAACCATTGGAACACCCAAAGAGAATCCTTTTTGTTAAATATAGCCTCAATACTTATGTTTTGTCATATCTTTTCATGACTCCTATCTCAAATCATAGTTTAGGTAAACACCATTCTACTCTTGAACTTTATTTTGAGATAAGATTACTCCTGGGTAGTCTCACAAATGAAGAGGCATTGTGTTCTTGTGGGTGTGCCAGTCATTTAAATCAGGGCACAGTAACTCCTCACTCTGTGCTGACAACCTTGGTATATTTATCCAGAATATCTGAAGAACTGGAAGACTTTTTTTGCCTTACATTTGTAAGGCCTCACAGTAATTTCGACTTTCTGAAGAAGAATGTGATCAATTTCTGACACTTTCTGGGATCTTCTAGGAAAGATTTTTGGAACATGTCCAGATACTAGAGAAAAATATATGAACAGAAAGGAAGTTTAATCAGATTCCAACATGAATTAATGAAAATCACTAATAAGTCTAACAGTACCTGCTGTCATTTTCACAAGCCCTATCCAGTGTGAAATCACCTATAATGAAGTACTGACTTAGTTTTTAAAAATACATAAAAATACTTTCTTGCCATATGAAATGCTTCTGCTTTGCGTATTTGTTTTTGTGGATAGGAGAGTTGTGTATCAAAACTATGTGATGTCAAAACCTTTTTAAGGAAAGAGGAAAAGAGTGAATGAATAGAGGGCACAAAAGGATAAACTATTGAAGGGATAGAGGTAAGTCCAGTAGAGATTTTTATAGAGTTGAGTGCTAATATCAGGAAAGATGCTTCTAGCTGGGGTGAGTGGGTAGGTAATGTGGATATGAACTGCATGTAACCTATGCTGAAAGTCTGAACTTTTCAGAGGGATGGCAAAAAAAAGAATGAATGAGAAAAAATGCAACCAAGATCCATTTGGCCTGAATCTTTGAGAATGAGAGTCAAGCATAAACATAAGAAATTATAACTTCCTAGTAAACATTCCTGTGCATTAAAGATGCATTCATTCAAATTGTATATGCTATAAACACATATCACAATTTAGATTTATGTTTTTTATGTCTAGTTACCACTAGAGACACATTTATAAACTATTCAACTAATTTTTTTTTTCTTTAAAAAAGGAGAATTTCTTTTCTTAACTAGCTCTATCTCTTAAATTCTATGGTAGTCTGTCATTTCACTAGCTGTTTTCTTGTCCAGTACTATTAAAAAGAAAGTGCTGTACAAAGTTCTGTTTGCAAAAGATAGAATCCCCTTGCGTTAATTTAAATAAGGCAGGCTGTGAGCGAGCACATAGCCATATTACAACAAATGCAAGATCCTGAGATTAGATAGAACATTAAAAAGTTTCCATTGTTTATTAAAAACTGATGCATTTTACGAGGTGCAAGTGCTAGGTTGTTGCTTAATATGCTGTTAAAAATAGAATTAAGAAAACATAAACATAGCTAAGAAATGTTCAACCAGGCTGCAAAATATTGAAAGGGTATGATGGAGTGAATGATTCAAGTTCTGAGAAAAAGTCTTTCCAGTTCTACTATGACTCTCACATTGTATGGGGTGCAGATTTTGCAGGTTTTTTTATACTGAAGGGGGTGGTCTGTTTGTCGGGGTCTTTGAATTAGGAGCATATGCATTTGTGAAAGTGAGGCATGGGTTCAAAGCAAAGGTAACCTTCGTGTTATTTTTTGGATAGAGCAAAGAAACGGAAAGAGGAATTGCTTTGAGGCCAGGCCATGTAAACAAAAAGATAAATAATTATGTGTTTTGTACTGTGCAGTCACTTGCCCTGTAATTGGACAAATAGGTCTGGGGTAAACCATTTGGGAAGTAAAATTTACATGCTTTGCAGTTACTTACACAGTAATAGATACTTCATGGTTTGCTGTAGCAGAACCCCTAAGGAAAGACTTGCTCATAAAATTGACTCATTTTCTATCTCATGCAGCCAGAAACAGATAAACAGGAAAATAGATTGAAATTTTCTCACAGTCCATGCCTACGAAGTGCCAGAACATGCATAAAAACTGTTGAAGACATACTATTTGGGGTTACAAAGGAGAAATTCTGATTTGTTGGAAGTGACAAGGTTTTATACTTTGATTTGAACTATCCCAAACCTCTTAATAATGTTAGAAACCCATTATTAATTATGTCAAGCAGTGTTTGGGACTCATTGGGCACCTGACTTTTGGGCAACAACCAGTATGGGGGAAGGCAGTCTGCAGTTCCCAGTCTCTGCAGCCTCAAGGCAGCCTTTCTGGAGTTCAGGCCCTAGATTTGATGAAAGTTAATCAAATCTGAGATGTTTCAGACAAAACATTTGGAGCTTATATATCAGTACTTTTCAATGAAGCTACATTTCATAATAATGTATCAGATAGATTGTATTGCCAAGAGCAGTTCTTTCTCTTTGTTCCTTTGCTTCCCCTTTGCTTTTATTCTCCTTGAACTCCCTTCTTTATTTTATTGCTCCTCTTCTAGCCTTCCCTTCTTCCTGTGCTTTTTAAATCTGCTTAAAGCATTTTTTATATCTCCCCAATCTCAAAACAGATCTTCTGTGTCATTTTGCCCTCAAGCCCTCTATCTCCTCAGTGAGACTAAGCAGTCTCATAGTTGTCAAACAATCTCGTTTTTTTTACACAGAGGGAAAACATTGGACAATGCCATGAAATAATTCCATATTACTGTTGATTCTGCTAAAATAGTAACATTTTCCACACTAAAAATGTCTGCATTATTCATTTTGTAATCAAGTTTTGACTGGTACAACATTTCAAATGAATTTGCCTCAAGAGAAAATAACTTCAACCTGAAGTCCAAATATCCAAAAAGTATTTAAGGAGAATGCCAAGTTTTGAGAGCACTTCCCTGATAGTAAGGCACTTAATGGCAGAAGGTCAAATAGGAAGGAATAGGAGCAGTAATAAACTCAGGTGTTTAAAAACAAAGACCTATCAGAGTGATGATTTTTTTTCCCATCAGCGTCAAAGACGTCTTCACATAATGTGTAATTGATAAGTGATAATACATGACCTCAAGGTTTCATTGTTTCAGAAAGAATTTTGTCACTAAAGTACATCAGAGGTCTGGAACATTTACTAAATAAACTTTTATATTTTATTGACCTCCAGGAATGGAGAAAAATCAAACTGAAATTTGCATCAGGAAACTAGTGCCCTTCTGTGAGAAAGGTTTCCCAGAAACCTTTTTAGATATTTGGCATACTTCTTGACTTTAAAAATGCTCCATTTAGCCACTGTAAACTGTTGACTTACTTTCAGCTTCTTCTCTTTTAATGTAGGGCATTACTTCTGTTACGGCTTTGGTTAACTAACTACAGTGACCCACACTGGTGGTGTGTGATATACAGTTACTCCCAGGTATCACATTTTTTACTGACACTTGAAGGATCTGGGGTATGCAGTCAGCTCAAATTGAAGTATATTGAAAGTGAGTGACGTAAAAAGAGGGATTTTGCTAATGGACAATAAGCCTTGCCACTGTATGCAGTATAAAAGAAAGCAGTGTATGACTCGAGTCCTTACAGAGCTGAATTAGAAGAGTAGGCAGACTCATTTGCAGTACATTGTGATGTCTTCCTTATGTAGAGTTCTTCATGATAATGTGTATAATAGATTCCCAATAGCTCAATATACCTGATTGCATATGGTAGGTTGTTCCCAATTTGTTGAAATCCGATCACAGTTTCATTTCATGTTTTATTAAATAAATATCCACATAGAAGACAGCTGTAGTGAAAATGGTTGGGAAACTCACAATGTTGTCATCTAGGTCTATGAAAATATCTACAGAGAAGTTTCCATTATCAGAGAAGAATTCAGGAATTTCCAGCACGTTTATGAAGATATCAGCAAATTCTAGCTGAGATATTAATGCATACACCTCTGAAAAAATAGCAGAAATTAGTTGTATGCTGCATCTTTTTGGAAATGTATTGGCCTAGACATTCAGCTGCTGTCAAAAAAAGTAATCGAAGCTATACCAAATTGCGTTGAATGCCTGTATTTTTATTGGTTTCCCATAATTTATTTTCTGTGTTATTGATTGTTGATATAAATGTGATTTTTTTTGAGAGTTGTTTTGACATCTCTCAATACATTGTTTAACATAATGTGCTGGCACAGCTTGGCTGGGCAGCCTCCCAACAATACGTCATTCTCAGAAAATGACAGAGAAAATGTTAATAGTATTGGAAGACAGGGTTTTAAAAATACACTTATTGAAAGTAATGTTGGAAAATAGTGAGTAGTTGTCAAACAGAGAGATTAAAAATCCTGTACAACGAGGAAAAAAGAATTTCTGAATCTCACAAAATAATGAAGGAAAGAAATAGCACCTAAAGAAAGAGGGCAGGGGGGTTTGTAAAGAGAGAGGTCTATACAGGAGCTATTACTGCAGCCACATGCTTAGAGAAGTAAGCTGTAGCATGTACAAGGGGAATGATGAAAATGTTACATATTGTGTTAGCTTGCAGAAGGTTCTCTATCGCCCCATTTACTTCTATATCTGCATTAAATATAGGAGTAGCTTGACAGATACGGTAGATTAGAATTTTCTAAAAATACATCTGAAGCCCTAAAGGGGATGTCTGACAGCTTTTGGCAAGGATAAAAACAACTGAGATTGTAAGTCCTGATGTATTTGTGTTGTGTAAGCATGCTTACCACTGGCTGGTAGTGCAGACAGCTACTTAAACCTGTCATTAACTGCCTTGATGAATTTACTGAAGAAGTATAAACCCAGATCTGGCCTTTACTAAGCTCCTGCCTTGCAATCATTCCACCAGCTACTGTTACACTGTGATTGCCAATAAATATAATGCTTTTAAGGACTTAAATAAAAAGGCATATTTCTTTCCAGGTATCTGGACTTTATCAAGCTAAAATAATACTTTCAAAAGAGCTAAAATATGAGAAAGTCAAACTATTTTACTCTCAGTATCAGTTTTACGCATAATGTACAATGTTTGACTTAAGGGAAGATACAAAATTAGGCTCAAGTATGTTGTTAATACTTCAGTTCCAAAAATGCAATTCAGTTTCATACATATACAACATACATAAAAAGCTAGAAATACTTAAAATTAATGAAAACATCCTTTCTTAATCTGAAAATTCACTGTGTCTATGAAAACTATCCTAATCTGAGCACCTGTTTCGCGGTCCTTTACATTTTCAAGAAAAAGGACTCTTCTGACATGTTTTCTCCTTTAAATGGTTTGATTTTTTTTTTTTTTTTTTTTTTTTTTTACAAAAGCACATTGCAACTGTAAAAGACTTCTTAAGATCAGTGAATATTACAAGTTTATTTTGTACTGTGTGGTAGTTGTGACTGATATAGGATTGATAACAGGCAAAAAATTAGAGCATTCCTGACAAACTCAACATGAAGAATTTCTGTTCTCTTCTTGATTCTAACGTTCTTGCAAAAAAAGGCTTATGATAGGAGTTCTTCTGCTTATTAATCAGGATGTAAATATATTGGATTATTTATTGTGCAGGAATTGGGAACTGTTACGGTGTTTGTTTCATTGGCTTTTTATTGATAACAAAATGGTGCCCAGAGTAAATATATTTCAACAAATAAAGTTGACTCTATCAAATATCCTGTTTGTAACTTTGCAAAAAATATAAGGTTACACCTTTTTAAGGTGCTTAATGATAATACAAATCTAAATATATGTACAAATCTAAATAGATGTATTAGGAACAATTAACTAATTATATTTTCATGTCAATTACTATATATCAAAACATACACTGTTACATTATTGTAGGTAAAAACGTGGGTAAGAACTTTTTGGTGTATTGTTTTTACTTTCTGTTAAGGTATATTTCCATAAAAAGGAAATTTTTTTATGCTAATGGTCATTTATACAATAATTATACCTCAGTTAGCAACAGAAGTGTTCATCCACACCAGTGTTATTGTCACCAGGGAAAGATATTGCTCCCTCCATGAAATCAAATAACATACTTAATCCTATCAAATGAAAACATAATGCAGTCTAAATCATGGGTCTGTTTAGAGATTGAGATATCAATTTCTATTCCATCATACTTATTGCAATAGCAGCAAGACATATTTATGAAGGCAGCACATACAGTGATCAAAATCTGGGAGGATATGACTGCCATTAATTACAACTGAAGTGTTATACTGTTGCACCCTAACATTGCATGATTCTGCTTTGCTTGCTTTCTTTATTATTGCCATGTTCAGTGCTTTCTTTTATCTCTCAATCAAAGAATGACATTCAAAAGCATGACTATACTATAACAGATTGAAAGACTATCTAGCCTATACCTTGACTCCAACAGTACCCAGTAGCAAGCACTGTATTTATTTCTGCTTCCAAGAATTTATGACTCCCACATATTTGGAGCCAGAGGTGGTTTGTGTTTAGGACTCCCAGTGGATTTTCCCTCTGATTAAGCTATCTAATCACCTTCTGGATCCATGTAAACTTTTCCCATCTATTATTTCCCCAAACAAGGAATTCCACAACTGAATTCTTTCTCAGAAAAAAAAAAAAAAAAATTTTTTTTTTGTCCCTGACATCATTATTTCACTTGATGTCTCCTGTTTGAAATACAAGGCATGTAATATGCTTTGTGACCTCTAGACTATTCCTTATCACACGATAACAAACCAAACTTCAATGGAACAAATGTGAACACATGACAGAACGAACATTCCACTGCCCTCTGATGGGAAAATAACAACCAGGTGTCTTCCATCACTTGGGTTATTGACAAAGCATGATTTACCCAAAAGCTAGTGTTTAACTCCCACAGCTAAATGTTTAATAAATTAACTAGTTCTGCATCTTTTTTTTTTTTTAGCCTAAAGAATTTTCATATTTTTGCACATCACTTTTGATGGAGCAATACCTGCTATCCAGACATGTTTGGAAAGAAGAAATCACAGAACATCTATGAAAATATGCAAGAATGCCCAATTTTTTTCCTAATTTAGGAACAAGTAATTATAATTTGCAAATTTGCAGATGAACTGATTTATTTGTCATTCATCATTCCTAACTTATCATTATTCTTTATTCCAAACTTTTTAGTGAGTCAGAAAACAACAGAACAAGGAACAGATGAGGTTCTCAGCTAAGTAATAAGAATAAGAAAACCCTAAAAGCAAATAATAAAAATTTTAATAAACAAAAACTTTCACAGTGAAACAATGCAGTGGGCATGATAGAATGCTCAAAGATCTGACTTATTAATCAGATCAATCAGATTACTTTGTGAACAAAAAAAATCAAATAATAAATTACTATCTGGTTGAAGGGTTTTTTTGTATGTTTGTTTGTTCGTTGTGTTTTGTTTGTTTTTTTTAGTTTTTAGTTTGTTTCTTTTTCAAAATTATCTGTTGAGTTTCTCTTTTTTGCTTATTACTTTCTTTTGATTCTCATTTGCTAAAAAATGTGCTTGACACTTATCATCTCTTAACACATCTAAATGGTATTTTTTTCTTTAAGGGCCCATGTGTGTTACTGTACTTCTGAACAACCAAAGTATTTTTCCTTTCTGGAAAATAGGTAGGAGGTTTGGGATTTTTTTACCTAAACATAAAGCCCTATTTTTTAGCAAATATAGTAGAATGTAACTTACAAGAGGTTGAACATGGGAAATCACCTATCATAACTTCATCGCCACTAGACCCCAGAGCATCGATGTCTTAAAGTCAGTAACAGTGTTCTAATTAAAAGCATAAAGCACCATCATGAGAGCGCGTGGGGGAACCTTCATAAAGAACCCTCACGTTCACTGGTGTGATCCTGATACAGCTAATTGCTTTGTGACTTGCCTCTCTGTGCTTATGTAAATAGCACTGGCCTCTGCAGCAGGGCTCCCAGGCTGCCTCTGCCAGGAGGAGAGTCCTTCCCCCAGGGGCTTTCCCTTTGTGAAACACCAGCTGGTCGGAGTTTTGCATTGCTGGCCCTTATCACCAGTGGCAAAGAGGGGGAAAAATTAATGAGAAAAAACTGCCTGATTTTATCTTTTTTGTTTTAATAGAACCTTGTTCCTTGTGCCCCCCTTTCTCCACACTGAAGCTTTAGGGACCTACAGCAGACTCTATTTATCTGTTATTAGTACACATAAAGATAAGGTTCTAGCTCTGAGTATTTCTGCAGTGTGTAGTGCTCTATTCACAGGCACTCTGCAAATGTGTTCAAACATTGCTATTTACACTTTTACCTCTTCTGAAATCCCAGCACTTAATCCAATCGCTTTCTGTTTTCTGCTACTTAAAATGCAAAGGAAAAACTGATAAAGAGAAAACATTTAAATTCAGGAACTTCATCCACTTCAGAAGCACGCAAGCAAATGTTAATATGGCATGAAATGTACACTTGTGAAATGTTAAGTTTACTGTTAATAAGCTCGTGAAGAAAATGTAATTACATCTGATGATGCCCTGGTTATTGTGAAATTAAAAAAAGGAACTCAACTTGATCCTTTGCAAAAATACAGCTATTTTTTTACCATGCCTGTATTAGCCAGTTATTGGGGGGGGGGGGGGGGGGAAGCTGCTAAGAAAGGGATTAAGCATATATTTTTTTTCTTCAAAGTCTCATTCATTGTATTTCTGCTATACTGTTCTTCATGCACTTCAGGCCCAAAGTGGCAAAACCATGTTGTGCAGCTGTCCATGTGGAATTCCTTTTTGTAGGGCTTTTAGTTGTGTTACAGCAAGACCTGTGTTATTTAATTCATAGTACGAAAGAGAACTAGCCCAAATGATCAAGGCTATGATTTCTAAAAGTTAATTGACATAAAGCTATTTTATTAAATCTAATGATGAAAATAAGAATGAAAACACAACGATTACACATTAAAGCTCTGCTGTTCATGTACTGGAAGAACAAAGATACCAGTACTTTGTAGAAATAACAAATAAATAAGAAAGTGATATGTAAAAAATTATTGTTTCTTTTTCTGCTATATCTTTTTTATCTCTTTTCTGTCCAGATGTCTTCTGCATTCTGTGTTGTGCACAGGGATTTACATGATCACATTCTGTAGAACTGTTTATTGAAGCAGAGAAGAATCTGGCTGTCCACATGTCATTATTTTCACACCTTTCCCTGGTCTCTGTAAACGATCTTTAGAACTAACCTCTACAAAGTCATTTTGCTAGGGAAAGAGAACGAGTAGCAAAATTAATTCCTGGTGAAAAGAGCCAAGTATTTGCGTGAGGTAAACTGGCAACACTTCATCAAAATGGCATTATGCACCATTTCAGTGAGTTAACTAGGAATAGTGGTTCCACAATATCAACTTGCACATATTTGCTACAGAAATATTTGCGTTTACCACTCTAATTACTCAGTGACAGGTTTCAAATGGAGGAAACTGTGTATGCAGTTTGTTCTCAATTTGAATGAAGAGCCTTGGAAAGATTTGTGAAGATCTTTCTCATGGCCCCCTGAAACGTCCTTTTCTGTAAATTGCAGAGAGATGTGTTTGTTATGTGGGTAGTTTGGTGGATAAGAAAATGGTTGGACAGTCTTGTCCAGAAATGTATTGACAGGCAAGAATTATTATTAACATTCCTGTTTATGGTACTCATATAGTCACCTCAGATAGCACTTCTCATTTATATTTGCTGTTGGCCAAATATCAGTAAAGCTCCCTGTGCAGCAAGCTGGCTTTCTGGATCTGGTATGTAAACATCTGTCTCTCCCTGTGGGAACAGCTGTATGGATTCCACCACAGGATTCTTGTAAAATATACCTAGAACTCATTTGTAGATGTAGCCCTAAGTCACTTGTTCAAAGTCATGCCAAATTTGTAGCAGAGCAAGAAATCTGATCCATATTGCAATGCCTCAAATACACTATTCATGAATAGTCCATCCTCTGTCCTCCTACTAAACTTCTTCCCCAAACAAGCAGTAAGATGAAACAAAATTGTACAATGCTCTTCGGCACATGGTGTCATTCTTGGGGGGTCATGTGCAGGGCCAGGAGTTGGATTCAATGATCCTGATGGGTCCCTTCCAACTCAGCATGTTTTATGGTTTTATGGTAAAATCCTAAGTCTATTTATCTCACAACTTTAAAAATGAAGGGGGTTATGATGGTAGATGGCATTTACATTTCAGTCATGGAACCTCAGTGTGTGCCATTTTCATCTCTAGTAACTTAAGTACTCCAAACAAAAAATAAGCACATATTTGAAAGATCTCAATGTCTATGGAAAATCTAGACTGCAAGAATAAGTGCCCTGGCAACTCAGACAAACCTGTAGCTTTGCTTTTGTTGTCAATATGGCCATGTACCTCAACCTTCCACCTATAAATTGAAGCTGAATAAACTAAGCTTTAGAAATAGTCAGCTCTTTGATTTTAATAAAGTATCGGTTGGCCTTTAATTTAACTAATTTCAATACCTTAAAATATGAATCTTCTTTTCTCTTACCTTCATGTCACATTACTCGGAACTTTTCAATGATTAGCACACTCACAAATTAAAGTATTTGGACTTCTATGATTGCAATTTTAAAATTCAGTTAAATTATGGAATTCAGAATGTATCATTTTGGGGGTGAAATAGCATTTATTGAACCAGTGAGCATACTAGTGATGCTGCACTGGTAATTTATTTTTGCCAAGGAGAAAAAATCTTGAGTGGTGTAAAATTTTGGCTGTTTTGTTAACCCATGATTTTAGGTTCAAGGACTATAGACAGGAGGCCCAGACACTTTTGACTGCTGCTGGAAGGCCCCATCAAATGCATCTCCTATTTTTTTTTTTGTCTTATGGACAGTTTTGTTACAGAAAAGGAATAATGTAATTTGCAAGATATTTGCTGCTCAGAGCCTTTGATTGATATCTTCGGTAATATTGAAAGAAATAGAGAGTGATGGATTTTATTTGGGCTTTGCTGAGTAAAAAGGGAAATGCTTTTTGCTGAGGATGAAGCTTTTTGCTTGTTGAATTATCAAATAAAAAAATTCCAGGCAAATGAAATATCACAAAGGCAAATATTTGAGCTGTTGATTTGGTACATTTTTATTGGTTTTCTTTTAGTATTTTTATTCCTGTCAGGAAAAAGTTTTTACTTACTATAATTCAAAGATTAATTGCAGTGTGGAGGCACTACTACAGAGATACTGGACAAGTCCAGTACTGTACAATACTCGTTTTAGCTTTTGGCAAAATATCAGCTATATTAACATTAATGAAGGTCTTGCCTACTGCTCTACTTCTTGAGGGTTTTGCCTGGCAAACTGTAGCTGTTTATGTGAAGAACTCCAAGATGTATTTCCATAGGCTGTTCTCAGAACCAGGTGAGAATCACAGGAGTGATCCATAGGAGTGAATCTTGCCTAAATCTGTAGGCAACTCTTCCCACTAGTCCCCTTTACATAGATCAACAGTACAGTCTTAATATCTTCAGACTCCTCTTCTCCAGGCTAAACAGACCAAGTGCCCTCAGCCACTCCTTGTACGGCTTCCACTCAAGGCCCTTCACCGTATTTGTAGTCCTCTGGACACTCTCTAATATATCTTACATTATGATCCAAGACTGCATTGACTGGCAGAGTAGAGTGGGACAGTCACCTTCTTTCACCAGCTGGCAATTCTGTGCTTAATCCAATATGGTGGAAAACACAGTCTTTTCTCTCACTACTTTTAAAGTGTCTTGTTTGCAAAAGCCTATGCAATATTTGTTTGAATTCTTTCATCATGCAGATTTATGAACATCCATACACATACAAACATATTCATATGTAAATCTCAATTGCTGCTTTAAATTTCCTTCAGGTTGTCCTGTTGTTGTTTGTTTGCTTTTCTTTTTTATTGTCTTTTAATCCAAGAAACAATATACCACAGTGGACATAGAGTTTCCTGATCTCTCATATTTCTTAAACAATACTATGAGGGAAACTTGCTAGTTTTTAATTGATTAAATAAGGGTGAAAATTAATAACTAAGTAAAAAAAAAGCCCTGTGACAACTCTGGAGCACACAAAGTTGGCACATCTTTATTCAGGCCCATTGTTAATCACTGAATCTATGCCAGTGTGCTGTAGCTTGCCCAATCTGAGAAAAAACAGTGATAGTGCTGAACAAATTCAAGGGCCCATTGTCTTAGTCACCTTTTTTCCTCACATTCCTTTAATAACTGAACTGTTCAAAGATCACAAAGGCCACTGCAAAACAAGCCCACATTAGCAGAAAGGGACATAACCTATGCCCATGTAATTCTAATCCAAACAATTTAATACCTATCCCTGGGAGTGCAATTGTAATGCTAAGTCAGAGAATGAAGAGCATCACAATTGGCTCAGACTCATATGAAAACCGGTGGATTAATTGGTCCTGCTGTCCTGTCTATGTTAGCAATCGTGCTTCTCTGGCCCTGCTTCCAATGCATGTGAAATATAGATAGTTTAGAGAGACACTTTATAGAGAAATACTGTAGCTCTCGGTAAATACAGCTAGGGTGGACAGACAACTTCTGGGTTTCCTCTGATAAGGTATTAGGATTGGTATGTGTCAATTGATAATATTGCTGCAATTATCACCTCAGAACATTGGTTGAAGGAGAATAACCTCTGTGTGCTGTAATATTAGGGTATCAGTTGTATAGAAACAGCTAAATAGTTTACACTTGTGAAATATAACATTGCACTTTAAAGAGAACATAAAGTCATATATGGCCAATAAATGACTGCCTCCAGGAAGTACATTAGATTTTTTTTTTCCTATGAAATAAAGTGTTACAGATGGTAAAAGTGTAAAAGAAGGAGTTTGGATTGATAAGATGATATCTTAAGCCTTTACTGAAGTGTTTATATTGGGCTTCACTATGAAAATGGCACTTTCTATAATTGGACTTAACTTTATTGTCCTAAGGGTATCTTTTAAAGTTTCAAGTGTAAAGTGTAGAACAAAATTGTTAAAGGAAGTATACAATGTTACTATGACTATGTGGTATTCATTCAAAAGTATCAAGAAACTCAGATATGATAGTGTGGACTTAATGTATGAAGCATTACTTAATGTTGTCTCAGTATCAAAAGGACAGAAGAAAGAAGGTACTTTAAATTATTATTAAAAAAAAAAAATTCCTTTTAGAAGAAGGTAGAAAACTGCAGACTTTTATCTCCATAACGTGACAATTAACTAGACAAAAAATATGTTAGGCTCAGGTAAAGCATAGATTAGGGAAGAGTGAGTTTGCCTTTTTTAGAAAGAATAGTGATTGCTATTACTCAAGTAGTTTATTCATTCTCTTTAATTCAGTGTAAAAGAGACATACAGCATGTGTCATTTTTGGGTACAATGAGGTATTCTGCTTAGGTTTTTGTTGCTACTGCCAGGCTTTTCACAAATCCTGTCTCATGACTGCTAGCCCTATACAGTTGTCTGGGGTCCTTCTGCCTGCCTAGGGCATCTCTAATGGCCTTGGCTGCATTTGTATGGGTGCATCCAGCCTTTACTGCTCAGGACAAATTCAGGTAAAATGAGACAGACATTCTAGATAAGGTGGGGAAGGCAGAGTAGGACAATCCATTTCCTTCAAAACATTCTTTTGACTTATTGACACAATATACCACCCACCTAATTTTTAAACTGAGCAATCTGGTACAATTTAAGAGACATTTTTGAGGATTGATTAGTGTCATTGTACTTGCCTGTATCTCCAGAATTATTACAATGACACAAAGTAAAGCAAGGATGATTTAGAAGAAAAGGAGCATGGAACCTTAGTCACAAATCCTGTGCATTTGTGTTATTTGGTCCACCTGATGGCTAAGAAAAGAAGTCTATGAACATTATTTTTGAAGATATGGACACTGATAATCAAATAGTTGATTGCAAATCATCCTCTCTTGAAAGCTGTATTCATTCTATCTTTAAAAACAGGGGCATTAAAAATATCATCTGCACCATATTTTAGAAACAAAATTCAAACCATATATTCATACGACAAATAAGAGGAAGATATTTATGAACTCATAGCCCTTTAAATATTACACTATGTCACATCTCAGAAGTGTAAGACATTGAATCATTTCATAACAGCAGTGCTCCAATGAGCTTTCAGACAGATCTCCATATCTTAACACCACTCTGTTTCCTTGACGTAAATTGGTGAAACCAACTGGCTGCTGCTAAATAACATTAAAATCCAGCTATTTTTTCTCAGAGAAACATTTAGGAGTTACTAGTTGTTCATTCTAGAAACAGTCAGATTTTGAGCATATATACATGCCCATGTGTTAGTGACAACCATTAATTATACTTGTCCTTTTTACTTGGTCAGAAAAGAGAAAATTAAACCCAAGGGAGACCAAGGACTTTATTCTCCAGTTGTATATGTCATATAGTCATTTTCAACTCTGCAAGGTTAAAGGGGTTTCTGATAGTGATTTAAACTAATTTTGCATTATATTGTTTTCATTTATATGAATACAAAAGAGACAGCTGTCAGCATCCTTGTGTTTTTCCTCTACCTTCTGCTGTTCTATTTTCTTTTTATTATCCTTTTTTTTTTTTCTTTGTAATGTGTAGAACTTAGAAGGAGCTTGTGAAAGTTTTACTTCTTTCTTACTATGGCAAATCTGATGGAATGAAAGCAACCTCATATGCAAACTAATGGAAAAATTTGGGGGATAATTTCTTCAGGTATGGGCTGTCTGACCTCAGGAACCTGACAGATATTGCTGCAGCATTATTAACAGTCACTCAGGCCTCCAGGTGGAATTAAGGAGGCAGGAATGGCCATGCATTTCAATCTGTGCAGTTAACCTACTTAGATTAGAATCTATTATTTATGGTGATTATCAACCACTGCAGCTCTTTTAAATGGCAGTAGGTCAGTGCTTTGATAATAATTAAGGTATTCATTATAGGATAAAAGCGGAGGTCAGCTTCACTTCTGTCTTTTGAAACAGAATTGAACATAAGGAATTACAAGACTGGAGAAATTATTGCCAGAAAGAACCAACACAATTTTTTTTCATCTTCTTTATTCTGAAGATGTGTTTTCACAGCTTTCTATATTCATGGTAGCAGTAAAACTAAAAGGTCCCTAATGCCTTCTTTTAAGGAGTTCATTAGAAAGCCGTTAGTGGAGTTTTGTGTATTTTTATTACTACTGCGCTCTGGAATGAGACACACAATACCTACAGGAGTCTGAAAAATGGGAGGAAATCATGCATGCAAAGCATATAAACTTTGCACTGTTTTCTGTCTTTTTTATTGCACTGCATGATAAAACCCCATGTTGTTTGAGAATATACACTACTTTATTCTTTAATAATGCAACTTAAATGTCATAGATACCTTACAAAGCTTATGTTTATAAAATTTATTAGACAGTGATATGCTAAATGACTCTTAGGGGATTTGGATATTGCTTAACATTGGAAAAACCATAGGTAGGACTAGCAGATTTTCTGCTATTTACCTACTGAGCTATAACAGCCTGAAGATGTACCATATCTAGCAATTAAAAAAAAGAGGGGGAAATGTTTGCTTTTTACTACATAAAATGTCTGAGTTACAAGTTTTCTTAATGTTGTAAAAAAAATCAAGTTTTAATGGAATTAATTTTAGCCAGTGACAGTATCCATTTTTCATAAGATCTAGCCATCCAAAGATACTCCTACATATACATCGGAGAAGTATAAAGACCTGCCAGTCCAGTAAAAGTACATACTGTTAATATATATTAATGTTATGAAGGAATAAGAAAAGTAAGAATAACTTGTATCATGTATGTATGTTTCATTCTTTCTTTATTCTCTGATATAAGAATTGTACTGGTTTGAGAGCCAAAGTTTCAATTTGGACAAAGTTGTGAGTGTGAGAGTCACAGCTCAGTTTATCACATATGCAAAAAATTATTTAGCTCTCCCCACCTAAGCACTAACATCCTTCCCAGATTTCTAGTGGTATGGAACTGCGGAAAGTAAGAGCTAACTACTTGCTTTTCTTCACAAACCTACAGGAATGGACTGAACACTGAGTAGAGAATGATGGGGAATGGACAAAATCTCCGCAGGATTGCCTTGCACATAGCACTGGGATGATGAAACTTGTTTTGGTCAAGTTCCTCTGCCAGAATAAAATTATTGACATTTTGAAAAACTGTTTCTTTCATGAGATGTAAGATGGCCTCCTCCATCTGTGTTTTGTATCAATGTCCTCTAAAGATTGGAAGTAACCTTTTGTTACTATCTGGACATGACACATATTCCATGTAAAGGCAAGAACTTACTGATTGTATAGCCACCCATTAAAAAAATATAATTCAAGAAATATCTTCAAAATTAATCCAAATAGATCTTATTTTTATTTGTTTTCCAAAATTTTAATAATTATTTTGGATAAAATTCCTGCCTTAAGTCCAGTGTAAAACTAAGAAAACTCAACCTATTTTGTAGTAGATTGCTTTAGGACTGTGCCACAATTTAAAGGAAGGGAAAAGTAAAAGAGATAAACTGTTAGATTTCTTAATTTGAAAATGTAGACCAAAAATGTAGATGGAAAATATAGAACAAGAGAGGATAAAAATAACTTCCTCAAAATATTTGAATAAGCATTAAAACCTTTTTGTACAGGTCAGAGTTTCCAATACATTTGTTATATTTTTCAAGTTGATGTTGTGGTTGTGTTTTCCAGTAATACTATGTGACTTCTAAATGAATTATTTTACAGATTCTCATTTGCAATTAACAGAAAATGCTGATTCACTCTCCATGTAGCATCAGATTCTGAAAATTACTAAAATAAATAGGTTGGCATGGTGAATGACAAGCATTAATGGTATCCTTAAATTTAAATGCTGTTCCCAGGAATTTTCGTGTAGTCTTAAGTCACCTTTCATTTTAAAAGGAGTTGTTATAATTATTTTTTCAAAGAAATAATATTGAAGAAAGGCAAGCTCCAAAAGCAACTCATCACTAGCACTCCTAGTTAATATTGTCATGGGTTGGTTTCCTTATACTTTCTCTTTTCAGATCTTAAAAGGATTCTTGTTTAAGACCTTAATCAGACAAGATTTGATTTCAATCTTCCACCTGTTCATAGTTAGATTAAAAAATTGGTTATTTGGTACTAAAATTATTTTATAAGGCATCTAACACTTTATATGTAATAAACAGAAGGAATGGGAATGGTCTACTGTTTTTCTTTCCCAAAACTTTGTATTGCATTACATTCTTTCCATTTTCCTTCCCCAAGCCTTCTCTTTGCCAGTCTGTAGAGTCACAACTCTCTCAGCTTCTCCATGCAGCTCAGATCCTCCAGTCCCTAATCATCTTCATGCCCTTCTGAACTCGTTCCAGTCTGTCCATGTCTCTCTGGTATGTGAGTCCCTCACTGGACGCAGTGTCTCAGACACGTCTCACAAGCACTGAGTCAAGGAGAAGAATCATCTCCCTTGATGTTGGCAATGCTCTGCCTAGCAGAGCTCAGGAGCATGGGGGTCTCTTTTGTTATTACCTTTGACCTATTTAATCTATTTTCCTAATGTCTTCAGTTTCACCCAGGCACCCTCCCATTCTGTTGCTTCTCTTCCCTGTATCCACTTTTTCTGCTGTTGCCTTTCTACTTCAGCACTTCTCCTGCTTTTGTGTTTCTAGGGAACCCCCAGTGCAAAGAAAAATGGACAAAGTATATTCTTCTGTTGATTTTGGGTCAAGCATTGTACTGAGGAACACAGTGTTAATCAGCTTTCTCTTCCCCCTGCTCTGCCTGGCCTGCAACCTGCAAAGCTCCCACACGGAGCTGTATATGACAACCCAACTCAGTGCCTACAGAAGGAGAGTTCTGTGCCAAGCTCAGCCTCCCTCATATCCAAGTTTAAGGACATTGGAGTCATTACACTTTTACATTTACACCAAAATGAATCAGCCAACTAATCACATTCTGTTTAGAGTGAAATTCAAATTAGTCTTTACTGAAGTCACCAGAATAATGGTGTATCGCAACTGCCAGTATGCAGTGTTCATGAGTCATGTTACAAATATTATGAAATAAGCTAAAAATTATGCTTTTTAAAATAGTACATGTAGAGATTTATTTGGTTTTGTTATTTTTTGTTTTCTCCACTACTGCTAAACCTTCATTTTCATATTTTCTTAAATTTATCTCTGAGGACTAAACCCAGACTATTTTTATTTTAAAATTATAGACTACATTATATTCAAGTAGCTGCAGTGTCCAGTCTTTCAAAGGGACTCTGGCTATCATGAGGTTTAGCAATTTTGCCACAAGACTTTATTCCTATGAGTACTCTGACAGGCTAAAAGCAAAGCATAAAACCAGTACTTATTAAATCTCTAGTAGCCCTCTCTTTTTCTATATTGTTTTACTGAACATATATTTTGCTGTCCTTAATTTTGGCCATGTTACTATAAGAGTAGAATACTGGCATGCATTTTTATGTCAAACCCAAAATGACCCAGCATGAAATATAAGGAATGAAAATCAATTATTTTTGTTAACCATTTAGGCTAGCAGAGTGAAACACTAGACACGTTCAGAAATGCCAGTTGCTTCATTTGATCCTCCTTCTGACAGGAACTCCATACAAAAATATGAATCTTTAGCGGATATGACTAATTTTGTAAAAGAAGTTATTTATTGGTGTCCTGACTGCATCAGTGTTCCACGAAGTTATTTGCCACCTAAAGGTCATCTACTTCATTGAGAAGTAGATGCCCAAACTTTTTTTTTTTTTTTTGTGGTTTTACATTTTCTCTCATTATGTTTGCTCCTTCACTGGTGAAGTAAAAAACCATTAATTACTTTTACAATTTCTAATATATCTCTTGTTGAAATCTTCGTAGCTCTGTCTTGAAACTAATAAGAATGACCCTAAAGATTTCGAGGTATTTAACCTCAGATGCCTGGAAAACATTAAGAAGATTTAATGTATAAAATCATTATTCTGTTTGGTTTTTTAACCACTACAGACTGATCATGTTATCCTGATTCCTAGGATTTACATTGAGAACTGAAAAAGGGAAAAAGGTGAATAAAGCAACACTGCTACACAAACAAAATAGAAGGAGAGGGATCTTTTGTCACTTAGCAAATTGAACACTGAAGTGTGGTCACTGGGTCAAAGTCAGCTCTTGAGAAAAATCAATACAATTTACTTCCCAGGGTTTTCTCTTCTTTATCAGGCCCTAGTCGCCAATGGCAGCCAAAATCCAAGTCTGTGCTGGCTCTTCACTATGAGGAATACCCAGATACAAAAGAAAATGTTGACATTTCTTCTGTTTAACCTGACAAATCATCATTCAAACTGTGTAGTCAAATAATGAAAATAAGAGAATGACAAGTGAAAGCTCTAGTGCATGATCTCACCTATACAATTAAGAGGGAAAACAGTCTCCTGTCCCTTTTTATCTTTCACTCTAAAGCACATTTTCTAAGAAATTATCCTGTAGAAGTTTTATTTGGACTTTGGTGTTTGTAAAGACTTATATTGTCTTGCCAATCAAGAACTACTGGGAAAAACCTAAATCAGCGAATTCAAGAAAACATAAAGTTCAAGGTGAAATAAAAAAATATTCAATGTCCTCCTTTGAAATTGTTCAGAGGAATATATATACCCTTAGATTCTCCTTGTACTAAATTGTATCTTATTCATACAAGATTTTCAAAATTATTCTAAAGATACCTGGAGCTAGACAATGGGAATGGCTACTTTATTATGCAGAAAGATAAAGGAAATACCTTCTAAGTAGGTTGCTTGAATATTGAGGCCATGCACACATAATAAAGAGGACTCTAATATATATTTATTCCCTCAACCCATCCCACTACTGAGGAGGAAACAGAAAGGAGAGGGGGGAGAAGATCAACAGAACCAACAATCCTGTCTATAACACATTAGTCATCAGCTCTGAAATGGTACATGAGAACTGATAATTTGAAGAGGTTTGAAGTACCTGGAGCATATGACAAGACATGGCATGAGCCAGATTCTCTTTCCTGACCAATGCTGTCTGATTTGCCATTTAGTCTGTGAGAATAATAGCAATAATATACTCGCAACAGTCTCTTTTTGACTCAATCGGGTTCCACATTCTCTCTTTCCTCAAAGATATACTACTGTAGCAACCATGTTAGAATTCCATTATTATTAAATTTCTCTAGAATTAGTTTAAGAATATAAATTACAAGAAAAATATAATACATAACTGGTCTGAGCTAAAGGACAGGTCACTCTACATGGTTTTTAATTTTCAAAGTCTCCAGCCTAACTGGAGGCTGCTATGATGTCACATAACAGTCTGTGTTGCCCGCTGGATGCAGCTTGTGCACTTCCATAAAAACAGAGCATTTCTTCAATATCTATGTGCTCTAGTGAGTAGAGAAAATGCAATAATATATATAATATGCTTATAAAAAAAGATGTCTCATGGGAAATCTAAAAAAGACAGTATGTTTTCAAAGCTTACTAATTGATTATGTAGGATCTACACAGACATTATAAAAATGTAAAACCAGAAAAGAAATCTATGGACTTGTGTTTGGAATTGTGTCCTCTTTTATTTTTTTATTATTACCTTGGTGACATATTAAAAGAACTTGGTTCTATTTCTTTCTTTTATATTGACAACTGTCTTTATTCACAAAGTGGAAAGCAGGAATATTGGAGGTGTAGTGCTTGGGACCAAAAGCTGTGTTCAGACTGATTCCCTGTATTGTTAACTGTACAGATCACTTTTGTTTGGGAAACTGAAGAGGCTGAAAGAAGAAGGGGGTCGTGTAGACACATTCCAGACAGTGTCACTAAAAGAGTAATTTCTTCTTGGACTCATCTACAAGGGATAGGCCTCAGAGCTGCCTGTGAAAAAGCAAAAGCAAACCTTTCAGTCTTTGGAATTTCATTTTTATTAGAGAGAACAACAGAAAAGAAAAAAAAAAGAAAAAGAAAAGAAAAAAAGAATAAGAATATAAAGAAATTTCAAACTGATGCCTAAATAATTCTAATATAAAATGCAACTGATGTGAATTGCAAAGACCTCACAAACTTGTGATTATAATTTGGGGAAGGAAGTGAGAAAGGCATGATAATAATGCCAAATTTTTTTTAGTAATTTGATTTACAGTACTGAATACTGGGATAAAAGGCCAAAATAAATGTGGGAAAAGTATCATGCAGTGAGAATGCATGAAGGAGAAGCAAGCACACTTCTCCTTTAGAAAAGACATAAAGAAAGTAATGTATTTTTGTATAAAATTATGACATTTAACAGTAGGAACCTGGTTAAATTGGTGCAGGTATTCCATGTACGCAGACAAGTTACAGGAGGGGAGTCTTCTCTGGATTTAAAACACTCTGTTGATAAAAGAATAAATTATTGAATATGGAAATCCCTTACTGATACGCTAACAATATCATTATAGGTAAATGTTGACTAAAAATCAATTACAGCAACAACTGAAAGGAAACTTAATCAAATAATTTTGTCCAAGGGTAAAACCATAAATCAGAAGGTCAAGAATAGATGCTAAGAGTTTAGTTGGCAAATGAAAGAATAGATTTATCTCTAGCTGAGCATCTGCAACTGCTTGTATCTTTGTACAATGGCTATTTTGATCACATAAGCAGTTCTTGTTCTCAGAGACTCTGCAGTAAAATTGTCTCTTCAGCTGCTAAGATGAAAATGTGACTTTCAAAATGTGGCAGATCTTACTTATGTCTGTGTAAAGGGAGTTACATTTTGATTCTCTTATTAAAAAAAATTAAAAAGAAGAAAATTTTGCTAAAATCCCTTCAGGAGTTCATTAAATTTTCACCAATCCCTCAAGATGTTTATGCTATGCCATCTTAGGTTACAGGACAAGACTTATTTTCTCATCAGTAGGAGTAATTTGACTAAGAGATTAATTTAATTAATTTTAAGCGTCTCTGGTATAGAGATATGTGAGGAATTATTCACTTTAGTTCTCTTCAATAGCCAGAGAAAATTACACAAATACAGTCAATGGAGTTTCCTTCACAAAGGACTTTTTAAAATATTAGCATAAATGCCACAATTAAGTGCAAAACTATTTCTTTCTAACCTCTAGAAAGAGAACTAAGGACTGCTTTTTCAGTTTTAGACAACATTGCCATTTAAAGCCTCACACTATTTTTATTAATAATGCTTGTAACTATCTGAAGTAATTGAAAAACTAATTAAAATACTAATTTTTATGTTCTCATAATATCTGCTTTTATTGTGATATACCTTCTTGTTCAACTAATTAAGTTTTAACTTCGTTTGCTCAAGAGATTTTTTAAATAATCATATCCAGGTTTCATTCACATCTTTCTGTAGTATGTTTTATATGTGTCAGTGTTATCTCAGGATAATACAGTAGAAAGAAGGAAGTCATGTTTAGTATTTCTGTTCTGCAACAAGACTGTACCACAACAAATTAGATGTGGTGAGAACTGAGACATCCAGTAGAAGAACTCTTGCTTTGTGATACTACCTGGGAAGAACTCTTTGTCAACGAAGGAGAAGCCTGAAAGAAGGAGCTATATAAAGGGAAGTGGAAGAGTAATAATTATAGAAATTATATTCCAGAAAGCAGAGGATTGAGTGACAAGAGCAAGGTCAAAGGTGGTAAATGATATTTGTGAAGAGACTTGGAGACAGACCAGAAGAATTAGATGTGAATTGCACATGAATCAACAGGCAAGAGGTCATTTGAGTATCATAAGTGTTCTATGACAAAAAATTCAATTTACACTCAGAAAGGGATGTATCTTAACTCATGTGTAGTTTTCGGTTGCTTTTTTGTGAGGTCGTGTAAAGTGTTATTGTCAGATAGATGGTTTCATATTTCCATTAAAGACATTATTTCAGGAGTACTGTGAGGGTTGCATGTTGTTCCTCATTAAAAGAGACATTTCACCATAATGAGAAACATGCTTTTTTATAAGGCCTCTGTGGGAAGTTTTAACAAGCATTAGCTAATGTTCAATAAAACCAGGGATTGTAAAAGGAAATACATACGACAGACATGTACCTTGTAGGTCAGCAAATGTGGAGTTGCTATTGCTATTGCTTGTAACAGGTCACAGACTGTGTGCTAAGCTAACAAAACAAGCATCAAGCCCTGTCAGGCTTTGTCAAGACTTCTTTTGGCCTGTCTAGAAGTTTGTTTCAGCTGGTAACAGCATTATCTAATACCCAGAGAACTGTTACATGTGCTGTTTTGTCTTTTCCTTTGCTTTGCACAACGGTGCAGTGTAACACTTATTGTTATATATATGCCTACTTCTAACTAAGGGATACTGATATCAACTGACTTTTCTGTGTAGAATGAACTGTCTTTGACCCCAGAATAAAATGCAGCCATGGGTGGGTTGAAAGGGGAGGGCAGGTGCAGGATGATGTCAAAGGCGCTGAAGCACGGGCACAGATTGATACTGGAGGCCCATGATTGTAAACAATTCACCAGTGGTCAATTCCAGGTCATCAAAAGCATAAACCCATGTGTCAGGTATATGTACCTTTAGAGATAACAAAGACAATAAAGTACAAATATACAGTATATTTAAAGCACATCTTAGAAAGTAAAGTTTTATGTAAAACTAATTTGCAGACAAAAAAAGAGCAAGAGAGCAAGGTGTAGAGCAAGTCAACTGACAGAAGAAATGGACTCCAAACAGATTCTAAAGAGAAAGAAACAACCAACATCATCATTGTACCCCTCCAAGAAAAGATACAGACAACTAAACCTGTATTTTCTCCCCTGCATGAAGCCATTGGCCTTACCAGAGTGAGTGTAACATCAGAGACACGCATGGAGACTGGAAAGTGTGTTTATGCACCATTTTAATGATATACAATTTGAACCATCTTACCATCATTATAGCTGATCTAATAACCATTCTTTTATTAGACAGTTAATACTTTAGTTAGACTAAGAGTGTATAATTGGCTTCATATATATATGGTGGGTGCTCTTATTTTGGCCATTTTATTTTTGAGTACAACAAATTGATGGAAATACAATCAGTTCTTTCTGTAAACTGGATGAAACAAACTGGTAGCATATATTAATCATAATCCTTGCCAGTAGTTCAACTTTGTAAAACTGTAAATGCCATTCAACAAAGCCCACAGTTATTCATTTGATAAAAGAATCTCATCTTTTCTGATTTTATGTAAACCTCAAATTTTGATTGATTTTATAACTGTGAATAAATTATAATTATTTACTTAATTATAATCTTAAAGCATTGGATCTGTCCAGGAAAACCTAAATACAGACAGATATTTTCTATTTAATTTGTTTTTACCAATAATATAGAATATTTCTATAGTAGTTAGAAAACTTTTTCTCCAATGACACTCACCAAGGAAAACTTTTACACTAGATGGACAAATTAGTTTAATGGCAAGAGATAGACAAGGCTTTTTGCACTTTCTATGCTCTCCTATTATACTGTCCATTTGCAAAAGGTATGTGATACAGTACAATAAGGAGGTTTATAAATTAAGAAGTGCCAGAGAAAAGGTAGTTTGGAAGTAATTATTTGTTATTTCTTACATTTTCTCAAATTTCATGTTTCACTGTCTAATTAAATTGTGCTACTCATTTGAACATTGAATGAAAAATAAAACAATTTACATCAGTTCTAAAAGCAATTTGATTAATTAATTGGGAAAAAATCTCAAAAAATCAAGAACTCTCAAATTCTAAAATATCATTTTTGACTCATTAGTACACTTGTAATGCACATCTACAGCAGAAGTACATTTTCAAAAATGAGTGACAAAACCATTGGGTATTTACTCCATTCTTCTTGAGTCTGGCCTCAGATATGGTGATATCAGACACAACTATTTTAAAAAATTGCTCTTCCATTTGACTTTCCTTATCATGAGACAAAGTTTACTTTGAAAATATTGAGGCTTATTTTTACATTCCTCAATATATTGTGTTCGTCACACATAAATTTGAAATAGCTTTGTTATGCATAATTTATCATACTAATTACTGCACACCACTACTAGTAAAATTTATTATTTAAAAGGACCATTGACAAAATAACCTCAGAAATTATTATTTTATTTATTTATTTGTGTTTGACAGGTCTAAGATTTGCATTATTGAGTCTAAAATTTAATTTTTTTCATTTATTTCTGTAAAAAGAAATCTGTTAAGCATTAAAGTTGTGTTGTCTGTGTGTTGTCTAGTTTTTGAACCTGCTCACTGATTATAAATTTTGACACATTGGAAGAGGTCTGAAAAATGTTAAGTTCTGAAAAATTTGATAAAGTCAGGTAACTCTGTCAGTGACTCCAATGAAGAACGTGCTTTCAGAACTTACTCTTTATTAGACGCAAGAGTTTACAAGGCAGCCAGAGGTATGCAATTTTTTAAATGCTGGAAAAGTTTTGATCAGAGTTTCTGACTTATTTACCAAAGAATAAAACCAACCAGTTAAAAAGACAGCCTTTATCACCTTTACTGTTTCCAGAAGGGCTTTTCCTTGCTTCAGCTGAGTCTCTCAAACATTTATTGTCTCTCTAACCTTTAAAGTCCCTCTACTGTTTCCTGCTCTCCAGTCTTCCAGGGTACTGGTTCAAGTTTTCATGGCAATTTTTGATTAGTTTTTTTGCCCCCCATTTAAAAACTTCAACATTTCAAGCCTTGTAAAGATCCCTTTTCAGTCATTGAAGAAGAAATAAAAGGAATAATTATCAATATTTTCTTCTCCCTTCCTCTAAAGAAAAACAAAACAACATACTGCAGCAGCAAACTACATAGCTTTGTTGGGCAGTATATCGGTTCTTACTCCAAATATTTTATAATCCTATGGGGATTTTCAGTCATAATTTTGCAAAGTTATTTTCTTTTTTCTCTTTTTAATTAAATAGTTTTACCAGTGTAGGGCAAGCATAACTCATACCAACCCACAAGACCATGTTCATTCAAATTGTTCTTACAGCTGCTTATATTGGATTATTTTTTTGAACAGTAGTCTAGGAGAAACATTTTCATACTTACATGCTATATTTTTGCTTATTTTTGAAAGATTTTTTTTTTTCCCCCCAGGTTAGGCAATAGAACATCTGATGAGGCCAAATATTGTTGTTTACACCTTGGACAGTCAGTTCCTCTAAAGTGATGGGAAAGTCTCAGAACAATCTATGTGACTTCCAGGGCTGTGAGTCCCTGGAGCTTAAGCATCTTCCTCCAACTTGGGATGGAAATCTTTCAATTTAATTAGTTATCCTATGGCTATTTCTCTATAAACTCTCCTCTGCTAAATCCCTCCTGACATCTACAAACAAAACCTCACTGCCTTGGAATGAACCAAAACTGATTCCCTGTGACTGATCTCACCAATAAGCTTGTTGTTAACAAAGGCCTTCAGATGTGACAGCGGGTCTGTGCCATGGGGCCTGAGGGTAAGTGCCGTTCCCAGGTCAGGGTCCTCTGCAGTGTGCAGATGCTTCAACTAGCACTGTCTGTTTAATTAATTTCAGTCTGCTTCACCTATTTAAGCTTTTCACTTGCCTGCTGTTTTCCCTATCAATAAATATAAGTAACAGATTATAAAAAGATAAATTCTGTATAGAGCGGGATGAATCATTTATGCTAACATGATTAATCTCTTTCCATCATTAAACTTGAAGTTTTGTATGCAGCATATCAAACAAATTATTTGAGTATATTGTATTCCTGATATAGTTGAGGTTTCCATATATAACAATACATGTTTTTAAATATATGTTACAGTATATCCCTCTTTATACACACAGCCATGCAAATATAAAATATATTAGGATATACCCATCTATATACACACAGCTCTTATGACTAGATAGTTAAAATTTTTCCTAAATTCATTTAAGCATTATATAAAATTCAGCTTATTAGAATTGGTTAAAATCTGTTTGTATTAGAAATATTTCCTCTGTCAGGTAGACCTGGAACTCTGTTTTGTTAAAATGCTACATAAGCAAGTAAGCCTATTAGTTTTAGTGTTGTTGTATTGGTGGAGCTGTACTGACCTACTGTGCCAGTAAAGCATTTGAGTGCAAATCCCAACCTTATACAAAGTGTGTTTTTCCAGTATTCTTGAGCTACCATTTCCAAATTCATACTAGTATTAGGACTTTAGCCTTCAGCATCAATAGTCCTGTCTATATAACAGTCCTGTAAGTAAAGCTATGGTTTTATAAGTTGCAATGAACAGGAATATAGCAACCTGTCACCACTGGAAATGAAGGTCTTGAACCAATCAGCTCTCTGGCCTTGGGTGAACTTACCTGTCATCTGGGAGAAGAGTCTGGTCTTAGCTGACTCACAGAACTGATTTAACACAGAAACTGGTCAGTTTCCTGCCTGGTCAGTTAAACAGCCCAGGGAGACTGGAAAGTGCACTACAAAGGGAGGAGGGGAATCTGTAGGATCACAAGAAAAGGCAGAGGAGGAGAGGCCAAGGCAAGGAGGGACAAGAGAGCAGAACTGTCCTTTCTCAATGTAGTGGATGATGAGACCAACACAGCTGAATGCAGAAGGACAAGTCAGGTATTTTGAATGATCATAGCCCAGCAAGTGGATACAGTAGATATAGGTCGGTGTTGAAGAGTGACAGTGACCAGAAAGCCTGGTGTTCATAATTAAGTGAAGCAACACTAGCAGATTTTGAAGAAGCCCTTTTCGTATTACATTTTGATTGACTTCAAAAATGCAAACACATTAATAGTAGTTATGATAGTCCATTAGCCTTTTTGAGAGGATAATGCTGCTTCCTTTGCTGTGGGACTTATAGTCGCTAAATTCTCATCAACAGTCTTCTGAATATAATGAAATAGTGTAAAAATTGGCAACAGGAAAAGTGATGGTGCTACTAAAATATCAAAGCATGGGAAGTTATAAAACTACTTTTCATTACTTCCTCACAGCAAAATGTGGGGAAACGATGCAGCTTTCTGTGAATATCTGCTTTCTGCGTTAGAATAGTGATGTTCATTGAGTATGAAGTAGGACACAGCTCTTGAAAATGACACCCAAGGCTAAAGACAGGAAGAAATTCTGAGTAAATGGATCTGTGACTAAGGGAGTCTGACAGCTCTTTTTTTTTTTTTTTTTTTTGAAGGCATAAAAACTTTCTGGACAGGGACACGTTTACTAGAATAATACTTTTTTTTCTCAAAAAAAAAAGTATCAAATTAAAACATTTCTCCAGTAAGTGTGATAAATTTTGGTTTTATAAATGAAGAAAAGCACATATGAACAACCTCATGTCCTTCTTTTTTCTCTGAATAACAGAACAGTAACTTCTTTCAGTTTTTACCTGCAATAAGGACAAAATTGACCTTAAGGTCCAGAATAAAAAACCTGTAGTTTCTAAATATTGATAACATCTTTTAGTTAGAAATTACGCCACACCAAAAGTGTGACACATCTTAGGAATCTCAGTAAACAAAAAAGTATAGCTTTAAAATAAGTGCTGAAACTTAGCTCTAAACCAGTTTTCCTCAGATGATAGGCAGTTAAAATTACCAAATTTAATTTTTATTTGATAACTTTTATTTAATGGCATTTTGGTAGAAAAAGAATGCTTTAATTAACTTTCTTGTTAATACTAACCAATATTTCCAGCATGCATGGATCATCCTGTTCTCATCACTTTTCACTGTTTCTAAGCCCAAAGCAGGTGACAAGCACTGCAGAAATAGCTACTCATAGCAAGCAAGCTGGTCTCTAGGAGTCATACTTTTTTCAGCTGTTGGCTATATAAGCACCATTTTACTCTAATTTGTCAGAGCAACAGAAGAATCCCAATTATCTAAGTGATTGAAAGAATGTGCAATGAACTACATTGTTATTTGCATATTCTAAGTAAACCTACTGTCATATTTCTATGAAAAGTTCTTTCAAATTAATAAAACATCATAGTATGACAGGTACGTTCATTTACAGTTGATGGGTAATGGTGAGATGACAAACAGCAGTGAAACAGTTAAAAATGTTGGCATTTAAATTAATCTTCAAAGTTAAATCCTCCAATTAAGACGAGTGGAAGATGTCTAGAAATATTTTAGTGCTATTGTTTCAATCTATACTGATTGCCATAAAGACAAAAGTACGGGCATTTACATTATTAAGGCTTTCTTTTCACCTAAATGAAATTAAAATGAATAACCAAGCTTTGAATCTTGGAATACAGTATGAGGAAAAGTTTAAGAACACCTTTTTTTCCAGTAATAGCTTCCTGCGGTCCAGTAAAATATTTTGCTATGAAAACCTTCCAGGCTCTCCATCACTTATGTGTGACTCTTGAAAGGCTTATATTTGAATGAACACCCACAACTTTTCAACTAGGGAAAAATAAGCACATAGTACAAGAGATAAAGAATGTTGTTCCAGTTCCTCCATATGGGGCCTCTGCAGTGCAGTCTGTATGTGACTCTCACAAGATGTCTCAGAAATTCACACAGCTGGTGCAGAATTTGGCAGCTTGCTAGCTGCGTAGTACATATTTCTGGGAATGTCTGGCATTTCTCACTGCCTCCTGAATTGATACAGGGTGCTACATGAGGTCCTGACTTCCAAAGCCTGTTGTGCCCTGACACTGGCTGGCATGGGAGGCAGCTGTTCACCGAGAGCGCTGAGGAGGTTCCTCGGTCGGTGTCCAGCTTGCACATTTGGGAGCCAAACCTTTGCTTACAGCATAGGTTAAGAAACTGGCAGTTTGTTTTTGGTCTGGTTTTGTTTTTTCTGAGGTGCGTGTTTGGCTGGTAGGAAGCCAAAAGAATGAAATATAATTTGAATTCTGAATTCTGTATTCATGAGCACTCTAAAGGCAAGCCCTTACTGCATGCGGAGACTGAGAACCAGCATGCACTTCTCCATTCTCACCAGAGACAGATTTAGCTCACTCTGGAGAGGAACCTAGATCCAAATTAACATTTACACAGTCATATGAATCTAACATTAACAAGTGTTATTAATAATGTGGCAGTACAGACAAATTGCAAGAGCTTTAGATTTCCTGCAGATCCAACTTGCTCCAGAGGCCTGGATGAAATGCAGTGCAAGAGACAAATAATGCAAATGTGTATAGCTATGCCTGGATGAGAGGGTGAGATGAAGGCCACACAGAAGCACTAAAAAGAGAAGCTGCAGTAGTTGCACCTACAGCAAGGAATATTTTCTTTAATAAATGTCTATGCATGCAAAGTAAGTAAAAAACTCTGAAAACAAAAGACTTATAAAGTATCTGAAATATGGTCTCAAAAAGAACACCTGGCATTAACCCTATTCAGATTTACTTTGTATCTTAGGAATGTCTGCATTTTATCTCACTTTGAGCACCCAAGTGGGATTTGCTGTTTGCTAGACATCGAAATTGTTCAAATCATCAGTGGAGCGAGATAGCCACCTTAACCTGGGCATGGTCTCCTCAGAGGAGATAAATCCTCCCTTGGAGGTATTATCCTTCTCCATATACAGAAAAGAGCCTGAATGGCCATGTCTACATCAGAAGCTTAGCAGCTAGGTAGCTGGATCTGGCTGAGCTGAATCCCACCCTAAACTCATGCCATTCCTCTCCCTCAGCCTTCTACATGGTTCAGGAGAAGCTACAGCTGTGGATTTATTTATTCTTTCTTGGCATTGGTGGGATCTTGACTAAATATGATTTTCCAGCAGGTTTATTGACTCAAGATGAGTCAAGGGGGAGGAGATTTTAATTTCTACTTGTAATCTACCAAAGAAAATCTGCTATCTCCTCTTTCTACAACATGAAACTTGTAAATATATATCTAATTCACATCAGCTTTCTGAATGACTCAGGACTCAGCCCAAAATCACAAGATATTCCTTATGCAGAACCCTTTTCTTAAAATAATTCTCCACTTTTCTCTTTTCTTACTCCTCTGTTATCAGTGGTGAAGGATCTTTTTATCTTAATCCTTCTTTGTCTGCACTTTATTTAAGAGGTAGTCTGTAAAGCTTTCAGCATTTCTCCATGCTGAAACTGGAACAAATTTCTCATGTTGGCTGTACTCATTGTTCTCTTTCTCCTAGTAAGAAGAAGTACTGCCTCACAAAAATAAACTGTTGTATTGTCATCTAGCTCTTTCATCTAGTTGTCTCTGTTTCTCTTATTAAAATAAGACTTTATTTGTACTATATTTTATTGTGTTCTCTGTATGACTCTTCAGAGTTACACAAGGCTTAGAGGATTAAAAATTTTATTGCATTTCTGTTTATTTCTATGTTTTGTATCTGCTATTCCATTTAGTTAGCATGCTGAAGTTTAAAACAGAATGTTACGTTTACTTACTTAAATTGCTATTAGAGGATCTTTTAGACATCATTTTCAAATCATTCTGTCAGGTTCTGTCAATAGATATCTTCTGACTTAGATATCTTCATTGCAGAAACAGTATTTCCTCATCATAACTTTTTCTGTTAGATTTTATTCCATTGTATTTGGAAACTTTTTCTCTGCCAACAATTATTAGTTTTAGCAGAAGACTTTGCTCTTTCCTGCAGTTTGACATTGTAACAACTTGTTTTCCCACTATTCTCTTTTTCCCTTTAATTTTGTGTGCTGAAGATTAAAAAAAGGGTTAATGTTTTATTCTTTTCCTTTAAGAATGTAATGCCAGAGTGAAGTGCTATGATAATTTATTGCCTTTCCTTTAATCCTTTCAAAACTGTTAAGAGAAGGAGCTATGTCCAGTGGTTAAACACCAGCAATTACAGGCAAGAAATTGGCAATTCAATGCCTCTCTCTGGCATGGAATTTCTAAGTAGGCTGCATCAGCACTTACATGAATGATGAACTAATAGAGTCATACATGAAAAGTAGATACAGAACCAAAAATAGACCAATTTTATTCAAGCAGAACTACCCATTGCATTTATATTTGCATATAACATCATAAAAAGTGTCTGTCCATGACTCAGTAATATAAAATGGCATGGAGGTATTTGCAAAAATTTCATTTTCTCTTTCTATGAAATTTACATGTTCCCTAAGAGACATTTCTTCACAAGGAATATATGAAATAAAGAGATGGGCATATTTTTGACACTGCTAGTTGCTATGCATGGAAATGGACTTTCATCTTCTTCCCTTAATTCCTGGAGAATAAAAAAAGATTTGCTTCTGTTATCAGTCTAAAGTGGTTGCTGCCATGTAAAGCTAATTTCATAAGTGCTTCTATTGAGGACATTTTCTGCTCTTAAACAGAAAAAAATGAAAGCATATTAGTACAAGTGTATTATCTTATTTTCATTCTTCTCCTTGATCTTCTCACAGAGATTAAGAGTATAAGGTTCATAGGGATAGTTAGATCATCTCATCTGACTCCTATATTTGCTTGTCAACCCCTGGATTCCTCCCAGCAGCATTACTGACTGAGGTACATCTTGACTAATTTAGGCCATGCTTCATTCAAAGTCACCTCTTTGTGCCTCATCATAACATAAAAGTTCCTGGTCAGACAAGTTCTTAAACTCTCCATTTTTTCAGCAATTCACCCAATTTTAACAACATTCTTTTAAAATGTGGATGCTGTATCTCTCCCATGTGCCATATATTTATCACACTGACAAAGGAAGCTCTGCAGAAAGGATTCATTGCACCTGACTGAGATATCCACCACAGCTGAGGTGATCAAGATCCCTTTACAGACAGCTGAAAGAAACAGGCACTTTCAAGGCATGTAGGCTTTAGCCTGTTTTAAATGCCTATGTTAGACAAGATGAATCATACTTCACTAATAGGCTGCAGAACTTTTTCAGATTTTGGATGTTTTCTACTCATTACCACCTTGTTTATGCACTGCAGGTGCAGGTGCAGGTATATTACCTTTTTTATCCACTACTACTACTGAGGGCTCTTGAGTTGCTTAACTAATATGTCTCCTAAATTCTTACAGAATCATGCATTTCTGATAATTTTTTCCATTTCTATAGTAATGGTTAAGCTACTTGTACCAAAATGCATTCAGTGATGATTCGTCTTTGACTGATATTATTTGTTTGTGCTACAATGGAGGCTGGAAAGCTTAAATTTGTCTTTGGCTAGGTCAAAGTAGCAGAAAAGGTTATTTTAATAGAGAACTGCTGCTTTTCTCCCATGAAGTACCTAGTTGCTCACAAACAAGGTGAGCCATCTTGTTTAGATCTTTTTGTTTATTTTTTTTTTAAATAAAATAATCTTCCATAAACAACCTAAAATATATGCCAGCTAATTTTTCGAAACTTCAGAACTAAGAAATTATTAGAATTATACCCAACTTTTAGATTTTCAACAGAAAAAATTTAGAGGCATTCTTCTACAGCAAGAATTCTATTTTTCAAAAGATATTGGCACATACATCCAGGCACAAAATAGCATAAAAAATTATAATTTGTCTCTTTAACACTGCCTTTAGTGCATCAGTATATTTATTAAAAAATATAAGATTATAAAAATAAAATTAATCACATTTATAAGATTTACCAAAAAAGAATTTTAGAGTATTCAACAGAGAAGTGATAAAAGTACTCAAATTTCTTGGAGGTCATTCAAGATCCCATACTAATGTTTGTAAAAGAAACTGAATAACTCTTAGAAGACAACAGGGGGCACTGAATGGATAAAACCACTGGTTAACAGACAGAGAAGTACTGATGGTAGGTTAGTCATTTTCTGCAATGAAGGAAGGCAACCTGTGCAGTATATGAGCAGTCTCTACTGAAAACAATGCTGCATATTCACAAGTAATCTACAAGAATGAAATTCAAAGATTTTAAAAATTATTTTAGTTTATGCAAGCAGTGTAAATAAGAGGACTGTCTGTGAGAATTGCTGTCAAATTTGGTATATGACCGTGACCAGTTGCAATCCACTGTAACTGAACATAAAATGAAGCTCGTGAAAAAATGACCTTAACCTGATGACCCATAACAGTGTCGTGAACCTGCAGTAGATTATTTTAGGAAAATGTCAGATAAGTCCTATACAAAGACCAAAAAGCAAGTAGCAAGATACTGACCTGGGAATAAAGAACTACATTTATGCTTCCATACATCCATAGCACTCACATTGGACAACTGACTAAATAAACAAGGATGCCAAGCTGGAAAATGGGAGATCTATCATGCGTCTGAGGAACTGTAAGTGACATTAAGGGCTAAAGTTTATAAACAGGTTTTTGAAAGTAACGAGAAAAATAATTCATCTGAAACTACACTGTGGAAATTAAAATCTCCCTGATGAAGAATGTCATGGTTGCTGAATGCTTGCACACCTTCAATAGGCTGGACAAGCCCATGAACGTGAAATAAGTCATGTGGTTTACAATGACTCTGTCTTATGTTATCAAGAAATTATTGAACCATCAATTTCCAGAAACATGAAAATTAGTCAGAAAAATGCTACTATATGTTGTGCCTGCTCTGATATTTTCTTCTAAGACTCCATGTACAGGCACAATCAAGTGCTGTGTTTGATGAAACCTGCAGTCCCTGCAGTCTTCAGAAAACTTCAGAACTCTATACACAATATGCTTTAAAACATACAGAATTTTATAATATGATTGTACCATTGCATTTTTAATGAATGATTTTAAGAAATTGTGAAAGATTAGGTAGAAAATCTACCATAAGTAGTTTGATAGCAAAAAGAGGATTTTAGCTATATTGTGTCTTATTGCGACTGAAGTGGTTTTCTAAATGTTGAGGGTAAGGATTGTGTTGTAGTCTACAGCCATAGTTCCATAAGTCCAATATACAAATACATTTCATTTGTTAAAGTAATGTACAACAGAAATAAATTAATAGAAAAATCAGATAGTAGAGCTTTGCAGAAACATTCAGTGTCGAAATTAAATGGTTGCTGAAGCTGTTAACATTCAAACTGGAAAAGGATGGAAAGTCAATGTCTATCTCTAAAATAGGACAACAATGAACTTTAGTTATAATTGTATATACCTATACTGAAATCCCCTACACTAGATAAACTATTTTGAATATGTTTGTTATAACTTCAGGTATTTTAAGAGAATGATATATGGAAAAAAAGCATGGTGCAATGTTTGATACTGAGATCCTGTGTTGCATCTGCATGCATAATATGATAATAAAAATGTCAGATGACGAGGGTGGGTGAATCAGTCTATGGAAATGGGGCAGCACAGTTGCATATAAATGCAGATTCAGGACAAAAATAGTCTAAGGACAAGCACAGATAATTAATCGAGCATTCTTCTCATGTGTGAATCTCTTAAGGGTCATGATTATTTTGCTAAAATCATGTAGTCAGGAGACCTGACTGGCTAATCTGACATCTCCGAATTCTGAAATTGCTGCCTAAAGACTGTTTGATGTGCCATAATCAGTAATTGTTGGCTTTCTGTTCCAAGTATTATGAAAGAAAACCATTGCTTCATCCTCTACTATAAGCTCTTCATACCTGCTACTTTGCTGTCTGATGGATAATTTTTTACAGTTACTTATTTGTGGCAACTCTAAATATTCTAGATGTAATTAAACATCTAGAACAGCTTAAGAATGAATAACTTAGAGAGAAAACCTTATTATTATTGTAAACCTTATTAAAATATGCCCAAATAAATATATGATTATGATTTTAAGTATAGAAAGAGGTTAAAGGCATATGTGGTATGGGGAGATCAGATAACTATCTTTTACTGACATTCAGTGAGAGCTGCAAGCTTAACTCTGGTTCATGTCACAGCAGCAAGTCGATATTAAAGGGTAGTCATGAGGAAAAACTCTCTGATGATACAGACAGTGAAACACTGCAAAAGACTGCAGGACTGCTGGAGCAGACTGCTGGCCTTTATTGCTGGAAGTTGCACAAACATCTGTCTCCATGACCTAAGATGATCCTGTATTGAGACATAAGGATAAATTAAACAAACTTCCATTGTCTCTTCCAACCCTATAAATCTGCAATTTTGTTCATTGAAATATTTTTTTTTAATAACTTGAGCTTTTTAGGCTGAGGGTTGAGGAAGATACTTATATTAAAGATAGCACATGGCAAAGTTTATAAACAGCAATTATTTTACAGAACAAACTATAGAAGAAAAGAATACTAACACTGAAATTTGTTGAAATAGTTCAGTATGTTAATGATCAGTAGGATTATTTTAGATTTTGATAAAATAGTAGAGTGTTACTTAGCTAATGGCTATATCGCTTTATACCATTGATATACCAAAGATGGGGTGATACCTCTCCAGATATTAAATTCTCCCAAATGAATGAATGTTTCAATTAAATGAATCTGAGTGAAATACCAAAAGGTGTTTTAACTGAAATTGAAAACATTGAGAAAAATACTTATAATACAACTATATTGTAAAAGTAAAAATCTGTGCATAGACTTTCTTTTGTTGAGAATGAAAATTCCAGTGAATGAAAATGACATTATTATATTGAATTTAATGATGTTTTTGTTACAGGTTTCTACCGAGAATATGCCACCTGTTGAATATTTCTTGCCATATTATCTTTGGTGAAAGTTGGATCATCAAAGACATTTATATCATATATTCCTTCACAAGAGGAGATGGATGGTTACCAAAACATTTTTGCATCTATCTTTCATTTCTGAAATATGTAAGAGTAGCCATATATACAGGAGTGCTAAATTAAAAACCTGGACAATGGCAACAATAATAATTGCTTTATAACCCTGTATACTACCACTAACATGGCAGCTATATGACCATCACCACACAGGGTGCCTTGCAGAGTCCACAGTAACCACGTGAGGTCTGGGAAACTGAATTTGATTCCCTTCTGATCATCACATTAATGAAGAAAGAAAGTTGATGAAAGTGGATGAGCACAGCACTGATGGAATCGGAATTGGCTTGAACATGCAAAAATATAACACCACACACCATATTTGCTGTCTGAAAAACTGCTATGTACTACATGCACTCAATGGACTTCTACAGAGATTGTCCATAGACTATGGAAATCATATTTGCATGTATCAAAAGACAGGAAAGGTGGTGGATATTGGGAAGTGTGGGACCTGGCATGACATAAATGATATGGAATAAGGGATGGATACTGTCCTGGTTTCATCTGGGACAGAGTTAATTTTCTTCATAGTAGCTGGCAAAGTGCTGTGTTTTGGATTCAGTATGAGAATAATGTTGATAACAGATGGATGTTTTGGCTGTTGCTGAGTAGTGGTGACCCTAAGTTAACAGGGCTTTTCAGTGTCATGCTCTGTCAGCAAGCAGGCACACAAGAACCTGGGAGGAAGCATGGCCAGGACAGCTGATCTAAACTGGCCAAAGGAATATTCTGCACCACAGGCTACCATGCCCAGTATATAAACTGGGTGTGGAGTTTGCTGTGAGGGACTGATCATTGCTGGGGGATGGGATGGGCATCAGTCAGCACATGGTGAGCAAAAGTGTTGAGCGTTACTTGTTTCTTGGGTTTTGTTCCTCTCTCCCTTCCCTTTTCTATTACAATCAATATTAGTACTAGTATTTTTATGTTTTATTTTGTTTCAATTATTAAATTCTTCTTACCTTAACCCAAGCATTTCTAGTTTGTTTTTTTTTTTTTTTTTTTTTTTTNTTTCTTATTCTCCTCCCCAGTCCACCAGGGACAGGGTTGGGAGAGTAAGTGGTTGAGTGATACTTGGGGTTGCTGCCTGGGGTTAAACCATGACACCTGGATGACTCATAATTGATGTCCTTTTCCCTTTTAGACTTGAAAAGCATGAGTACAGAGAGATTCAACAAAGCAGATACATCAAAAAGGCAAAAAAAAATTACAAAAGTAAACTACCAATGTAAAAAGTACATCTGTGTGATTCATGGTATGAAAATCATTATAAAACACTTTATGATAATGATAATGATACCCACTTCAAAAACATTTTCAAGAATGCTGGAGAATGTTTACTAAGGTTAAAAAGGGGATTTTTTGCACCTCCTTAGATATGCCTTCACTTGGAAAATATGAACACGTGAAAATTTATAGAGTATATATATTTAGGGGTAATAATGGAATTCACTAATAGTGAATTTCTGTCAAATATTCTTTAAAAATAAAGGACACACATTCATCACAAGCAGGCAAGAAATAAAGAAATGAGAAAGAGAAAAGAAAGAAGGGAAGAAAATAGGGAGAAAGAGGGAAAACAGATAAAATAAAAACTTTTAAAATCACATATATTTTTGAAGTGCTCATCAGAATCTGTGACCAGTAGTTTCTGAAAAATATGGTCACTTCAGGGCATCTCTCTTTGAGGATCACATAGTTCATTTAGAACAAAGTATTGTGATTTTTGTGTGCAGAGGTGTTCTGTCTCTTTTGCATTCACTCAATCCTGCTTCTGAGGTGAAAATAGCTTAGCAGGAATTGTGACCAGGACACCTTCAGACTGCCTGAAGCCTTGCTAGCATCATCTAAGACAATAGCTGCTCTGGGTTCAAAACTGGAATTGCTATGGGCACTTTGTTAAAATGATTATTCTGAATTTGAAAGGGTGACTGACCAAACTATGTTGCCAGTGAGATATTAGTCTCTTCTAAAATCTACATTATTAAGTTTACATTAGAATAAGATACACAAAGTATTAAACAGAAAATATTTTATGTGTGTGTGTGTGTGTGTGTGTGTGTATTTACAAATACATTTATAGACATTACACAAAAAGATTTAATATATGATCATTAAATACAAAAAAATAACTTTAAAATATGTAACTAAGATAACTAAACATCACTGACTAACTTAATTCCCTGGTTGCTTCAGGCAATTTTACTCAAACTATGTGCCAAATTGAAAGCATTGATCTGATTTAGATGTTTAAAATATTATTGCTTAAAAAGTCGCTAATAGGCTAAGAAAAAACCTGACATAAACAAGGTTTTGAAAGTTTGAAATTATATGACAATTTAAATAACTTTCAACGCTTAGAAACTTGGACTTTTGCTTGAAAAAATTCAGCAATGGTAAAAGTTTCTATTGTTTTTATTCCTCTGATACTGAAACTGCAATTATATTTCATATTAATTTCATCAACCACATTAAAAAAAAAAAGAATTGATATTGAAGTATAGTGATGATAGGATATATGAGGTTGCTTTGTACAGTTTTGTTATTTCAGCATTTACTGTTACATTTGAAATTACAAAATGTCTGTTCTCTGCAGAACTCTAGATTTAACTCTATTTTCTCTATTCCTAAAAGCCATCCCAGTAAAGACTATTTTAAATCTTTTTCTTCCCAGAGTTTCTTGATAGATCATAGACTATTTTATTTTTAGCCATTTATACTTTCCAAAATACAACACCTTTGTGAAAAGTGCTCCTGTTGGTGACTCCTTGCATTTGTTGAGGCCCCTGAAGGACAGGCTGTCACATCTCCAATAATTATATGCGATTTTATAGAAGTGACTGACTTTTTGACTTCCTGTATTTTCTTTTATGCAATATAAATAACATAAGTCATGTCATGTAAAGCACCTCTAACAACTGGAGAAGAGCAATTCAGAGGTAATGTGACACTTTCTTAATTAATTGTCTGTAACAGGACTAATCAGAAGGCCCCGATAAGAGGTATTGTTTTTTCCATCTACTCTGAGTAGTGTTAAGTCTAGCTAGAAACACTAGCTAATTCTTGTATTAGTATGTCCAGCAACAGGAGAATTAGTGCCCTGAACTCTGTAAGTCTACCAAGCTGCAGACATCTCCAGAAGAATCAAAACCAATATAAATCACTTCTGAAACTTTTAAGAAAGCCAAGGACGAGATGCTCTGATGACTCTTTTAAAGCTTGGAACTGAGAAATTCTTGGCTCAAAATGTTCAAAATGCTGACTTTTAGCCAAGTACTGCACAGTAAGTTTACTTTCTGGCGTATTATAATCAACTTAGAAAAAGTACAAGGTGAACATAAAGAAAAGGTTGAGGTAAAACAAGGGCAGGAAAAATAAATAGTTAGGACTGAGAAAAAAAAATCTGTAGAGTTCAAGATGTAGTGGACATTTTATTCTTAGCTGAAGAGACTTAATGTTAGAAAAGCCTTTCTTTTGTCAGATGTACAGATTGTACTTTGTGACAGACCTGAGTTTTATGCTTTGCAGAGATGTGAATGGACATAGTCCACAGGATTTGAATTAAAATGATGTTGATTTTCAGTGCTGTATTTCAATAAGTTTCAATTGCTTGATACCACAATGTCAGTAGACATCAGAAGTGCTAATGTGTTTAGTCTAAAAACAAGCACATAAGAGATACCTGATCCCTGACAAGGTAGAAAAGCTCAAGCAACCAAGTCTGGAACAGAACTGGAAAAGTAAGTTACTGTTTGCTTAAAGTAAATGAATGGAAATTATCCTATATTCCAGATGAAATGGACCTATTAGAAAAATCTTGAAATTTAATGATAATTGCTCTACTCAAAGAAATAGGGACAAAAATGTGTAAGATTGCAAAATTGTGGACTGTATGACTTAAGTATCTTAAAATATGATCCAAACATAATTTAATTAACAAAGACTCCCTTACTTGACATTACTACAGCAATGGAATCCTAGCAACTAGTGTTCGAAGTTCAGATAAAAGAAATTTGTTGTGAGTTATTTTTTTTATTGATATTATTATTATTATTTCTTTTGAATAAACCATTATTAGACTGCAAAAAACCCAAGTCTTATTATTACTTTATTGATTTTTAAAAGACATATCTAATGTATCTTGCATTAAAAATTCATCACAATACGAATATAACTTTCAGTTGTAATGCTATCATATTTTTATTTTGGGAATACACATAAAGTATGTACTTCATGAATATTTTTTCATTTTATGTAAATGGGAAAGCCATGTTCCAAAGTTTAGTTACATGGTTAATTTTCTGGATATATTCCTAAGGATTGGTCTCTGAACTTGATTTCAGAAATACATCTGATCTTAGAGCTATGAGTATCATCTGTTAAATTTTAAGTCTTCCATCATATCTTACAAGCCAGAAATGGACTTTAAGGCATCTGGGTAGTCATATTCAGGGGGTAGTTGATCAACATCTCCATGTCCAGATGAACCCCTAAGGGGTCGATATAGTGACCAGCACTGTTTAATGTCTCCAACAGTGAAACAGACATTGTGATTGAGCACAAGTCTCAGCAAGACTGCAGATAACACCCAGCTGAGTGATGCAGTTGACATGCCTGAGGGACAGAATTCCATCCAGAAGGATCCTAACTGCCTTGAGATGTTGATCCTTGGGAACCTCATGAGGTTCAACAAGGCCAAGTGCAAGGTGCTTCACTGGGTCAGGACAACCCCCCTGTCAATTATCAATACAGGCTGGGGATGAAGGGACTGAGAACATCTCTGCTGAGAAGAACCTGAGGGTGCTGGTGGATGAGAGGCTGGACATGACCTGGCAATGTACACTTGCAGCACAGAAAGCCAACTGTGTCCTGGGCTGCATCCAAAGCAGCCTGGCCAGCAGGGAGAGGCAAGTGATTCTGTCCCTCTGCTCTGTTTTTGTGAGACCCCACCTGGAGTGCTGCATCCAGTGCTGGGGTCTTCAGAACAGGAAAACCACGCTCTGTTGGAGCAGATCCAAAGGAGGGCCACAAAACCCATTGGAGACCTGGAACACTTGCTTCTCCTCTGAAGCAAGGCTGAAGGAATGGGGGGTGTTCAGACTGGAGAAGAGAAGGCTCTGGGTAGACCTTATTACAGCCTTTTAGTACGTGGTGGGGGCTTGTGAGAAAGATGAGGACAAACTTTGTAGCAGGGCCTATTGTGATAGGACAAGGGGTACTCGTTTTACACAGAGAGAGGGTATATTTAGATAAGATATAAGGATGAAATTTTTTATTATGAGGGTGGTGAAAGCATTGGAGCTGGTTGCCTATGATGCTGTAGAAGTTCCATCCCTAGAAACATTCAAGGTTGTGTCAAATGGGGCACAGAGCAACTTGCTCTAGTTGAATACACCTCTGCTTACTGCACAGGGGCATTGGACTTAGTGGTCTTTAAAAATCCCTTCCAACCCAAGCTATTCTATGATTTTATGGTTCCATGATTCTATGACGAACACCTAAAATATAAAAAAGTATATATGGCAAGATATAGAGATGTGACCATGATTTCATTTTTCTTATTACTCAGTGACTTCCCATTTGACACAACTAGCATTGATGAAGGGTAGCATAGTGCTAACACCGTCAAAGTGGAAATATAATCTTCTTTAAAACTGGCTTTAATTAAAACACTTTTTTTGAATAAAAACCTGGCCTTATTGTGGATGCTTATTAAAGACAGGATGATTATTGGCCTGACTCATTCAGTCTTGCATCTACATATAACCTCACACATTCTCAGCTTTCGTGATGTACACACAAATGCAGAGAGATGGCTAAAATTTGAGAAAGAGGAGCCACTCCTGCTACCTTGAGGAAGCTGCATTTCAGCAGATATTTATAAAAGAAAAGGTACTATGTTCTTCACTCATTATTGCAAAAGCATTGTCAAACATAGAAGAGCAGGGGGAATTAAATTCATATTTAGTGTTATACCTCTCCCAGGCAATATGAGAACAGAGGAGTAATTGAGCTTCTTTGATATATTGCAGCTCACACATCTTGCCTCCTTGCAAGTCAAGAGCACTTGGGTTGTATGCTGTTTTCTTTAAGTCAGTTCTCCAGTATTTGCCTAATGCTAGTGTGTAACTTCACTGGGGTGACTGTGAGGCCACTATGCCTCAAAGACTAGTGAAAGCTAACAAAATTCAGATCTTTTCCCAAGTCTTGAAGTGGATGCTGACATGAGCCAAAGCTGCACAAGGAAAGAAGAAAAAATATTAAATATCCAGAAGAATGAACAAATATACAAGTTTAGCATTGGATTACTCTCTTGTTTGCATATCCCAGGATTCTTTGGTCTGTATGTCATGTTAGGACATGACAGGAAGATACATGTAATAAGTACAGATTGCATCAGTGGAAAAATTTTTAAATGGCCTAGATTTAAATTATTATTTATGTATCAGTCTATTTCTTGTCTAACTTAATAAGTATTGGTTTTGGGTACTGAAATCAAATAGACATTTGGGAAGACATTAATGTCTTTTTTCTGAGATATACAAAACTGGTACAACTGATATCTAGACTTTAGCCTTCTTATCAGCAGGTACTGAAGAGATTTTCATTGTTATTTATCTCTTCCATTATGTACAAATTTCTTATTGAAATCAAAATAAAACTTAAAAACCTACTATACAGATCAGAAAGAGTGACAAAATTTAGCCCCATGTTTGTAAATATAGGTCATTTTTTAGAGGAAGGACTTAAAGGCAGCAAAATTTACCATTTTAATGAGTCGTTTGACAACAAAGGTCTCAGTAAAGCAATTAACAACTTATGAAGCATAGAAAAAATGCACACAATTAGGAAGACAAACAATAGAATAAAGACTATCTCCTCTGGAGAAAAGTAAGCTGCAATTTCCTTGCTACCTGAGTTTGGTTCATTACTGAAGGGAGTACTGAAGATCTCCCTAATGAAGGAAAATCATCAGACCGTAAAGAAAATATATAATACTACATCTGCTCCATTAAGGATGGCAGCTATAATTCTTTTAAACATAAAGTTTTAGCTTGAATCAAACAACTTACTTTCACTCTATCTAGAAAACATAATCCTACCCCTTCTTAAAAGACTGGGTGAACTTTAGCAGACTAAGAACACTTTACCTTGGTAATGCTTTAGAAAGACCAAATCCAAATTAAGAGAGAGAAATCAAAATCACAGGATGAACATAACATCCTAACACTACATTTACTATAATTTATTCCATGATAAACTGGGATCCAATCCAGATTGTTCTGTGGAGAGTTCCTACTTAGTCCAGTAAAATTTAGATCAGATCCTTCTGGCACAACAGTCTTGCAGCCACAATATATTTACTTATCATGTCCTCATGTTATACTAATTCTGTATTTTATAATTTAGTAAAAGAATTTTTTACAGTAGCATGCATCCCAGACTTGTGTTCAGTGGACTGTCTCTAAGATTTGTAGATTCAGTGATGGATTCTGCAAATGATCCTCTCTCTCTTTTTAAACATTTCCTGTGAGGGGCAACACCTCTGATAGTTAGTCCAGTATCCTAATGGAGCACCAAGTATTGACTGAATTCATATTTCTGACCAATTACTTTAGTATCAAAATATTTCTCTTCTGCTCACTTTCTGGGCCACCTTACACCATGAACTGGGTTGTTGATGTTAGCAAGATTTTATATACAATATAAAAATATAATATTTTTGTAGTGATGAGCTGATCCTATAAGAGTTTTTTAAGTAAGAAAGTTCTACTTGAATTAGGTATGAATACTTCCTTAAGTTTTAGTACAGGTCAAATTCATATCAACACTAGAATTGTCTTCCATAAAAATGGCATTTTAAATCAAGTTCTTGAACTGTGAATATGTTGTAAAAATAGAATGACTCGTGTTTTTATCACCTTTAAAATATTTTCTTCATTATGAAGTGCTTATAGAAAATGATTGTTTTATTTTTCTTGTTCTTTTTTATTTTTTAGAAAAAATAGATCCATCTAGGAAGTTTATCTCAAGTGTTGAGTTTTATCCTTTTTAATTAGAGGACATAAACAATTGCCTCTTTCGTCTTTGCAGTTCTTTGAATTGCCTTTGAATCAAGATCAGAGACTACAATAAAAGAACTTCCTACTGTACAGTTTTATATCATTCTATGTGAGATACTTAACATGTTGAAAAACTTAATATTATTCAATATTTGTTGCACTAAAAAGAGACAAATGTAGGAGTTTGCTGTCACTTCTTTTCATGTACTTTGCTGGAGGAAAAATAAATTTTCAGGAGCAAATATAATTTACAAAAATAATGTTTTGAAGAAGGGAAAGCATTATTATTTTATTATTTCTTATTATAAACAGCAAATAATATGTGTTTAGCAAAAAAAAAAAAAAAAAGAAATCGAATAGGGAAAATGTGTATCTGAAGAAAAGTTACTGTAACTGTAAACCCAGCGTAGGACCCTTTTCCTGTTCCAGATACTCGTTTTACTTGTCAGCAGCTTAAATATTTTGAGCTCTTGAAGCTGTTCCTGCCTTGCGTGTTTCTTCCTTGCGGTTTTAATCTGCGGGGATCTGGGCTGCCAGTGCAGCTGCGGCGGGCGCGGGCGGGAGATGAGCGCGGCGGCGCTGCCTCCCGCGGGGCGCTCGCCGTGACCTACTTCCAGCGCGGCCAGACGGAGCGCGGGCACGGCGTGCGCCCGCCCGCCGTCAAAACAAACCATGAAAAACACCGGCTTAAGGCTGATTTGGGACCCTCTGGTCGGCGAGTGGTGTCTGACTTTTTTGATCTGCTAACTGATCGCAGGTGGATGAAAGGGGATCGCTGAGACAATTAACCATGAATTCGACAGGTTCGCCGTCACAAAGGAGAATGCTTAGTGTTCTGCCTTGGAGAGCGTTGAAAAAGCAGCATTCAGTGATTGTCATGACAAAGACGAGAAAGAAAAGCAGAGGATGAAAACATGGTCAGCTTAATATCCATTCAAAAAAAATCTGCCCTAAAGCGTCACATCCTCCTGATTAAATTCTTGGTTCTACCCTCGGTAATGCTGCGTTTCTACAGCATCAAATATTCTGTGACAAATAAAAGCACACCTAAAAACAGCTGGGAAAAACATTGTGCATAAAAAATCCCTAGTGATGCCTGAGAAAGTCATCATTTTTCTATAAACTAGTGATATCATGCTCAACAAACTTGGTAGTTTTAAAAAAAGGATTCCAAACGGACTAGGTTAATAATTAACGTTGTTTCTTCTTTGGTGCCCTCCATGCGATCTGAGTATTATGCTTAGCAAAGGTTGAGTAAAGCCACTGAGGCAGGGCACCCATGACAACATTTTCAGATGTACCTAGCTGAAGTTTCTTGCAATGGAATTACAAAATAACTGTTATTTATTAAACCATTGTTATTGTTATTATTTCATTATTTTGCTATGTTATTGGTAATTTTGAATAGCATCAAGAGTACATAATTGCATCCCAACAGCCACTGAGATAGACAAATTCCATTTTCCACATGAAAAAGGTGTGGGTAATGCTTTTTTTTTTTTTTTTTTTTTTTTTTNTTTTTTTTTTTTTTTTTTTTTTTGTCATTGACCATGGACTTTTTCATTTTTGAAATGGAAAGCTGGTACATGAAGCCAGCAGACCATTATCCTACCGTATGCTTAAGTACTACAATAATATGTCTTGCTACAACTCCTTTATAAGAGAATCAATAGGTTTGGATGAATAGATGACTGCTGCTACCAGTGGTGGGCAGTAATTTATTGGCAATTTGTAAGAAAGTTTTAAAATACTCCATTTAATGTATTTTTTTTCTTATTTATAGCTAAAGTAGCTGTAAAAAAATGCTATTCTCTGGTTTTAAGATTTGAGAATGCATAACATGACATTAACAGTAAAAAGGGACAAAGTGCATCAGATAACACAACCCCTTATCTTTTTCATGGAAAACAGAAAATGCCTTCCTCTCCTTTATTGAAAAATCCATTCATTCGAGATATAATTACTTGTAGCATTGGGGACCACATCTCAGCTGATATTCTACAATTGCTGGAATACTTGCCTGAGTCCCCTGACACAACTAAATATCTGCTATTTTGACTAATTTTAGGAGTGATTCTCAGACAAGGTAAAAAGACATGGATAACTGGCAAGTGATCCTGCTCACAAACGTAGGCAGGTCCACCAGGACAGTCTGGTTTGGCAGAAATGCAGCTTAGTGGTGAGAGGAGCCCATCACTCTGGTGCAGTTGGCCCTAGAATGTCCAATCTCACCCTGAGTTGTTTCTTATTATGAGTCTGGGTTCATTTAGTCTCTCCAACACGCCATGGGCTCTAGACTTCCATGATGCAATGTCGTACCTTTGGGCATAGTAAACTCTCAGAATAAAAACTACTGGAGTGAGTAGGGTGCCTTTTATTTTCTAAATCTCTGTAGCAATTTTGCTTCTTAGGATATGCCACAGACATAGCCTGAGCACATCTGGAATCTCCTGCTCCCATGTAAAATGAAGCAAGGACAACCTAACAGCTGATCTAGAATTTTTGTCTTGGGCAGGATTCATCTTTTTCATATTAGATCCCTAGAACTTAGGCTTTTAGTCTAACTCATGTCTCTAAAAAATTAAGATTTTATACAAACTCTTACTGTCAGCAGAGAAAGGGAGAGAGAGAGGCTTTCAAAGAGAAGGTATAACTGTCTAAGAGATGCTTAAGAGGTGGATGACCTTCTAGAAATATGCATCCCTCTCTGCAAAAGACACCGCTTATTTGCAAACTTTTCTCCACTGTCAAAAAGAAAAACAAATTAAAAAAAAAAAAAAAACCCAGACTGAAGCCAAACTACAACCCACCAATCCTACAAGAAAAACAAATAATCTCTTGCTTCTCAGCATTCTTGGCAAGGAACTCAAAATACTTTTAGGAGTATAAAAGACTTTGTGATGAGTTTGGGCACTGTTATTTTAAGCATTCCCTTAAAACTTTAAAATCCTTATATAGCATACATATTTTGTAAGAACATGGTATGACTCTTGGGGATGTCGCTGTGCCGAGCCAGGAATTGGTCTTGATGATCCTTGTGGATCCCTTCCAACTCAGCACATTCTGTGATCCCGTTTCTGTGATTCTATGATTCTTTTTACAGAGATAATTGTACTGAGATAGAAGACTTTGAAGTGTTGTCAATTTTACCAAAAGTATCTTACAGCATGTCATTATAATTTCTTAGTGGTTTTTTTTGGTATTTAACAAAAAAATGGTATTTATTTAAGCTTTTTACTTGTTTTGGTTTTTTTCCATTATTTAATTTTGCATAATTATTTTTTCTGTTATTTATCTAATGTAATAGATGCAACAAAAAAAATTCAGTGACATTCATTACACAGAAAGCCTTGGGTGTTTTTTTTATTCCATGCTTATTTTGGGAAATAGATACCTATTTATTAGAGTTATTTAGACAGGCTGTTAACATGTAAATTTTCTACAAGAATGTTCTCTTGGTGATGCATGTACAATAACAGAAAAAAAAAGCCTTATAAAATGAGATTAAGTAAAAGTAATGAAAATCACTCCATTGTTCTTACATACTGATCTCTTTAAGTTCTTCACTTCTTGTAAACATCTCTTGGACTACTCTTTTTACTTCTGGGACTCTTTTCAAATCCCAATATTAGATCCAAGAAAAATAAGTAAAGAAGTCTGTTTAATTTCCATCATACTTGGCAAGTGAAAATTCAGAAGAACTGAAGGTCTGAACCAGAATAACAGCTGTATCACTCAGTTTTCTCTTTTCATTAGAATACAATTTATATTTCAAGTACATTAAAAAAACCTCAAAAAATTAAATGCAGTAGCTTCTTATTTGTTTGTTTCATTTTGTTTTTTTTAATATTTTAAAGAAATGGCCTCATAAAATTGTTTAGTTTGGAAAAGGTTTTTCAGACCATCAAGTTCTACTGTTAACCCAGCTCAGCCAAGTCCACCATTAAACCATGTCCTTAAGCGCCACATCTACAGGTCTATAAAACACCTCCAGGGATGGTGACTCAACCACGTCCCTGGGCAGCCTGTTCCAATGCTTGACGACCATTTCTGTGAAAAAGTTTTTCCTAATATCCCTCTTAAACCTTCCTTGGCATAACTTGCAGTCATTTTCTCTTGTAGATGAGATATTAGTCAATATTTTCACAAGATATAAATAATTCTCAAAGAAAACAAAAAGAAAGAAAAATAGCACAGTAGGATCATGGACCAGTAAAACTATGACACTAACTACAGCATCTCAAAGTCTTTAAACAAGTAGTAGCCCTGATAGTCCTGTGCAAACTACAGTGTTTTACAGGACTGCTAAGGAATACAATGTTAATAACAGAAATGCATTTTGTTGCTGTTTTTATAAAGAGAATAATTGCAAATGAGAGATACAGATTGATTTTGCTGTGCTGGACACTGTAAAGATTAATTTTCAAAATATTTCTTTTTCTTGCATTTTGACTAAATCAATTTCTGGATAAGTGGAGAGGAAGAGTAATTTAACAGTCTAAATATGTTTTGAATCAACACAATAATTGCATTGTAATTGCTGTTAAGTGTGTGTTACTAAATTGTTTAGACTGCACCTCATTTTGTATGAGCTGTATTAAAACACCATGAACACAACAAGAAAAACTAAACAGCCCTCAAGTGTACATATGACGTGCAAGTCTTTAGAGTAAGAGGGATTTTATCTTTTATTGTCATGCAGCAGAGTCCTAATTGCCTTGTGCCTTGACTATGCCAACCACTCTGCCTCTCATCTGATTTTCTTCATGTTATTATGATGGAATGTGAACCAAGACTCCCTTGTTTTACTGCTTTTAAGTACTAGTCTCAGACACTAATATCTGCTTCTGTTGTTCTAGCCTCTAATTTAGTCTACTGTACAGGAAGTGGCCTATTTAATGTCCTCTCCCTTTTAGTTGACTAAACCTAGCTTGAAATTTCTAAAAGGAAACAGCTGCCATTCGGTAAAACACAGAAATCACTGGACACATTCCCCTATCCTTCCTGGGGCTGAGGACGAGGATAGGTTGCTAAACCAGAAACAGACATTTATTGTGCTAGCAGGTGCCACAACCTTTAGTCCACGCAAGATCTACATGTCATCTTTGCCTAAGACTTGGTTTCATTCATGAAAGACAAAATTTTGGCACAACTGATCCCACATGTCAAAATTCTCAAGGTTTCTGGGGAAAAAAAAAATTAAAATTTAAGTGAAAGGTCATAAAATGTAGTCCAGATTTTGATTCTCTAGTAGTCTTCTCCCAGTCTTGCCCAGACTGCACAGTATAATTTGCAGAAAAATTTGTTCTCGTCTTCCTTACGAGCCAGAGTGCATAACAGAAAACTGCAGCAGTGTAAAAGTGAGCTGACAAGCCCAGTATCTCTAATGCTTGTGGAGAGACCAGAGCACCCAGCAGTAACTACTGACCTCTCCCATATTATTTCTTAACTTTGCTATTGGGAGGGACAGCTGCAGTCAGATCAGGTATTCTTAGATATTTTGTTGCTTGTTTTACTCACTATCACCATTTTCCAATGTAATCATCAGAATAATGAGAAGTTCTTGCCATGGGGATAGAAATTAAGGGGAAAGTTCCGTTTGGGCTCCAGTGACATGAGCCAATGCAGAATGTTTTTAAGAGAGCATGTTATGGGGAGGAAAAACCTTCCAGTGATGCCTCCTCCTGTGATTTGTAACTGCACTGGGTTGCACATAACCAAAATGGTCTTTCTTTGAGTTGAGCTGTGCGTTCATTAGGATTTCTTTTAAAGACAGGACTCATCATATTACACCAAAATTTATCAATTTGGTTCATTAAACCAAAGTTTAATGTTCATAGTTCTAACTCTTCTGTATCCCAAATATCTTTCTGAGGCCTTTACAAAATGTGTCTGAAATCTAATCAAACAAGATTTCCTGAAATAAAAGGTATCAGTTTTCTAGGAAATATGTTGGCCTCTTGCCTACTCATTCTCAGCAGCAAAGCATGTCACTGTTAGTGTCCTGGCTATCTGAGACTTTCTCTCTCCTAGGAAGTGTTGCTCATCTGAGCTGAGTCAGTATTTTAGTGCCTAGACACAATATCTGACAGCAGTAGCAAAGTGCTTCTTTTTAACAAAATTGCATATCTACTCTATTTTCATCTTTAACCACATTTTGACAAATGAGAATAATATCCTCATACGCAAGATTTTTTTTTTTTTTTAATTTCTAACCTAATATCAGTGTCAGATTTCATACAACCAGAATCCAAGGAAGCAAATTCTCTCTACCTATATCTGTAATTCTCAGTCAGCTGCTGATAATTCAGTAAGGATATTAAGAATAGTTTCTAATGCAAATTCAGAGTTTTATGTTGAATGTTCATATCTGATTGTACTTTACTATTAGATTGGATGTTAATAGGTGCTTTCCTGCTTGACCTATTGATAGTGTGGCCTGATGGGCTGTGGGCAGGGAGGACACCATATCTCTTACCATTGCACAGCTTTCTCTGCACTTCTGCCACTGGCCTGAAGAGTTGAAGAGATGCTGGGATGTAATGGAAAGGCAGGAGTTCCCTACACTTTTTTTTTAGCATGTGGGCACGAGATACTGCAAATCAAATTGCCTTGGACCCTGCAGTAAATCTCAGTCTCTGGATGAATAAATATCAGATTCTTTTCTGTGACTGTCTTTTCCTCTTAACAGGCTGTCACAATTCTCTAAGAGACATTTAGTTCTAGTCTTTTACTCCCTTAACAAAAAAATGGAAACGAACCTTCTCAGCAGAGGTTGGTGAAAATATTTCACTCTTCTTTAACCTTTAACAGATTTAAGGGGGTTTTTTTCATTAATGTTGAAATTAGATCATCAGTGACTCTGCAACAGATCGGCATTTAAAGGAACACCTGTAATAAAATCATTTGGGGGAACAGAAGTTATAAATGTCAAATGTAGCAGGAGACACAGAAATTTTAGAGGATATCTCTAGGTCCCTCCTAACTGTTTGACTACTGAGGTTTTGCATGTGTCTTTCACTACAGAGTAACTTTTCTCAAGGTAGGTTTTCCTTGGTATAGGTCCTTGTCCATAACCACAGTGCATTGAATACCATCAAAACTTTGTGCTGGATTGCTACCAACTATATTTTTCCAAGGGTGACATTTTTGCTACTGGAGTTTTGGGCCTTTCTATGTTGAATTATGAGTACAGATTAATATCTATCCACTATTCATAGCACATCTATCTTGTCTGGATGTTTTGGGCAGTTTAGAAGTGTTGATAGCTGGAAGCAATTTCTCACCAAAGACAAAGCATAGTATTTAATAATTAAATCTTTCAAAAGAATAACAGAAATATATGGGGAGCATTCATAATTCTCAAATTCAGACACCTTATTTCATTACTTGAACTAGCCAAATGGCTACATCTACTGCAGGAAAAGAAAACCAGGGACAAAGCAAAGACTCGAGGCATAATTTTCTTCATTCCTTAATTCTTAGTTCACACCTGGTATGGTGTAGACCCACTATTCCAGGTGATAGAGGTGATATTTCTTTTAATGCCTGTGTAGACATCTGGGGATCTCCAGAGTGTGACTCAGGTGATTTAAAATAGAACCACTCTCAACTGAGATTTCATAGAATCATGGAATCATAGAATGGTTTTGGTTGGAAGGGGCCTTAAAGTTCCTACCCTCCTGCCATGGGGGATTCTTTCTGAGCACTGAGAAAACCCCAAGGAAGATATTGCAGTAAATAAGCAGCTTTACACAGGGAGATTTCACCATTCACTGTGGATATACAATCTTGTGTGCAAACTAGGTGAGGTTTTGACAAGTAAAACAGCAGGATGTTTTGACTTAATTTTTGGATCTATTTGCTTTTCTTCTTACTTTAAAAGAATGAAAGTGAAATCAGAGGGTCTCAATTTTATCTTTGAGATAGTTTTTAAAGTCAAGTTAATTTGTCAGCTTTGGCTTCATGGTAACTGTGGACTGGAAAGGCAGAGTGGATAATCAGAAAAATGAAAATGAAAATTCTTTTTGTGTAAGTTCTTTAAATATATTACTATAGCATAACTATAAAACATTTAAAACCAGGGACCATTTCTCATCTCGCCTCCAAGGCAGAGTTTAAGTGTTTACTGAACACTAAATGAAAATTATATCAAAATATAATGTTGACATTAAATCTTAAAGGAGTAATTTAATTACCTGTATTTACACATAACAGTTTGGAGACATTGAAACAGATTTCAAGATGTCCCTCAGCTCAGCATAGTAGTATGTAAACTATGTAGGCAGCCTTAAAAGGAACTGAAGTTCACATTAAAGTTTTTATGCTACTACTTAAAGCTATTATGGAAAGTATCCTTCCTCCACATGTAAATAACCTGCATTGCATCCAATGGCTCCCAAGGCTGGGCAAGGAATACATCTCTGCTAGCACAATAGCCAAAACACAATTGTCTGTCTTCAGGGTGGGCAGAAAGTTGGGAGCAGCAGCTGGAGCATTAGAGGAACTGACAAGTTATGTTTTTATGAACTGCTTGAAACAATCTGTTTCGACATTTCAGGAATTAGCACAGCTTCTGGGAAAAGCCAAACATGTACTCTGATCCCAACAAGCCAGTGCTCTGTGCTGAAGTTTAATTAAGCCACCTACTGAGAAAGCTACCATAGGGGAAGCTCTTCTCTGAGCATCAGATTTGCAAACCAGTGGAGAGCATCCAGGGAAGACAGCAGTTTCAACACCCAATATATTTGCCCTAGTTCCTATGAATTACATGCCCTACTTCTTATGAATTATGCATATTGAAATCTCAGTAAAGAATAATCTTCACAAATTTAGTCATTACAATGCTGAATAAGTCAGTTTATCAATCCATAAATATAGTATATATTTTACACACCCTACTAGTTTAGTTTTGTAATTGAGCAGTATAGTTAGACCTTAATTAGTTTACAGATTGTCTTTACCATGATCTATTTACTTTTTAAGCTTCTTCTGGTTTAGTTTTAATCCATCACTATCAGTGAATTTTCAGAAAGCTTCATGATGTGATGCAGTGTGTCACTTGTGTCCTTAGATAGCATGATATAAGAATGAAAACAGGCACCACACCAGAGAACAAAGATCATTAGATAGAATTAAAGAATTTGCATGTAATAGGTGTTAGTTTATATTACATTAGAAAAGGAGCTCTGAACTATAACTTGTTTTCAAACAATTCAGTTGTATTTTCACAGAATTCTTCTTTAAATTTTTGGTACAACACATTGTGAAGAAATTATGAATGATTTTTAAATAAACACTGTGATGATGTCACTGGGACAGTTCCTGCAAGTTAAAACTCCCAAGGCTAGGGCCAGATATAAAGAGTTTATGTGAGGTTTTTTAAGTGTAAGTACAGCTTGGTACTCATCGGAGCTTGCTAAGATTAGTTTGTAAACCATAAAAGAAGTGACACATGACTACACTCCTCTTTCTTCTTGCCTCTTTGTCTTCTCACTTGTTGCTGTTTTTAGAATCAGTCCCATGTTCTACCCGGTACATGAAAACTTTTTTTTTTAATTTTGAAAGACAATCCATATTGTAGTTTTTAGACACCTCTTTAACAATGTCTTCCCCAACACATTTTTGTTTTACTGCTTCATCTTCTTTGTCTTATGCACCACTTTAAAAGGTACAGTGTGTATCTATTTGTTACAGATGGCACCTTATTTTAACTTGCAAAGAGTTCTTTTATTCAGGAAAGCATGATAATTTGCAGATATTTGGATTATTGTCAAATTCCAGCATTTTAGTTTTGTATGTAGTAATCAGCCATTTTCTAAAAGTGGGGAAATACGGGATTTCTATATTGATCTCAGGCTTAATCTTATCCTAACAAAAGTCCTGAGAATGTTAAAAGGGTGCTGTTTTCCTATATGGTCTACATAATTACTTAGAATTCATCTTTCACTGGCATATGCAGCTCATCTTGGGGAAGCCCTGTCTGCCAGGAAGGTTGGAATTTTTAAAAACTTAAATGTCATATATAGAAGTTATGAAACAGATAATGCTTTCCATAGATGAGTTCTGTTGCTTGCCAGTCAAAGGTAGTGATACATTAATCTATGAACATTTAGTAATTTAGTAATTTGTGCAGAATACATGAAGAGGGGTAATGAGGTTCTTCAATTTACTGGAAAAACACTTGCAGGATTTTTCTAAGTATGAAGAAATTCATACTGAGGGGACTGGGAGCTGTTTTCTGTAACAGCTTCACTTGTTTGAAGATTGCAATGATATTTCTCTGTTTTTCAGTTTAAAATTTAGAGTCAGCCTCCACTAAAATCCCAGGAAAAAATATACTGGATTCCTTAAAAACTTGTTTATCTACTACTGAAATGTTCCAGTATTCATTAATTCTTCAAAATCATAACTTCAAAGAAAATTTATTTAAACCATTTCCTGCTACCCAGAAGTGCCAACATCAAAAAAAAAAAAAAAAAAAAAAAAAAAAAAAAAAAAAAAAAAAAAAAAAGAAGGAAAAAAGATTACAGCAAGCACAGCAGAATTAAAAAGCTTGAAAATTACTCTTGATTTGAAAATATGGTATAGAGATACTCATTCTTCACAGTAAAATTTTTACAACTCTAAGTAACAATCACTTTTATGCATTCAAAATTCCATGTCTTAAAAAAGGATATACAGGATGTTCACACTGTACAGTTATATATATGTGATGAAACAGTTAAATAAATAACTTAGAACTAATAAGATTAAGATCCTGAAGAATGGAGTGTACAGGCAAAAGATCCCCAGATTAGTTTTGTCAGACACACACAGGTTCTTAAAAGAAGCTGCCTATAAGCTTAGAAGCTTGAGCAACTGACAGCCAGAACAGGAAAAACAACATAAGACATGAGATAGCTGGGCTCTAAGGCACATTTAAACACCCAGTAAATGGATCTTTGCAGAGCTGAACCTTTAGCATCTGCAGGTTTTATCAGACATGCCAGCTGTGTAGGATATGAGCACGAGGCCAGCTTCAGGGATCAGAGCAGGGTGCAGGGAGCAGCTTTGACACAGTCGATGTTCAAGGGTCGTGTGTTCTTCCTGGTTTTCAGTGTGTGGTGGATTTTACCCACAAGAATGAAACCAATAGACTAGGTGAGGAATGACTATAGCAGCTACTGCATAGACTCCAAGGTGCAGGCTGGCAATGCCACAGAGTCCCAGGAGGAAGAGTTTGCCTATACATAAATAATAGGAAGTGAATCAGTGACCCATTTTCACTTGTTTTGATTTAGTCCTTCTTTACAGGGTTGCTAGAACAAGATGAATTTCAGTCACCTGACTAAGATCATCTGTTTGAGAACATTGATTGGATTAGTTACTTACTTCAAGGTTTCTTACACATGACCCTGGTACACTTTAAGAAATACCCTTTATCCATTTATAGATTTTACAACAACAATATCACAAGCACTAGTCTCTTCAAAATTACAGATTTATGCTGAAGGTGCTATAAATGTAATTTACGATCATTTTTAAAATTAAAATAGCTACTTACATACACTTCAGTTGAATTAGTGGAGAAAGCATGCTTGGGCCTTTTGTTTTCTTTTTGCTATGTACAAGATTAGGGTAGAATCTTAAGTAAGTTGGATTAGTGTCCTTGTGTAGCCTGCAAATAGGATATCTATAAATAACCTTAAGTCTTAGTTTAGTTTGTATTTTAATATGTTCCAGGACTGTGAGAACAGGACCAGAGTGAGAGTATGAGGTGACCATGAGGTAAACTTCTATATGATGCAAGAAAAATGACCTGGGGCTGTTTCTCATGAAACTAACTTCATTTCAAGGCCATTCCATAGTTTTTCTCAGAAAGAAGATAATTTTTATTCCAGTTGACTAGTGGCTTATTCTTGGAGCACACTGTCTGAATTTAAAACGTGGAAATAAAGATAAATTCACATACCAAAGAAGGGAAGGTCTAATAACAGCTGACAGGTATATCCAATTGTTCATTTGTCATAACATCAAAAAAGCTTCAGCTAAAAGTACAGAACAATGGGCATGTTAAGTATCATGCACAATTGGGACTGTTTTGGGATGACAGCATGAATGTTTGTTTGCTTGTTCAATGAGTTGTTACCTTCAAAATACTACAGGAATGAAGTCATGCAAATGTTAAGAAAAAGCCTCTCCTCAGGAGACTGCCAATGTTAAAAATGGTCATTGCTGATTGTCTGAGTTTCAGTAGAGAAAGGAGAAAGACAAGTGTCATCACCAAGTCCTTTGATTTTCTTGATTTTATTGAAATAATGTTAAAAAAAAAAAATCAGAATTTGATTTTCTTGAAAAATATTTGCTTCATACAGGAAGAATTGCCTTGATAACCTATTAATCTGATTTTGGATTCCAGAGCTCTTTTGCCACCTCAAAAAAGAACTAGAGGAGGGAAACCTAATGAAAATCTAACTATGCAAGGTTCACTGTGACCTGCAGCACTTCAGATGTAGTTCATCTGAACTACTGATGTAAAATATCTGAGTTCCAAGATTTCAACTACTCCTGTATGCATTTTACCTTTTATAAAATTTTCTGGTTAATACAATTTTAAATTAAAAGTTCAATACTTTTCAGTAATATGCAAAAAAAGAGAAATAAATCATTATTTTTCAGTTATAGATAATAAATAAATGTTCTTTAGCCAAACATAAAATGCAGTTTTGTCTCAGATTTGTCACTCATTTGTTTTTTAAAGGTGGATGGCATTTACTGGCAGTCTCGCAGAAAAAAAAAAAAATCAGAAGGAAGAAAATTCCTTAGAAGAGAAGCCAAACATATTGTCCAAAATGATGGGCTGGAAAAAGTGAAATACAGGAAGAACTTAGTCTGAAATTTACACAGATATCTCTTTACTGCATTAGAACTGACTTAGAGAAGCTGAAATCTCAGCTCTTGACATTGATTTCTCTTTTAGTCCCAGGCAAGTCACTAATTTTTTGTGCTTTTTTTTTTTTCCTGATCAAAAAGGCTGCTCAGATGTTGCAGACAGTCAGTGACAATTTGGATGCTCTGGGTGAAGTTTTGTCCTGCTGATGTGTGCACAAGTGTGGGACGAGGACCCAGAGACCCTGCTGCTGGACAAACAACACATAAATTATTCTCTCAGTAGTAAAGGTGGCAAGAGTGCAGCCTTCTGTATGTTGTATTTTTCTAAAAGTCTATATGGGTGGTAACAAAAATAGACCTAAAAGTGGCAATTCACCCTTATCTCAGGTAGGATTTTTCTGAGAACTCTTTCCTATGAGTTAGTCTTTGAAATGAAAATTTCTAGGGGGATTTACCAACATCAGAAAAAAATACTCTATTAATTTGAGAATACAAGGATGCAAGTACTGACTTGATTACAGCATTTTTTAAATGCAAAGTATGAATGGAAAAACTAACTACAATTAAATCAGGGAAGGATCTAAGGGACATAAGATTTAGCCTAAAAGAAATTTCACTTTATGATAAAAATGTTTTGAGGTTTATTTTTTTCTTGTCTCTGCTGTCCTTTAATTTTAAAATTGCAATTGAAGCAGAGAAGCTGTTTTTCAAATTATAGTGTGTGAGTCCTAGAACTGGCATATTTCTGTTCATTTGTAGTATTTAGAGATCACAAGATGATAATAGAACTGCTTTAGTGGTGTTAGACTTTTATGTACACTTTCTTCCTGGCCTGCTAAAAAGTTTTGCTTCTCACCCTTCTTCGGGTACTTAAGTTCAGTGACAGTGGGTTTTTGCTGTTGTTGTTGTTGTTGCTGCAGTTACTCAAGGTTATTTCAAGTCTCATGTTGCAAGCAGTTTCACAAAGCTTCAAGGTCTGAATAAGTAGGTCACTAAAATTCAGGGTCAGTATATGTTCATTTGTACACCCCTGAGTCACTAAATGGTGAGCTCATAGTCAGTAATTTAAAAAGGAAAAAAAAAATAATTTCTGTTACCTGTCTCTGGCTTAGTGAGTTAGCAAACAGGATTGAGTAAAAATAATACAGTTAATCATCTGTAGTACAGACAGCAAAGCTGTTTGTGACTGGGAATAGGTCACTTGTGCTCTATCACACCTCAGTCACAGTTTGTTGTGCCCATGTTAGAGCAGCAATGGAGTTATTGCCCCACAGGTAAAGTCAAACAGGCACACAAGACCCTCTGTGCTCTGCCATCCCCACCAGACCACAAACTGCTTCCTTGGAGCAGCAGATCACAAATGTAAGACTGAAGTGTGTGTGTGTGTGTGTGTGTGTGTGTGTGTGTGTGTATGTGTGTCCAAAATCAAACACAGTGTAGCAAATCAGAAATGCTGTTTAGATGAAACATCTGTAAAGATACAAATAGACTTTTATGGACTGAACCAGTCTCTGTTGCATCCCTGCCTACAAGAAAAGTGAAGAGAGAGAAACATGAAGTAATGACATTTGTGTATTCTTTTCATTTGTAAGAAAATGAGCAGAGTCATAAATGTCTTCAGAGTAGGAAAGATGCCCTGTATTTTAGATGCTGTGGGCTGTCTTGAACTAGTTTCTTTTCAGATATTCACTTTGTGCCTGATTCTGCCTCACTTGCAGTACACCGAGCAGCATTTTAGGGAAAATGTTATATTCAGGATGGACATTGGCAATTTATTTTGAGATGAACACTACACTGTGGACAGTGCTACAGCCTGTGCTAAAGGCTCAGTGCAACTAATGAGACTCAGGCACATGAAGTATTGTTCTCCATCCAGAAAATGGGGCACCTTTATTATGTGAGGGACAGCTGCCTTTCAACTGTGCAAGAGCTCATCGCACAGATTTCTGTACGTAGGTAAATGCAGGCAGGTGTAGGCTGCTCCTCCCTCAGCATACAGGAAGTGCACCTTATTATCAGGATGATGGATAAATTAGCTATCCAATTAACTCTCTTCCACCATCATCTTCCACAGAGTATTCAGTGTTTTCTTCTATCTCCCATACCAATGACTGTGTGGATCATACCACACATTTCCCAAGACAGTGGTATCATTGTTTGCCTTTAGGAACTTATCTTGCTAAGTTTATTTTACCACCTTATTGAATATTCAGAAAACACGTCACTTGAAAATGAAAAGCAAGACATTGCTCAAATACAACTGTTAATATTGACAAATATTAACAGAAAAAAATACATCAATTATTTCAAAACATCTTCCCTGACTTCTGACAGGATTCAGTAGGATAAGGTTTTTGTGGTATTTGTAAGCATGTGCAGTCTGTATAGCTCAGTAAGGTTATAACAAGTATGGTACACAAGCTGATTGGAAAATATTACAACTTCACTATTTGTTCTCCATAGCTCATGCTTCCATCATTTAGAAGCCCAGAACAATAACCTTGAGTTAATAAATGTAAAATTAAACAGTGCAGTAAGCTATACTGTAACAAATACTGGAGATCTTTCTGTTCCCCTTGACTGTGAGACCTTACATTTATTGTGGTCACTGATACATTCCTTCTGTTCTTCCCATGAAAGAATGCATTTGAACTGTATACTTACTACATCATTTCTATGCCTCCAATCAAATGGATTTTTTAAATTTCTCTCACAATAAAAATAACTTGAAAAATGAAGTACTAAATTATAACTATTATGTGACTTTAGTAATTTTTTTCATTGTCTCTTGGTCTATTCTGCAATATGAGATATTTTATCCTTCAGGAAATTGTCAAGTAATTATTTTGGATACTACACAAGAAATAAAAAATTATCGTGATTTTTTGTTCGTTTGTTTTGTTTTTGTTTGGAGAAATGAATGATGAAAAAATAGATGAAGAATAGTCCCTGGAAACTGCAGGGGAAATCCATGCATGCAAATCCGAGACAATAATTGCAGTTCAAGGATATCATGCAGGTCTATTTTTTGAAAAGGTTCAAAAGTTAGTTAAGAGACCCACACCTTCGAATATATTGTTATTTTTGAGTATGTATGTGGTATCTATTAAACAGATTTTTCTAATGGCAATTTTCTTTGTAGTAGTACCACTGTGATATTAGACACACTAAAAGAGCATAAATTCACTATAATCTGAGTTATAATGGTTATTCATCATTTACAATCCTCTGTCTTTTTTCTAAAATAAAATTCAGAGTCTTTGCCTTGTAGTTTCAGAATATGACCACAAGTACAGTTCAGATCCTTTCAGAACTAAAGACTCAGGTACATTTTAAATAAAAGATGATTGTCAGCCTTGTCATAATCTTTTGGGATCTGCCTTTCAGATCTGCAAGAAATCCTTAAACTGGATCTGAATGAATAGCTTGTCAGTGTAGAAGGAATCTGTATCAAGAAAGTACAATAGAATAATGATCTAAAAAAATATTAGTTTTAATTCATGCATGAAAGTGACCTGGTGGCTCCTAAAAGATGAGCTATGATTAGACTAATTTTCTTTCAAGTAGATTAAAAATGAGACCTTATAAATATCTAGATAATAAATTCATGCTAAAATTATGAACCTGATTAATTGCTCAAATGGGATAGATTATTCCAATTAAGTCTTCAAACATGTTACAGGAAAAAAATTATATCATACTTATAAAAACAATATTCCTCTATTGATGTTTTTTAAACCTTCCGGAGCTCATAAAAGAGTAGTAATTATTTTTTTTGCTTTCAATTTATATATGCGGATAAAAGGCTACACCCTGTTCATTTATATGGTCATGTGTGAAACCAACAAACAGTGAGATTGAGGACTTTCCTAATCAAGATCTGAGACTGGTACTTCTTGCTGTTAAAGGAAAAATCACGTTTTCATCTTCTCCACTTTTTTATAATTTATGTTTCATGCTTCAAGGAATTCAATATTTTGAAACAAAGACAGTTGCCGATATGAGTTCACTTTTGAAGGAATGGGTAGCTTTATACTTTTGGCAACTAGTGGTGCTCCATGTGCACACCCTACCAAGACCAATTGCTGAAAAGGCTTTAATTAGGTATGGTATGATAGGTGCTCGCTCCCCGGTTCTTCCTCATGACAAGGTCAACACTGAAGGGTGAATTTTTATGTTATTAATTATTATACTGAGAACCTAATAAACACAAACTGAACTGTATTTACAATACCATCTAGGAAAATATTATTATCACTGTATTGCTAAAAACATTATGATAGCCTGATTAAATTAATGCAGGAAATTCCCTGGAAAACATCTTCCAAAAAAACTCATGTTTTTTCAGAGGCAGTCAGTTGCCTAAATACATATATACTTCCTTTCTATAATTTACAAAGTCTTTCTCCTGAAATGGCTTGATTTAAATGCTGAAAATTGAGGAAAGGCTGAGAGAACTGGGTTTGTTCAGCCTTGTGAAGAGAAGGCTTAGGGAATATCTTATCACCATGTTCCAGTATTTAAAGTGTATCTATAAAAAAAGATGGAGACTCCCCTTTTATAAGGAGTCACATGGCAAAGGCCAGGGATAAAGGAGTTATTCCTGAGGAGATTTCGTTTTGGCACAAGAGGAAAATTCTTCACAATGAGGGCAGTCAGCAATTGGATCAATCTCCCCAGAGAAGTGGTAGATTCCCAGCACAGAATAGTTTTAAAATTCATCTGGACAAGGTGCTGCACCATCTTATTTAGATCATGCTTTTGCCAAGAATGGTTGGACCAGATGATACTTGGGGTTTCTTCCAACCTGCTATTCTTTGATTCTATGATTGAAAGTCAGTGTGGAAAAAAAAAAAAAATGTTTGCAGACCTTAGGTACAACACAAATACTGAGGTGCTGGTGACCTTTGGCCATTCTACCATCCTGGTAACTAGTCTGCCTGCTATTGGTCATGCTAATGATGTTCTTGCTCTTACAGTTTGTATGCCTGGATTTTTTTTTTAATTGATTGAAATCCAGCATTGCCAGATAATTAAGAAAGAGGGCTGAATATCACAGAAGAAGGGGTTTTTTTCTGCTCTGATACAGCCCCTTAATAAAGTTTCTGATTGCATTTCTTTCATTCAAAGTAGGTAGTGCTTCTTTCCTAAGGCAGGATAACGCTTTCATCATGATGGGTTTATGAGCAAGGTACTATTCAACATAATAATATCACTGTCTAGCTTATGTGTGCTGTTCATTTGCAATTCTTAAACTGTGCAGAAAACCTGTCTTGATCAGTTGTAAGTCTAACTTAAAAGAGTTAGAAGGCATGCAAAATCAAGGGTAAAAAGAGAACATTTTATGTCTCCGATTACGTCATCAACAACTTTACACCGGTAAATGGAGTAAGTCCTTACATGAGTGGGTCTATTTTGAATATAAACAAGTTGTTCTCAGTGTTGGAAAAGGTAACTGCTCTTCTGCTCCTGTTTTCCCCTCAAGGTTTTTATTCAAATAAATTTTGATGATTTTAATGCCAGAATCATAAGAGAGAGAAAGAGAATGTCAGACATGTAACTGTCTAGAGCAGTCATGGCAGTCATTTTTGTGAATTATGCAAGCCACTGATGGTGTACCACAATGCCTGTTGCTACTGAACAGGAAACAAAACCAATTGTGTACAATATGTATATTAATATGTACAGTGTGAAGAAAAAGCAGATGGCAGGGATGCATAAAACTTTAATGTTCTCCAATCTGTTTACTTATTTTAATCAGCTGTTATAATCATCACCCACCCTGTGCTTTGTTTACATGTGCTGGTGTGATCAAGCAGAAGAAAATCCCGAGAAACATGCCAGATCCAAAATCGGGTAATTAGAATCAGAAAGCTACTGTGTGCTACAAAGGACTGGGACAGACCAGAGGACACCATGAAGAGCTAGCATTCACTCAGGACTGCATTCACTCACAACACAACTGGGGGAGGTGAAGTCTGCCAGCACAGATTTAGCAGGTGACACATATGGAGAGATGCTGTATTAGCACTGGCCTGTATGGCTCACATTTCTACTCCCCTTGAAGTGCTAACTCAAGCTTCTTTTCTAGATGCAGCATGTTTTTATCTCAGTTATTATTTCCTTCATAAAGTACTTAGATGTTTCTAGCAAAAACTGCAAGATGTAGTCTTCAACATGATTTCTATGGTTAAAATGTGACTTGGATGGAGGAAGTAGGTTTTTTGGGAGTTCTTTTTGACATACTCAAAATCAAATCGGCAATTCATAATTCAGATGAAAGCATCTGTCTTCCAGTGCTGAAGGTGAAAGAACCATGCTAAAAATTAAGCTCTTCTGAGATTTAAAATATTCATTTTTGTGCAAACCTTTAAAAGCCCAGTATGGACCTTAGAAGTGGGTTTGACAAATATCTTACTCTGGACATGATCATGATGAATAGGGTAGAGGAAGTCTTCAAATAGATTATAGGACATAACAAGTGTGTATGATATTGTAAATGGCACATTTTTTTTTTAGATTTACATGCTCTGCTCTGATTCTCAATTGTTTGTTATGATGCAGCAAGGATTTCATTTGGCTCGGGCTTGCTGTAGAAGACATTGTCCAAAAAACCAAAATTATACTGGTTGTGGGAAAGACAATTGCTGCTCTCCAAATAATAATGTTTTCATGACAGATGCCATTTTGTATTCAGTTAAAAAAAAAGGGAAAATGATGGGGATGAGTTGTTAATATTTTAAAATGCAGCACAGAAAATGTTTTTTATATTAGACATAATTTACAAACTGATTCTATGACACTTAATAATAGAAATGTTTAGCAAAAATTCTCTCTGAAAGGAAGGAAGTGGTGTAAAGGAAAAAAAGTTGATGTTAATCAAGTTGTTCAGGGCCCCATGAATTCACTTCCTTGTCCAAAGTAAATAGACGCTCCTTCTTTCTCTTCAGTAAGTGGAAGGAAATGTACCTGCTAGGGACTTTGACCCAGATTCTGTCATTCTTGAGTAAGGGAAATCCTAGTCTATAATTAAAAGTGAAGTAGCTAATAAATTATGAAGGAAATAATCTTGCTATAGAAACAATCACCTGAGAAGTGACTGCTGATCTGCAATCCACCGTGCTGTGGGCTGCAAAATTATCTGATGGGAATGAGGATATGCATCCGGGGAAGGACCAATGACAAAACTAATCTTCAAAAGTCATTCTGGGAGGAATATTTCAATTTTCCTCCTACACAGATTCTCTCAGGGACATTGTCTATGTCATTATTTCCTCCTCTGTAAAATGGGTAAAATAACAATTACCTTTGAGAAGTAATTCTAGTTAGTAATAATGTCAATAATAGTTTCAAGGTGCCTGTCTAATACAAGTATTTATTTAAGAAATTAATATTAATCCTTGAACAAAGGACTGAAAGTCTGTGGAATAACAAACAGGTCAATGACTGTGGCTGGATCCCTGCTCTTGATGTGGAGTTGTCCAATCTGAGGCACAGTTCTTCACAGCAGAAACTCCCAGCAGCAAAACAGGAGTGAATAGAAGACTTTGAATTTCCTCTGTCAGCCTATATGCATTTTCTCAAATGTGTTCCCTCACCTAAAAGGCATCAAAGAATTCCTTGTCCCCAAAATTGTAGGGTTTAGCAATGGAATGATGATAATGTCTTGCTAGGTGGTTTCTGTTATGTAACAGTCCTGTGCTTCCTTTTATTTGAGTACTTTTTTTTAAATTGGATAAAGGATAGTATTTTATCTTTTTGTTTTATTTTTATACTGCATTCCATGGAGGGAAGAGATTAGCACCTCCAGTATATGAAGGTATTTTATCCTCAGACAACTAATGCTGAAGAGCTAGGTAGAAATGTCTGTTGGAAAGCAGAAAAGTTTTTGAAACATCATTTCAAGTAGTGGATTTATACTACCATCCAGATAAAAGTCCTATAAATAAGATATTTCACTTTTCTGTAATTGCCAGGTATCTACATGTTCTTTTATGTTTCAATTATAGCTCATTGCATTAACACCTACATTTATGGCAAATTATACTTGAAAGGCTTCTTGTTTATCATTATATTTAAAGTTCATTGTGGATTCAACAGTGGCAGGTCAGCTGAGGTAACTCTTGTGGCTCCTATCTTAGCAAATGTAGTTGAAGAATGAACAGAGGAGTTGAAAGTCAAACACAGATCTGAGCATTTAGCTCAGCTCATGCATGCCATGAGATGCACACAAACAGATGGGCAGAACCTTCTCAGATAAACTTCAGCAAATATGATGGAGTAGCAGAAATACCAAACCTGCCCAGTGTCAGCTGAATGATGGCAGGTTTGATACAGTCCACTACAAATCATGCATAAGGCTTACAAACCCCTCAGTCAAACAGAAAAAAGAAAATCTTAATATTTTGGTTATACATTTGACCTTCCCTGACACTAAACAAACCAAACAAGCCTTGGGAAGTGACTGAAGAACATCAATTTGTTTACATGAAGATTCCTTGATAACAAAAATTTATTCTATCCTTGCTTGACTTCTTACTTAAATATCAGGCTGCATGTCTTTGCTTCAGTTAAGTTTATATGCTTAGAAATTTTTGAAAGGTTGAATCACAGAGCTTTTTAATCAAATACACTGAAATAAAAACCCAATGCTGACCTGCCATGACAATCAGGCTCAGTTTAAAATCAACTCACAGGAAGACAAAGTTATGTTTAGTTTGGGGAATTTTTACACCTACTTTATATAAACGAACAAAACTGTTAAGAGCAAATGGAAATGACATGAGAGAAAGGGGTTATACCAGGCAAAGCATATTTTTTGGTTTTCCTTTCTATTTTAGTCAAAACAAATTCATTTAACCATTTAAATACAAGTCTGTTGACATAGATGTAATTGTATTAATCTCAGTTGCATAGAGGGTTTAACTTAAGACAGAAATATCTTCTGTTTTCTTTGATTGTATTCTATTAGTTTGACCTGGATCTCTGCCTTTGTGCTAACCATATGACAAAAAAGTAATGTATTTAAATTTTTTAATACTGTATCTTGGCACACAACTTTAGAAATAGAAATGTTAGAACTGTGAGTTGATGTAAGACCCACATAGAGTACAGCATTATTATATTCCAAAGAGGAAAAAATCCAAGATGTAAAATAATGACATGGAAAGACTTATAAAGCACTCAAGAACTTGTTTTATAATGACAATCAGTACCATGTGTCATAGTCTGCTTGGAAAAAAAAGTCTTTTGAAACAGAAGCAAATAGGTTTTTACACACTCATTTCATATGAAATCTAATCAGCACTGACACATATAAATAAAGTACATAATGCAAAATTTAAAGTGGAAAAAATAAGTGCATAAAACAATATGCTTTTACAGTATTCAACAGGTATATGGTGGATTTATGTAGAGCTGCAGCAGACACTCTGATTCATTCAAACTTGTCATGTCAATTTTATGATACAGATGGAAGAGAGATCACAAATAAACTTATCCCCATATCCCAGCCTTCATTTTCTATTTTTCACTGAATTGAAGTTCAAAAATTACAAAGTATGGAACAAGCAAAGGAGAAGTGAACTCAACTTTTGTGGAAAAAGAGACTGGAGGAAAAGGCAGGGACTGGAACTTCACCAGATGGATATTTCTTTGTATTTAATACCCTATTTATCTATCAACTTTTGTTTACACATAATGCACAAATAAATAGAAACTCATTATCAACACATGAAAAACCTAGTGTTGCATTGCTTTATTAAAACAGGAAAATCATGCATCTGAAGGCAAGGAATACTAGAAGAGGGTTACCTGGGAAATATCAGTTCAGCAGATTTTTGTGAAGGTTTCTGATTTGTACAAATTATGATGTAATTTTAATTAAATGATTTCTTTTTTTCAGGGGACCCCTGTTTCATTCACAGTACAGAGTGGACGATGCTTGCTTAATGAGCAGCTGCTCAATACTGGTTTTGTTTCATTGTTCAGCATGTGTGGCCCCATTTGTTATTTACTAGACACTAACAATCCAGATCCCTATTGAGGACTATTAATTTCCTCACAGACTTTTCTTTTCTGATTTCACTATGATGTAGGAATACATCACATAAGCCTTCTCAGCACCCTGTGATACCCAGGATGATGTCATTCCCATCAGAGATGGAGATTTGATATGTAAAGAGATTCAAGTCCAGAATTTCTATTGCACAGCCAGCTTAAGACAACAGTGGATTCTTTATTTGTAGGCTAAAGCTTTGTATGTTAGCTCTATCTATTCAAACAGATCTCACACCAACTTTTATTATAACTGAGGACAAATGGTTAATCTAAGTTTGGTTTGAGTGACTTGAAAATCATCAAACAACATCTTTTTGACTATGATGGTAAATGTATTTCTCTGGGACATATTCAGCTCCTATAAAAATGCAAAAGTGTCCTCTTCCTAAAAGTCCCTAACAATCTGCCCTGTGCCTAGCAGCTGTAGGACCTTCATGGTGAACAGCTTCCATTGCCTCTATGGTGTGTGATGATTGAAGTACTGAGCTGTGCCCTGGACAGTTAACATAACGTATATTCACAATGGGGAAGGTAAATACAGATTGCATCAGCAAACTTAGTTCTGACGTGTTGACATCTGTCTACTCAGTTTTATGATCCTTGTAATATTCCTTTACCATACCTTTCATATATGGCTAAAAAGACAGAAATCTTATAGCAGAACCCTGCTGATTCCTTATCACAGATGCTTCTATGCATTTCAGTAAATCATCACTGCTTTAGGATTAACAGATAACAAAGGCTCTTATCCTTTTTCTAGCTTCTCTTTTAGTTCCCAGTTTAAACCTCCTTGCCTGGCTATCAGAGTGAGACAGAGTAAGCAACAACCCATAGTGGAGCTTGGTACTGCGATTTATTTGAGAACCATCAAGATTAGTGCTTCTATCCTGTTTGTTTACTGCACTTCCTTGCTCCACTACTGTGCTATACTCACTGGGTCTCCATGTCCTTGCTGGGAGGTCTCTGCTGGCCCTGGAAGGTTGGTCAGAAAGCTGTGCCTGTTTGTGCTGTGCAGTTGCCTGTAGCTACCTGCCAAGGACCCTAGAGGTTTCCCAGCAGATATCCCATTCCCAGAATCCTCCCTGACTTGCAAGATGTTTCTTCCTGTCAGGTTCCTCACTTTTGCTTTTTTAGGCCCTCTTTTATTTTCCACGGCAGCTTCTCAGAAATCCTCCTTTTTGGCATTCAACCCCATCTCTCGGGAGTTAATTTTTCCCTCCTAAATAATGTATGCACTGAAGCACAGTATGTGGTCTTCTCCCTAACTGGTGAATCCATCTTATAGCTTTAATTAATATCAGAATTCAGGAGGTACTTCTCTTGTTTAGTCTAGGTGTTACCAAAATTTATGACCAGCTGGTAGTAGTGGCATCCAGGAGGTAGCAAATTTCTACTTTAGATTTCAGAAGTTCAGTCAGGCATTCATCCCTGCACAGAGGTGTACTCAATTGTGTGCCACCCTTTGGTATTTAAAATTTAAGGTACTATAAAGCTCCTTGTTTTCAGGCTTCACATTCAAACAAGCTTACTTTCTGTTTCTCATTCTCCAAAGCCAAAGGACGACTACAGGAAAAAGACAAATTTCAGTCTGGAAAGTCTGGGGTCAGACCATGGGGAAGGTCTGTCCTAAAATGAATTATTCTGATTACACGGCATATTTGAAACAAGTTTGTTCTGAAAACTGTGAGAAACTTGCCCATTACTCAGTGATGCTGAAGTCAGAGACATGATTTTCCTAAAACCTGAAATTTCTTCCTGGTACTTGCAGACCACAGTTTTTTACATGATTTTAATTTGCCTTTTGCAAATGATGTCAAGTCACATTTCCAAAATAAAACACATTTCTTTCATTTGCAGTGGCCCTTATTCTTCTTTTACAGTAATGACCATTTATTAGTTTGAGGGTTCTTGGATTAACCCTCCCACCACCAATGTAAGTGTTTTCCTTCATTTCCTTAAGCAGTTCAAACTGTGTGCTGATGAGAATGATAATGGTAGTTAAATTTCTCTTTGGTATATGTCTTCAGCTGTAATTTAAATTTCAAGATGTCAGGCACAAACTCCATGCTGAAAAAGTATGAATATCATCCATGCAACAGTCTAGCACATTCTCATTATTATTTTAAAGCATAGGGTATAGATTGTATGTGCTATTCTAGGGATGGAACATTTTGCCTAAAGAAGCAGAACTCAGTCACAGATTTTTAGCGATTTCTAGGAGAAATAAGATTTGGCTAAGTTATTGGTTCAGTTCAGTTCTGTCACTCAATAACATTGTAAAATAGTTCTATTTCCTTTTTAAATTACATCATGGCACCATTTTTGGAATGAGAGCAGCTCAGCATGCATACTATTGAGCTTATATATCATTGACAGAATGCCTTTTGTACTGCATTCTTCAGTAATTCTAAGAAGTTTATTTGAATGGCCAGCCATTATCTGGCTCCAGAACACCCTACTACAAGTAATAGAAATTATTAATTTTCTGGAGTTGGGAGGCATGTTTGTACCTTGGACCCTGATATATTCTGGTTCAACTGCATACTCAGAGTTTTTATATGTGTGGTCAAGGTTTCACAACACAATAAACACAAAAATGTATCATTTATATCACTACAGTGTCTCTATATCCACCACAGTTATAAAACACAAATTTGGACCTGATTACAAGGATTACATATTGAGCATAGCAATATTGAATTCTGATATGCTCACATGTTAAGGTCTGACCCACAAAAGCCTCTTGCTCACTCCTCTGCTGCAGCTGGACATAGGAGACAAAATTTAACTGAAAGGCTCATGAGTTAAGGACCGGGAGAGAGATCACTCACCAAATACCATCAAGGGCAGAACAGGCTCACCTTAGAGATAGAAAGTAAATTTATTGCTAACAAAATCAGAGCAGGATAATGAGAAGTAAAATAAGACCTTACGTATATCAGGGAGCAGTACCATGGGTTGAGCATGAATTGCACACTAATAACAGTGCAAAAGCTTACTACACAATTTTGGATTAGTTATATTTAGGTCTGTTTCCATAAAAAGATTGGAACCGCTTTGCTTTTGTGGAATATAAATCTGAATTAACCATTTTGTAGACTCCTTCACCAGTCCTTAGCCCAATTGCTGCTGAACTGTTTTCATGTACATCTTCTTTCTTTTCCCAAAGGTAAATCCTTTTCTACAAAAGAATGGTTCATAGGTTGTGTTGGGGGTTGTTTTGTTCTATTTTGAACCTGGTAGTTCACTGTCAATGACTGAAATCCACAATCATGTACTCGGAATCCTGACTCCTTACACATAATGTACCAAGAAGGATTTTATTTTTAGGGGGAATAAAGACAATAACACCTGGAGACAGAGGTGTGTCTTTTGTCCCACAGTCCATTGATTTTGGGACAAAGCTGAGAGTAAATATCGTATAAAGGTTTTACAGAGACCAACAGCAATGAATGTAATAAAATGTCAAAGATACATTGACATTGCCCTAGAAGACTTCATGGTTCAAGAACTTTCTAAGACATATATCTGTGTTTTATAGTCCTTGACAGATTTTGTTTTCTTGACTATGTACTGGATAAAACTGTTCCTGTTCATGGCAAGATTTAAAATTTCGTCTCAAAACAGTGTCTTATTAGGAAGGCTTGGGGTACTTTTTCTTTGAAGGGTTGTTTATGTATTTTACAATAATTTTCTATTAGATGAAGAAAAGTAGAAGCCCAGGAGCATGTGGATACTTTTCACTTAGGTGAAAACTCAGATAGATAATCACCCTCTCTTCAGTGCTCTACTTCTGGTCTACAGAATGTCTAATAATTTTCTTCACAGTAACTTGAGATAAAGAATAGGAAATGCTTGCTCTAGGTATAACAGTGCTATATTATGGTGTAATTATGAGATGCTTGGTTTGGACCTGTCAGCCCATGGTCTTCGAATCCGTCTTTAACAGTGTGAATTAGTGTTTTGATGACTATGCATACATACATATATATACATATATATATATATATGTAAAACATAGGTACGCTCTAATCTCAGATATCCATCAATTTGAATAAGGTCAAGCAACCTTACTATAAATTATTTTTCTTACCATATTTTCCAGGTCAAATCCAGGCCAGTTTATCACTTTCTCATAATACATCTCAGTTTTGTAGCCAGTCAATTAACAGTATATAAGTTAAATCCCAACTGACAGTCCTGGCAGTTAGAAACAAAGATAGATCCAGTAGCAACAAACTGAGTGATTTCAACTATTGCTTTTAAGTGTTTTTTAAATCATTATAAAAGTGTATGAAGGTGAAGTAGAGAGCACTCAGTTCATGCAAAATAAATTCGGTATTGATAATATTATAATACACTGTTGACATTCTAATATTTGCTGTCATACATTGAAATTAAATGTGTTTAAAATGATGGTATAATTTTCTCTACTCCAAAAAAAGAGTATATCTTCTGATATACTGGAGATGGTGCAAGCCCTTGAGCCTTTTGTTGCCTTCAAACCCAGTTACAAAGAAAATAAACTTTCTAGGAAATGGAAGCATTGGTAAAGTGTTAATCTATTTTAAGCCTCAGGCTATTTGAAAAATCACAGATATACCACGTGTCTACAGAGCTAAGAATGAAACTAGAGCAGTACTGAGAATCCCGTTTTGTGCACTGCCAGCAAAAACAGTAGAAAACACAAAAGTGCATATTAGCTGTAAAGCATAATGTTGTGTTTTCTTCTTACTTTCAGCCCAATGCTTTCATAAATGAAACGTGCTCATTTTGGCAGCAGGAAATTGTTCATCTTTTTATGACTAATAAATATAGGAAAAAAGTGGTAATTAGAATTTGCAAATATAAATGTGACAGATACATATGCATAGAAACATATGAGCATACACATGTGAAAAAATGTTCAGGTGACAAATTACTATAAGAACTCTTCCAACATTAAAGGTTCCTATTAATGTCAAGGTAATGCTGGTGGTCAAACATAGGAACAGGTTGCCAGAGAGGCTGTGAAGTTTTCCATGCAGATATCCAGATCTTGCCTGGACAAGACCATGACTGAACTGATCTGATAGGTTTTGAGCAGGGAGTAGGAGTAGATTATCTACAGGGGTAAATTACAGCCTAAATATTCTATTCATTAAAATTACCACTGAAATGAGGTTGCTAATATTTTTCAAGTTAGAGAATACATTTTCTTGAATCTTATTCTTACAGAAATTATAGAAATGTCTACCTAGAAGGATGTTTCATGTTTTCAGTAAAATGTCAAACCATAGTACTGCTGGGTGAAAGTGTAAATAGATTTTCTTATACTTTCCTTATTTTCATGTTCCATTTTCTTTATTTCATTATAATCTTCCTTTCCTGAGAGCCACATGGCAACAGTGTCTCTTTGGAAATGAACCTCTTTGATAAGACGCTGTAATGAAAGATAAAATGAGAAGACAGTCCTAAGGAGAAACTGGTAACTAATAATGCAGAAATGAAGTATTGTAGAGGGTTTCTTTCCTCATCCCCCTAAGAAAATGTTGATTTCAGCTGAAAACAATATTTTTAATTAATACAAAATTCAACTTCATAGGTAATGCAAACCAAAACCCTCAAAGAGTTCAGACTATTTTTCTCTTTTATTGTATTTTTTTTGTGAGTCCTGAATTATTGTCTCAGTGTTCTTGAATATATTCTCTCACATTGCATCAAAAAGGAGAATATACTGGACCATACATTTTTTTCATAAAATTATAATATTACTAGTCTATTGCCCCACAGCTCTATAAATGTAATTTTCTCCTTTCTTTTCCAGATCTCTTTCTGTCAGGGAAGTATTTTTCCTTTGATTGATAATTAACAGTAAAATCTTTCATGTCTTTCTTCTTGGGTAGCAATGAGATGCAACTCCACAGTTGCCTTCCAAGAGCAAACTAGCAGTCCTGTCATTTAATATTTTTTCCCCTTGTTGAGACATTTTCACAATGACTTCAATACATTTCTGATATTGATCTTAAAGAAATGCTGCCTTGATGTCTTATCTCTTGGGACAGTATTAACCAAAGTTCCTCATTTTTGGAGATGGAATAAATGAAGATGTGATCATAAAACATCAAAGAAAAAGACCCCACCTAATTTTGTAGCAGCCTTAATGTATCACTTTAACCCATTTAGTCACTGATAATTTTTTTTCTCATGTTCATGGAAAATTATGACATAGTTAATAAAATTTTTACTTGAGTAGTTCTGTGCCAGGTACTATGTAGTGATAACCAAGTCCAATGTGTTTTTAAACTTTCAAAATCAAATCAGTATGTTGTGTCACATCTGGAAATTACATTCAAAATACATCTTTGGTTTTTGGCCAAAGGTGGTGATTTGTGGGGAATAAGTATTTTGAAACTATTTCAGTAATTTTAGACTACAGAAACCCCAATTTCTGAATAAAAAAATAGCATGTCTTGAAAGGAAAAATTATAGTGTCAGATAATTTACTTGAAATAACATTATTTAGGGGGAAAAAAAAAAAGAATAATTATCAGGTAGTAGACCTATATATGAAGCATCATACACAGAGTTAAACAAAGTAAGTCATCCTATTTTTTACCGTGTCTGAAACCTGATTATTAATTTTTAACAAAGCCTAAATGTGGCAAACTGGAGATGGACAAGCTCAGCTCAGATTAATGGTGCACTAAAACTTGTCAAATTATACATTATATCTTGTCATGACACAGGAAGGACAATGAGTGCAGAACCAGAAAAAAAGAACAGCTTCATGGTTCATATTTTTCCTTTTAGACTCCACCTCACTCTTGCCCAACTGTTTAGGCTCTTCTGTGACAGCAGCAAATCTCCCTGTGTTAAAGACATTTGGAAGCATTTTTGTTGAGTGCAATGATTTTAAGGTGGCTAATTGAAGAAATTTGATGTAAAAACTAATAAAAATCAACAATGAAAGAAATTACTACTTCATTGACCATTAACAGAGATGTAGTTTGGTTTGCCTTAAATTGTTAACTGAAGAGTATAGCCGATGTCAAAAATGGGCTACTAAAATAAATGTCCACACTAAGATTTTTCAGAGATTAAAAATACCCAAAAATTCTGTAAATACATATTGCTTAATCTGTCTTCAGACTACTCTTAGGCAAAGCTAAGACAAAACCCATTTATAAGAGTTACTGTGCTTCTATCACCAAGCCCAACTGTTAATTTATAACATGTTTTTTTCACCAAGGAACAAGTAAATCAACATGAAATATTTAATTTCACTCTCTAAAATAAATGTGTAAAAAAGTAAAAAAATCTACAAATCAATATCATACTTATCTTAGTCTCTGAAAAGACCTTTGTTACTGCCTGGAAATCAATTACATCTGAAACAAAATGGCTGTCTTTGATTCTGCTGTTATATTCTAAACAATTTTGTATTTTTTATAAGTTGGAGGAACTTCAAAAGTTTGGGAGATTTAGGTCAGTCGAATACTTAAATAGGAATGTTTTTCCCTGATTTTAATCAAAATGTTTTGATCTATAAAACTAGGTTGAACTATTGCAAAAACTGCTTATGGGGGAATTTATGATGCTTCTATTTCTGTTTAGCTGGAAAAGTTACAATAACAGGCACAGAGAGCAAGTGCAGAATTTTGGCTTGATGGAAGAGAGGAGATAGAAGACCGTCATGCCTGTAAATAGTTTAATTTCTTATTCTGTCTATGCGTTTTTGCCATTAAAATTGCTTTCCTCTATATTCATAAGGTCTTCAACTAAAGCCACACATTCTCTAGGATAAAACAGTTACCTTGTCATAAAAATCTCTGTGGATCCCATACAGCTGTGTAGAGGACACACAATGGACCATGTCCAGGAAATGATGGTGCTAATTGTCTTGACAGACACCAAAGCAAATACTAACTTTTGTCACAATTGTGTAAGAGAATTTCCTGCAAGAACAGAAGAGATAGAAAGCCTTATTTTATTTGGCTCTAGTATAACATTATTCTTTTCTCCCATCTTGTGAAAAAGGTTAAATATACAGAAGGTAACAAAATTCCCAACGAAATGTGTCATTTTCTCTGCTGCAAAAATCCTAATCCTAGAAAACAATTTAAATGAGATTATTTGTCAGAATGACCTCTGATTACAGGGGAAAAGTAGAGCAGCTGCCTGTTGTGGAAAAACTATGTTTTTTGCAAGTCACGTTTTCATGTGATCACATGGATCAGAAGGTGCTTGATCTGGCTAAAATGCTTTAAGTGAGGATTGCAGTGATTTTCCAGAAATAATGGTAGTAATATTACCTCCATTATATAGCACTATTCACTTCAATCTATTTCAGACAGTTTTATAGCTAAATGTACGTAGCACTACTGAAATGTGATTACCAGTGAGGTGGAAATCTCAGCCATTCAAAATGTAACACAACGGTGGAAACTCAGAATGTTTCAGCTGAAGGACTTTTCAGAGTTCTGGAAAAAAAAAAAAATTAAGAAAAAACCAGTATTAAAACAGACCAAATTAACCCCTGGGTTTAGAGACTGGTCTGAAAGAACTACTCATAAGTGCATTCCCCTCAGGCTAACAGATTAAGAAGGACCTGTCCTGCTCATGTGCTTAACTTTTGCAACCTGTGACTCCTGATATTTTGAACCCTAAACAATGCCATGAAAAATCACTAATGGTTTGGCAGGGCAGAGCATTATAAGCAATTTTCTGCCAGTGAGCCAGCTTTTTCATAGTTACCCTACAAATTTATGCAGTTCTGAATGTAATAGCTGAAATGATCTGTAATCAGCTTGCATATTCAACTCCTGGCTGCTTTTCTCCTGTCACACAGAAACATTATTTCTGTGAATAAAATTAAAGCAAAAGTTATTTTAAAATGAGGGGTTTTTTTTGTGGGACATCTGAGGAAACCATGCAGCAAACCATGCAGCACACACTCTTGAATGTCTTTTTTATCAGTAAGTTTGTTACCCTGTTGGCAGATAGATAATTCCATTAAGACAATGAGACAGTGGACTTTGTCTTGTGAAAGTAATCTTAGGTTTGGTACAGTTGTTAATATAGTGTTAGAATCACAGAACCATAAAGCTGATTTGACTCTGTGATGCAGTTTTAATTGTGTCAGACAGTCCAACTTCAGCTGGCTCCACACCTGAGGGATGGTTCATATTTCCAGAAATGCTGGAGCTCAAACATAGATACCTGACAAATGTGAAGACAGGGTTCAAAAACATTATTTGCCCTTGAAGGGTATCTGCCAGAAACTTTCTGAATGGACAAGACTCTCCAGTGAAAACTTATTAGCACAGTGCTGCAGCAAGGGATGGTGTCCTGATTGGAGCCTGGCAGGACCCTCTTGTAGTGATATTTGCACTAATTTTGCAATTGTGTTCTACTTCCCTAGATAACAGAGAGCTGATTACAATCTACTAAACAGGATTTATAATATTTCTGTCTCAAATCTGAATGTCCCTTATGCTTTCAGATAAATAAAAAGTGCATCTTAGAGGGTTATTCTCCATTTCCTCCTCCAAGTTCAGTTTTTCTATAGTGAAAACAATGAAATACTTCAGAAAAACACTAAACAATTAGAAATGAATGAGCATTTCAGAATTGCAGCAGCTCATATTCTGTTATCCTAAATTAACACTTTAAACTCCTGGATTTTACCCTACTGATATTGATTAAACTCACCATGTGCTCACATATAAAAAATAAGTGATTTTTTTAAAAATTATTTTTTAATTTTTTTTCAATTAATTTTTTAAATTTTTTAATTACAACCTGCTGTGAATTACACAGAAAATACTGTTCCAAAGTACTGCTTTCAGTTCACATTTGATATATTCAAATTAATTAATGGCTATAATTTTAAATGACTAACAAAGAAAAAAGCTGAATTGGATAGTTTAAATTACTGTATGACCAGGTACTAGAGAATGAGATAGTTATTTTCTTGCATGGCATGTCCAGTCCTAATTTTGCAAACCATCTTAATTCACGTACAGAATATTGACTTACTTTTGCTTAATAGAATGAGAAATGAGATTATTTTTTTCTTTTCCTCTGTATAACTTGCTCTCTTTAAATTAAATCCTTCCAGAAAAGAATTTAAACATGAACTTTAAACCCATTTACTTCAGAGCTTTAATTTTGAAAGGTGATTAAGCAAAACTACATTCCAGAGTTAGGGCCCACTTCAGTCTAATCTGTCATTCAGAATCAGTGAGGAAGTTTATTTTTCTATTGATAGTGTATAACAAAAGGCAATGCAAAGGGCAGCAAGATCTTTTTGGATACCTAAACTAGTAAAGCTAAGTTAGCTTTACTGGTTATTAAATTTTGGTCATGAGAATTGGTTTGAGATCTCTGCCCAGCCCTGCTTTTGCCAATCACATGTGAGAAAATTTTGTGGTTCACTCTCTTATTAGATGACTAAAAACTGTGACCTCCCTGTATTCTCCAATGAAAACCAAAACCAAAGCAAAGCTAAAATATTGTCTGAGGTATCTCTTGAAAATTTACAAAAATTTGAGGAAAGTAATTATATTTTGAAAATATTCATTTGTATCCATTTCCTACCAGTAAATAACCAGTCAAAAAGACCTGACATTCAGGAGAATAAAAAATAGAAACTCCCTCCCCCCTCAAAAAAAACCCAAACAAAACAAACCCCCAAAAATAAACCAACTACAGCAAGCATATGAACAAAAGAAATCAACCACAACCAAAACAAACAAAAAAACAAACAAAACCACAAAAAAAAGCACGCAAGCAAAAAGTAGGGACGAATTGAAGCAAATGATTTAAGCTGTCTGGCATCTCCCTTTAGAGACCAAATGCCTACTATCTAGGTTTTGGAAATTAAATTAAACACGTCAAGCAAGCAATATGGATCTTAGTCAAAGTCAGTATAGAGAAAATCACTATGTAAAGTCAATAACAGAGCTTCCTATATGATGACAAAGAATAGAGAAGAACTCAAGCATCAAACCAAGAGAGGAGATTAAAACACAAAGAGAGATACATAAAAATGTAAACAAATAGATTTATCAAAGAGAACCTCATGAATTAACTACTTTAGGGAGAATCTGAACACGCTGATGTATGTGACGTTAAAACTCAAAATGTAATATGCACACAAAGCAGATTTTTCATTAAAAAAGATAGCAGTAATAAAAGAGTGACTTTTAAGCTAAAGAAAGTCAAAGAGGTCATATTACCTCACAATTGCAAGCAATTAACTTGCCATGCAACTAAGAAGCCTTACTTTTGTTGCTTACCTAAAAACACTTCAGATATTAGATTCTCAGAAGTAATTGAAAGACAAAAAATCTCTATAAATTACATACTGCTCTCAGGCTATATTTCAGATAAAGAATTAATAACAAACAAATAAATGTGTCATCAGCCAGTCTAAAACAAAGGTAAATCTCCAGGAACTCTGGATATCCTGTTTGAATTTTATAGGATGTGTAAAAAGTCCCTTAGGGGGACTCTGCTACAAAGATCTGGTCTTATGATGATTTTACTTGGCCAATCACCTGCGAATCAGAAATACATAATAGAAAGACACTAGAATCCAAATTAAATTCCACATTCTCTGTCTTAGACACAGTTCAAAGTAGATTTGCAAAGGATGAAACACTTTGTAATACTCACAAGATTTCCTCATGGTGCCAGATAAAAAAGAAATTTTCTATGCTTTCACTAAATTTAAGCACACTTGTACTAGAATAGGGCAGAACTTCCTGTTTTAAGTCCTATCCCATATAGAACCCATTTTTCCTGCCCCCTTCCAGGTACTTGAATGGCTTATTTGCCTTTATTTATGGCTAAAAACATCTGCTTAAATCAATAGTGTTGAATCTCTCTTGCTCGAATTGCAGAGAAGCATGTCCATCATCTCTTTTGCTGCTGGCAGGGACCACAGATCATTTTGTAAAGAGGATAGAACCCCGTGAATCCATCAGAGGGATCTGACATGGAACAACACAGCAGGAGAAAAGATTATAAAGTGATGATGCCATGTTATTTTTATCTAACCTGAACAGTTGGTTAAAATAAATACATAAAGCAATCTGTGATATTAGGAAAGTGTCTGGCTACATAGTAAATAATGCCTGATAGAAAGTCCCAGCTAAATCTGCCTTACTCAAAGTTATTTCACCAGAGAACACTTGGATTTGATAACTTATTCAAGAATTAAAATTTCATGAATTCAAGATTTCAGTAAAAATGAAATACCAAAACACTGATATATTAAATAAACAAACAACATCTGAAGTGCCAAGGAGAAATATTATTCCTTAGCATATGTTTTTGTTTGTGGAGGAACCAATCATTTTCAAGTGAAGATTTCATCAAGTTATTATTTTAATTTCAATTTTATCTAATAATCCCCTCATACAGAGCTTTAATAGGTCAGAGGTATCTATGTAAAATCAAAACAGATTAGGAAGAGCAAAGTTCATATGAGAAAAAAGGCAATTATTTGTTTAAAATGTTACATACTGTTATCAAAGGAGAAAGATCAATGTGTAAGAGGAATCTACATTTGCAGGAAAAATACGTACATTTGAAAAAAACATCACCTAGACTGTGTTTGGAAGAAATGATGCCACAGACAGAAATTACCTCAAAGATTTCCTTTTCACCTTTACATTTCTCCCACTTTAAGAACAAAACATGAATGCTTTTGGTAGACATCACTGAAATCTTTATTTCACTCTCTTTTTTTCACACAGGTTAACACAGAGCTTTCTGAACTAATTTTAATTTGATCTAGATTGTGCATTGAACAAGTAAACCATGTGGACCTTAAAACCATCAGTGAAATCATTAGAAGTCTGGATAAGTTATACAAATGGCTAATTGTCCTGTTGAATGTATACACTTTACTCTTAACCTGACTTATCTACACTTCTCCTCTGGCCACTGGACATAAAACTTCATCAGCATGCCACATTGGGCAAATGCAAAGGAAACTCAAGTTCACTTGAGACTCTTCAGTTTATATATCCAAAGATATCATCTGACATACTACAGTATCCCTTATGCTAGCTATACCACACTATTCCTTATGCTAGCCATATTAATGCATTTAGTACATATGTAGAATATTTCTTTGTGTGAAAACATTAAATAAATGGTAGTTCAGTGGCCCTGTCATCTTTCACTGCACTGAGGATGAAGTGTCCTATTGGAAACATCATATTTATTTAACCTGAATAAGTGCCTAAATGTACTTTTTCTACATCTCGTGGCAGTGAACAATGTCAGGAAATCAAATATTTTTTCCTGTAAGCTATAGGTAGGAGACTTCAGTTCTAATGTCTATGTCACCACAGCTATTTGCAGAATTCAAATGCTGCTTGTGAGAATGAATGGTTCTAGAGCAGTGTATAGGAGGACTGTGTTCATGCCTCGGCGTGCTGGGCATTAGATCTTTCAGCACACGCCTTTACTTCACAGGGTTTCATTTTTTTCTGAAAGGAATCTGCTTTAGAATATTATGGGACTCATACCTTCAGGAAATGGAATTCTTTCAAAGACTCCTCATTCTTTGGAGAAAGAAACATCATCTTTTGATTCCAACTTTTGGGCTTTTTTATTAAGTGAAAGTCATTACATGCAAAGCTGCTCTTAATAAAACAAAATATTTAAGAAATCAAATTCAGTTTCAAAACTCTTTAGTGAAATATTCCAGTGTAGACAATGATACTTATAATAGGGAAATCATACAAAATCATAGAAATACTTTTCATTAAGTGGGACAATTTTCTTCCTATCTTTGTTTTATATTCTCTTTCATCCTTTTGAATTTCTTGTAGAATCTTTCATTAAATGAAAAGAAGATATTTCAGGATCTTTCCCTTTCTAGGCACCTCCTTTTCATTTTCTTTCAGGCAAGCACTAGATTTTAATGAATTTTCATCAAGGAGGCCTGCACTTCAGATTTGTGGGAAATTCATATTAAATGGCTACATTTGCTCTCCAGAACATTTTTCTTCCCTGAAAATAAAATTATGTTTAATTTTTTTTTTCAATTCTGTTAGTAATTTAACAGGCTTTTCACTGTGATTGTTCTCCACCCAGGAAATTTCTTTCTGGAATGACAAGTTTTATATTTCTAGTAAATATTTACTAGACTTTCTCTGTTCTAATCATCCATCATAGCCTTGTAAAATATGCCTCTTTCCTCTTTTTCATGAAGAAAATTTTATTAAACTATTAGCTGCAACATTTTGATTCCACTATAAATAATGAAAACTGTTAAGACTGAGATTTTCTCTGACTTTGAAGACTTTAAAGTGAGTACATTTTGCCTCTTTTCTTTCTCTTTGTCTTATTAGGTAATATTAATTGGCACTTTTTTTCAGCTTGGTTTCTATCCAGAATTATCTTTCACTGCTGAGATTATCAGAGATGTTCTACAATACAAACTTAACATTTCTTTAGGAGTTCCAAGAGTGTCCTGTTCAGCCCAATTTAATATTATCTAACACATTAATTTTTAGTATCTTCTGAGATATGTAATGTGTGCATAGGTCTCTCACTGTTGCCTTCAACATGAAATTCTGCTATTATTCTGGATTTCTCTTCCTTTGATAATAACAATAATCAAAAATGATGGTATTTCTTATTTTACTTACAGAGTTCTACTCACACTTCACTTTCTATATGTTTTTATCATTTTTTCTACATTTAAAAAGGATTATGTGATATATTTCTGTTCCAGTGATAGTCTTTGCTAGGTCTTTTCCTCTAGCTGTTTTTTGCCTTTCCGTTTGTTCTGATATGACTATACAGTCCATTCCTTCAGTGCATCATAGAAGATGTATAATAACTTATCGCTTTTTTTCTTTTCTGGATATATTTTATATACACTTATTAAGATCATAAACCTAATGGGTTATAATTTGATTATAGTGCCATCTCCAATTTCTGGGATACAATTGCATAAAACTAAATTTTTATCACACAGTTTCATTATGATGCATTTATTATCACTCCTATCTCCTTTTTTCCTAATTTTTACAGGTTGCTTTTTCCCATTTAAATTCTCTCTCTCTCTCTTTTTTTTTTTTTTTTGCTTGAGGGTTTTTTCCATTCTCACATTTGTTTTAAGTCTCTTTTTAAACTGATTCACTACTCTTTTTTTTTCACATTTCAAGATACTCAGTTTTATCTAATTCTTTCGCCTGTTATGTAGTAAAATATTAATGACTTTCAACTTCTCTCACTTTCATAACTGAAATGTATACCTTAAAATAAAAAAGTGTTAGGCACTGTAAATGAAACAAATGAATAAACAGTATGATCTCCTCAGCAACTCCAATTTCTATTTCCTTTTGACAGCACTGTTTCTGAAAAGAATGTAAAAAATGAAAATTTGTTTTTCCCCTCCTTTCCATGAAATAATAAATGGGAAACTATCTATGTGCTTATTTGTTCCAGTCCAAGAGATTTAGGACTAAAACATGCAGCTGTTCTGAGGAGAAATTTCTAGTTAATTAGTGGATCTCTGCACATGGCTGAGGGATTTTCCACCTGGGAAGCTGTAGAAGAAGTAAACATATTCATGTGGTCTGACTCAGGTATTTCAGAAATGATAACGTTTCAGACAACTTTTGCCAAAGCATGTGTCTGTTTCTATCAGAAAATTGTCCAGTTCACCCATTTTGACTGACTAGCAGCTGAGAAACTGGAATGTTCAAGACTAGTCCGTGTCTGATGCATGCCCCAGGGACTCCACATCAGAAAATCTGAAAGTCTAGGCAACTTGCTAGGAGCACAGAACTTTAATATCCTGAAAGTTACAAAATCTAGGTCTCTTAATTCCTTTGTGCACAGCTAGGAGCCTGACAGCCCTACAAACCGTGCACTGATATCTATTTCTCAACATTTATGTTTTCCAGTGCATGAAATATCTTAGAATTAAAGCCATCTTTTAGTGTTTGAATTTCAAAAAGAATGGAAAGTAAGTATTGAAAACCCTTTGAAAGTCTACCACTGGTATGTTGCCTACATCTAGCCCTCTATAGCATCAAGTAACATTTAGAAAGAATTAGCTAATTCAAGGTGCATTCATGGACAACATTAGGTATATCAGATTTGCTCCACATCTTGGTAGTAACTTTTAACTGTACTTATTCAAATAACTTAAAAAGTAGAATTTGATACATTTTTCATACAACAACATTTAACAGTCTAATTCAAAGACCTTTGAAATCAACAATTAAAAGAGGATAATTAAGAACCCTTAAAGTACTATAATTTTCAATTGCTTAGAATACAAATAACTGCAGCAAGTACGTGACTTTTTTGGTAAGTGCATACACATTAATGTCTTCTCCTTTTTTACTGATATTTCTTAGATCTTCCAGAGGTATTGTAGACCTAATTGAAAAACATTAATAATAAGATGGAGATAACTTAAAATCACAAATTTTGTTTAAAAAATCATTTTGAAAAAAAAATATGTCGACTAATGTAAGAGAAAAACATAATTTCTAGGTGTCCTTTCCCCCTTTTCTGTAAATAGTTTGATTTTTTTTTGTTTGGTTGGTTGGGGTTTTTTTTTTTCTGGTGTGGTATTTACTAGTTCGTACATCTATTTGTTCCCACCAGATTTTATCAGTTTTCACATCTATGTTCACTTTGTCTAATTCACTATGCAAAGGTGGATCCTAACACAAATGAGGATGTGAAGAGTACAGAAACTCCAGAATGCACAGAACCACAAAAGAAGAAAACCAAAGTCCCATATCTTTAATATAGATTTTAGCTGCATAGGATACCCATACTCCATACTCTATATAACTTTTAAACTTTCTGAGGGCCTCACCGATACTTCAACCTGAGCTGAAGTTTATGTACCTACAAAGACTAAGCTGGGTCCACAATAGAAAGAAGGTTTTTTTCATATAGCACCAGCTGGAAGGTGGATCTGAAGCAGTTGTGCTTCCATGAACCAACCTCTAATAGTGATTTCCTTCTCTGCATTACACTGAATACCAAGTAATTTACAGATGAGAGGAATTTGAAGAAACTAACTAACCTCTCTCCTACAAGAAACAGCTTTCTGGCTGAGAAACTAGTAGCTGATCATGTAAGGCCTTTTTTTGTACTTTTAGAGAATGATCGGATCAGCAAGAATAGGAGAGGAATTCTTCACTACAATATGAATATTGCCCAGCTTTTAACAGTCAAAATTATCAATTGTCCCTAAAACAAAGAAAAAAGCTTGAAGTGATTTTTTTTGGTACTGTACTTCAAGCATATAGTACAGCAATCTCAGTTCCGGAGGAGGGATGCTCACAAAGGCTGTATGTGGTCTCCTAGTCTTTTTGAGCTGGTTAGTGGACCAGAATAGCTCTGGCTGAAAATTGATTAGTTCATGTCTCAGTGCAATCTTTTCAGTTGAACATTAGTGAGCCTGAGCTCCATATTCAGGCTATTCAGGTGAACACTAACGTCCCGTTTTTTGTCTTTGTGAGTTCCCCTCTGGCTAAACCTGAGGCTCTTAGATTGTTTTATGGCACTCAGATATTTTCATTAAGAATTATGGGGGCTGTAGAAACCACGTGAGCCTCATATCCTCATTGTAAATCAAATGACAGTAGGACATACCAGGTGTTGCCATGTGGTAAGTGAATGCCTGTTAGTCAGGGAAGACAATAATGCAAGGTTGCTTAAGGTGTTGCCCTGTTATGTTAGCATGACAAACCAGTTGTAGAATGTTTCTGCTTGAACTACATGAAGGTATGATGCTACTTTTTTCACACAACAGTCACTATGCAGTACTTTGTGGCCATTGCACTCTGCCCACACACTTGAATAAATCTTAATCTTTCACATCCTTTCACTGTAAGTGCTCTTGTTCTGATAATTCATATGGAGATACTAGGGGTGGAAAATATCTTTTAGAAACCACACATGATGGACAGTCTTTCATATATTTGGATTTCACAGTGTTTAGAACCAATATTCAGTTGATTTTTTTATGGACAGACGTAGCAATTAATCATTAATTGATCCCTTTATAAAAGAGATATGGTTTAGCAGGTTTCTTTTAAAAAATCTTTGCAGCAAGATGTTAGACTTCCAACAGTTAGCACTGAAATATGACAATTCTGCAATCTTGTCCCAAAGAGAGAGCCTTTGACATCACCAGAAATAAAATTATAGGTTAAATTTTCTGTGTGTAATTTCCAGTCTTTTAATCAGAAAGTACACCATATCTTTCTTCTTCTTTTGATATTCAATATTTGTAAACTTATTTGTAACTTTGAGGTGTGCTTTGAACTGATACCATGACAGCTGTTTCTACAAATGGAAAACATTTCTGGTAAATGAAAACCATTTAGAACCAAATGCATATAGTAGACTATTGAATCAAGAAGTGTGTTTTCAGCTTCTGTCTAAGTTTCTCCACTTGTAAACTTTATCCAGCAACTTGATAGACTTTGAGTTGCAGTCACTGTGTGATGAAGTTATGATTCCAAAATGAATACCTACAAAAAATTTATGTAAGTAATTAGCCAAAACCTAACTAGATCTTTGGCAAGGGACAGTAAACAAGAGTGATTCTGTTAAATGAGTCATTTCCGGCAGCAGTAGACAGAGTGTCTGTACTAATCAGAGATGAAGCAGAAAAGAAAGCCACATCAACCATTATGTAGATTGCTATTATTCATAGTTTAGATTACCAGGGATTTTATATCACATGTATTGTTGCACTTCTCTGCCTAATATCAAGTCAAAATGTAATTTCATACTGTTTTTTTGGAATACTAGATCATTTTTCTCTTCCTTTTTCAGCATTTGGAGAGAAATATCAAGAGGATCTAATTGTTATGTTGGTGCAAATGTTTTTGAACTGTCTTTCCCTATAAAGTCATAGCCAGAACAGTGTCACCTAAAACTTTAGTAAGAGACATTCTCAGGGGTTCCCTAGACCTCCAGAGAATATTTTCAAGGAAAACTTACCTAAATTGAGACTTTAGTTTAAGAGATATGATCTATAAATTAGAAATAAATGATATGATTTTCTAAGAGGCAGCCTTGTTCCAACTCCTATGAAGTGCTGCAGTGTCTGGATCAAGTTTCTTAGAACATATTCTTGAAATTGTACGCCTTAATTAGTCAGGAAAACTGCATTAATACACAACTTTGATAATCTTGTCATCATAAGTGATATGTTTCCTATAAATATGAATGCAGTGTGGTTAAAAAAATTAGGTATTTTGAGTCACAAAGTAGGTATTGAACTACGTGTGGAAGATAAATCATTGGTAGCTACCATTTTCCACTATACTTGTGATAGAATATTCTAAGCCGGCCTAAGAGGAAGAAAACAGAAAAGCTTTGGCAAGATTACAGTTACTAAGCAGACATCAATAGTGATGATTTCCCTGAAAAAGACCAGTACCAGAAACTAGACAAGGTTATTCCAGTTTGTAGCCATCTTCAGTATGTGATTGCTTTGGTTTGGTACTAATCACAGAAACACATTAAACCTAGTGCTCTGACCATACCACACAAAGTACAATCAAAATGGTAGAGAATTTTGGGGACATTCAAATTCAGCTCATTTCTCTGCAATGTAAGAGTCAGCTTTGAACTGATTATGAGAGAATCAAAATATTCTCAGAGGAAGAGCATGAACAAGGATCCCAATTCTTCATCGAGAAAGGTTTTATCTTTGAATAAAAGCATTTATCGGTATCGATCAGCTGATCAGATGGAAAAGGAGAATATTTTTTTGCCTCACACTTCTTTCTACACTATGAGAAAAGAAGTCTGAGGCAACTGTAAGGCATCAAACCAAATAAAATGATCTGCAGATCACTCTTGAAAAGTAAAGTCCCTGAGGAAGGTAAACTGAAGGCTCTCACATCACATCTTCTCTTAGGAAAACAGCATGTCTAAAAATTAGACTGCACTAGAAGGAATAAAACATATATTTTGATTGGGTTCTTAATTTGCCTGTCTGGAAACTGTATGGATGTGTGTTATATGATGCTTTGTGATTTTAGCATGTATGTAAGTGTGTTAAACAAAGGAATTAATACTTTCCTGTTTCAAAGTTACTTCTCTTGTTTTCTGATACTTCAGATAATTAAAGAACTATTCATAACTATTTCAAATAGTTAAAAATGTTTCTGATTTGGTTTCCAGGTGACACACAACAACATTTTATATCACATTTGTTATATCTTGAATCTACAACTTCTTTCAGGCCATAATTTCCTGGTATCTTTCATACTAATAACTTCTACAAAGAAATGGAATTTAGTCTGTATGGAATTTTCCATCAGTGTGAGATTTTTACAGATAGTTCCCTCCACTATGTGCAATAATGCCCTTAAGAGGTACTTGGAGCCAAGCTCAAGCCCCAAAAATGTGCTAAATAGGGATAGCACAGAAGAAGGAAGGAATGCAGACAGAACTTTCTCCTTTTCTATTCCTAGCATGAAGATACTGAAGTAATGGGTGTAGCAACACCATGATAGTGTATATTTCTGAGATAGTCCATATTTCTGACATAATTTAAAAAAATAAGGAACACGTTTGAGTGTTATTTTTCCTGGTTGTTACTATTAAGGGTCATATCCTTCATGGCAAGATTTCATAATAACTTTTAAAATTTGATGGGATAGTTGAAATAAATTATTTCGGTCAAATCATAATGCAGTTTGCAGACTCAGAAACTGGTCCAACAGTTTATTATTCAAAAATTATCTTCTGCACAGAATCACAGCCATTGCATCAACAGACAAAGAGACTAAGACTCTTTTAGAAAGAAATTTTCTCCCTAAGGGAAAACAAATGTAAATATTATGAAAAGGGGAAACTTTAAAGCTACTGGTTCTACTGTTTCCCACAAAAACAAAAACTCCTATGAGCTGGGCACAGAACAAACCAAAGGAATTAGTTACTTCAAAATGGTTTGAGACAGTGTCTGTTGTGAAAAAGTAGGCAAACTCAGTTCCTGCGTAAATGAATGATGTGATGAAGGAAAAGAAAGTAGGCGTGTGCTTATATTTTAAAGAATTACATAGGAATTCAAGACTACATAGTCTTTGGAGTTTGCTGAAGTTGTTGGGATGTGCTCCAACCACCTTGCAGACTTTAGAAGAGATACTGCCAGTGTAGAATTCTTGATAGTATATCAAAAGATGCTCTCAGATTAGTAACAGTAATTGTAATAACAATAATTCTGACACAAGTTTTTCCTGAGAAGCCAAGAACAATATATGAAAAGGTGTCATATATTTCCTTGACTCTGGTCGAATCTGATCACAGCAACTAAAGAAGTAAAATCAGTAAAGATTTGAGGGTGTGGGCTGTTAGAGCTGCCTAAGCCACAAATAGGATGCCTGGAATAGTTGCAATTGGATCCACTCACAGCTCTTCACCTTCCCATGAGAAACTCTCACCTTTATAAAAGAGATTTACTGAACATGTGGCAAGAGCTGAATTTTGTATTTTGAAGACTAGTATAGTAACCTGAACTGGTAGTTGGTTTGATTTTCCTTATTATGCTAGGCTAAATACCTGCTATGTGAGCAGAAGGCCTTCCCTTGCAAGAGAGGCAGAGCCGGCACTAGGTGGCAGGAACTTCTATGGCTCTTCCACTTCACTGGCTCCAAAACTCCAAAGCCAACTGAGTTGGCTTCACATCTCAGTGTGATTAACAACAGTGGTTCTCCCCACACCTGTCCTCTGATTCAAAAGCAGATGAGTTTCACTGGCTAGTAAGCTCATAAAAGCAGATGATCCCAAACCTGTTTATCAGAACTCAAATGTTCAGACATGAAGACCGGTTTGGGTTGTTTATTGTGATAGAGGAGAGATTATCCACAAAAGTTTTGATGAAGTTTGGCTGTTTAACCAACTTTCCTTCCCTCTGGGGTCAAGCAAATTATTCTTTCATCTTGAAATGCTTCACCAATCCTTATACTGATTTCTTTCTTACTGAGCTCTAGAAAATTATTCTTAGTCAATAATTGCCAAATAAACTGCAACACAGAGGAGAGAAAGCTTATTGGCTTCTTCTTCAAAGCTAAAAATGCTGTACTTGATTTTTAAAATTAAACAAGCTGTTCAGTAACAGACGGATTTTCCATCCTTCTGTCTATTGACCTACCGATCTAACGAGTAATAAATCAATCGATCTATCTTTAAACATATGGAGTAATACCTTGTCTATCCATGGATCTATAAGTCTGTTTCTGTCTTGTTCTACCAAAGTGAAGTAATTTCTTCCTGAATGTGTTTCACATTAACATTGTTCTTTTCTTGATTTTATTGAAAGTAGTTCTGTGCCGTTTCATCTGTTATGCAGTAATTTGTTATGATAGAGTCATAAGGGCAAAAAATCAGAAAAAAATAAAGAATGTGATACAACTGCAACGCAAATTGAAAAGACATTCCTGTTCTGTAATATATTTCCAAACTGGCAGTTTATCAGAAACATTCTCTAAAAAAAGAACCTCTCAATTAGCAAGCCTGGAATAAACTCTTACTCAAAACCAAAAGGTCTGACCCAGCTGTTGGCATTATTCATATGAAATATTTCACTGGCATAATTAAAAAATACTTTAATGTTTTGTTTCAAGTATTGTTGAATGCAAATACTGCAGGCCAAGCTCCTTCTTTCAAAATAAATGAGCAGTTGCAGAACAATAAAAACAGTTGAGGCATTTATGCTAAGACATGAAAAGCGAGATGCCAAGGCGGGTTTCTAAACCACATTCCAAGCATTTCAAATGCCTTTTGATTGTTACCACAAATCCACCGATTGTTGTGAAAAGGGTATGTGTCATCAAGCCACAGGCAAGGCCTTGAATACATCTGACTCAATGTTTGTAGCATTGATTTTAAAACACCGCTCAGTCACAGTTATGCAGCAACAATTCCCAGTCCCTCATCACCATCCTTTTATAGGAGCATGTCTGACTCTCTGCTAATGGCATAAATTAATTCAAAAGATCAGGATGAATCCATGCATTCTTCTCTACATAAAACACATTTATGATTTTAAAGCTATGCCACACGGTGAAACTGCATTCTTTCATTAGCCACTATTTGCTGTGATATCTTAAGGCTCTAAATTCCCCTAAAACTTTTCTGTCATGGAGGCATGCTGTCTGTCCACATTGTAAGATGCTCCTTTATGCCACTCTAAGTACCAGAATAAGAGCACAAGTAGTTTAAACTGAAATTCTTCCTGTATAAATTTCTGTCACTCTCCAAAACAATAATAGTGATAATAGCAGGGTTTCTGGGGAAGATCTCACAGGTAGGGTTTCTTTAATCTATTTTTCCCAAAATATATTATATTCTACACCTCAAAATTTCTTTTGTTTTAGAAGAAAAAAATTAGGGTTTTGGTCAGGCAGAAGTCTAGCCAGAGGAAGATCCTCAGTAAATAGATTCTGCACACACGCATTGACTTAGCAACTACCTTGCATTTGATCTCCAGTGTAAAAAGCAGAGGACTTGATATTTCCTGTCTTCAAAAGCCTTATTTCAGTTGATCTAGAAAGCTTGTCAGTGTATGTGTTTAACACATATCACTGGTCCAGTGCATAATGGGTTCAAGACTAGTATATCAGGACTAATATAGCCAAAATTATGTTCAGAATTTCCTGGATCAAAATATACAGGAAATCAGAGAAATCATGCTTAATTGTTGCAGATCTGATAAAGAAGAAAAGCCCTTGGACTTGTTCAACTTTTTGAGATTCTCATGGGTCTACTTCTCAAAATAGTGCAGGTCCCCCTGGATGGCATCCCTTTGTTCTGTTGTGTCAATTGCACTGCTCAGCTCTGTGTCATCTGCAAACTTTCTGAGGGAGTACTTGATCTCACTGTCTGTCATTGATAAAGACATTAAAGAACACTTGTTCCAATAAAAACCTCTGAGTGACACCACCTTTCACTGGTCTCCCACTGGACAGACCACCAATAACAAAATATCTCTGTGTCCCTCCAGCCAATGCCTTATTCCCCACATCCATGTCCACCCTTCAAATTCATGACTCTCCATGTGGAGAGAAGGAAGCTGTGTGGGACCACCAAAGGCCTTACAGAAGTCAAGGTAGATGACATCATGCCAGCTTCCCCTGTCAACCATTCCAGTCACTTCATCATAGAAGGTCACCCCATTGTTCAGAAGAGCATTTGCATACAGAGATGGCATGTGATGCTTTAGAAATAAAATTAAATATCATAACATACTTTGTTTTCCAATGTGGGTGCAAAAATGGGGAAACTGAACATCAACTGTAGGCATTCACCTCTAGATTACAATATTTCTGTGATGAAGATATTGTCTTTATCCTGCAGAAAAGCTGTCTCAACATTACATCAAAGAGATGAAATTAGACCTTAGGCAATTGATTCCCTGTCCTCTCTACGGACATCATTTGGTTTTAGGAAGTAATAGATGAAAATCTTTAATTTAAAGTAGTATTGGATGGACTTCAAATGATCTAGTGAGCCTTGATAGTTATCTGTTCCTCTTTGATGAGATGTGTGGAATAATTTCCTGCTTCTGCTGTGATCGAAAGTATTGAGACATTTTCCAGAGTAGTTTCATAACTTTGTACTTCTGATGTTGCTTATAACAAGGAAGAAGAGTCTTTGAAAATCAGGGGAACTCCCTCATAAATTGTTCCAGGAATTTTCTAAGCTTCCTGGAAGTTCAAAATTTGTCTTAGTCAGTGTTAGCAAGGTCTTGAGTCGTATCTTAATTTTTTCTTACATGTCAGATCTTGCTCTTTTTTTATTCACATGTAATGAAAGAGCAAGGACTAGGGAAAAAAAAAAAAAAAGAAAACAGCTGTCCCATCATTGTCTTAGAAGTTCAGCTTTAGTCTTCTTTCAGTAGCCTCATCTGACAAGACAGAACAAGGGTGTGTTATCCACAGCAGGGAAAAGGAGATGGAAAGGTATGGGGGAGAGACTATTTTTCTATCAGTTTCACCCTACATCTATGTTGTTCAGGGGAATTCTTTTCCTTTGAAAATATCTGTTTAATGAAAAATATAGTTATTCTACAGAATGTGCCAGTCTGCAATCTGAATGGCCATGGAGCTTTCATTGTCTGTATAACACTTGGTATCATTCAAAACTCTATGCACTTCAGTGAGGCTGGAAACACAATGTTATGACCATAAATCTTGCTTGTGCTTTAAAAATACTGCTTTTAAATTAGTGCTATTTCTATTATAATTTATTGAATTCTCATATATTTAGGTTAATGAATGCTGTCCAATGCATCCATTAGGGTTAGGACAAGATCTAGAACTATATGGACAACATTGATTGTTCTCAAATCCTTTGCAGGAAATTTGCAAACTGGAGCTACTATTGAATGCTTCAATGCATCCATACAAGTAATAAACAAGCCAAGGAAAATGCAATGAGAACTGGAATCTGATTTCTCACCCAGGCAGTGTAAATGCTATCTATATGACAGCAACAGAATGAAGCATGTAAAATATTAACTCTAGAGAAAACATAAAGAGTCTAGGGAACATACAAACATTTAAAAACTGCAGGTCAGGTGAATAAAGATATCAAGACATATAGCTGGGGGCTACGTAATACAAAGGAAAATATAAAACAGGCCAAATACTTTATTTCTATATTGATATGTTATTGACTTAATTTGAATTTTGGAACTCCTATTTTTTTTTCACTGATGACTTCACACTCTATGAGTTTGTGTCACTGGAAAGGAGAGTTAGGTTAAAGAAAGAAATGAAAACTGGATCTTAGAATAGAATAGACTGGACAGAGGGGTCAAACACTAAATGTCTGTATCCAGTAATGGAAGCCAAGAGGACAGTTTCTGCTGAAACTTCTGTACCTATTAAATATTCTTACTCATATGGTAGCTGTCAGATTCAAAAATGCAGTTATTTCAGACACACAAAGGATGAAAATGACCATCAATATTTGGTCACCAAACAGATGTTTTGTTGGATAGAAAGTTCTTTAGGATGTCTGTTTTTTTCCTAACCTGCAATATTAGACTGCCATTTCAAAACATAGCTGAGTATAATAATGGTGTTTCAAAAGATTGTAAACTAAGATTAAGAAACACCAAAATTATATTTTTCTGGGCAATTTGAATTAATTTCTTTTGTGTGTATGCAGGAGTTGACAGTCTTTAATGATATCACAGTCATTATTTTTCAACCTCATTCAGTACTCAGGATGGCTGTGGAGGTGATTCAGGGTTGAAGATTGCGCCATAAGCAATCTGCAACCTTGTTCATTGAAAAAGCTGCTTGGTTCATTGTTTAGTAAATAAAGAAAAATATGAGTTGAGGATCTGTGACTGTCTTGAATTAAATTAGGAGACTCCTGAGGAATCCAAGCCTCCAATAAATCCGATGCTGTACAAGCCTATAACAGACTATGGCTAATTTGATACTTTCCATTTTTCCAGTGTCCACCTGGGATATCCTTGTCACAGATTTTTAGAAATACTGAGCATTAACACCACCCTCCTGAGTTACACTGAGATGAATGTTGACATTTTAGAGTGCTTAACAGTGCTAATTTATCTGAAAAAAAAGCCCTAGACTGTTCAGTATGGCACTCTAATTAGTAAAATTATTTGACCCTTATTTAATCTTGTGATATGCAAACTAATGAATTTATGCACTAGAAATAAAATCGTTCTGCTCCTTTTGTTGAAACACTTCCAATATTAATTCCCCAAATTGTGAAATACTCATATATGATAGTGATGAATATTTAAAACTCACAAGAAAATTAATATTCTGCCTTTTTGCAATGTTTGAATAATGTGCAAGAAGTAGGATATTTGGCCACCCAGTGAACAATAAAACAAATTGTGAAATAGTTTCTCATTTAGAAAAAAAACAATCTGTCCTTGCACTTATAGAGGCAGAGTCCTCATGAGGAGAAAATTTATACGCTCACTTAATTGAAAACTGTTAAAAACAGAGCTTTAATGTACCAGAAAATGCATTAAGACTTCAATCTTAGCTCTCCACTTTTCTCGACATGGAAATGCTTCCCTTTTAATATTATTTTACCTTTTAGGCCTTTTTAACATAATTTTGTATTTCGGTCAAAGAAATTTTCCCATAACCACTTTTATATGTAAATTCTGTGCTTGTTAAATGGCTTTTTCTGTTCCCAGTGTCAAAATTTTTATTGACATAAATAGCTACATCAAGATGACTTGTCAATATGTTTTCCTGCTTGCTCACTCCCAGGTTATTGTAATCTGCTGTTTAAACATCCAAATCTCTCACATTGCATAAGACTGCAAAGTCTTTAGAGAATTAGGGCTTTTTGGTTTACACAAGCTGGGGGTAGTAAAGGAGAAAGAATGACATATGTAAGAAAGAAAAGGAGTATTAATTATTTGGCCACTGAAGTTTCTCTGCACAGACAAAAAGTTTGTATGCACAGCTACTGTTTTGATGCAACAAGGACATGACAGGCACTTACAAATCCATTGCTTCAGGCTGCTTGGTCAGCACCCATAGAGGGATATTCTCTTCAGTGCTTCTTTGCAACCTGAAGGTAATACAGTTTATTGAAAGCACATGGACTTAGGAATCCAAAAGTGAATCCAAATATGGTTCAAAATGTCTGATGTCTTGTAGAGCCTTCCTAGTAAAGCACTTGGTGACCTTGTCTGGAGAGCTCCTTTTGAAAAGGTGCAGGTAACAAAGCCATGGACAGCCATTGTGTGAAGCCTCTTCAGCAACACAGCATGGGTTCCATGTGAGCAAGCATAAAAGGTAAGTGGAAAATTAAAGTTAGCACTTTGACATAATTAGTAAGCTGTAACAGCTGGAATGCAAAGGGTGTTTAAAACTTCCTGCAAAAGGTCAGGGCCAGACTGGGAACTGGGTGGTAAAATATGTAGCTAAGGCAGCTACATAGCCCTTAGCCAGATCATTCACTCTTTCTAAGCCCATTAAGAGATACTTACAAGCTTAGTACCGGACAATATCAACTGATAGGGTTCCTACTGGTGAGACAAATTCAACAAGCAAACTGCTTCACTTATTTTTTAACAGTGATGAATTTTCATAAAAAACACAGCTGTTTTTGAACCACAGGCCTAGCAGTTAAAGCCTCTCCTCATATGTGTCAGCCTGCTTCCTAGCAGTGTAGAGTATCAGCACAGCAGAATATCAAGTAGCCATTTCTCAGGTGGCAGCAGGGTCAGGAGCCAGCACTGTGTGCATTTGTAATTCTAATGACCACTAAAGATCAGAGTGCTATGCGTGTTGCGTCAAATTTACTCTGCAATTTACAGCAAGCTAATCAGATAACAGTTTTAAAGTTCAAACAGAGAAGGAAATGTTTTCAGCAGATAACCCTTTTTTTTATAGCTATTCTCATGACAAAACAATACAAACTCTGGAATTCTTCCAGCTCAAAGGAATGTGAACCACTTCTGAAGATATCTCCAGCAATTATGATGGCTATCATAAAAGCATTAGAGTTATTGTGATAAGTTATATGTTAAGAAAAGTGACTACACAAGCAATTAAAATCCACTCATGACAAAACAAACCAAAGATTGAACTGTGTCATCCTCTGGAATTGAAGAAAGCTTTGACGAGTAGATTCCCATTTAAATTTTAACCTCTTTGCTTCTGTCTAATGGTGGTTGCATGATTTAAGACACACCAGCACAGTGCAGTTAGCAGTTTATACTCAACAACTCACCCTTTTGCGGCCCGATGATTGCACCACAAACCCCTCCCTAGTGTTATGTATATTTCTCTGACAAAACCCCCCCCTGTATTCCAACCTAGACTGTAAGCACTATCAGAACAGAATAGTACATAGCATAATGTTTGTGGTGAGCTCTATAATCACATTGCAGGTGCAACTACAGTATGGAATAGAATAAAGTATATTTTATCCCAATTATTGTCAAAACCTGCTGATTTTCAGTTCAAAACTTTATGCTCAGAGCGAATGCAAAGTCATTAATTCAAGAAGCCAGGTCTGAATTCTTCTCCAGTTTGCATCACATATAAAAGCTGATGCAAGGTATGTGTGTGAAAAGTCATCAGTAGTAATAATTAGTTACATAACTTATGAAGCAAGACACGCTGTTTTGTTTTCACAGCTTTCAAAAGAATTCCGTTCAACATTATCTCAGGGCTATTTGGAAGGTATTGATGTCAGCCTGAGCTATCTCTATACCATTAAAGTACCCTCTGATAGCAGTGGGGCTGCCAAAGGGCACTTGAGGCCATTAAAGGAAGCAAGTTTGGCTTTTGCATTCCAGACAATTTTTCAGAACTCCTAAAAACCTAGTGAGGTTACTTTGACAATAACACTCAAACATTTCACAGCTCTCACTATCCAAACTGCACTGGCCTAGGATTTTTCAGGATACTGCAAAAGAGTAATCACACACACAGAAGTATTGTGGCATTAGTCATCTCCAGTTATATGTGGCATGAAGCTAAGAGTGTGTTTAAAAGCAAAATTAATATTATAATTCCTCACACTGGGAATATTTCAGAAGGGAAAGTCTGAATGGCATTTCTTCCCTAAGAATTCATATTATACTTTGTAAACCAGCTGTAGGTATGTAGACCTTTCCTTTCTGTTGTTTCCAGAGTGTCTTAAACCATGTTCTACACTTCTGTCCTGCTCACAGTACTTCTGGCACACACCAGAAACAATTTGAAATTGTAAGGGGACCTACTCCTGGAAGGAATCCCTGTGTGCAATCTTGACACTGTTCAGACTGCTTCCACTGAAATTATGCAGCTGCACGGGTATGTAGCAGAGACATACCTGCTTTTCTTTTGCCTTAGCAGGAATGAAGTAATTTTACATTTATTTGCTAACAGTGAATGAATAAATATTTCTTGCAAAGAATATGAGTATGTGTGCCAAGAGAAATTTTCTCACTCCATTTATAGTTCTGAGGAAGTGCTTTGTTTAAATAAGACAAGAAGTGATCATACTTTCATGTTCTAAAAAAGGTTATCAGATCCTGAAGTAAAAATGGGTTATGTGGAAGGCCTAGGTTAAAATATTTCCTCTGTGTCTCTCAGGTGTACAGGTGTGAGGTAACAACAAGGCAAACTCTTCAGTGTTAAATCACTCTCACAGAGAAAGTGGGACATGCCTTCCTCAGAGCTCACCCAGAAAGCACAGAGAACAACACAAATTTTACAATTTTTTTTTCCAAAACTTCTTGATCATATCAGGGCTTTAATTTTTGAAAATTTCAGCCTAAGCTCTATAAATTTTACCTTGGAAAAATTTACCTTTCCCCCACCTTTTTGCTCTGCAGGTTGCTCCCATCCCTCACTGGTTGGTTTGCTTTCTTTATAGTCCTTACTTTTCAAGGGCCTACTTTAGGACATTTTTCCCCTGTCCAGGGTCTGTTGCAATGTCTCCAGCTCCCTCTTTCCTGGGGAACGAAGCTGGCAAACCCAGGGAGGGACAAGCTTGGATACGCAAGCAGGAACAAGTACCTACCGACAGAAGGTGGGGAAAGACAGGGAGAGAAATCTTTTGGGAGTGCCTTAGGAAGATATTGTTGCCCAATAAAGAGCCTTATCCCAATTATCTTTATAATTATATGCTTGGGTTCAGCTCAAGTTAATTGAGTATGTGAATAAAACTGCCACATTTTTAAAAATAGTATTTGCATCTGTGACTGGGGAAATTGTGGAACATGGAAAGAATTGAATTGGTAGTTGGTTACAATTGAAAGTTAAGTTTGATTTAGCTTTTTGCAAAATTCAGCCTGAATTTAGAACTGACTCATGGAGGCAAAGCCTCAGTGTTTAAGTTCTAATGTTTTGGTATTCACAACAACAAGTGCTGCACCATATATTTTCTTGTAAATATTTAAATTTGCTAGTTCTTGGACTGTTTAGTCAGATAAATTGTGCACTTGCATAAGCAAAATGACTTAAGTTGACCTAAGTAAATAATCAATAGGTTCCAAGGTAGCATATTTTAAAGGTCACCTATCACCTGTTACTGATCATTATCAGTGCAGTTATTTTCTGAAATAACCTGAAACCAATGCCATATACCAGTGTTGAGAGTGTCGAGAATTTCTTAATCTGCTCCTAGAACACTGGTAGATACATTTTTTCAGTGATGAAAAAGTTTTGAAGTATTTTATTATTAACTAAACAGACAAAGTCTAATTAAGGGTAGATGATTATCATGTTTCAAAACACAGACTAGAATTCACACGGACTACACATTTTGCTTTATGCATTATCATTGTCAACAAAGCACATTCAAATCTAAGAGACTTCTGTATTAATTTTATATAAAGTTGCTTCCAGAGACTTAGGTTGTATCGGCAGCCCAGTATCAAATTTCACTAGTATGCAATTATATTTACATCATAAATAAACTATTAATATACATTGAACAGTGACAATAATCTGTTCTTATCCTTATTCGTGGTTAATGAGACCTAAATTAATGAACAAATACAGCTCTCACCAGCACAGTTCCGAGTAATCCCACTGAGAATAAATTTGCATGATGACAGGCACTGATGTGAAACTGTAGAAAATAAGGATGAACATTCATTCCACAGAAAACATTTGCATACAACTGTACTGGGAAAACACAGGGATTTTTTTTTTTCTTATGACAGAACAGGATTCTCATAAGGACAAATAAAAAATATTAGCAAAATGAAACACATTTTCTGCAAAATTTACAATCTTGTCAGGCTTGACATCAGTAAATTAATGGTATAAATAGCAGACTACATGTGGCAATTTAGCAGCATGTAGTCTGCTATCTAATACTCAACTAACACATTTTATTCTGGTTAATTAATTCACAATTTTGCTGACAAAGTCAATAAAATGATCTGACCTGTTGCTAAATCATCAAACAGGACTCTTCATCACGAATTTTCTGAGCACTTCTGTATTTGTCTCTCCAGCTGTTGATCAGCCAAATGGAAAGCAAGGATTTCTCTCATCTATTGGAAAGCTCTCTACAAATCATCTATTTAAAAGAAAAAGTTATTCAGGATAAAGCCCCTGTGCCATGATTATATGTAAGGAAAGAGAAAGATTCAGAGGGGCTCTGTACTTTTGCATACAGCTCATTGCTGAGAAAAGGATTTAGGAGAGAGTGAGGAAAAGTGAGATTATGTGGAATTCAGAGGTTTTGTGCCTCCTGTTCCCAAAGTGTCACTACTTCATATAGTGACATAAATTGTCCCTCTGATATATGATTATATTGTGCACCATAGAAATGCTGACTCAATTTGGTCTCAGTAAATCTTGAACTTCTTTATACTATGCTACAATGAGGAGTGTAATGCTGCAATTATAAAAACATTACTGGACATTATTTTTGCAACAATTATATCTGCTAAATAAGAAATTATGCTAAAAATTTATACAGTCATGATATTGCTGATGGAACCAAGTGCCTAAGCATTCTAGAACCCATGATTTCTTATGTTTATGAGCTAGTAAATGCCTAACTGCTGACTTTTTTTCCTTGAGGGCAGAAGTTTACATATGTGCATCTGTATTGTTTGAAAATTGCTGTTAATTTTGACTGCCCATTCCCTGCTAAGCAGCTACATTTCCTTACCCCAGGATCAGAGGAACCCCTTAAAATCTCAGGAAAGGATGTTCAGACACAGACTTTTATGTAACTACAATGTTTGAGACTGCAGGCAAGACGGAGTTTATTTCCTTTCTCTAGATGTAGTGTCTGAAGTGTAAACTGAGATGCCCAATTATTTGTGACACATTCATGTGTTAATAATTTTGATGAAGGACCTACAAGTGACTCATGATCTTCTGCAGTGGCAGCCATAGGCCAGAGAGGGAACCCTGGAGAATCTCAGAACTAGCCGACCCTCTCTTGGTAGTGATACCTAAACTCATATTCAGTCACTGGAGTTTAGTTGATACAGTGGCATCCATAGGTTTCTATAGCTGTATCAATTTCATAAATTTCTATAGCCTATGAAGAAAGTCTAGACTATAATGACACTGTAAAGTCTATAAAGTAGACATAAATATTTAAGTACCTTGATCTGTAAGCTGAACCCTGTATGACAGTCTCAAGAAGTGTTTGAGTGCCTTGTGCCTCCCATATCTTACCTGGAAGCCCCAAGTAAACTTGCTGGATCTCCAGGGACATCTTATAGAGTTATTGGCTGTCTCTGTGGGTGAATGAAACAGATCCTCCTGGATGTCTTAGGTGAGGTACATCTCTTCCTAACCATCTAAAATTTATCAGAATTATTTACTTGGGACTTATTCTCATACTTTGGCATTAATGAGGAGTCAGATGCATTTTAATACATTTTATACAATACAAGCAAGTAGTGTGTAACCAATAGGAAAAAGGCAGACTAAAACTTCCAGCATGTAAAAAACACCCACTTAAACTATAATTCTAATTTTGAATGCATCTTTTACTGGCTGGTTTTCCAAATAGAAGAAACTGACATTATTGAGATTTGAATAAATCAATGATAGGTGCTTAGCGCCTAGCTTTATGTTCTAACTAAAGGCATTGTAAAGAGGTTGCTGTTCCTTGTCATGTCCCTCAAGATAGTTATTTTGATGTAAATTACAGAAGGAGTAAATGAATGCAGTTTCTTTCTTAAAGCAAAACCTTGTGGCTCTGGAATATGCTAGGGATGTATTTGATTTTTTTCAAATTCATAAATCATGTTTATGTTGATTATGAATATCCAATTATTCCAAAACCACTTGAAAACATTGTGCTGCTCAGATAGTTTCTTGTTAGTTAAGAAGTACTTCACAAGAGGGACTTTGCTCCAGCCCCCGCTATCCCCATCTATGACAAGAACGGTGATGAACTGCGGACATGCAACAGTAAAACCAAACCCAGAATACAGGTCTCTGCATCAAGCTCCACACAATATGGCATAGAGATATGACCTTAATTCTTCTTTAGTGAGATATAAGCCTAAATTTAGGCACTTAGTTGCTTAGATCTCCTCAAATACTCTACAGAAAGGGAATTCCCCCAGAGAGATTTTAAGAAAGGTCTTCACTGTGTGTGTAAGGACACCTAGGCATGATAAACCCAATATAGGTTCCAGCTTTACTTCCAGTAGTCCACATAAAATGCAGTGTATAATGCTTTATTTATTACTATTTGCAGTAAAATTTGGCCTAATGATCACTGCAAAGAGATGAAGAACAGGTATGCATTTCCTTCCTCTGTGCCCCTTGCAAGTTTAGAAGAGAAAGGTCTAAGAGTTTTTGTCCTAATGACCCAAGACAAAAAGATGGGAGAAAGTTTTTTTGAATAACTTTACTCCATTAAACAGATAGACGTAGCTTTTGAAGATTTTGCTGTGAACACAGGCAATCAAGGACATCATGATCCACACTGAAATACAGAATAAAGTGATACTAGAAAAGTTAGAGACATGTTATAACAGTCTTCTGAGGAAAGCGCCTGTAACATATGCATATTTAGAGACTTATATTTCCAATGACATCTGTTCTGTTTAGCATTCCTGTCTCTATGCATGGACCACAGATGGACTGGCACAAAATTAAGCGTGACCTGCCCATAGACGATTTATTTTTGATATATTATTATGATATATAGGGAAGGTACACACATTTCCGGAAAACATCAATTGCCAGAAAAAAGTTGCTTTTACATATCTCAGCTAGCTGTCTCCCTGTCAATCTGTAACAAAGAGGAAGATTAGCATGATTTTGGTAGATGAGGTAAAAGAAAAGGCAGCCAAACTCTTGGACTAGAACTTGTAAGAACAGGACACCTGGTTTTGACACAGGCAGGCTTCCTGGTAGATTTTGACCGTGATGTCCATTAAGCTTTAGGACTGTATCAGCAGAATGTTGTAACATGTCTTGCAAAGCAAAGTTGCAAGGAACAACATCATGAGATTATTGAAGTCTGAAGAGACATATGGAAAACAGTCTTGTCCCCTTTTTCTCTGCTGCACGCATTAACAAGCTAGAATTTATAGACTGCGTGTGCAGCAGCCAACCCTTGTGCTACCCAGCATAAGGCTCAAATCATTAGTGTGTTTTCAGTGTTCATATGCTTTCATGATGACTGGTGAAGGAAATACTTCTATAAAGAAAATGCAAAATCATTTAGCACTAGAGGAACTTACAACTATTTCTGTACTAGTAAATCTTATGGACCACAACCTTGTTTTCTAGACTTTCATTCTGATGAAAAAGTACAGGTCGTGGTGATAATGTCTTACCTCACTTACCTTCAAAATTGTTTTGAATGCCCTGGTCTGTGCAAAATATACTGCTGTTCCTATGAATTATTGTGAATTAATATGAAACACTAACAAGCAGGGTTCCTAGCAACTTAGTGCCCTGGTCCTTAAGCTACCTTCAAATTTGGTGGACTGTGAAAAAAATTGATTTGGCTTAAAGAAACACTACTTGCATCACAAGAAAGGAAAATGCGAAGTAACCATTTTTCCAGAAATTCCTCCAAAAGCATTTTGACACAAATTCCTTTCCCCTGAAATGTCAAATCTCCCATTCCCAGTGGATGACTTGGGCTTTGCCCATTAGAGAGAAGAGTAATCTTGAAAATGTCAGGTATCTCAAGGGAAGTGTTCTTGGTCAGAATAACTGGTAATGACTAATTCATGGCAGGACCTGGTTTATAGATAGAGCTTTTAAACAGTCATTTTATACACCTTATTGATTCCTCCACTTTACTTACAAACAAATAACTGCAATTTGCTTTTACCCGTAAAATTTTGCATGTAAAATACTTTCCTTCATCAAAATACATTTGGGAGCTGAGGGGAAGAAACCAAACATAATTTTATTTATTTTTTCTTAAACAAGAAAAATCTCACAGAAGTTATTTTAATTTAATTCACCCCATTGTTTGCAAAACTTTTGACAAGTGAAGTCTTTTGACTAATTACATTTATTGACCACAGTTTTTAATTAACAAAGGAGTTAAAGTGAATTTTTGAGTGCTCTCCCTTCAGAAGAGTAATTTTTTCTTCCTGTCCTCTTTTTCTTTAACTCTTCTCTCCCTCTGGATGTGAGTACATACCACATCATTGTTGGTTGTATGCCAAACACAGATGCCTGGGGCTGTGGCTGCCTGATTCTTTGTTCCAGCATGACTTCACTGGCTCTGTGCAGTTAGTGGGATGCACTAACTTAGGCACACCTATTTGCATTGAGTATTTGCATTACTCGGCATTTTCTAAGCCATTTCATTGGATACAGTAAATATTATACAATGCTCTTGGAATTTGTCCAATAAATTTCCAATGAGATACCTCAATGTTGTTGCTGTAACATACAGAACACAGAGTGTACAGTATGTGACATTTTGAAATCCATTATTGTGTTTTTGAGGATAACATATTTATATATATGTTCAATAAGCTAAAAGTAATTCAGAGTTTTTTAACAGGTTATGGTAGGTTATCAATTTCCAAGTTTTTTTCTTTTTTTTTTTTTTAACCCTTTCCTATAAAAAATTCACAACATTTTTTCTCTATATTTTCATTATATTCACATTTCAGACATTTCAGTCAACTTCACTTTATAAATACCCATCAACAAAATTTTTATGAAGCCGTGGACCTGGATACAAAAAACACACTTGGCATTTGAAAGGAAAAAATCATGGAACAGACACAGCTTAGTAACTTCCTGGAAGACACTGAGAGCACATTGCAGTGTGAAACCTGACACAGGTTGTGTTACCAGGTGCTTCCATGAACAAGATAAAGTGTTACTCCACCAGTATCTAAACCTCCAGGAAACTTCTCCACTTGCCATAAAAGAGCCATCAGGCTGAGTGTTTTGCACACAAATGTGTTAACAGTCTTTTTAAAACTACTATATGTACTTAGTACAGTGATGTGGAAGATAGCATGTCAGTGCACCTCAAATATCTGAAAACTGTCTTAAAAGCAAAAGGTGTATTTTAGAGATTCATGGTAATTATAAATCTGTTCTAAAACTTGTAGACTATCACTTTTCTCCCAGAAAAGAAGAGCATTACTATTTGTATCCAATGTAATTCACCCTGTGTTCCAGCCAAAATCATTATAGTTTAGGGGACTACACAAATATTTCTTCTAAACATCTCACTATATAATAATGTCTGCCAAGGCACATCTACTCTGCAGAAATTCATTCTCTTTCTTTAATAGTCGTGATGTACAGTTCCAAGGGTAAATCATGGCTCCTGAAATACATTTTCTACAGTAGTCTGGTTTCTGTCGCCATATTTTAGCATTTTGCTTTCAGTAGAATCAAACATAATGTTTTTTAAGGAACAAAAAATAGCAGTTTACTTTTGCTAACATGATGAGCATTAGATTTTGGTTCTCTTTTCTTCCTTGCCAGCAAGGCAAAGCAACACAGACCTTGGAGTTCAACATTTTCTTTGCCTATTGTATTGTAAACAAGATTGGGTTTGTCCATAGTACCTCTAACCTACTATCTGTTTTGACACACATTTTTAATCTAGTGTGTCTCTCAGACCTGTCTTAGTCATTAAGGAGGACTACTTATCCTTTATGCTATGAGGTAGGAGAGGAGATTTCATGATTCGTTACCAGTTTAGTCCATTTTCCATCCGTTTGAGCCTGGGACGGGAGGCTGGTGTTACCTTTGAATTTACTCCAAATAGAATATTGCATTAACCCACGCAGCTTTACAAAATTTGACCTCTATCAGAGTGCAGTTTCTCGGTAAAAAATACCTAGTTCTGGATCTCTCTCTGGCTATTCTGATGTGGATAAAATCATTCCCAATTCCTGTTTTTGCATGAGTGAATGCTTACATGTAGGCAAAATCCATGTTCTATTACCTCATCACAATGTCATCTGACCATCTCACATTCACTAATGGACTCTATCAACACAATAGTTCTCTTTCTAAAGATGAGACATTGACATACAATGAAAGATTAGTCCAAGGTCATGCTGGGAGTGTGTCTGCATTGCATACTGCAGGACAGAATGGAAGCACTCAGGGTTGTCCTACCATTCTCAGCAGTGTAAACTTTCAGCATCATTTGCTTCTGGCCCCATCTGTATTGTTTTAGGTACAGAGGTACTCTGGCTGTCTTTAGGCTTTTCTGAAAACTTATGGAGTTATTCAGAAATAGCTGTTGCAGAGAAGCTACTCCTTAATAAACCTTTTTGGACTCAATTCTGGAGGAAAATAAGCTAATTTACTTTAAAAACTACTAAAAGTAGCTTTTAAATCCACTTCATTTTACAAGTGTATTTTATTTTTATTAATTTATTTATTTTATTTAATTCCTGAAAAGAATGCATAAAGGCAGGCAAGAAAATAAGTAAATTTCAGCAAAGGGAGAAAGCATCTGAAAATTATCAAAGGTCTGAAGTTTCATTTCCTTTTAAATTATATTTATAGCACATGCTTTAAAGGTGTATGTCCCATTAATGCATGAAATAATTATGATGTAGGGTCTGAACAGTGGTAATGCTAACAGCACAAGGCTATACATAGCTCTGCTCATACTAGAATTTCAAATTTCTGGGTAGAAATAATAACATGTTGATGGAAGCTTCAGGACACACAGAATCAAAGTGTTGAGAAAAGTGGAAAACTAGTTTTACACTACAGGAAAATTTATGGAACAAATGTGAATACTCACTGGAGGTTGAGATGATCAGATGGTTTTTTTCTACCTTTTGATTACCTGGACAAGGACAGTCAGTCTTTTCAGAAATTTTGCCACTTTCTATACGTCTCAGATGTTTCTTCCAAATCTGATTAAAAACACATCCATTCAATCACAGACAATTTTCAGAATGCAATAGCTGGAATTCTATTGCAAAAGAGATATCATTGCTTTATGAACTTGATTCTGTGTGTTACCTGACACTTACAGATGCCTTTTGACACATCAATTTGAACAAAAATTTCAAAACCGGGCACTAATTTCCAAAGTTAAAATTCACAATTTTCACAATTTAAAATTTTTGTATTTGCTGTTATGCTCTAAAAAGACATTTCTAAACAGTTGAAGGGTTGTACTTTAAATGGAAGAAGTGAGCTAGAATAAGTTACCTTCCTTCGCCTGTTATTCACTTGCCTTTTTTTTCTTCCTATTATTTTCTCGTTTTTCATTTACTTCTTCCAATCAATAGTCTTCATAATTTTAAATTCTCATGAAAATTCAGATGAGAAAGGGAATTGCTCAGAACTTCTGAAAATCCAGAGTTTTGGTACCTTGTGTTGGGACAAAAGGTTGGTACCTCATGTTGAGACAAAAGTTCTTGTAAATTTTGGTCTTTGTGCTCTTTGCTTGTCTTCTAAGTCATGTACGAAACATATATGGCTAGATCCTCATCAGGAGCAGTGCCATATGGGAAAGATAGAGAAAAGAAGTTGAAAGACATGTGGCTCACTCAGTGCAGGCCATTGTGTGATATTTGGATAGTCTGAAATATTTAATATTTTTTGTAATGTTTTGAGAGAAAAGGACCCTGTTCTCTGCTGTTATTTTCATGAAGATACCATGTGCATGCTTGTTTGCATATAATTGGTGTGTAGTGAAAATAACACAGCTGCTGTAAATAGCACAGCTCCAGTGACTTCAGGGTATACAATCTGTGGATCATTCCATGATATCTACAGTCTACATATACAGCTCCACTGTTGTGAGTTTGAAATCAAGACAGATACCGAAGTTCTTTACAATTTTTGCATGAAAGGATTGCTAACACTTTTCCCTCTCCACATTGAACCCTGATGCTAAATAAAATCATTAAGGTGACTAAAGGAAAAAAACAACGTAGCATCACCTTGTAATCAAGCTGTTTATCTTCTATCTGCTTCAGTGGAAAGAATTGTGTGCATTAACTGTGTATGAATTTATGCATATTATATAAATATATACACATTAAAAGCAGCATCTCCTTTTCTCATTAACACTTATATGTTTTGGCAGGCACTACAAAACAAACAGGTGGTCTGTTATGAACTGATAGTGTTGTCAAAATCTGAAGAGCTGAGGGAATTGAGACTGAATTTGCAATCAGCCAAACTTAGCATAATTGTTATTGGCACTTATTGCAATGAAACCTGTCGGGGTGGAAGGAAAGATTTGTCACTGTGTCTGGCCAAATGCAGGAGGGAAGAGAACAGAAATGTTTCTAAGCCACTTGTATTTCAAGTTCTTCCCAGTAGAAAGCCACTCTTATTCTTCCATGTTTGTTTGTAAGGCATTCATAGATTATGAATTTTAACAGAACCTAGCCAGTTATATTACAACAACGTTCGGACATCTGATGATAAACTACAACCACCAGTCACCACACGTTGTGTCTGGATGCTCTCTCTGGTTCTGTATCCTCCTAATATTAAATCCCAGCTGCTTCAAGGAAAGATGTGTTCCCTGAATGTGTGTACTAGAATGGTCTGTGCATAGGGAGAAAATTCCTTCCTGATTCCACTAGTTCAAGCTGTACCCCAAAACATCTAGATAAGTAGTACCTGTAACAGTGCCACTTCAACCACTGTTTTTCAATTTCTCCTTATGACGTGTTTAATTTTTTTTTTTCTGAATAAGTGTTGAAACTTTGGAGGGGAAATACTAGTCTTCATGGTAACTTATCTCAGATTTCATGTGTTAATTATATTGTGAGTAATTATTCCTTTCATAATACTTCTTAAAAGCACACACCTTCTCGAGACATCACAGCGCAGTGCAGAGTGTGCCAACTCCTAACATCACAGGCAGCAGTGTATCACACACAGTCTGCACACAGCCTCGTTCATGCCAGTGAAAATGAGGGGACAGAATGGAGTCGGTATTTGAAAAGATTGATTTACATCTTCTCAGCATGAGAAATTATGTATCTCAACCAATAGCCTGAGAAGAACAAAAAACCTGAGAAGATTTTAAACCGGATGCTGTATACCCCCTTTCTTTAGTAGTGGGCAGGCCTCAGGATTGAAGCCGAGACCTATACTTAATTTTCCTAGAAATCACCATTAAAACACTCTTGATAGCTGACCAATGGGGAAATTTTGAACATATTCCTTCATGTACTGTACTGTCACAGATTCATTCACAAAGAGTAAACTTTTTACCCTTTCCATAAATTAACATGTTCTTATTCACAGAATATCAGGATCATGATGGGAGCCTGACTCTCCTTTCTATACACTGAGACATTTGTCAAGAAATTAAGAGCTGCATATTTTAACTTTGGACTGCATACTGACATTTTTCAACATATGTTTATGTCTAGCATATCCAGCGTTAGTCTGCAAAACAACATGATGAGTGCTAAATTGCAAAGATCTCCTCTTTTAACTACATATGTATACATGCAACTCTCATATTCATATGAGCTAAGAGCTCTACTCAAGCCAGCCCTTTGAGAAACCAAGACCTGCATCTTAGATAATTCACTGTTTCAGTTAAAATTTCATTTAGCCATACACTACCAAAGCAAGGTGTTTCAATCTTCGTGCACATGATCATTCATTCACAGGGACAGGCCTTGCAACTTATTTCCTGACAGGTTTCACAACAACAAAAATAAAATAAATCTTAAATAGGGTCATAAATAGCTTTACATAGATGGTTTCACACTTAATCTTACCAGCTTACTAGAATACTAATTTATTAGTAGAGTGGAAAAATACGCTACAAATTTTTTAAAAAAATATTTGCGGATACTGCACTACTAAACATTTCATTTCACTAAATCTGTTATTCTTTGCTATCATCTTTCTTTTTATTCTTTCCTTAAAAAGGTCAGAAAAAAATCAAAATACAACGTGGTTGGCGTCTGCCTTTTAAAAGAAATAAGAAGTGTAGAGCTGGTAAAACCAGCTGGTAAAATGTTGGAAAAAATACTATATTTTGTTTACAGAAAGCTTATGTTTGGAGATGTTTGAAAGTGGCAACCTTTCAAGAGAAAAACAAACAAATTTAAAAACCTCCATAGTTTACATAAAGTACTTCCAGGTTACATTTGTTGCTTTCTGGTTTGGCTAGCCTTTCTTGCAGGTAATGATACAAGTGAATCTGGTGACTAATGTTATTTTTTAGTTTCCAGCCAGCCAAGAGCTTTCCCAGACTTTGGTCCTGTCCATCTCCTCCTGTAAGACATAAAAAAGACGGGGGAGAAATAAAGGAGAAGAGAAAGAGGCCAAATGATGAGGGTTTAGTTTGTAGGGGATTGCAATTTGCAGTCTATCCTTTTAGGAGTTAAAGCACAAATACTGCAGCTGCTGAAGTGCCTTTGACCTTTCACCGATCACTGTGCGAGCAAAGAAGTGTTCCACCATAGCAGCAGGCGATAGTCCAGTCCAAGAGTCCTCGCAGAGGTGCTCTGCTCTTTGTAACACAGTTCAGAAACACAGTGCTGTCCCTGTTCCTCTGAAACCCGCTGGAGACAGACAAGTGAGTGTTCACAAATACACTGGCTGGTTTATGAAATACTCTATGCAACTGTAAACAGTAATTTTGTTCTAACTTGGGGAATGTGCACAAGGTAGCAATCTCTGGCACAGCCTTTTGCAATGAAATCTGAGGAATCATGAAGAGGAAAAGTTTTCCATGTAAAAATGTATATATAATTCCAAGGCATGATCATCAACAAGGGCACTCTTGGGCCTCAGCTGAACTACAGAGTAGCATGTCCTGTTTTTACCCAAAGGGAAACATATATTCCTGGGGGTCAAAGGCCCATTTGTTAACCAAGTGCAGTTACACAGAAACATTTGAGGAAAAGAAATTCTGATGAACTGAAAAGAAACTGGAAAATATGCATCAGTGTATTGAATCCCAGTGAATTAACCAGCTAGAAAATGGATTATAGATGGCATGGTTTTTCTCAAAGTTTACTAAAAACTCAGTATGAGCCTCCAAACCCAGCTGTCTAATCACTGAGGTACTGGGGTTGCCTTACCTAGGGGTGTGCACATAAAATGAACCTCTTAATCACCTGCACCATATTTTTGCTCACATTGTGAAAGTCTCCTAAAGAACATGATTGGATTCTTTCAGATGAAACTAAATTGTACATAGACCCTCATAGGAGAGTCTCATAGGAACATATGCTCATGTGTTCTCATAGGAGCATACCCATCATAATGCCACTAATGGGCATTTAGCAGCCAGGGCCAGGCAACAGATAAGCAAAAGTAAACCCCTGAAACATGTTTAACATAGTTGTGACAGCTTCAGCTACAGCTTTTCCCCATACAGGTCCGCTGCACTGCATGAGTTGCAAATGTTGGCATAGGCTAAGTGAACTTCTCCTTTGTCTGAATAAATGTGTTGATAAAGGACTGCCTTTCATTCCTAACTCAAGGAAAAAAAATTACAAAAACATTACAAATGTAGGAATATTAAGCGGAGAGAGGCGTTCCCCTGCGCCTCAATCTTAGAGACATCATTGTAGCTGCAGGATTAAGACACTCACTTCACCGTAGGTTAAGTGTAAGCAGCTATGTTAGTGTCCTGAATTTTATGGTTCCCACTTTTAAGTAACCAATTGACCACAGATATAACAACAACAGCTACTTGAGTCAGCATTAGGAATGCCACAAAATATTATGCACCTAAAACCTGGTATTTCAGCTAGCAGTTAGTACTTCTTTATAATACCAGCTGAACAAGGTGCATTTCAGAATGTTCAGATGGTGCTCACAGTTTTATTCTGAGAAGATGAGACAGATCTTGGGACTTCATTTAAAGTACTCAAAGAAATGAGCTGGCATGACTTATGCTACCTTGTGTTTGCCAGAGGCTGAGTGTACATGTAAACAGTGACTATAAGTCAGCTGATACTCTTGTTACCTTGTTTACTTGCTTGTATGTCTGTATGTTTGCAGAGGTATTCAAATTAGACAACTGTGGTTGCAATGTTTTGCTGCCCAGTATCAGTGGTTCCTTTGTTGCAGGAGTCATTAGTAAAAAATGTCAGTTGAGACAAGAGTCATAAAAGCTAAAGACAACACAAGCCCTTGAATTTGCTACTGGATAAACACACAGCAGCTAACTGCATTTTAAGTGTGTGGAGCAGTAAGTCTGGTTTGAACTCAAAGCCATCATCCCATAAACACTCAGAGTTGGAGCAGGTAAACTTGATGTACAGCTGTCCCTGAAATAATCACCCAATAGCCCTTTCCTCAGAGAAAGGGTAATTCAAAACCAAGATAATTTTTCTCCACTTCAATTAAGAAGTTGAAGTAGGAAAATCAGGTGAAAGACAAAATGGGTTCATCTTGTTTCCTCACATTTCTGCCTCCTGAGAACCAGAGCATGTACTCAATAGAAAGTATAGAGGTTCACATTCAATGAGATCAAACTAGACTGGCAAGTTGGGGCAAAAATCCTTTTCTGGCCTGAAAACTCTCTCCAAGCTGGAATCCTCTAACTTGCTGACAGCATTGTGCTGATGACATCTCATCTGGATTTGGAGAATCTGATCACTGCTACCTTGAACACTTCTCCTTTCCTAAGGCAGCCTCATGGCATGCAAACACCCTGGAAACCAGGTATATCCCTAGCAGCAGCTACAGGTAGGACACTGATAAAAGTGATAATGACCCAATTCTCAGAGCTTGAGTTTGCTTCCATTCCTCTGCGATACTCACAAAAATCACTGTATTTGTATTCTAAAAAAAGCAGAAGTAGCAAAAGTGATCATAAAAATCCATCTTAATCTTCACAAATACTATTGACTGCACCACTGAACACTTCTGAGTCCCTGCCTTCCTAGACAGTGAAGGCTGACTTCCATCAGCATGCACATTTTTTGCTCTTCATCAACAAAGATCTAAAAAACAGCTAGGAAATTGCAGCTTCTCTTCCTGCTAAGAATTATTCTAGAACATGTACAGGCAGCCCACAGAGCATTGCTGTCCTGTTAGGTCACCTATTGCTCTGACAAAGTTGATTTAGGGGTGATTCCAGACAGACAGAGGAAGGTTGATTTAGAAGTAAGACTATGGTGTCAGCAAGAGAAGCCAGAACTGAAATTTGAAGGGCAGAATGTATATTCAGGAATGACATGCTTCTCTGCCTTTATTATTTTGTAGCTTAGTTGTTGAAATTGATCATATAGAGACCAGAAGGTGAGCATCATATCAAATGATTGCAGAATCTTCCTTTATAGTGTGATGGATTTTTGCTCATTTTTGTATGCTGAATTTAAGAATCTACACAAGCCCTGACTTTTCTTCTTTCTTTTCTTTTGTTGTGTGCTGTTTTTGAAGACAGATACTCAAAATCAACATCAGTTATATAAAGATACACACAGACACAAAAAGAAAAAGAAAGAAGAGAAAAGAACTAGGCAGTGGAGTCTGGAATGTCTTCAACCAAGCTATAAACTTACATTGTTAAGAAGAGCCAAACCACAGTCACTGCTGATTTAAAGGAACTCTTGTACTTAGTGATCATCGTCATGAAGCAGAATGCATGGAAAACAAACATTAAGGTTTATAAACAGAAAGTAAATAAATGGTGCCCAGTGTTGGTCAGCACCAACTCATTTATAGACTGCTCCTCTCAAACCATCTGCCACTAGAACAAAAAAGCACGGAAGTACTTTGAAACTTCAACTTTTATTACAGAGTATGAAAATATCCCAGACAAGCTGAAATTGAACCCCCTTGTCTCTGTGTGCATACACATGTGTTTTCTTGTTGACATGTATTATTATAGAGATGAGCTTCCTACAGACATTGGACTACTCTTTTACACCAGTTATTTTGAGACTTAGAATAAACCAAGCAACACTTTGCAGACATCAATAGTCTGATCCTTACACAGAAGGTCATCGTGAACTTTCAGTCATCTAAAGAGCACTTGAATTTTTCTGGGTGCATATGAATGTGCCTGACTGTAACAGTCCACTCTTGCTTTTGTAGATTCTCTTTAGTTCTGAAATAAATTCTCCAAAGAATTGTCTACAAAACAATGAAAACAGCAATCACATTGGGTGACTGTGATCCTGGTAGGAGCAGGTTATTGGAAGGTGTCATTGAGTAGAGCTAATATTTCTCACTGATACTATTTATTTTCTTATATAAAATAGAACAGGGTGCAATTTATTATCAATTCAGTCAAAAATGTACAATATTTCATGGTTCTTATGTTTCTAGTGAACAATATAAGGAAAAAAGTGTACAAGTACTAAAGATACAACCAGGAAATTTATATTCCAAACCTATTTGAATTTATTTGAGCCGCCTGCAGCAGGCCTTCAATTAGAAATTATAACAAAAATATCCATTGACTTCAGAAAAGAGTTAGGCAAGCTTCCATATCTAGTAGATTTGATCAAACTATGAATTCTGGAGGATTTTTTTAAATGCATTTTTAAAATTACCCTTATAATTTTAAGTTAATAACTAAAATATGTTTTATTCCTTACATAGTACCAGTTCAAACATTTAGAAGAAAAAACTGTTTTGCTAATAGTAATATGATATGAGGGTGGTAAAATGGTGTCCTAGAGAGGATTCTTTTTAGAAAAAAAAAAGAATCTTATGACTTAGCTGGTGGTGCTCAGCATTTAATGGTTCAGGTTTTTCTGAATTTTCTGTTTGCAGCTAAACTGCTGCTTGGTTCCCTGCAAAGAATGGGCTGGGGAACCCAGTGGAACTCACTAGAGTTTTCTTCCAGACTGTGATCCCAAATATCTACAGAAAACTGAGGCATGCAGAAGGATGGGACATACCCATATCTCAGTCCTGAAAGATACTGTGACTTTACAGGGATTGTCACAGAGCCCTGGGCATCTGGATGAGCTGCACAGTCAAGCTGGGTTTAGGAAGGGCCAGTCTTGCAAGCTATGGATGTTTGGGGAGTTGACATTTCCTTTTCATGATGGCACTTCAGTCTGTAATAAAAGCCAAGTGCTGCTGTCCCACAGAACCTGAGGCATGGGAAAACTCCACTGATGTGGGGCTTGTGCCCAAATAAAGAACATCTGCTAGATTCACCTGAAAAAGGTAGTCATTCTGAATTTGTGTTACTCTATCCACTGCTGAGTTAGGACTTGATAAAATAAAATTTAAAAAACCCAAACATACACAGAATTCTGCCCTAATTTGTGCCTCCAGTGAGGCCCAGTCTTTGTCTGGTAGGTAGAAAAACCACAGGAATAATTGACTGCATATTTGTGATAGTTAGTTGCAGCCTATTAGGGAGATGTTGAAGGTTGCTGACTTGCTGGAACAGGTGAGATCCACCCTGCATATAAGAGGTATAACAGCAGCCATAGGGAAAGGAAGGAAGAGGAAGTCAGTATCTGGAACAGATACTGTGGGAAAAAGCCTGTTGAGGCATTTTTTAGTACAGTCACTGTGTTATGAATTATTCTTCCTTGTGGTAAAAACAAATTCCAAACACTATGACTTATCTAAGTACAATGAGTGTCACAGTGGAGATTCACCCTATTCTTTTAATATGAACATATCCAGCTGGGAGTGGAGGGAGAAATACAAGCCTAAAAGAAAAAAAGAAAGAAAATGCTGTGTTTGTGGTATTTCTATCATAGACTTAAGCTAGAAAATACTGCAGGTTTCATAGAAAATGTTGTTTGCATGAGGTCTTCAGCATAATTTCCATGATTATGAATTCTGATTCATTTGAATACTATCCCAAATCAGGTCTGCAAACCTAGTCAAATATCTCTGTAACTATAAATCTGATCAGAGCCCTACACCTAGCCCAAAAATACTTATTGCTACAATTCATTAATTGTGTGTTACATGAAAGAAAAAAATGGACAGTGGCCAAAATGGTGGGTGGTTATATTACTGTCCAGTAATTAGAAGCAGCCTAGTAAGATGTGGATTTTTCTGGAAAACCTGACACCAGCTCAAAACTGAAATGTAGTTATGTACACTGTCCTGTAGTTATCTCACCACTAAAAATATCTGAGAAAAATGGATTAATATCTTTCCTCCTGTGATACTGAAGCATTGTTCTGAACCAACAATGTGAAGCCTTAATAAACAATCATTCTTATTCTGATCATTTCCTGGAGTTTGTCAGAAGTCATGGAAAGAGGAGTTCAAGTTACTGGACTGTGAAATAGCTTAGTGAAAGGAATGTATGCTTTTAGAGCCTGGCTGAATATATACCTCCTAGGGTGAGGAACAAAACCAAATGAAGATCCATTAATCTGTACCAGGACTGAAGATAGCATCATCCCAAATCTTGAATTACTTCTGGCAAGCCATCAGCAAGAATCCAATCTGTGTAGAAACTGCTAGATAGTCTGGGGACTTCCAAAAGGCATTTGGCCCCCAAAAATACGTCCATTATACACCTGGTGTAACAGGAGCATTGAATTACAGATAGTCCGAACCAAACCATACAGAAAATCTCATAACTTTTTCACAGTTTTTTAGGTGAATTTTCATATAGAGCCCAGAGTTCTATCTTAGGGCACACAGATTTTTATTGCTGCACAAATATACTATGCAGTACCTAGGTGTGGTCTATTATTAAACCCATTATGGTTATTTTACTCTACCGTAAATAGCAACAGACACAAATGTTTACAAATGAGACTTTGTTCCCATATCCCTGTCTGTGCCTTGCCAGCTTCCTGGAGGGAAACTCAGTGATGCAGAACTTTATTCACTGGAAACTTTATGTACTTATTTGCAAATGAAACCTTTGCATGTGATCTGAAGCCTATGGTTTGCCTACAGTATGTTGTCATCCCAACTGTGTTTGTTAACACCAGGCTGAACAAATCAGAGAGTGTACAAATGTCAAAAGCTCAATTGCAGATTGAAAGCCTGGGTGTGTCTAAAGCATTCACTATTGTTTATCAATAGAGTCACATACTATAGCATGGCATCCTTTGTGCTTGTACAGCAAATGAAGTTGGAAATTAAAAAGTAGTAACTTTTCTTATGCACATTGGGCTTAAAATCATTGTAGGGCTAATCACTGCTTTATTTTCCACTGCAGTAAGAGAAGCTTTTGAAATAGCTTTTCTGATTTATTTGAATGCATGTTTTCTACTACTTAAAATTTATACGGTGGGCTCACTCCTTTTTAAGGACTTAAGATTTTCTTCTCTTTCATCCTGTGAAAAACTGGCAGCATCACATTGCCTGGAGTGTCTTATGGATAAAAGCATTAGTTTGCTAAGCCACTTTATCTGCCTGCTTCTTTCATTTAATTCTTGTAAGTGCCGCACTTCCCTCAAAGTCCATGTTTAATCCAGATCATGCATTTCACAAGTGCTGTTTTTCAGCAGTCAAGGGCTCTTGCCATTCTATATTAACATAAACTCTCCTACCAAACATTTCAGAAGATCCCTTCTTGCAAACAAACAGCAATGGAGAAGGACTGTCAAAAACAGAGCTCACTTTTTCATGAAAAAAGCCAGGTAAAGGACACTGATCCCACTCTGGTATGGAGATCTTGTGACATAAGTCTTATCAACTTCACTCCTCTTGCTGGCATGAGCAAATCACTGGTGATCGAGGGCACCCACCCTTATCTTCATGGTACCTTAGTGCTTCTGGTAACTGTGTAACTGAGAGCCATTTGCTGCCCTGAAAACTTCTGTCAGTCAAGTTGTTCTAACGCAGGGTCAGTAGCCTGGATCAAGGCACGGATGACACTCCCACACTGGTTGCATGTAGGACACTTAACTATGGTTAACACCTAAAAACAGCTCCAGATTTCTTAGTTAAAGGACCTCATCAACTTGCCAACAGAAGACATTGACTACAGCTGGATTTCAGACAGGATCTGTGAAGCACCATGCTTGGAAAGAGTTTAACCCACAGATGGGAATAAAGCTATGTCAAGAGAACAGCCTAAAACCATCTTCCCAGTTACTTAGCTGTTGCAAGAAAATTTGTGCAGCACACCACTGCACTAACATCACCGTGTTGCTCCTGGGACCCTCTGCAGAGAGCTGTATTGTGTCATAAAGATGAGGCAGCTGCTTCAAAGCAACTCAAGAATCTCTCATGAGCTACTGCCTTCTGAGGCATACAGATTCCCAGGCTGCAGACACAGTGGATGATCCATGCCACAGTGGGATTTCTGAAGTAGATAAAGTCATTTAGAACTCTACGGTTAAAGAAAACTCCTCAAAATGATTTTTGAAGTCTTAAATGTGTCAGAAGCTTCTGCTCAGTTGCACATAGATATACTGTGATTTTTGAAACATCCTGTTTCTGTTACCATATTTAGGCCAAAAGTGGTAGTGATAAACAAGATATCAGGACCCCACATATTCTGCAGATTTTGAGGGACTTTCTTCCCTTAATAATCTTTTGCTGAAGCATCATACTGCAGTATAGAAAACTGTATCTAACCAGTAAAAGACATTGTACCAGAGGAAACAGTAAGAAAGGATGAACCTAAGAGAAGCATGTCTCCCCAAACTTCCTGATCTGTAACATCCCACGTATCAGATCTAACCTAACTAGAGGAATGAATTAATAGATGGGTTCCACAAGAAATGTTTCTATGTGAGGTATTGTATTACTTAAACTCACAGGTTACATTGCTCCAATGGAGAATAGAGAGCATTGAAGTCCTGCTTTGTTTATACAGCAAGGCAAAGGTTTTGACTTTGTCTTTAGACACAGCTGAGTAGCAAATGATAATTTTAGAAGTCTTCAGGAAAAAATATTAAGGATGAATACGAAGAAGAAAAAAAAATCTGGAAAAACAGGGACAGATCCTGTATCTTAGGAACCTGTATCTTAGAAAGGATTCTCCTCCTCCAGATAGCTAAAAGAAAAGGGACTCCAAAGGTGTCACCCCACCACCCCACCAGGAATAACAAAGAATCAAAGGACAGACATTTTGAATTTGAAAACCTGTTTCACCATTCTGTCCTTGGAACTTTTAGCTTATTATCCTTATATAGACCTGGGTCTACATTTTCAGTATTCTCTTCAACTTTTTTTTACTAATATGCTTTTTATATTATTCCTGTTTCTTGCTCCTTGTTTCCTGATCACCCTTTCTCTCCCACCTTCTTTATTAAGTTTTCTACTGACAGAATTATTTTTAGGCCTTGCAGGCTGGAAGAAGTTTCTGAGGGCTTGAAAAGATCTCCCTGCAATTATGCTAGTCAATGAAACTATAGACACACACATGTGGAGAAGTGCTAGATCCTCTTTTATCCTGTTAGCCAAGAAGTAATTTTGTATAGGTCAGTCAGATCCTTTAGGAAATTATTGCTATGCTACATGCCCAAATAAAAGTAAATTTCATTCTGTATATTCTGACAGGTCCTTCTGTCAGGACCTACTTTTATCTAGAATTCTTATTTTAAAACAATTATAATTTAAAGCCTCAAAACTAATATACATTTCTTATGAAGTTATTATTCTTAGCATTTTCAGAATGAAAAACATATCTGCTATAAGTTCCACTTCTGTTCTTGCCTACATTTCAGACTCAGATCAAATCAAAGGCAAGTCCAAGAGTGGATTGAAAAACATCTACATGTGGTTTTTGTTTGGATGAAATATGTAAGAAATTCTCATGAAGCCTACGTTTGCTTCCACTGCTAGAGCCACTGAGCGAAAAAACATAAGGGAGACAAATGGGTGCATAGTTTTTATTTTTTCAGTTTATATATCTACTTACATTAAAGCTAGAGATGTAATTAAATACTGCTAGAAGCATTTGACAGGCTTGGATAAAGCTGTAGTCTGAAGAAAAAACTGCATTAATAGAGATCTAGCAAAGCAAGTAAGCCACTGATATCTTGTCAGCACTGGGCTACTGCAGCTGTCCAACAACAAAAGCATGACAGTCTCCAGAGCATACAGAGATTGTATCCAGAGAATATCAGCTTTGTCATCATTTTTTTTTCTTATTTGAAATAGAGTACACATGAAGGGAAAGTGAAATGGTGAGCAGTAGTAGATAGATGCTGAGTTTAAGCTACTAAACCAGGAATGTCTCCATATTCCTTTGGGTAGGTCGTTGGTGAGACTCCTTTTCCACACAAAGAAAGGTATGGTCATATGTTATATTGTGTGCTTATTCCTGTGCAAGAGGGCTTCACACAGTAGATACTGGAAATTACAATCTACTCTAATAGTTCCTTCTTTTCAATCATTAAATACCTAATTAATTTACCTGATGAAAGTCAGCACAGCCTAATAGGGACTTCTCATTTTCTTTGCTGGTTTTAAATTTTTTGTCATGTCATTGAGTTTTCTTGCTGATTGTCTTTTAGTAATATGGTCTGTGAATAATGGTGATATGATCAGGCCATTGTGGATGGAATATTTTTGTCAGGGAACTCTGATGATACCAAATGTCACATAGATTTGTCTTTTGATCTGCTACAACACAAATGGTACCAAAAGCCACACCTGTACAAGCAGAAAGGGAGAGCTACATCCTGAACTCTTATGGAATTGACTGAAGTTGACTACAGACTTGTGATTTTAGTATTGGTGACGAAAGGATTACAAAGACCTAATATTTTTGGTGCATGTTGAACAACAAAATTTAAGTCTAATGAACAATAACTAACCCTCTTCATAGTTTCAGTAGCCCATTTTCTTTTAACTCTGGATTTGGCAGTTTTAGCTCACAGAGGTGACAGACATCAAGAGTGTAAAGGGGAACACAACCTTCCATTTGATTAAATGTTTATTATCTTATGTTTACTCTTGATATATCAAAGCTAACTCCACTTAGAAATGTGCATTTGTAACAAAATACCACCACAAGTCAAGGTCTGGGTTTTACAAAAAAAAAAAGCAAGGAAAGAATGTGTTACAGAAGACAATATTTGTAGAGAGATCAGTTTTACTGAAGTTGATAACAAACCCAACTGATGAAAAAGTAAATAAAAAGAAAATACTGTTGATGTATGAACTGTAATATTACTAAGATATTAAAAAAAATTCTTTCAATTGAAAAATCCACACTTCAGGTGACTACAAGTGTGCTTTGCTCAGAGCAATTATTCATCTGGAACTCAATCTCTTTTGTACTTTCCTCTAGTGCATCATATATCAACATGGAAATCCCTCTCACTTTTTATTCTCATTTCTCCCTTAATGAGACCTTCTTCCATTGTAAACCTGACATTCGGAGCAGTGGATAGAGGCAATTAAAGAGTGAAAATAATTACAGGAGGAGGAAAGGTTACTGCACATGCTACTAAACATAGAGAAACTACTGTAAGACATCCTTGCAACAATGCAGAGGCTAATGCATTTTGAAAATAGCTGCCCAAATACTTCTCACTCTTTGACCCAGTTTAATTACCCTGAAAATGAGTACGGAATACAAAGTTTTGGTAGGCACTAATGGAAACCTATCTTCTCCCTTCCAACTGAAGTTCCATTTCCTGCCAGATGAACCATGAAACAGTAACAGCTTGGGGCAACATTTTTGATACAAGAGCTCTCCTAGAAACAAGGCTTTGAGAGAGAGTGAGAACCAGAGACACCCAAAAAAAGTACACAATGGAATTGATATAATAAAGAACATATTTTGTTAGAAGATTTAAAAAAAATATTTAAAAGGAGTTAATATATTACACAAATAAAGCTGATTGATTGCATTTGCAGTGTAGTTAAGCAATTTGAAGAGTGCCAGATCAGTATTCTTGTTCTATAATGGCCATGATAACTCATCATATTCGCTTTCCTCCTTGTAATCATATTTTATTTTCTTTACCAGAATTCTACAAGTAATTGCTGGTGGCATATAGACTAAGTCACAGATGTTAGAACAAAAGATAAAACAAGTACACTGAATGTATGTTTCACATTTACACCCAACAAAGGTTGTCAGCTGTTTCTTCCTTGCAGCTGCTTAAAGGTCTTACTGTCCTCTCCCACTGGATCAACTATCCATTGCACAGATTTAGAAGTTCAACTGAAGTTATGGAAAATTAATTTTATTTATTGCCAATTAATAAGAGAGGTGGACAGTGTGAAAACAGACAAAAGCTAAAATACCTTTCTGCCACCATCCCCCTTTTGCTCAAGATCAAGTTTACTCCTTCATTCCCAACTCCTCTACCTTCTCCCTGCTGAGTGGAGCAGGACAGGTGGAGAATAGTGGTTTATGGTCACAGAATCATAGGATCATAGAATGGTTTGTGTTGAAAGGGATCTTAAAGATTATCTAGGTCCAAAATCTCTGCCATGGGCAGGGACACCTTCCACTACATGAGGTTTCTCAAAGCCCCATCCAACCTGGCTGTGGATACTTCCAGAGATGGGTCATCCACAACTTCTCTGGGCAACCTGTTCCAGTGCCTCACCACTACCACAGTGGAGAATTTCTTCCTAACAACTCGTATAAACCTACCTTCTTTCGGTTTAAAACCATTACACCTTGTCCATGGTGAATCCATAATAGTTGTTATGACTTGTTATGGTCAACTATAACATTTCCTCTCTGCTGCTCCTTTCTTCTCACATGGGTCCTCTCCATGGACTGCTGTTCCTGCAGGGAATATCCTCCTGCTTAGATATGGGGTCCTCCACAGGCTGCAGGGGACTCTGACCTATTGCATATGGAGCACCTCTTCCTTCACTTACTTTTCTGACCTTGGTGTTCCCAGGATGTTTCTCACATTTTTTTCCCCCCTCACTCCTCTCTGCTGTGCAGAGGTTTGAACTTGTGTCCCGAATGGGGCAATCCCAGCCTCTCATCATAGAGGCTATCCCTGCAGCTCCCCACTAACAGAATTCTGCCATGAATATAGAGTAAGAAACAATATTCACCTTTAGGATAAACTCACTCAGTATTTACCCTGAGGATTTGGAGAATAAAATCTGTAGAGTGTCTGGAATGCTTGTCTTCCTCAGCAGCACAGAAGGGAATGTTAACAGGTATCAGGGAAAACTAGCCCCATGTGGCATCAAGATGTTGTTTTATGTTCTATATATGTATATAAATATACCTTTTGTTTTGTCCCCTAAAAAGTCAACTGGATAGATTCTCTGGGAAAAAACCAGTGCAACAGTTCTTTGTGGCTACAGTTCTTCAAACAGTTCTTTGTGGCTACTACAATAATGAATGGTGACATATTTTAAACTTTACAAAGGGTAACAGTCACACACTATAAGAAATAAGATTAACAGAGGAATGGAAACAAATAATGAAAAGCTGTGTAGCCTTCAGAGCATTTGTCCATAAGGCGAGTCATAACTTGTTTTTTTATAAACTCATCTAGAACAGAGAAGCACAGAATCATTAAGGTAGGAAAAGACCTCCAAGATCATTGAATCTGACCTCTGACCGAACACCCACCACATCAACTAAACCACATGTATACAGAAAAGAGCAGGTTTTGATATGATTCACATACTTTATTAGACTATTTGAATTATAGGAAGCTTCATTTTCTCTCATAGGCTAGATTCAAAGACATGGTTGACTAGACTGCATAAAAGACCACAAACTATATAAATGAGTAGATGAAACTACTGCCTCATTCCTGCATGTGGCCTTCCCATTCTCCAGATGCCCTGACCAAGATCCTTCTGGGTTTTTGGGAAGGTACTCAGAGCTAACTTTGACCACCCATGAAGTCTCTGTGGTGCTGAAATGGCAGATGATAGGCATAAGAAGGCAAATTATGTGCCATATTGTATCTATCTCAGCCCAGTCTACAAATCAAGTAGAAATAAACTGAGATCTAAAAGGCAAAAACCAAATTTTCTTCCCCTGAGATTAGATGTACATCCAGTAATCTGAATGCAAAACTTAAAAAGCAGCCTAAGTGCAGCCAGGAAACCATTTGGAGTCTGGTTTGGATGCTCTAGTAATGGGTACAGACTGAAGAGATATCTCCCACAAACCATGTTGTTTACATGTCTGATGAACATCTGGCTGATGCTTGATGACCGTGAAGAAAAACTCACTTCAGAGGAGGAAGGCAACTGTGAGAATAATGTTTAAGATGCATGGTTGCTTCATTTTTATATTTTCACCACTTGGTCAGGTAAGTGTAGCTCCAGTGAGGAACTGGTTGTCATTCAGTCAAAGAAAAGCTGGAGCCACTGCATGACATGGGAAGGATTCAGACATCTGAAAATGCTGAAACAGTTTTATCTTCTTTCTTTCCAAGGCACCTGAAACAGGCATTCCTGAGACAGCACTGCCTGAGAGAAAACAAAGCCATTGTAATAATCTCAGCTACACTGTGTACATTAGACACATAGTCTACCACTGCAATGCTGGTTATGCTGATATATAACAGAAGGAACATCAGTACAGGCCCAGGACAACTCACCTCTGTTTTGTGCTTAAGCCAGCGTCAATTTTAGCAGTAGCCCAAACATTTTCATTGCTTGTGAAATCTAGTTGTACAAATCTGGTGTTTCTGCTCCTGGTAGAACATAACAGGCTGTATTACCTACAATACAGGTTTTGAAATCCTGCTTCATCAGCTTCAAGTGCATTTCTGTTAATCGTGAAACCATTTATTCTAGTCTGGAAACCCATCTACATGAGCAACACTAATAAAAAGAAAAGAAGAAAATAATTTCCACAGAAAAATCATGCTAGGAAAATTAAAATAATGTATTGAAACAAAGCAAAGGTTTTATCAATCAACTATCTTTCCCATTTTTCTTTCAGTTGCACACTAGCTCAAAATTATTTTGCTTTAAACTGCTCACAGCCATCCTGCACATTGTTCTTTTACAGAGGCACTGCCACCTTGGGTTGAGGGGCTCCACTGTGCCCTGTGGTGAGAGGGCTGGATCTGGCTGGAATCTCTGGCCTCCTCTCTCAGAGCCCACAGCCACTGCCTGGGCATTGATACCCAGCATGATGTGGGGACACCAAAGAGACAGAAGGCAGCTCCTGCCTGGCTGGTGGCTCCCCAGCGATTTCTGCAATCATGAGAACAGTTCACCTGTGAAGACTGGGCATTGCCACATAAACAGGGATGAATTTCTGAATAGGCTGGCTCCACAGCAGATACCCTCAATGCAACCAGGGCTTACAGTTATTACAGTCTCTTCATGAAAGCACAATCTTCTATTTTACAGTTTATCTTTGGGTGAGATTTTAAATATATATGGCTGGGTGGTGCATTTTATCCCACCCCTCTGTCAAAACATAGTATTGGTGAGCAGCTCACAACAGCTCCAAACATGTGAAAGCACTTTCTCTGATGACAATACATTAATGAGATGATTTAATATGACAGACTGGGGACATCTTATCTGACTAATAAAAGACAGATTACATCTGCTTCAGAGTATGTCTTCTGAGAATGTTAAGATGAGATTTTATACAAGCCCATATATAAAAAAATCATTTACTTGAATGTTCTAATGGAAAGTGAGCATGAGGGATCAATTAACAGTCTGGTAACAGTCTTTGAGGAATCTGCATGAACCCCCTCTTTCCATTGTTCTAATTAATTAATAGTGCACTTTCTTAAAATTTATGTATATAACTATCAAGTCACAGTGTATTTCAGTAGCATCTCAATATTTAGACGTATAAAAAGAGAACAAAGGCTTGAAGAATGTTTAAGAGATTAATATTTTCTTTCCCTCTTAACACTCACAGAATATTCAGTAATGTTTATTTCAGAAAACAATCAAAACAATTCTTGTTGTTTAACACAAAGCATAATAGCCTTCAATAAACAAACTAGATCAAATAATACAACATTCAAAATATGGGTTGGTATTTGAGTTGAAATTCCAGGACTTTGTTCTTTAAAACTCAGGAAGAAACTTCTCTTGGAACAGCTGGGTCCTCAATTTTCTGGCTTCCCTCACCTTTCAAACTTTGTCTTGTGCTTCCATTTGGGAAAGCATTTAAGCACTAAATTTGCATTTAATTTTGGATAATTTTTAACCTGTAAAAGTCACTAGATTTAAACAAATACAAGATAAGAGAGTACCTAAGTATTCTATGGAAACCTGATCAGCATAATTCATACACAAAAAGGGGGAAAGTACAGAGAACCTGGACTTTCCCCTCTTTAAATCTTGGCATCATGAGTGTTGGAAATCACTGGATGACAATCTCTGCCACTTCTGTGTCAGTCTCCATCTTGCAAGCAGCATGGCTACATAACTCAGTGACTGTAGCTGAAGACTGCTTTGGGAATTCTCCTTTCTCCAACACCCAAGAAGGTTTCCTTAAGGAAAGAAAGGGAAGAAAGGTTTCAGGACTCATTTTATATGGATAGCAAATATACAAAGAGGATATTTTAACTACTTTCTAAAGGAGAGCTAAATTACAAAAACCAAACCCATTAGATACATTAGAAAGATAATTTTGTCTCCAGCCTCTTTCTCCTCTGTCATTTTCTGCCTCATTTATTCCAATTCTTTTATAAACAGCAGAGTCTTGAGAAATCTTGAGAAATGCTCAGAGACAGAAATTTTTTCACCTGTTCCCAAAAGGAAGAGTATTCTCAGTGTTTCTTCCTGTGTCATACCACCCCTCCCCACTCCCCTGGAAGATATCTGTCTTTTGAACTCAGGTTAAGGTGAGACCAGCTTGTCTATTAGGAAGGAAGGATAAAATTCTTGGATATTTTTATCACAGAGCTCATGACTGGGTATTTAGTAAAGTTACAAAAACATCACTAGTGAAAAGTGGTGAGGGGAGTGGGGAAAGCATCCTCTGGAAAAAGCACAATTACAGAGTTCAAAATGAGTGGGGAAATATGTGTCACAACACTTATAATGGAAATAAGTACCCTAAAGTAAAAACAGAAAGACTTTGAGGGATGGGAATTTCTTTCTACTTATTCTAGACAATTGTAATGGCATTCTGGATTTCTGTCCTCTTTGCACATGGGTGTGAAAGGACATGCAGATTTCTCTCAAACCCAGACTGTTTGGATAGAAATGTATTGATTGGAAAGCTCAGTCTCCAAACCAAGCACACATGGTAGTGTTCCTTACACACCCATTTCTGTCAGTAATCTTACAGACTCCCTGCTGTCCATCTCTTTGGCTGTGACTCATGGCATACTAACTGCTCCCCACATCTTTCCAGTCTGGCTTTAAGGTGGTCACTGTCAACAAGCATTTTGTGCATTCTCTAGGCAAGCTGTGAAACCTGTTTGGAAGAATCAGTCAAAGTTTCACATTGAAACACAGCCAATTACCGCAACTGGCAATTAGTAACAGCACAGGGACCTGAGTAAAGCTTCAATTTCAGACAATTTCAAAACAGTTGTATCTCCAAGGCTGAGAGCGCAGAAAGCAGCTGTACCCAAATGCACAGTTCATAACTAGGGAAAGAAGGAGGCCCTCCTCCCTTTCCTACCCCTATGCAAGCTTCTTCTGCTAACCCGAAGCTCACCTGATCACACTGCAAACTATAAGTGAGTAACAGGCGAGGAGACATGAACTGCAGGTGTAACCATGTAAGAGTGCACAAGCTGGCTGAAAGGAAAGAATATGTGACTGAAAGCAGAGGCAGTAAAATGGAAGTGCAGTGGAGGATGAGGACAGAGTGAAAGGATGGAGAATACGGGAGGTGAGTGCCTGCTGACTTTTGACAGTTCGGCTGTCTCATGAAAACACAGGTATAATATGATTCCTATAGTATGTTTCACTGCATCTTAGGTATGCTAATTCCAGACCTGTGACAGTTTTAGACCACAGGTATGTTCTGAAGCCCAGACATTTATCAATATTTGAAAATATTTCCTTTATTAATTTGTTTTGCACATGGAATCTAAAAGGTGAACAGAATCACATTTTACATTGTTTCACAGTTTTCTACAAACATTTTTCCTTACATGCCTGCTGAATTTGGGTTTTTTTGCAGTACCCAGTGGCAAAGAGCCAAATAGCATGTAAATTTCATCTGGTGTTTGTTTTCTTGATAGCTACTTCCTCCCTAAGCTATCAGACAATTTGACTTGAGACACCATCAGAGGCCAAGGCCATCTACCCTCTTGAACTAGAGTGCCTTCAATTCTGCCTTACCTATGACCTGATATCTGCAAAGAAACCAGAGAAATAAATTTTGGGGGCTGTCAAAAAAAAAACACATATTGAACATTCCCTGGTTTCCTTCTCCCTAATTTATATCTGCATTGCTTGTTTCTCTCCATCTTCCTTCTAATATCTCCTCTTCTTTATGTTTACATGCATTCAACATACGGAAACATTGGCAAATAAAATTTGCTTAGTTCCCAACTTTTTCTTCAACTTACCTTCAATCTATATTAATACAGATGTAAACTGTATTTTTCCCTGCTGGGCCTTTGGAATCTTTTGATTTTGTTGTTTGTAGGAGATGGAACTATTTCTGTGTACAACAAAGCTAATGAAAGCATGAAATATTCATATTGCATCCCTAATTGTATAATAAAGTGGAACATGTGCTGTTATAGTTGAAAACCTCCAGTCTAATTAGCAGCAGCCTAATAAATGCTTAAGTGAAACATAAAATGTTTAGTGCTACTCAACTGAATCTCTTTCCTCATTCAGTTGTATTAAAAATGACAATAATAAGATAATTTAAAATCATACAAAACATATGTGCAAATATATATTCTTATAAATATCTAAATATTAACTAAGGGGTTCCTTCAGGGCTTCATAATCAAAAATTGGCTTGTTCCATTATTACTTTTAATATATATGTATTCGTGGCTTTTTATTTTTCTTTACTTTTTTTTTTAAGTGCTACGGTTTAGTTTATCATCAGCTAGTATAATTTTATGTATTATGGGAACATAATATACAGTTGGAAAAGTCTATTTCAGCTTTTAATTTACTCTGTAGCCCTGGACAAATAATCCCAAATTTATCCTTTAAAGCTAATCAAACAAACAATTTTTGAATAAAGAAATCTGAAACACCATAGTCTTCTTTTCTTTTTCAAAAATCTCTGCTGAAAAATCATTATCTGTTTTCCAGGAAATATTTCTTCTGTAATAGCTAGGAAGACAAGGAGCAAAGTGACAGTTTCCGTGGAAGAGCCAGAAGTGCGAAACTAAAAAAAATACTTATGTGTTTTCTCAAAGGTTACATGGTTTCAGATGAAGAAAAACATTTTTTACAGTGCAAATCTTCTACATTTTAAATATCATAACTAAAAAGATGAAGGAAAATGTTTGGATATCCAAAACACCTTCAAACACAATAAGTAGAATACATTTATTCCCCCATTGACTAATTTAACCACTACTGGAGCAACAATTAGATAAAAATATGCCCTTTGGCTAGGGTTTTCTACAAGTGTCTATTACAGTGCTTATTTTCTTTCTCAGAATTTACTGATATCAGCCCCTGAGACACAATTTCAAACAAAATTAATCTGATATAACAGAGAATAATGTTATTTCTTCTCATTACAATGCTTCAGTGTAAGTGCTTCATAAATATACAAGTTAATTGCATCCTTTTCTTGTTATTAAAACCAACAATAATGCTGATATTATGACGTGATAGTGTTTTATTTTCTGTCATTATGGGGACCATTTTTGCTACATTATTAAGGTTTTATGTGCGATTGTAACAAGTTAAATATTAGCACCCTTTGGAAGTGTTGGTGTTTCCCTTTCCTTATTTATACAATCAGGGTAAGTTGATTGACATTTAATATTGTCAATTTACTGACATTTCTTTCCAATTTATTTCCCTTTTTCATGTACTATGGACAAGTGTATCTCGTTGCTGAATTACTTATTCAAAATCAGGAGTTGTTTGACATCAAAACAGTATACCACTTTATCTAAGTGAACAAAGAACAGATTGATGAGGAAGTACATTTATGCAATGAACATCTAATCTATATCTTTGTGAAATGCTTCATGATTATTTTATCTAAAAATCACAGTGAGCATGACACAATTTTTTTTATTGCTTTAAAATGTGGGTTAAATTATGAGTCACTTTGCAGATCATACTGAAAAAAATACTGACTTTTCTCTCTCTAGAATCTCCTCAAGGTGCTTTCCCTCCTTCCTCTTTGTCACACAGAACCTACACACCTATTATATTTGAATCTTTATGTACCATAGGTAAGCACTGAATTGCACTCCAGGATAAAGTACTGAATTCAGTACTCACAAAATCCTCTGGAGGACAATTGCTTTATATTAAAAGAGGTCATGTTTTACTGAAGTGCCTTTTTAGTTATTTTTAGAATCAATAACAATTTTTAGGTATTTCTACTCTGTTTAGTATTAATTTTTGTACATGTATAAAATTTTGCTGTCCCATAACAAGTAAAAATATATATAAAAAGAATCTACCACACAATAATCAAGTTGGAGCTGCTAGGAGAGTTCTACTGACAGCCAAAACTAATATTCCTGTTATAATTCAAATTAATACCAACTTCAGTGGCAGGTTTAATCAGATTAATAGGTCATGAATGAACGATATGACAAAGGGCTTTAGATGTTTAATTGTTTAAAGGATCCCTAGTCCATTTGAAGCTAATGTTCACTGCAGAAGAGCAGGAAGAAGATTATGAAGCAGACAGTATTAAAATGTATTTAAAGAGTAGCCAGGAATTTACTGTATACTTCTCTAAGTCCTATATGCAGACCAGTCTACAGGTCTCTCAGAAGCCAGGGAAACCTTCCAGCTTTGTGTTGTCAGCAAACTTGCTGAGGAGGCACTCTACCTATTCATCCAAGTCATTGATGAATAACTTCATTGTGCGCCCCGTACTGAACGCTGGGGGACACCTCCAGGCCTCCAACCAGACCCTGTGCCACTGATTACAACCCTCTGGGATCTGCTGTTCAACCAGTTCTCAATCCATCCCACTGTCCTCTCACCCAGTCCACACTTCCTGAGTCTGTGTGTGATGGTGTGAAATTTGCTTTCTTCCAGTCGCCTCTCCTAATTGCCACAACCGTTCAAAGACCTTTGGGAGTGACCTTGCTGTGGTGTCCACAACTCTCTTAGATTCATGGATGCATCAGGGCCTATGGAGTTGTGGATGTCAAGTTTGCTCAGGTATTCTCTAATCCAATCCTTCTTGAACAAGGGAAAATCTTCATTTCAACATTCCTTTACCCTGGTCTCCTGAGTCAGAGATTTCTGAGAGCTGGCTTTGCTACTGTGCAGCCACTCAGAATGACCTCAACGGGTTGGAGAGATGAACTACTGCTTTTCTTGTTCTACAGTTCATCTGTTTTTCTAAAATTCACTTGTTTTTAAGTGTCTCCCAACTTTTTGTCATGAGTAGCATACTCTTACTCTTGAATTGAGGAAATGACAGCTACAATCACATGGCACTCCGCATGCAGTCACATATGCCCCAAACCTATTATCAGACCATATTGTTTTGGAAAAAGACCTATCTAGAAACTGATTCCTTCAGAAAGCTGTCTCCTTTTCATTATTCACTGTAGAAACAGATATGCTTTTCTCATCAATCTAACTGTCTTTGCTTCATCCAAAAGGATTCAGTGAGATTACAACTCACACTGTTTCAGTTAACATGTAACTGTTTGTTCCTTCCCTTCACAGTGGTAGCTTTTGCAATTAGTCTAGCAGTGCCTAAAGAAGCACTTAAGCAGAGAATAATCACAGCCAGATCTTCAACAATGTCTAACAATGTTCTACTTATCAGTATAAATTTTACAGCCAAATGAAACACATATAATTTAAATGATAGTTATAATTTGTTAATCCCAAATAAATCCATTTTTTCTAAGAATGAATCAGTAAAATACAGTGAGGCTGTGTATTTTCACGTGACATTTGCCCAGCCACTGACTGGGCATAAATTTTGTTTTAAAGATAAATTTCTAAATAACTGATAAACATTTAATATGAACTTAGCATGCAGTTAATAAATTATTGTTTTAAAGATATGACTACAGAATTTGACAAATAACTTCATCACTTGTAGTCATAGACAATAAGTGAATATAATACATTTTACAGCGGTGTTCATAATCATCCATGGTACATACCATAAACACCTGTAACACACTTGAATCTTTCATTAATAATTAATGAATCCTACATAAATTATCTATAAATTTACCTTTAGTGTAAGGTACAACCTGAGGCTGATGATAACCATGAAGAATCGAGTGTGAATCCTACAATAGATTTTCCCCTGTTAATCCAAATTTTCTATTAAGAAAAAGGTTATTTAATTGCAAGTTAGGTAAAACAATTGTAAGCCTTTATTATTACAATAATGTCTCCTTCAGGACATGAAGATAATGATGATATTCCCATTTGCAGCCAACTGCTTCCCTGAGGTTGCTGTGGAAGAAATGTGCTTCTTTACTCAAGTGAACATTTATATGCAACAATAGCAGTCTGGAAATGCCACACTGAGCTTAAATAACTCTGAATATCAATGTTTAGGAATCACAGTTGCATATTTTTCTCATTTATCCAGTAAAAGCATAGTGAATCAGATTGTTATGATTGAAGATGCTTCATTAAAAAAGGCTTCAAGGTTCTTTATCAAAGTTCTATGTTTCTTGTTAAAAAAATAAATTATGGGTACATTAAAGAGTTTATTTCCTTCCTTCTGTGAGTGGTGTCACCTGCCTTGATGAACTGACTGTCCTGCAGACTCAGTTTCTGATGCCTGGTTTTTCAGATCCACCAGCCACCCCACACAATTAATCCATTTTAAGAAATGAGGCACCTTGCTGTTACCTACATGCTCCACATTAAACCAGGATTCAGGATCTTGTCTCTTTTCCAACAAAGGCCATCTTAGAACTCATTTTTCCTAACATTCTTGTGTACCTAAATTAAAAAAACTTTCTCTGGTTCTTTTTACACACTGTCCTGTATCAGGGAAGAATAATGATATTCATCCAGAATCACCCTCAAGGCTTTTACCATGGTGATGGAAACCAGCTGTTCAACTCCTGAAGTCTCTGGAGGCAAACATATTTATTTATTTAAAAGGTATCTAGTTTGCAGAAGATTCAGAAAGGTTGTTATAGCTGATCAAATAAAGCGAAAATGATTTGTTGAATAATTTATTTGACAAATATGGACAAAATCTGGCCAATACATTGTTCATCAAGTAGTGCTTGCACAACTAAATTGAAAAAAAACAACCCTTAACAGCCATATGCCAACATATATAAAAATCTGTTTCTGGGTTATATTGAAAAGAATTTTAAAGAATTTCCTTGAAGAGACCAAAGGACAGGTTCACATAATTTAGGCATTTAAGTCTATTGGTGCTGTAATAAAATTCTCTATCAAAACCTCTAGGTAGGGAAAGTCCATAAGTATCCTATCTTTCATCACTATACCCCCTAAGTAACTAGCCACCTTCCACATTTTTCCAGAACTAATTTATTTTTATCAGATCTAACCAGTTTTGTATATATTCCACATTTAGGATCCACAGACAACGTTTCCCATGCTTATTCATGTTGAGGAACTTGTTCTTAGGACATAATTATGAATTCCTCTAGGGACAGAGTCCAAATATCTTGAGGCCCTCTGCTTTTATTCAAAGCTCAAGGGAAGGAAATGTGACCTCACTTACATGATAACTTATGGTTTAAGGATACAAGAGAGGGAATTTTTTTTCTTTCTAGGGAGGTAAAGCACTTATATCTGAGTTCCCAGGAGAGGGTCTTTACTCTTGACTTTGCCAGATTGAGAATGAAAAAAATGACAGCAAAACAACACAATCATTAGAATCCCTCCTTAGTTTTTGTCATTGTGCACAGGTTGAAAAACTACCCAATAGAAGTTCAGATGAGGCCAGACAATGTGATCTGAGAAAGAAGCAGAAAGCAGTGTGACATGACTGTGATGTAGAAATGCAAGCAGTAGCCACTTATGCCTGCATTTCTCTCTCCTTCTTTCCTTCAACACTCTTATCCTCCCTCACAAGTAAATCTATGACTGGTTAAGGCTGCTTCTTTGCTGGAACAGGTAAAACCAGTCTAGCTTTTCACTGTGGTGAAATTACATAGTTTCAGTTGACAATTCATCTGGAAAGCTTAAAGTTGCAGCTGAAAAACCTGTGTGCACAATGTTTCTTAACAGTGAACTAGATGTCTCAGGTATCTGAGGGAACATTAAAAGCTATGAGTTTTTTTCATCCAGAAGTCAATAAAATGTTAAGCCTGTTTTTACAGTTCATTGCTTCAGGTAGGGAAAGCTATTTTCTCCCAGCTTGGCCATGAGGGACTCTTTGAAAATCACAAGGAAAGACAAACGTAAGTTTCCTTCTGTGGTTCATGTGGCTTTTTCTGGGAAGCATTTTGTGGAATATAATCTTGCCTTGGATTACTTTAGGTGATATACATGGGAGTGTCAGGCAACACTGCACCTTTTTGTGTTCTCTGACTCCTCAATCTTTGGGAAGTAAAAGGTGTTTTTGTAGCTGTGGTACATAACTGTGTAGTTAAGACCAGGAAAACAAGATGGATTCATAAACTATCTGTCTTCTACATCAATCTTATTCTGAAAGAGCGATTGCTTGAACCTTTGTTTCAAGCAGTGTGCCACCAAAGTTCTTTCCTTTTTCCATGGTTGGGATACAGGTACAACAACTTCACAGAGCTCTTTCGAGACCTATGTAGTGTAAATTGTTGCATGTAAAAAGAATTCAGATTAGTATCTCAGAATATTTAAAGGAATAAGTGACATAATGGGTTACATTCAGCACAGGGCTCTTTTACCACAAGCAGTGTATGAAAGATAGGAAGGAGTCCAGGAGCTGCCTGCCTCATAGCAAACATCTGTACAGTCATCAGGAGGGAGAGCTTGCCATACTTATGGACACATCTGGTAGCAGATTTTCTTATAAAGGAATATATATCAGGCAATGACAGATCACTTGCTGAAAGTAACCTCCTGAGCAATGTTTGCTTCTCAACAGCTGTATTTAGTTGAGGATTCCAGCTGAAGATAGCAACATTTGCAGACATTAGAGGCTGAAAACTCCGATTAAATGATTAATAACTTTCTTTTATTACTCAGCTAGATGATTCATATTAATTGCACTGAAGCAGATTTGCATACAGTCTAGGTTTACGTAATGATTTGATATCGGTATATTCAGTATTTACTTTCAGGGAGGATTGCAGGAAGTGTAGATGTGTATTCTCTCCTTTCTTTTCCTCTTCCTATCATATTCAGTCCAGCTTTCCACACACATGCTGTATTTTTCAGTCCAGTTTCCTCTCTTTCAAAGCTTGTATGAATGCTTAGAAAATATGCACTTCCAAAATAAGATCCCAGAAGCTCTAGCATCTGCTGCATTTCTAGTAACCATTCACTTCAATATCTAATGTGACATAGATCAAGGGAAAGAGAAAGACAAAGAAGGTAAATTTATCATTTTCAGTAATTAATCCAGTGAATTTGTTCAAATAAAATATTTTCATTTCTTTCATTAGGCTGCAAACTCCTAGAACCATGCATGAAATATTAAAATGTGGAAGGACAGCTATAAAAAGTGAAACTGTATATAAACACTTGAAAAGACCCTATAGCTCAGTCAGAACATACAAACAAACAAATGAACAGGGAAGAAAGCCCAAACTAACAAAAACCCACAAAGACACTTATAAAAAAACACCAGAAGAAAAATCCTCATCCTACTCTGCCTTTAGCCAAACAGAGCTTTCTTCTCTGGACTCAAGACTGAAGATAACCCTATTATTTTGAGCACTGGTAAAAGCAGTCTTTTTTTCTTTTTTTTGGTTCAGTGAAAAGAGTCACCTGCTGAATTGTAATTCATAGTTAAGTTCTTGCTATTCAGAATTAGGTGTTTTGTCTACAGAAGAGATAATTGCATTTCAAATAGCTGATCACATCAGTTAGACTACAAGCACTTCTTCACCTTACAGCCTTGGATACTTTTTGATGTGAGACTACAGCTCTGATGTACCAAAACTGAGTCCCAGATACAGGTTCTCCTGTGATTTTGCTCTTTCTGGTATGATTTTTACCCTAGGAAAAAAAAAGTCCGACTAGCCTTTATCTGTGTCTGCATGGTAAACTGCAGGTAGTTGAAAAAGTCAATGTGATGAAGGCCATCATAGCATCAATGTATTGCTCGTCAAAATAACATACTCTGAGAAGAGCCAGAAATACCTGCTTATGTTGCTGCAGTAAAACAGCTATGTGATTTTTGGATTGATGTCACACTGCCCAGGTCCTGCTGGCTCAGAGGCTGCATGAAATGAGAATCTGTCTGCCTGCAATGTCCCATGCAGATGTGCATTTTGATTGACTTTTTTTTTTTCACTAACTTCAGTGCAATATCCTCAATCACAGGCTTCAGTGGGCTGAAGCTTTCAGAGTATCTTGTTACCTTTTGTTTCTAATTCCTCTAAAGTCTGATCAGAGCGCCAGCTCTTCTGTCATACCAGAGACTTGTCTACTACTGTTTTATCACTTTTAATTCCAACCTAAATATTATTAAAGAAATGCAGTACATTTTAGTTGTGGCACTCCTTATGCAGCATATGTAGCCTCCATATGTATCTTCAAAATGGTTTGTTTTGACTAAAATATGTGTGTTCACACAACTATCACATGCCATTTTTACCTGTAAAGCATAGCTCTTTAGCATGTCTACATCTTGCCATCTTTCCTCAGCCACCAGTGCAAGCTGTGGAAGTGATTTGGGACGTGGGATAGGAAGCTGCCTCTTTCAGACTCCTCATACCTAGCAAGAGAACTTCAAATGAAGTTCTTTTTTTTTCAGTAACTGAAGCACTCCAACATTATTCATTTCCTTGGGGTTTAGGTTCTGCTTTCAGATTTCCAAAGTTCTCTTTTTCCTTAACCACTGCCACGTCTCTCACTTTCAGCAGACACATCCATGAAAGGCATTTAATAAAATGGAAGGTCTCTTTAAGTGATTATATGTCATATATTGGGTTTAGTCTGTTTCATTTCATGGTCTTGTAGCAGAGAAGAAATAAAAGAAAAAACCTCCGTCTGTTACAGAGTATCTTAAGTTATGTGAGTTATCTTTTAATTATTCTAAGTGCTGTCTGTAAGCTTATACAATGTGATCTAGTTTGTAATGGTATAAGTACTTTTCTTTTAGATTTAGCCTTGAGCAACAAAATCTGTAACAAAAAAAGCATCAAGATATTTGAAAATAGCAAAATCTAATCAATAACAGTTTAGAGATTTTACTTGTGTTAATATGTGTAGTCCTTTATTTCAAGTTATTTAATATTTTTGGGACATGAAAGTGTTTGGACCCCACAATTTCTCCTGTAAATAGGAGATTAATGTAAAGTCATTAATTTTATAATTCATTTAAACATACAACATAAGCAGCTCTCTGCTAAATCAAGCATCCTGATTAAAAAAAAATATATAGCTGAGGTTTGCTCAGGTATTAATTTTCCAGATTCTGCCAGAGAAGAAAGTTCAACAGGTCATGTTGCCATCAAGTACTTCCATAACTTTATCTGTAACTATGGAGAAGATTGTGATGACATATTGGGTTCCAGATTGTGCTATTCCTGTGTACATTATTCGGAGCGTGACTGACAAAAAAGTCAGGTGTTAGGATGTGTGGTCTGGCCTGCAATTCCTTTCTTTGAAAGCCAAGGAGTTGGTATGAGAATTGCCTTATTTCCAGGCCTTCCCCTAATGTGGAACTGACCTGTTATTTGCTGTTTCAGCATTTATACCATCTGTGTTTTCATTTCCTCCTGACAATTTATGTATGAGTTTGGAATTCATCTTCATTATGTGCTTCTTACCACAGACACTGATTTCTACCACTTTAGTTTTAATGTTTGTACAGGAATATTTGCAAGGCAATTTTTTATATTAGAAATTAAAGCATTAACAGATTTAATTGCTGGAGCTACATCTGTAGGCTGCTGCCTTTGTTTCTGTAAAATTGATGTTTTAATAGGCTGGCACTACTGTTGTGACTAAAGACTGAGCTTAAGCAACGCTTAGTAATTTATTGAGTAGATATAATTGGAGACAACATTACAGATGAGCAATTATTCTTTAAATTTGTACTAAAATATTTTCAAGTCTTACACTTCATTCATAGTTTTATAAAAACCCAGTTTCCCATGTGATGATAGAAGGTTGATCTTCTGAAGTTTGGTTTTTACCAGTAGACAATGTAAATGTACACCATTGCTTTTCACAGGATTTGTACACCTTTCAACCCAAATAACAGAATTTAAGAGCTAACTACTTAGAGTCAATAAAATAGTTACATCCATTACTTCTCTGTACTCATTATTTCCAGGTTATCATACGTTAAAAGGAAGGGTTATTTTAGATCAGAGACAATTAAGAGAGCAAACTCCTTTCATGAACACTACAAATGAGTCCAACAGGTTTGTTTTTTTTTTTTTTCAAATGGTTAACAAAGAGCAGAATATGCACAGGACAGATTAAAGACAGCAGTTTCTCATGGGAGAAAGGATGAGTAGGAAGAGTCCTTAAAAAAAGGTGATTATTTAGGAAAAATAATTTCAAGCACATCATAGGATAGTGAAGGTTTTGTGTGTTTGTATGTGTAAGAAATGACGTGTTTTAGAGGAAAGACAAATCTAAAAGACAAAAAATGCAAAACCACTCTTTTTTTTTTTGCAGGCCAAGTAACATCAGGAAGGTTTCCTGAATTGTTCTCTGTGCCTTGGGTTTTACAGAAGTGGTTGGTCGGTACAGTGAGCTTAAATGAGTGCATAAAGAAGTGACATCTGCAAAGACTTTTTCAAATATTCCTTGTGGACAAAGTAGAATATTGGTACAGCAAAGGAATGCTGCAAAGAGAAGGAATAAGAAAACAAACAAGACTAAAGTAAAGGAGCATTTTTGTATAATTTTAGCACACCAATGGACATTGTAATATTTCTTGAGGGAGGGAGGTTCATTCAGGACAATTCAACAGCATTTATTTCCTTAGATGTATGTAGTAAGATACTTAGGCAATCAATTTCATCACTGGTAAAGCCCTTCCCTGCTCTCTCTGACACCAGGACACTCCTGTGTAGAATAACTGTCCTGGTTTCAGCTGGGATAGAGCTCACTTTCTTCGTAGTAGCTGGTACAGTGCTGTGTTTTGGATTCAGTATGAGGATAATGTTGATAACACATTGATGTTTTGGCTGTTGCTCAGTAGTGCTGATAATAAGTCAAGGAGTTTTGGTGTCCCATGCCCTCCCAGCTAGTGAGGAATTGCACAGGCAGCTGGGAGGGAGCATGGCCAGAACAGTGACCTGACCTGGCCAGAGGGATGTTCCACAACATAGAACACCATGCTCAGTATATAAACTGCAGGAGCACTCCTTTCTCTCGGGTTTTATTCCCATCTTTCTCTTTTTCATTGTAATTATTATTAACATTATTAGCATTATTAGCAGATATATTTAAATTTAGTTTTTAAACTTTTGTTATCTCAAACCATAAATTTACTTTGTTTCCCCCCCCCACCCAGTTCACTTTTTGACTGGAGATGACAGTGAAGAGCAAGTGAGTGGCTGCATGATGTTCAGCTGCTGACTGTGGTTAAACCATGACAACTTTTAGACACAGCTTGACATAGTAAAACTTGTATTGGTATTGATGTTTATGGGTCAAAATCATTAAATTACTCCTGACTTTAAAACGCCTGTCAAAAAAAAGCCAAAACCCAATTAAAATCAACCCATGTCATCTAGGTCCGTACAGAGCTGTGTAGAATTTTCTCTGGTAATGTAGAATGATTTCTTAAAATAACCTTGCCAACGAAGGAAACACTTTCTATAAATAATTCTTAACACTGAAGTCACACTAGACAGCTAAGCCAATCACTATGAAAAGGTCCTGCTCCTCTTCTCTTTTCACTTTCTTTCCTGTTTGTTTTTTCTTTTTTTGCTTAACCAATTTGACTCAACACTGTGGTATATGTTTTAATTCCAGGGTGTAAGAAGGGGGATTTTTTTTACTGTTTTTATGACAAATGCCCTCATCGTTAAGCTCTAGAGACCATATAAGAGAAGAAGAATAGTGACAAGGAGAAGTGAAGATCCCCTGCTCCACCTGTAGCTGCACCCTGACTATGTCTGTGGATATCACCAATGCTGACTGGCAGTGCTATGTGGACCTGACACCTGGTATGTAATAAACCTTTGAACTCACTTACCTCAACAATCAATTATACACATCTCTACTCCCTACCACACCACACATCCTCTAGAACATCTGAATATCACCAATGTCATCCTTCTATATTCTCCCTTTTAGTGAGAAAAAAGGTCTCATCTTCTCTTTGTACCATTTACTTTGATAAAAAAGATGAAAATATGTCCTCCATTATGTGATCTCATCCTGTTAGTCACAGGCATCTTTCCAACCCCTCTTTAAGGATACACCTATTAAATAATTAGCCATACTAGGGAACAAACGTGGTACTTTGGCAGGTGATTACTAATAAGTCAGAAAAGTGCAGTCCTCAGTTGAGAAAACAGTAAGGTGCAGCAAAGTGAAGAACTTTGGCGTATATTTTCAAACCTTTTCCATGCATTTTCTTTGCAACCACAGTAAATATCACTTTGAAATACATTTGTGCAAAACAATGTTGCTTTTTTTTTTGCTGCAGGCTGAAAGAACCACCTAGAACTTGATCTGACTCTCATGCAAAACCATGATTAACTTTAAGTGGTGATGGAAATTGGTTATAGATTTTGTCTTAATGCTGACACATCCAATTGCTTTTAGAAGAGACAGACTTTATAGACCCCTGATCTTGAGCCTATGTTTACAGATGATGAGAAATAAGCATATAAGAGAATCTTATTCTTATAAGAGGGTTAAAAGTTAAAAGGGGCAAGGACCTATGGGTGGCCACAGACATTGAAGAAGATGGGAGAGAGGAAAGAAAATATACTCCAAGGGTGTGGTTTCATCACTGGATTAAGGAGATATAAAACTGGGCTGCTGCTACAAATAGTGTTCCTCCTCCCTTCCTGAGATCCTGCACTTGTCAGATCAGCTCTCTGACTCAGGTGAGAAACAAGGGATTAATTTATCTGCAGTCAGCTCTCTGCCACTTTGACTCACTGAGAAGCCTCACAAACCCTGTACTGATGCAAGTGATGATTGTGAAAACTACCCTAAGGGAAGATGTTGGAGCTTCAGAAGATCAGAAACCCTTGACATTATTGTCAAGATTAATGAAAACAAATAGTGTGTTCCTCCTCTCAGGAAGTGACTGGTTTGTTTCTGTGAGGTTTATAGTCTCATCTAACTAATTGTAGTGATTTTAATTTCTTCTTTCTGTTTTGAAAAATCTATATTGTGATTTGTTTTAATAGCTAGTTCATAAACCATATTTATTATTTCAAAGGATTTTGTTATGCTTTCCCACCTGCTGCTCACAGTTTACCAATTCTGAATAACTGGCAGAAGACACTTGATGAAAAATATGAGATATTTATTCACACCCTCACCTTTCTTTATCTGGAATCTGTGGTGTACCAGAATTTGTCTCGATTGGCAAGTGTCACTCACACTGTCAGGCCACAGAACAATTTTGCCAGCCTAGAGGAATCATGTACAGGAGAAAGAAGCCATACATGTTCCTATGCTACTGATCTTTACAGAGCCAGCATAACACCTTTGAAAACCATTGAAACTTCCAATGTATCAATGCCCATGAACTGAAACAACACGAAAATTCCTTAATGGCAAATTTAAATTAAAAAATGGTCTATAATTACATTAATTAGTAATTTTGACCAGGCTTCTGGCAGCTTTAATTAACTATGGATGCCAATAGGCCCAATGAGCTATTAGGGATGTCAATGACTAGCCCAGTTAAAGAATGCTTTTTATGTTTGCCTATTTTTTCCTTTTTAGTTTGACCACACTCTTCATTCTGTCCCGCACAAAGAATTTGTGATGAAAAGGCTTTAATAAAAGCATTTAATATTGGCTAAATTCTCTTACTAATAACTTACTTATCTGGGGAAATGGAATAAATCAGCCCTAAAGCCACAGGGTAATGGCAGAGGAAGTAGACTGAATACATTTCCCAGGTAACTAGGAGTCATAGAAGATGGTGACTCAAACCACCATCACACCAATTGAGCAAATTCATGAAGCAGAGGATGACAAGTTACCATCTTGAAAACTCTTTATGGATTAAGATATCCTTAATATAATTAACTTTACAAATTCAGGTATCGCTCTATGTAATATGCTACTAGACTTATAAATTAGCTTCTTACAAAAACTTTGCTTTTTTCTTACATGTCTTAATTCAAGAAATTCTTTAGCTGTCTTCTGTCTATCTGAGGCTATGAAGAGGTTTTAAGTGTGGCTAAATATTTAGGGTTGACATAAGTGTTTCACTGCTTTTGTGACTTGAAAAATCAACAGGATCAGACTCCAGAGCTGTACTCCTGAGATCATTCTGCTGATAACTCATTTGTCTGAAATTTTCTCATCTCTGAACATTTTGACCTGATTTAAGTGTTTTAAATCTTGAGGCGCTCAGATCAGTAGGGACACTCCAAGTCCTATTGTGCTTATATGGGTACAGTCACTTCTGGCATTTCCAACTTCCTTCATTTTGGCCATAGCATACAGTAGAAACTCAAACCAATCTTAAAAACACTTAAAAGCACTTCCTCGGCCACTGTGTCACCAGAGTTTCTACTGTTTTTTTGTTTTCCCCTCTAAGTGTGCCACAGTGTTTTTTCTCTCAGTCCCAAATAATTTTTGATCTGGAAAGAGTACAGAAACTTTATTTTTTAATTAAAAATGAGTTTACAAAGTAGTTTTAGTTTTTCATTATAGAAACAAACAGTTCTTTAACACAGTCTAACTAGAGAAGTTATTTCATAGTTATGTAGTTGTGACATATTCAAAAAAGAACAAGAAGCTCCAGTACTGCTTAAGAATAGCTCCAGTACAGCTCTGTTCATTAGCCAAAAAACTGGCATCTCAAGGCAGTATTATCCTTCCAAGTGCATAGCTGCAGAGCAACAGTATGCAAATAATAAAACAAAAATAAGTTTGTTTTAATTAGTACAACACGGGCTGCAAATACCATTAATGAACTATATGTAATTTGCTAATTCAAACTTCCAGCATGACAGGAACTTATTTCAAATTCTGCACTGAATTCCCAAATACCTACTACTAAGCCAGAGAGGAAAAAGAAAAGCTTGTCTCTGCTTCCAGTGCAGCCATTTCAGGATAAGATTGGTGGACAATCTAAGTGTTTAGTCCTCTTGATTCACCCTTTCCATCCTGACTCTGTGAAGGTCTGTGCTAAGGGTTTGCCTTACCTCAACATGTAACTATCCAAATGGAAGGTTTCTAAGTAAAATATACTGATAAGAGACAACCCCTGAATGACCACACAATGGAACATCATCCAGTGAGATTTGAGGCAATTCCAGATGACCCAGCATGGTTTTTAGCACAGGGTAGGTCCAAAAGCAGTAGAAATTGGAAGCTGTAGCTGAGCTACATAGCAGGGACTAATTTCTTTCAGCCTAGAAGTCCTTATTCAATCATAAACCCTTCAAAAGAAAAGAAAAATAAATGAGATTTGTCTGGCTGCATAAGCTAAACCTAAAAGAGGAATAAATCATCTGGAGTACACGAAAATAAATACAGCCTAGTTTGCTACTGATTTGTGTTTTACAGTTGGCAGTGATCTGATTGGAGATGTTTTTCTGTGTGTGGAAAGAACCTGAGTCTCTCTTCCACCCTCATATTATGCCATATGCAACAAATGGAGAACTCACCCTTTTCCTCTGTAGGAAGAAATCTACAGACTCTGTCTCTCCTTTTCTCAGCTCTCTATTTTGTTAATATTTGGAAGCATGGTGTTGCCTTCAAGATTCCTACTACTTTGTAAAATTTATTTAAGTCAGTCATCATTTAAAAGGATTTTTTTTTGTTTGAATTTTGGAGGATTTTTTGGTTGTGAGGAGGAGAGAGACAGACATTTATTTAAGGATATATTTGCATAAGCTGCATCTTAGGACATAGCTTTGTTTTCTAAAAAATTGTGCCTGTGCTCTGAAAGTTCATGATAGCTTTAAAACAGTGAGCATGACATCAGTACATACAAGCAACTGAGTAGTCAGAAATTCACATTGAAACATTAAGGCATATCTGAAATGCCTAATTACTATGATAATAAGTTCAAATGTATCAGTATAGGCAAATAAGCGCAAGTTGACATGATAGTATATCTCATGCTGACCTGTTCAAAGATTATTGACCTGTAAGACCAGAGAAAAAATGTTACAGACTTGCATTCACACCAGAAACCAGGAAAACCAGAAATTTATTGCCGGTCAGAAAACTAATCGGAACTGAAGCAAGCAAAAAATTTGATAAACCTTGAGTTAAATTCTATTCTAATTTAATGTAGCAGACATTTTGATAATGCAACACAAATTAAATCCTTTGATAAGTCTTAGAAGTTCTACTTTTTGGTACGAAATACATAAGGAATAAAAGACGTTTGTGACATTCAGTCATCTTAATGAAGCAGATAATTAAGCTCCATCTATTTTTTTTTTTTTTAATTTTTGCTTGTACCCCAAGATAAAAAGCAGAAAAAAGATTTAGAGAAAATCTTCAGTCAGGAATCTGGGCTTAGTGTCCTCTGACAGTATCCTAACAGGTATCTGAAATTTTTAAGCAAACCAAGCACTACCATGAAATTTCCAAAGGCTGTGTTTAATTTTTTAAGTATTTAGAAACCCTAAGCATCATAGATTTATGAACCTGTTCAAGGACTCTCCAGAGTCTCATGGAGCCTCAGGTTGGCATTGCTGAATTCTGAGATACAAAGCTTAAATATGTTTATTTGACTTGCAGTTCTTTTAGAACTTTATCCCACTGAAAATAAAGTAAATTTACCAATTTTGTTTTCTGCCTGCATTTATTAATGCACACTGATGGGTTTATTTATACTAGGAAAGAATTTCTCTTGCTACAGTAGAATTTCTCTTCAGATATTTATAAAATTTTTAAACATTGCAGGCAAGGCAGACATAATAATGGGAAAATAATATTGTTTTCTGTTAGGTTAAAAATAGATGATGAAATTATTCACGTGGAACAAAATGGAAATTTTTTTGCATCTTTTGGCAAACTAAAAAATTAAAATATTACTGAAAAATAATTTATTTCACCTGAGTCTGAAAAATCCTATTTGTATATTCTCTTTATTAAGTTAATATATCTTCATTACAAGACCAGACCCTGTCCCAAGAAACTATTTGGTATAAAAAAATAATAAATTCTAAAAATTATGTGCTTATTTTAAAAGATATGGAAATTAAATTAGTAGTCTCCTATGGAAACATAGGCTCTCACTTTCTTAAAGTAATTGGTCAGAAGCCTTCCACAAACATTAAAATGTAGATTAAAAAGGCAAAGTTGATAGAGAACTTTGAAAGGTTAGAGAAAAAGGGAGATTTCCTGGACCTTCCTGGCAGACTGGTCTGGAGAGGTTTTGCAGATAGACGAGCCTCAAGCTACTGGTGAAACTTAATGACTCATGTAGAATATATAGGATTAGATACCATCTAGCCAAGGTCCTTACCATCAGTCACTTCAGCTTCTACTAGAGCCTACTATCAGTTATTGCAGTTTTTACTTTCCTTTTAGCCACTCTTTGATGTTTTTATGGGTGATAAAGGAGGGAGGCAAAGGGGATAGATAGATAGATTAGATAGATAGATAGATAGATAGATAGATAGATAGATAGATAGATAGATAGATAGATGATAAATAGACAGATAGATGATAGATAGATTTATTATTTCTTATACTATATAAAACCACAAAGAAAAAAAATGCTGCAAAGTATAATCTGTGCCAAGACCAATAACTGAATATCTTCAAGTATAGAAGCGTTCCCAAGGCAGAGAGGTAAAGGTGGTGGCCAAAGATCTGCTTCATTATCTCCGTGTCACCTCTGTAGTCTTAGGCATGTGAGTGATCACTAAATAAAATTAATTATTTAAAATTTTTTGTTAATAGACTGTATATTTGTTTAAAGAGGTCGCTGAAGATGGTAGAATAAGAGTTAATTTATAGCAAGAGGACCATAACAAAACAGAATCATTCATTATATTGACTATAACCCAGGACCACAGCAACTTGACATGAGCAAGGACTTTGAAAACAATTGCAAAACACATAGCAACCAACAGAATAATCAAGTCACTTATCTGAGATTCCTGAAAACAATTAGGGAATTCCATACCCACAAAAGGCAATTTAACACTTTCATATGAAACCAGTTTATGTGACTGGTTACATCGTGATACTTTTGCTTCATTCTACAGTAAAACTTGTCACAAACATTCTTACTTTCTCATTATATGCATTGAATGGAAGTAAGGAAGCATTTCAATTATTAATAATGATGAGTAATAAGCTACAGCTTATTTTCCCAGGTCATTTACCTCTTTTATGTGGTGATGAAGTTTAATTTTGTCCCTGCCATTACCACGACAAGAACAACAGAAGCACAGTAAGAAACTTGTCTGTTTAATCAATCTGATGTTTTAATATGCTTGGGTTGGCACATTTGACTCCAGTGTATAACCTTGAAATTAAACCAGAGCTATATTATACAGCTCAGTCTGATATGGGCTGAAGCTCTGAGATTTTTTATATCCCAGAAAACCTAAAACATCTTAAAACTACACATCATAAAGTAGTTTTAAAAGCAACATATTTATTTAAGAAATGTTGTAATGGCTAGTAAAAGTAAGCAAATTCAGAAAAGCTGTTTAGGTAGCTGGCCCTATTATAAGAATTTAAGGCCAGTGTATGGAGCCTGATGAGATAAATCCCAGAGCAGTAAGAGAGTTGGGTGAGGTTACTGTGAGACCTTTCTCAGTTATTTATCTATGGTATTGGAGATCTGCAGAGATCCCAGTCAAATGGAAGCTAGTAGATGTTCTTCGTACTTCAAAAAGGGCAAGAGAAGATCCTAGTAATTATAGGCCTTCCAGTCTTACTTTGGTGCCTGGTAAAATTACAGAGACGGTTTTACTGTGAGGTATTGAAAAACTCATGAAAGACAATGCAGTCATCTGTCAAAGCTGACGTGGGTATATGGAGGGAAATCATGCCTTACTAACTGAGTATCCTAATATGACAACGTTACCTTCCTCCTGGATGGAGGCAAGATAGTGGGTGTGTTGTTGAATGTTGGGGTTTTTTTCATTTTTACAAAGCTTTTGACATGGTCTCTCACAGTATCCTCCATGTCCAGCACAGATAGACATATACACATTGCAGTGAGGGAACAACTGGCTGAAGGGCTGGGCTAAAAGAGTTTGTAGTAAATGGAGTAATGTCTGGCTAGTAGCCAGATATTAGTGCGATTCCACATGACTCAATTTTAGGGGTCCTTTTATTCTCTTCAGTGTTTTTATCAGACCTGAACAAAGGAGTTAAATGCACAATAAGTTTGCCAACATTACAAAATTTGGATAAGCTGTTCTACCTTCAGGAGAGATCTTGATGGACTAGAGCCTTGGGCAGGCACCAACCATATGAAATTTAACAAGGACACTTGCCAGATTCTGCACCTGGAAGAATGTGATCTTGGATATATGCATAGAATGGGGGACAAGGGCTGGAGTGCAGAAAGGAATATTGGGGTTTTGGTTGACAGAAAACTCAATATGTCTCAACAATGTACCCTGGCAGACAAAAGGTCCAATTATATCCTGGACTGCATGAAGTACAGCATAGCTAAGCAGTGGAAAGGAGTGATTGTCCCACAATACATCATTGGTGCAGCCTCAACTCACATCCTGATTGCAGTTTTAAGTCCCACAATATAAAATGGATATAGAAATATTATAATGTGTCCAGAAGAGAGCAACAAAGATCATTAAAGGACTAGAGGACAAGACTCAGGAGGAGTGGCTGAGGATATTTAGTTTGTTCACCTTAGAAAAGAAGAGACTGAGATGTGACCCCATGCTGTCTACAGCTTCACAATGAAGGTGAGTAGAGAACAAAGTGCTGATCTTTTTTCTCTGGTGTCTATTGAGGCCTGTGAGGGAATGGCTTAAAAAGCTGTATCATGGGGATACATTTACTCACACTGGATATTAGGAATATGCAATTTCCTGAGAAGGTGGGTCAATCATTAGTACAATCTCCCCAGGTAAGAGTCCATGGCCCAAAGTCTGTTGGTGTTCAAGATATGTGCGTACAATATTCTTTGATATATGTTTTTACCTCTAGGTCTTTTATGTGGAGTAAGGATTTGGACTTGATCTTCTTGTGTCCCTTCCAAACCAGGAAAATCTATGATTCTGTTATTCTAATGAGAGTCCACATGCTTCAGGAATTGGTCCTTAGCAATTTTTAATTGTCTGCTTTTTCTCAGAAGATTTTGTGTTCTTGGATGCTGTTGATGTGGGAAAGACTACATAGATTTTCTGATTCCTCTAGGGAAGGAAATCTTACTGTAAATATGCCACCCTCCTAAAAGAAGAATTGAGACAGAGGATGAAATACAAAATACCAAGGTCTTGATCAGGAAAGGGAGTACATTTTTTTTCTAATAGGAAGAGAGGGAAGAAAGAACAACCTTATTGCATGGTGAAAGCAGCATCAAAAATATGGAAATAGGAAAGAGATTAATCTGGTTTTCAACTCTTTCTGTCAGGTAATGTGGATTTTTTAATTGATCATTTTATTTACAGGATTATTAGTTACTTACTAATTAAACTCTTCCCACATGATGAACAAGCATTTAATGGGACAAAGAAAGTTCATTAATGCATTACTGGCCCCATCCCAGGAAATTATATTGCTTATGCTCTATTATAGAATCAGCATTTTTTTTAGTCAGTGATGGCAGAAATCTTGAAAATTCTTGCTCAGTTGCAGGTAACAGACACTCAACACAAGACTCATCTAGTCCAAGTCTTTACTAGTACGGTGCATTAAATACTTCAGCAACATGTCCAGTCAAAATTTAAGTGTTAGAGAGAAATGTAACATCTCCAGCTTCTCTCTCAAGAGTCAGTTTCGCACTCTGATAGGTGTCAGGGACTTGAAACACACAATTTACGGCACAGGAGTTCTGATATGTACTCAGCTCAATAATGTAACTTTCCAGAAATTTGCTTGCAGTTTTTACTTAAGTTCAAGCCCATTTTTCATTGCTTCTTTATGTTAAATAGTCTGTACGTTGTCATGAGTTTTGCATAATTTAAATACGACTAGACTCTTTCCATGTTTCATCTTGATTATTATTTAAACATGCTAGATATATTATCTAGCTCTTTCAGTCTTTCCCCCATCTATCATTCCCTGTATCTTTTTTAATTATTGTGTGACTTTTTTACCATTTCCTTCAGATTTGTCAATATCCATCACCAGTGGAGAGACAGAACTAATTGTAATTGTTTGTATGTTCTAGGCAGTTACATATCAAAGCATTATTAACTTGTTGATTTAGGTGCAATGATTTTTGTCAGGAAAGGATGGCATAGTGGTTTAAATGCTAGCCTGGGCATCAAAAGATTTGTAGTTTTTTCTCTGAAAAAAACAGATATTGTCTGTAATTTTAGGCAAATCCTTTAGGGTCAAATGCCAGTGAGGTCCTTAAAGCAGACCTTTACTCTGCTTTGCCAGGCAAGGTTATGACCAGTGAGCAGCCCAGGTGGGATCTCCACAGCTACTTAGAGAGTTCCATGCTTGAGTCCTAGCTTGGGATAAGTGTGGTGTTTAGGCAAATTAACTGTGTTTCTATATTTCCAATACACCTGTTACAGGTGAATTAGCATAGCTGTCACACTGTGTTAAGTTGGCTCTTGGCTTGCTTGGTTCTTTTCCATAGTGTCCAGGACCATGCTCAGTGAGCATGTTAGCCATGTGTTTTAATGCTATTGCTGTCTCACTATATCCACGTGAATGTAATGTGCCAGTGTTCGTGTGGTTTCAGAAATTAAAATGAGAACCTGATCTTCAATTAGATGTAAGGGTGTATGTCTATTTCTGCTACCAGCCCTGCCATCTTTCCAACACAGTGGTGTGAACAACACAAACACGACCCATCTAAAAGATTCCTGCTACGAGGTTCAGGTACTTAATGAAACCTTGGTCCCCTGTTCTCTAGGCATAGAGTTTACCACATTCAATTCCCTGTTGAATGGGGATGAATATGGTGGCATAAGCTGTCATTCAAGAGGAAACATGAAGAATGATGTATGTCTGAATTCATGTTCCTTTGTACAACTGGCATTCCATTCAGGAAATAGCATCTCTTTCTGTGTAGAATCCACAGTCCTGAATTCTTCTTTTTGTAGGTATCTACAAAAATTCTCTTAAGAAATGTCCTTTGATAATAACAGCCAAGTAGTTAGAACACCAGAAAGGGACCTTAACACCATTCATCTTTAGACTTTTAAGTATGACTAAGATATGAGGCCAGTCACCTTAAGCTTCCTATACAATTATTGCAAAAAGACAAGCTCCTCCAGGGCATTATTCAGAGCAGGAATTTAACTCTGAAAGACAAGTAAATTATATACCTAAAGTTAGGAGGATTGAATAACCCTGAGTAACCTTGAATAGCGGAAGCAATTTCTTGGTTTGAAGAGTTCCTAGCCAACAGTCTGTCAAATGTTTAATGTGAACCCAAGATCCCCTCTAGCCCCTTAAACAAAAAGGTGGAAGAGTACTGGTGGAGTTCATAGAACTATGTGACATGAGAATACTTTGAAGTCCAAGACCTAGGCTCTTAAAGGAGAACAGAAGTTATGACATGTGTGTGGGGACACAGTTTGTAGTGGCTGGGAGTGGGGCTGCAGCCCAGCCTCATCCCTAATGAGGGACAACTGTGTGAGCCAGGTGACAAATATCAGAAGGCAATGAGACATGGGATACTGACCAACCACAGAAGGGCACACAGGTGTAGGGGATGTCAGATCAAGGGTATAAAAGGCTGTGCTAGAGAACAAGAAGCAGCAGATGCTCCAGAGGCCTCTGGAAGGGTTGTGGGCCCTGCTGGAGCTCCCGAGCTTGCAGGGGTGACAGAAGACCTGGAAGGAGCTGCCAGCAACACAAAAAAGGGCAGCTGGTCCACAGCCGCTCCAGAGATTACAGAAGAAGCCGGTGGTCCTGCAGCAACTGTGGAACCTCTGAAAGTAGTCGTTGACCCAGAGGCAGGTACTTAGAGCCTTCTGGTGGTGATACTCTGTGGACTGTGGGAACTCACAGAGAGAAGCCTTCTGATGTTACATGGTGATACTTCTGATGTAATATGGTGATATTGTGGCTATCTCAACTGTGACAACTGTGGCATGCAAGTATCTCAATCTATAAGTATTACAGCCAAACTAACAATGTTATTGAAGTCAGAGTTCTAGTAGGCGAAGAGGAAGGATCTCAGGAACTTGAACCATGAGAGTTACACAGGTTTAGGTCAGTGCTGCATTTACAGTTTTGGGACACAATTATTTTCCTAAACATTCCTGATTAAAGACATTAAGCAGCTGTTAATGTTGCTGGCTGTTAAGTTTATTTCAAGCTATATTTTATTTCAATACTTAGGTAATTAAGACATTTTTTCTGGAATCTAATACATCTTACATATTGTATTACATATATTCAAACCCAAAATCCTGCTTTGTTCTCTTTTTCCTCTGTCTTTTTTTTTGGCTGGGAAGTTTGAACTCCCTCCTGCAGTTGTGGCAAAGGTTCGTTTTTAGTACTGGTTAAAGCACTCAGCTGGGAAGTACTGTCTACACAGAAGTGGTTTAAGTTCAGTTTGCTTGGTAGTGAAAATGTTCCCAATACTAAATTAGTGGAGCCTTGAAGAGAGGTAGGAAGCAGAGCTGGTGCCTTGCATTAATTCAATATATTAGTTTCAACTCAATCTGTATGATTTTTAACACAGTAAGTACTAGGAAAGTCCTCTATTGGTTCTAGTTACTAATCTTCCTGTATTCATAGGTTGCCTGTCTATAAGATAAAAATAATAGTGTATTCAAATAATTGTCTTAAAAATATTTTCCTTGCAGAGCTAAAATACTCTTGAATGTTCTTGAGATTTTGAGATACCCCTGTATTGCAGAATGAGGGATAATTAAGACCCTTCAAGCCTAAAACTCCATGGTTTTATGTGCCACTCTCTTTCAGACCAGAGTTAATTAACTTTCCACTTTTAATTAACTTTTCACACTTTTATTTGTTTTCAAAATTATTCCTTCATGTTACTCTCTCATTTTATGTATACACACAATCTATGCATGTGTATAGATGCAAACTCACTGATTTTCCTCTGTGCTGAAACATAATTTCCTTAAGTGTTTTTTTTCCTTTCTAGCTTATGTTTCCATGGGATCCCATCCCATTATTTTAATATATATATCTGAAACAGATCAACAGATACTCATTTGTGAATTTCATTAACATGACATTAATCTCCTTTTACAGTTCATTAACAAAGATGTTAACTATTGCAATACTTTGATTCCTTTCCATACAATTATTTGCTTCTTCCTGTTCAATCAATGCAATTTACTACGAATATTCAGAAACAGACCTTCAAAACACTTTAATCCACATTTCACATGTGTTGTTTAGAATTCAATTTAGAATAAGAATATTTTACTTGTTTGGTTCTTTCTGATGCAGTACTGAAACTTGCCAAACATCAAAGCCTTTTACATATTGCATTTGCTCTATTTTATAATATTTGTCCCCCTTAGCTAGGGACAATTGTACAAAAGATGACTCTATCAGATCACAAAATCACAGAATGATTGATGTTGGAGGAGACCTCTGGAGGTCCTCATGTTCAGCTTCTCTGCTCAATAAAGGCTACCTAGGGCAAGTTGTCCAAGAACATGTAGACATAGTTTCTTAGTATCCTCTAGGATACTCCTAGGAGTCTCCACAACTTCTCTGGGCAATCTCTGCCAGTGCAGTCAGTGCACAGTAAAAAGTGTTTCCCTATGTTCAGGTAAAATCTCCCATGTTTCAGTTTGTGCCTATTGCCTCTTGTGCTGTCACTGGACACCACTGAAAAGAACCTGGCTCCATCTGTACCTCACCTCAGATATTTAGATACACTGACAAAATCCCTCCTGAGCCTTCTCTAATGTAGGCTGAACAGTCCCAGCTCTCTCAGCTTTTCCTCATATGAGAGATGCTCCAGTCTCTTCATCATCTGAATGACCCTTCACTGAACTCTAGTATGTCCATATCTTTCTTGCACTGGTACCCCAGTACTTAACAAAGTACTCTAGCTGCAGTCTCACCAGTATTGAATGACGGGGAAGGATAATTCCCCTCCACTTGCTGGCAACACTCCTCCTAATGTAGCTGAGGATACTGTTAGTCTCCTTTGCCAGAAGGACACATGGCTGGCTCATGTTCAGCTTGGTGAACGCCAAGGACCCCCAGGTCCTTATCTGCTAAGCTCTTTCCCATACTGTTGGCCTCGCCTTGTACTTGTGCATAGGATTATTTCTCCAGCCTGGTGAGGCCCCTCTGGATGGCAATATAACCTTCTGGTTATATTGGCTGCTCCTCACAGCAAACTTGCAGAGATTTTTCCTTGATCTGGCTAGGACAGTATCAATTTTTGCAGTAACCAGAGGGGGTATGGCTAGGATAAAGAGGTTATTTTCTCCCACCTCACATCATTACCTGGTACGGGGAAGGGGTCCTTTCTGGTTCAGGGTAGTGTGTTGGAGGGAGTGGTTGGGTATTGTCAGGCTCTGCAGTGAGCTTTTGCATGTGAATCACTTGCTCCTCTCTTTTGTACATTTTCATTATTAGTATTGCTGCTGTTACTTGTTTTCTTATTTCATTGCCATTTCCAATAAATTGTTCTTACCTCAGCCTGTGATCTTAACTTTTTGCACCTCCAATTCTCCTCTGCAGCCTGCCAAACAGGGAGAAGAGGTGGTGGGGGAGATAGGGTTCATGGTTTGAAATTTTTTCAGGGGGAATATTAATTGGAGAATACAATTTCTAAATAATGACAAGGGTACACTCTACTCCCAGGTCCATATTATTAATAATGTTGTTGAACAGTGTTGGTACCAGTATTGCTCTCTGGGGTACATCACCAGTTGCTGGCCTCCAAGCAGAGTTTGCACCACTGATCACCACCCTCTGAGTCCAGTCATTCAGCCATTTTCCAATATACCTCACTGACTGCTCATCCAACTTCCAATTCTCTTGTCCTCTCTATGGGGATAATATGGAAGACAGTTTCAATAACCTTTCTGAAGTCTTAGAACTTTTCACTTCTCCCCTCTTTCTACCAAGCTATCAGTACATCAAAGAAGTTTATCATATTGAAGAAGTACTTCTCCTTTGTGAACCAGTGGGTAAAAGCAAAACCAGCCCCTTCATCTGGTGCTGGCTGCAAGATTGAAGCTGAAGCCAGGCAAATTTGAAATTAAAGCATGTGTGTAAACAGTGGTGGCAATCAGTTACTGGAACAGAGGACCAAGCATGCAAGGTCCACATCCCAGAGTGTCACTACCTGAGGGTAGTGGATGCCTATCTACAAAATATGAGAAGTAATATCCAGAAGTAAATGAGTGACACTGAAGACATAATATATTTTGGTTGAAACAAGATGCTCTGGTCCCTTCTCCTGAAGATTTGAGAACAAGTGAAAATGTCTGCTAGAAGAACCCAAATTACCACATTAGCAGTTTTGACTAAATGATCTCAGAGCCATTTGAAAGAGCAATTTATGAATGTTCTGTAGCTAGAGTTTCAGAAGAATGTCAATCTGCTCCTGAAAAGATGCAGGGAACTATTGTTTATTAAAAAGACAGTCCACTTCTAAATGCAATCTCATGTCCCTACTCTGTCGTGCTATACCAACAGTGTCTCTCTTTTCATACAGATGTCTAGACATCTGCTAATGCTCATTGCTTTGATGACAACTTATTCCATATGTGTCCTGTCTCAAAGAAATTGCACTGCCTGAAACTGGCATTTCTTCAGCTTTCTATGTTTCAGATATTGTGTGCACTCTTATTTTGAACCCAAATATCCCACTCCTTGCTTCTAACCTGTGAACTCTTTGAAATTCAAAAGACCAGATGTGCTCTAACTTGTCAGTTTTAATGCTTTGATACCATTTTCCCCTGCATTTTTCCTCTTGCACCTGTTTCTTCAGCTATAGGACACAGCAAATAGAGGTACCTCTCTGACAGCTCTTCTCTTCTGTCTACACTGCTTTTCTCTCTGGCTCTACTTCATTCCTGGTTTATTCCCTGCCTTTTCAGCTCTCTTTCCTTTACTTCTGGCCTCTGTGTATTAGGCCTCTCCCCATCATTCTTTGGTTTAGTCCCTCCTTTGAAAAGGGGGGACGGGAGGCTGGCAAGGTGTGTGTTTCAAAGCAGAGCAGCTGTGAGGCTGCAAATCCTCCTCTCACCTTCTGAGCCCCAGATGGTGCCTCAGGAGGAGCTGCTTGGACAGGACAGCAAGAGGACCTGATCCTCTTGCCACTTGCACTTGTTTTGCCCAGATGCCTTGATGGCCATGAATGAACAGCTGGGCCCAAGAGGGAAAAGGCTCTGAGAGGGGCAGCCCTCAGTTTGGCTGGATACACCGGGGCAGTCTGAAGACAGCAGTGTGTCTCCTGGTTACACCTCTGCCCTTGTCCGCAGCTTTCTCTGTTGGCTGTGTTTTCAAGGAAGGCAGGCCAGGAGTGGATAAACCCCTGCTCTCCCCTTCACTCCCCTGCAACAAGCCAAACAAACTTGCCTACTGAGTTTAATTGTAAGTTGACCATTTTATAGAGGGATCTGTGGTTTTTAATGCAGTGACAACAAAGATGTAAAGTGAGCCACTGTTCTAAAAAGGCTTCCATGAAAGCCTCTCAGCATTGTTTGATGCCCTGAAGAGGTTTTTGGTGCTAACATGACTCCAGCTCTCTGAGTAATGCTTTCCTTAACAATATTGCCAAGTATTAATTAAAAAAGAAATGAGAGATAGTTCTTTGACCTGATTGTAGCTCTGCATTAGAATTGAGTTTTCCAAGTGATTTTGAATTTTAAAGGAAAAAAGTGAATAAACTCTCTTGTGTTTTAAAAGGACATTGTAATTTTATATATTATGTATCATGCCCCAAAAATGTCTTGAAAAAAGAAAAAGAAATAGAAGGAGAGGTATAACCCCTATGCCAATTGATACTTTTCACAGGTTATTAATTTGTGAGCATTAACCCCTTTTAATTGACCTTTGGACATATGATTAGACAGACAGTGAGCTCTGCTGACCAGCACATATATAATTAGTAAATAGCAAGGTGAGGTAGAACTGGTTTAATCTCATTTCATCCCTGAGACTTTATCACCATTTGGCCTAGTTCCCTTTATCCAGAGATAACAGCTTTATTTGGCAGTGAATTAAAGAACAAGGAAGCTTTGCATTGTAATATAGGTCAAACAAAACCTGCACATTCGGTGTTGGGTTGTTTGACAAGCAAAATGCCTGGAGATTGCTGGGGGTGGGAATAAAACAGTTGCAAAGGTCTGTAGAAGATTTTCAGTCTTTAAATAGTTAAAAAAAAAAGTCAAATATTTTAGTTGGAGCCATTCAGCAGGTCCAGTAGCAGTTCATTGTGCCATCGAGCTGCAAATCAGAATTTAAATTCCAAACCAGCTGGCAAGGACTTGGAGCAATCTGAAGATTTGGCCTGTGTCCGGGAGATTTCCCCTCATAATAATTTTAAATGAAGTCTCCTATTTGACTCAGGAGTAAAAATCTGTATGAGCAGGAAAGTGAGCCTTGTTTCAACTCCTTCAGTTTCCACATGAGTAATACCACTGGTACGACTCATATGAAGAAAGAGAAAGATAGTATCTGAGATCATGTCCCCCTACTCAGTTATCTTTTTCATAAAATCAGCCTGTTTTCTCACCTACAAAATAATCTAAGCATTCGGTTATTGGATCCTTACTGGTCATCCTGATTTGGCACTCAGCATATTCAGTAAACAGCCCAGAATTAATTGAATAACTACTGTGATTTTAAAGATTAGTAGTCATCTCTACCCATGGGGTATAATGGTATTAACTCATTTGATGCCACACTAGGTTGTTTCAGCATATGCTTGATCACATGAAACTAAAAATATCCCAGTGACTCATAAAGCTCTTAGCAGGTTTTATTAGAATTTTTTGCTATATCATTTCTTTAAAAGTGGATGGCTGCAGGTATTATTCATGAGCAGCAGATAAGGAACAGTGTGACAACTCCCACTCATACAAGCTTTTTCAGCTTCTATTGCACCAGTGACTGTACCCAGCAATCTGTCCCAGACAAGTGTGTTGCAAGTTTTGTTCAGGTTTTCTAAATATGACACTGTTTACAAACTGATCTGCAGAAGTGTGCCAAAAAAAAAATAGAGAAAGAGGAACTGTAGGTAAAGTAGATTTGGAGGACTTTTCCTTTTAATTTGATTATTAGCATAAATAAAATTACATTTCTTTCTGGTGTGGGGATAGAAAAAGGGAAATACTGGTATATCTTTGATCTGTTGCTGCGACAATCCTATTATTGGGACTTACAGCAATGACCATTAAAAAGAACTATCTCTTACCCAGTGGGAAAGCACTCTGTGCCTCTCCTCAGGAAACTTACTGGAAAGAAATCTTCAGCTTGATAAGCAATGGATTGATCACTGACCCAGAGCATTGCTAGAGAGATTGGACCTAGGACATACGGCTCTTTGGAGTGTAGCTCTTTACTGACTGTCATCCAGAAAACTACTTTGTGGCCTTAGTTGGAGGGGATGCAGAGGACGCTTCACAGTCTTGAACATCATGTGAAACTCAGATGATGTGTAAACATGGGTTTAAATTACAAGCACAAGCCACATTGGTGATTCTGGGTTCATGTGGGAAACATTTCCACATATCCATGTGCTCTGAAGAAAGCAGTATCAGCTCCCTAAATTTTATGTGGACAGCTAAATAGTCAAAGCTCTTCTGTGTCTGCACAAGCACAGTTTACTATAGGGATGGAGATTCAGCGGGGCAGGAGGTGGTCTCCAACTCCACTGAAGTAGCTGTGTAATGGAGTAGACAATGTTCTTCAGTTATGCCCTGTGTTGTATGGAGGCCACTCGTGGTTGCACTGAAACTCCTGCAGACTAATTTAACAGAAAAAAAAGGGGGAGGACTTAAAGCTGCCTTCATGCATCTATGCATGTTTTTAATAGAGAACTAGGCTACAAAAACTGACAGAACAGGAACAACAGAAACAAATTTAGGATGGAACTCTAATTTGCAACCACACTATTAAGGCTGCAAAATCAGAAAAAAATACCTGCTAAATGCACCCTAGTTAGACAGGAGTAGTAATGCCATTTCTGGAATTCAAGGAAGCTTAGTTATTTTGATTTATTTTCCTATTTTAAGAAATGATGGTATTTAATTTTACCAAGTCTAATATCTTAGTGACCTCTGATATTGTAGTGCAATCTTTGTTCCTAAAGATATTAATCAAAAATTTTTTTGAATATACAGAGATATTTTAAGTTATTCTGTCAGGAATCTAAATTTACAACAATGCCATTAAAGAACATATTCTTTCAGATTTTACTTCTGCTATTGTTTCTGACAATTGGGGAGCAAATGAGTGTGTATAAGGAGCTTAGTGCCTATATAGCTGCTAGGAAGATATTAATGATTTTGTTACTAGATTTCAGAATTATGCTCTTCAATCTGAATAAGCAGATAGATTTAGGTGATAGTTTTGATACCACATGCATAATCCAGGGGATTTAGGGAGCTACTTACATTACCCTGTGCAAATGCAGTATAAATACCACTCATCAAACAGCACACATTTAGAAAGGTGACACATGCACATGGGTAGTAATAGATCCTAATATGGTTCTTTTTCCACAAAGTAGCACATTTCTGGTTAAATGAAAATGTCATGTAGATAAACTTTAGATTTTGAAATCCTCAGTGACCAAAGAGGATCAAAAAAAACTATGTCAGACTTGCCTTAAAGTGCTAAGAAATGTGTCCAATAATCTGAATTTCTATGTACTTTCTCTTGGAGTCTATCAGATAATGAAAGGAACTCTCACAACAATGCAAACAAAAGTAAAATTTGAAGTATGGCTTTAGGAAGAAATGTCAACATAACATGATTAATTAGATAAAAATATAATCAGCATGAAAAGAAAACTTGACCCTTCTAAACATATCACCGATTTTTAAGTTAAAATCATTTTGGACAACTTTTATCTCTCCTTTTTTTGCTTACATTCAGGTAAACAAATGACATTCCCATAAATTATTCCAAGAAAATATATTGGGCCTACATATATAAAAATATATTTCGTGACATGAGAACTGCCTAAATTTAAGACAGGATTCACATTCCAGACTAAGACACATAGAGCTAATTCATACACATCATGGCTCACTTGAGATGGCTTACAGCTTCGCAGTGCATTTCCAGTTTCTACTCCTGTAAGTCTTTTAAGAACCAGATCATGAAGCTAATTCTTGAAATCTTATAGCCTCTAAAATGCACAAGTTCTTAAGGCTGCTTGTATAGGCAAAGTTGAGTACTTCTGTTTATCCTTTGTATATATGGAACTGGTGAGTGCACAAGCTTTAGCTTCCTGTTTTGCACAGCATGAGAGCAAGGCAGGGGTGTAACACGTCTACAATTCTGAATGCAGAGTCTGGTCCTGTAAATCTGGGTGCAGATGTGGAGCTCCACACTCTAGTGCACAGAGTGGTCACCACTCTGCAGGGACACAGCCCCCATCCAGTGAGGCACTGTGGTGTCCGTGGTCTGCCTCCTGCCTCAGTTCCTTGCTCCTAAAACTTAAGTTCTGAACTGTCTCCAAAATAGGGTTGGGTCTCATTAGTGCAATTTACATCCACATTTCTTTTTCACAGGAAGTTATGCATACAGATTTATTTCCTATGATTCACCCTCAAAACACCCTAAGTTTCTACATAATTATGCAGTCAACTGAATAAAAAGCTTACTTTCATTAGGAAATAAATGTCATTTTACATCAATCAGGACATGAGAGGGAAAAGGTAAAGTGATATGACATAAAAGGAGTATTGCCATTAAATGAGAAATTTTGAAATGATGCTGAGAGAAAGTCCAAAATAGGCCTTGTAATGAAATGGATACTTAACTGGATAAGCTAAGGTTCATAAAACCTAGATTCTTAGAAATTTTGAGTGCTTTGTTTTAGGTGCTCAGCTTACCAAATCTTAATTGGGCTCTGGAAAATGTTTATTTTTTCAAAAATGTATGCAAAAGAATATTATCAATATTTCTCTAGTTCTGTAATACCCCAAATTGTCCCTAAACACCAGGGCTTCACAGAGAGCCAGACTGTGCACAGATAGCCACACTACTCATATATTTTGCCTGCAGGATGTCACTATGGGATTTCTAGATTTCTACACATATTTCTGCAGATAACTTAATTTAAATCTTGTCCAGGAGTTCAAAACAGAACTAAAAATAAAAGTTTGGTTTATTTTGTCTTCTAAGCAATCTCACAAAAACATCACAAAACAAAGAGAAGCCAAGAGTTTTGAATTCAGAGTCCCAGTGGAAGGAAAACTATTTTAGATGTATAGGTATGTCAAATCTAGGGTATACTGTCATTGCTGAGTGACTCCCCTACAGGCATTAATTTGACTCAGAACTGTGAGTGACGCTGTTGTTCATGCTATTCATATATCTATCTAGAACAAAATTTTAAAAAGGAAAAAATAATGAATGAAAATGTTAAAGAATAATATGCTGCATAAAAAAGCACTCATCTTTGCAGAATAGAAGATAATTGTTGACCTGAGTAGCCAATATTGCTCATTTTTTCAGGTAAACCTTTACCATTTGCAATCCCTTCGATTATAAAGTTCACTGACTCCACCACTGCTCCAGGTTGTGCTTCACTCTGCAATATGTCACATCATTTGAAGATGTTCAGTATAGATAATTAGCAGGTGACCTTTAAAGTTATCTCTAAAACTGTTCTATTTTATTTTAACAGAAAAAATGTAATAGTGTATGTGTAAGCCATCCATGCATCAAACCCACTCATCTAAAGTAAATTCCAGTTCACCTTTAAGTATCAAGAGATTTAAGCCTATTTACAGCTCGGATTTACTAATATTTAGAGAAAAAATATAGTTTAGCAAATCCTGTCTGAAGTTAAGAATCACACAATACAATGTTTACCTTCTAAATGTTGTATTGAAGGAAGCTTTGCTGGCGGATGAGAGCACAGTATGATGGTTAAACCCATTTCCTTAAGAATCCTTGAGAGCCAAGATACAAAGAGTGGTGCAGCAGATTAATTCTCATGTTTAAAGCACATATTTTTGTGAATGACTGTTTGCCTTCCCTTTAACCACAACTTTTGACAAGACTAAATGTCCTGAAGAATTATTTATTTGGATTGCACTGCACATATTCTCTTCATTATTTAAGATCCACAACATTATGAGGAAAATAAATTTGCTTTGAATATCTGTTTTTCAGTAAGTGCTTGATTTTATATATTTTTCACTTCAGCAAATTGTACTACTATAATGTATAAAAGTAATGTAATAACCAGTAATTTCTCGTAAAAATAAAAATTAAAAAAACATTGCATTAACCTGTTCATCTTTTCCTTTCATACATATTGTAATAGCCATCATACAAATATAAACACTCAAAGACATTAACTTGTTTTTATAAAACCTGAACAGCTCAACAAACAGTTACATTTATTACGCTTACATCTTAATTATTAGGGACCCAAACTGAAAGGCTTAGGCTGAAAGACAATTTTTCATGTCAGACAATTTATGTACTTTAAAACTAGGGAAGAGACAACATGTTGTAAATCAGCACAGTGTTTGCTAATAAAGTTGTCTTTATAAAGGTAGGTCCTGTGCCAGAGTAGAACAAAGAAAATTAAATTGTCCATGCCCCTTCTAATGTCACCTGGATCTAATATCTTCTGCTTTTTTTGTACTTACCTGCAGTTCTGTGAAGTTCTTATGAAGCAATTCTGTATAGCTGTGATGTAAAAAAGTAGAGAACTAATCTAATCTGTTCTGACTCCTACTGAAGACATTATACTTGAGTTATTTGGCCAAAAGCAGCAGGATCCTACATTACTGAGGAAACAGAGGGCACTTCTGTTGGGTTTTGATTCCTTCAACTTTCTTCATTCTGAACGACAGATTAAAAAGACGTGATTGAAATATTATCTGTGTATGATGTGAAGTTCTTGCTTCAAAAATACTGCAAGTCTTGAGAGTTTGTGGAAAATATGAGCATATACTTGTTTACAAGAACAGCTATAACTGTCTGAGATTTCTTGCAAAATGTAGATAATGAAGATAACTCTTTCTAGATGATGATGATGATGATGATGATGATGATGATTCTCTGCGATATCTTGGCCTCTATGATATACAATAGATAGAACTACCTATCACTATTTTTTTAAATTGAGTTATCATCCTGCCTTATTGATCTGTTTGATAGGAGACATCCAGGAAAACAAATTTCCTGGCCCTACTAACAACTAATGATGTACTAGTTGAATGTGCAATACAGCTAAACACTAGCAAGATTTCTGCTGGGTTGTCTTCAACAGCTGTGCTTACATTAAACACTGGGCTTTAGTAAATAATTAAGAAAAAGCATGTGCTATACGTACCTACCACTTTGCTGTTTTAGCTGGATAAGCTTGTGCAAAATAAGAAAAATTATTTCAACACAGCACTCTAAGACTTAGGTAAAGTATATTCAAATGCTTCATACTTAGACCAATCCTCCCATTATGCCAGTGATGTCATCTTTAATTTCCTTTCAGAGAACCAACATTTCTGGTTCACAAAGTGCCAAAGACATTCTCAGTCCTAAACAAGTTCTAAAATACATGAGACTAATACAAGCAGTAAGAATAATGCCTGTAAAAACAAATGAGAAGTATTTTAATGAAAACCTCTGCATACATTTCTGCATCTAAGAACCTTCCTAGGAATTAAATTTACAAAACAAATTCTCTATACTCAGTTTTCAAAACAGTTAATTATAAACTAGGAGACCAATGTCTCACCACATGCAAAATGCTAGGAAAGTTAGAAAACAACATTTATGTTTTAGATTAAATATCATAGCTCATTATAATGTGGCTATATTCTGTGGAAGTAACAATTTGCAGTGCTCTTTTTCAGCTATGTAAATATCAGCTGCATTTTGCAGTTTTGGCCTTTTTCTGTTTAACAAAAAGAACAAATTTTATTACAGCAATTCAGAAAGATATTTGTATTTTAGTCCATGCCATATGTTTTCAGCTTAAGACCTCAAGAACAGTAGTGCCAACTCAAACCTGGATGGCTGTTTAGGATAGGGTCTTGTACCCATAAGCGTCTAATAATGGATACTGAAGAAAAACAAAAAAACCAGCACAAGTACACAGAATGAGTCTATTCCTTTTATACTCCAGATAGCAATGGTTTAAGAGCTTTTTAAGCTGGTGATTGCCTGCAGGCCATCATCTTTAGCTGACACCAGTGGACCTCTTCCCATGCATTTGTTTAAATTTTTTTCTGAATCCTCCTGTATTTTTCACCTTATCACCTTATTTTTCACCTAACCCTGTGGCAAGAAAATTCATAATTTCATTATGAACTGTATGGAAAGAACTATTTTAAGTGTATTAAAATTTTCAGCATCATGGTATTTTTGATGCACTTAATACTGAACGGGAAATGGTGAATACTTATTTCCTAGTCATTCTTTCATTTTGTAGTCTCAGTCATCTTTTTACTACGTAGAAAAGCTCCAGTTTGACTTCCATTCACAGGAAAGCTTCTCAACATCTCATTTCAAAAAGAGGTTTGTTATTTTTAGTTAAGCAAATTGTTTGTCAAAATAATTTCAGCCTGACTTCCTAAGAGTTTGCATTTAACTTGTTTCTTCATTCATTACTTTTTATATACTGATACAATTTACAATTTCTAAACAGTATTCTTTTTGGTATAACCTGTTAGAGTGCCAATAAACTCCACCAATCTTTGTGTTTGTTTCTTTATATTTTGGTAAAAAATGGTGTCCTTTTTTTTTTCAGTCAGGGATACACATGAACACTGAACAGCTGATGTGTTAATTGTAAGCGGCCTAAGTTTCAGCTGCTACTTAGAATGGCTTTGTAATTAGAATTCTTATTTTAATCTCACTGCTTTACTTGAAGGTAGACAATACAAAGTGCATTTTTATATGTCTCCTTTCATCCAACCAAGATGATGAATTTTACACTTTATACTCACTATGAGAAAATGGTCCTTTAACAGCTACATATAGAACTGCACTGCTTAAAATAAAATCAAGGATTACTTCTTTCTTACATATTTTTTAAGTATTTTCTCCTAGTAATTGATTTTTGTTTTTCAAAAACATAGTCTGTGCACTATGCCTCTACATTATATTTATCTTGTTTACTTGGGTAAATGACCAACCTAAAGAACCAAGTTTACTACTGCTATTCCTTTACAGCTTCACTCATTCCCCTTGACATTTTGAAGTCATAACTGTTTTATGAATCAAATTGCTGAATTTTAAAATCTCTGAACACTTCCTATCTGGGCATGGAAGGTCAATTGTTCTAAACTGGATGGTACAATTTGACAGTATAAACTTATTTACTCTAATTAAATAATCCTTTTTTAGTATGTATTATTCACTAGAATGATATAAAAAAAGATGTATGTTCATGTCAACTGACCTAGAAGGTATGTGGAACTTGCCCTGTCAGAGCAATCCCAGCCTGGATCACAGCATGCATAGTTGCCTTGAAGGTCATCTTTCTGATGTATCTCCAGACAAAGCTGCCTTCTGGCACTTAAGGAACCTGGAAAGAGTAGGTCTAATGCTATGGTTTTCCACTCAATGAAATTCCCATGGGAGGTGGTTCAAAGGCCAGGGCAAGAAGAAGTAGCTCTTCAACCGTGATGTCTGGGAGAAGACACATACTCTCATGTTTCTAAAACACCAACCACGACACACTGAGTATCCATGTGGTATAACCAGGGTTTTGACTCTTTGCTCCTGTCTTTATTTAATAAGTTTCAAAACAATATATTTAGGCTATGAAAGGATCAAGAGTACACTTTTGATATTTCACACAGTTTTTTGGAGTACCTTTACATACGGGGGTCTAAAGATGTTCTCTCTGTGCATATGGAAAAGTAAACCTCACTCTATCTTATAATCTATATTAAAATTTTACAAAATGCACAGGAGTATTCTGTGTTCAAAGGTTGCTTTATGGCGGAAAGAAAGAGGAACTGTCTGGTCATCAGGAGAAACAAAAATTAAACACATAATTAATTTCTTTTGCAATTTTTCAGACATGTGGAGTAGTTTCCAGCATTCTTATTCTAGCCAATAACATGTTGCATCAAAATGTTTTAAGAAAATGAAGGCAAAAAAATCTGCTTTCTGAGTGTTCTTCCTGTTGTTGTTGTTGTTGTTGTTGTTGTTGTTGTTGTTGTTGTTGTTATTATTATTAGTAGTAGTAGTAGTAGTAGTAGTAGTAGTACTAGTAGTACTAGTAGTACTAGTAGTAGTATTTGGAAAATACTTATGAGTTTCTGCATCAGTCCTGGACAGGTAAAGCATATGAGTCATAGTGCACACTTGATTTTCAAACTAATTTTTTAAATTGTTTATAAAGGTTCTGTTCATAATTGACTATATTTTGTTAATATTTCTGAAAAGCAGCAGCTGCCCAGTGTTGCAAAGGCCTAATTTCGAAGCAGAGGCACACAGGCTGAGCACTGGAATGTTGGTGTGGCTGCTTGGTGCTTCAGCCAGAATTCTAACTATTTACTGACAGCTGAGGTGACTAGGAGTCCACCCCACATAAAAGTGGTCTTCTCATATTTCTTAGAGAAGATAATTTAGCATGTATGTGCATATGTCTTTAATGATTCTCTTCTGAAAAAGAGGGAACTTACGTTGGGTCAGACAGTGTGCAGACTGCACAAATGTATTATTTATGAGTAGTGCTCAGAATGGCTTTTGAGAAACACACAGGAAAACATGTTCCAGGCCCTTAGGAGCTTGCATGTCTAATAGCAGACCTGACAAAACCAGTGGGAGCTGAAAACAATAGATGGAGCAATGAAAAAACAGACAAATGTAGCTTTCAAGATCAAAGGTAAATTAGATAGTTTATCATATGGGTCCTTCCAAAATATTTCTTCACTCTACTAAGTAAGCCATTCCAAGCCAGTGGCATTTCTTCCTGTTGCCAAAACTCTTGGAACTACTTTCACAAACATCTCAGGTTTTCAGTCTCTTACATGTACAAAGAGATTCCTCCCACACATGTCTTTCCCCACTCCCCACCCCCCACCCCACTCTGGACTTCATATCCCATGAAGACAAACCCTTTGTGCCTCTCAAGTTATACTAAGGGCTGTATTCCATTGGTCAAAAAAAGAATGCCACTCTGAAGAACGTTCATACCTGATCTAGGCCAATTTGGATGCTCAAGGCCCCATCAGATGGGAGTTTGAGCCACCTGGTCTAGTTGAAGGTATCAGTGCCCATGGCAGGAGGGTTGGACTAGACTTTAAAGTCTCTTTCAACCCAAGTAATTCTATTATTAAAGATATATCAAAGGAGTACTTAGTTTTATTGCAGATTAATGAATTTATTTCACTTAATTGCCATGATGAAGGTTCAGGAAGGATGAACCTTCAAAGCTCTAATTTTCTACTAGAATTAATAATACTTTTAATCATAACTTAAACTGAGCCTGACCATTTCAATGGTAAAATTCTACAGATTATTGGTAAATCTTTAAAAGGTGTAAGCATGATTTAGATGCAGAAGAATACAGAATACTATTTTCATTATAAATAGTTAATATTTTATGTAAAATGATAAAACTGTGTCTAATATTAACCCTAGTGATGTGTCTTCAAATATTAGTGACCACTCAGAAAGCTTACAACATCATCAAAGTCCTATTAAGGACTTTGCAATAAAAATGCAGTGCTCCTAAACTCCATAAAGCATCTGAAAATCAAGGACACTTCCCCAGTAGTTTATCCACAGCTTCAGGAACAAGCTTCAAGATACTTTAGAATTCAGCTACTAATTTCTATGAAAGGTAATTAAATAACAGCAATATCCAAAAACTCTTCTTCATCTTTCACTTTTGGTGCAACAAAATTTTTTTTATATTTTTTTTAAATTTAGGCCTCAATAAAGCTTCTATAGACATCCCTCATATAAAATTGCATTAAGTGCAGCTATCTCTGCTGTGGTTTCTGGGAAATACTGCAATGGAGAAAATGGCTATTGGTTTTGTGATGACAAATTATTGATCATACATGTCTTATGAATCACTTGACACTACGGATTTTTGNCAAAAAAATCTGCTTTCTGAGTGTTCTTCCTGTTGTTGTTGTTGTTGTTGTTGTTGTTATTATTATTATTATTAGTAGTAGTAGTAGTAGTAGTAGTAGTAGTAGTAGTAGTAGTAGTAGTAGTATTTGGATTACATCTTTTACTGTCTCTTATGAGTTTCTGCATCAGTCCTGGACAGGTAAAGCATATGAGTCATAGTGCACACTTGATTTTCAAACTAATTTTTTAAATTGTTTATAAAGGTTCTGTTCATAATTGACTATATTTTGTTAATATTTCTGAAAAGCAGCAGCTGCCCAGTGTTGCAAAGGCCTAATTTCGAAGCAGAGGCACACAGGCTGAGCACTGGAATGTTGGTGTGGCTGCTTGGTACTTCAGCCAGAATTCTAACTATTTACTGACAGCTGAGGTGACTAGGAGTCCACCCCACATAAAAGTGGTCTTCTCATATTTCTTAGAGAAGATAATTTAGCATGTATGTGCATATGTCTTTAATGATTCTCTTCTGAAAAAGAGGGAACTTACGTTGGGTCAGACAGTGTGCAGACTGCACAAATGTATTATTTATGAATAGTGCTCAGAATGGCTTTTGAGAAACACACAGGAAAACATGTTCCAGGCCCTTAGGAGCTTGCATGTCTAATAGCAGACCTGACAAAACCAGTGGGAGCTGAAAACAATAGATGGAGCAATGAAAAAACAGACAAATGTAGCTTTCAAGATCAAAGGTAAATTAGATAGTTTATCATATGGGTCCTTCCAAAATATTTCTTCACTCTACTAAGTAAGCCATTCCAAGCCAGTGGCATTTCTTCCTGTTGCCAAAACTCTTGGAACTACTTTCACAAACATCTCAGGTTTTCAGTCTCTTACATGTACAAAGAGATTCCTCCCACACATGTCTTTCCCCACTCCCCACCCCCCACCCCACTCTGGACTTCATATCCCATGAAGACAAACCCTTTGTGCCTCTCAAGTTATACTAAGGGCTGTATTCCATTGGTCAAAAAAAGAATGCCACTCTGAAGAACGTTCATACCTGATCTAGGCCAATTTGGATGCTCAAGGCCCCATCAGATGGGAGTTTGAGCCACCTGGTCTAGTTGAAGGTATCAGTGCCCATGGCAGGAGGGTTGGACTAGACTTTAAAGTCTCTTTCAACCCAAGTAATTCTATTATTAAAGATATATCAAAGGAGTACTTAGTTTTATTGCAGATTAATGAATTTATTTCACTTAATTGCCATGATGAAGGTTCAGGAAGGATGAACCTTCAAAGCTCTAATTTTCTACTAGAATTAATAATACTTTTAATCATAACTTAAACTGAGCCTGACCATTTCAATGGTAAAATTCTACAGATTATTGGTAAATCTTTAAAAGGTGTAAGCATGATTTAGATGCAGAAGAATACAGAATACTATTTTCATTATAAATAGTTAATATTTTATGTAAAATGATAAAACTGTGTCTAATATTAACCCTAGTGATGTGTCTTCAAATATTAGTGACCACTCAGAAAGCTTACAACATCATCAAAGTCCCATTAAGGACTTTGCAATAAAAATGCAGTGCTCCTAAACTCCATAAAGCATCTGAAAATCAAGGACACTTCCCCAGTAGTTTATCCACAGCTTCAGGAACAAGCTTCAAGATACTTTAGAATTCAGCTACTAATTTCTATGAAAGGTAATTAAATAACAGCAATATCCAAAAACTCTTCTTCATCTTTCACTTTTGGTGCAACAAAATTTTTTTTATATTTTTTTAAAATTTAGGCCTCAATAAAGCTTCTATAGACATCCCTCATATAAAATTGCATTAAGTGCAGCTATCTCTGCTGTGGTTTCTGGGAAATACTGCAATGGAGAAAATGGCTATTGGTTTTGTGATGACAAATTATTGATCATACATGTCTTATGAATCACTTGACACTACGGATTTTTGCTGAGACCATTAAAGGAACAGCCTCAAGCCCTCTGTGTACTGTATATACTGACAACATTCTCACATTCAAATTGATGTGCATGCCACTAATGACCACAAAGAGAAAACAAAATTTTAAAAAGACAATTTTGAAGCAGGTGGTTTAAACAAAGGAAATTAGAAAATAATTTTAAAATGCTTAAAAGTATGCAAATGTATAACTAGCGATTCAAAAAGAGAGAATGAGTATCCATAATGTGCATAATATTTGTAAACAGATAGCTAAGGACTTCAGACAAGTGAAAAAGAAACCAGCGGGACTAATGTATCTCTTTTTTATTTTATCAGAAATCCTCTAATTTTCAAAATCTTTTTCTTGGATATGGATATGAATATGAATAGTTGGATATGGATAGAAGTAGTTTGCAGCTGTATTGGCACTAAAGAATTGGGCAGGTAGGCTGTTAAGCCCTCTCTCCTAAGGCTCAGGTCAGAAAAAACACAGAACTGATTCTAATTTATGCTCTTGTCCTCCTGTAAACTCTTGACGGCCAAACAGCACAAGAAAAATGTCACTGGCTGCCCCACAGGTTCCATTGCACCTGAGGTTCTCAAGGTAAGGACACTGATATTCTGACTACAGTCTGTGCAGGTTTATGAGGGAGACTTCCTTCACATTCTCCTGCATCTTCTCATTCAAACAACAGCTCTTAAAATTTAGCTTATAAGTCATGATATAGAACAATACCATGTGTCAAACTGTCGTTTTGTATAAATTATGGGCTTGAGCCTTCCTTTTAGGAAGCCACATTTTCAGTTGTTTATAACCCTGACCAATTTTAACTGTTTATGCTGAACATTTCAGTCATGGGAAATTTTACCAAAACTATTCCAGTTATTTCTCACATCATTCAAGAAAGAAAATGTTGCCAGTTTCTTGTAGGCAGTAATGAAATATCTGAGGCTTGGTTCAGGAGAGGCAGCTGTGGAATTCAGGTAAAAGAGAGACCACATAAGATAATTTTTTTGTTGCTACCCTATTGATTAACTGCTAAAGACCTATCAATACCTCTTTATTTGCAGAGAAAGAAGCAATGACCTCACATGGGAGACAGTCACTTTACACTTTTGACATCTCTTCTTGAGATACTAAAAAGTACTCAACTTTGCATCTCTTGAAAGTCTCATTTCATACAACATCCTTCTACTAGCTCTCAGAATGGTCTACCTGCATGAAGGACTAAAATGAATATTGAGAAGAGTGACAGCCAACCAATCTGTAGGAAACTGTTGGTACTTCTCCCGAGATTTCATTTCTTCTCTCCCTTTGGTGTTTTGCCCTCCTGATCTAGAGAATCACCGTAAAAAGTGTTGGACTCAAATTAAGAAAGACCAGATATGATCTTTAAAAGAAAAGAAAGGATATTCAGCTACAGGTGGGGTGTTGGAGACTGATGGAGAAAGGGTGATGCAGTTAAATCATTTGTGCAGAAAGCTGGGAACAGAACAAGAAAAATATCTGGAAGGTTTAGAAGAAGATAACAGAAGGGAAGTGGGGTCATGTGCAGAAGATGACGTCAGAGCCAAGACAAAAAAGAAAAGGTCAGGAGCAGAGGGGACTGGAAACCCCAGGAAATAAGGAAATTATGTTCTGTAGCATCTGTTGGAGTTTGTTATCCTCCTCCAGCAAGTCACCTAGCTAACAGCGTGGAGAGGGGGTACACAGCAAAGACCTGAAAGTATGTTGGAAAATAATTTGTGGAACTGGAAGGAAACAAAATTAAGATCACCAAGAATTTTACTTGGTTATATGAACATATTTGTTATGACTCAAGCTTCAAAAACCATCTTTCATTTTCTGCAAGATTTTTTGCCTAATTTAGTCCTCTGGGGGTTTACATTTATTTACCATGGTATGTTAATTTTATTTTTTTGGGAAAGCAAACAGTATAACATTCTTTTTTTCTTTCTACTGTGTCCACTCCCTCCTTTGAACAGTTCCTTGTACTAACTGCTTATAATGAGATTTCGGATGGTTCAAATTGGCTAAGACTCTTTAACATGGATATGTTTAAAGCTTTATGTAAACCTACACTGTTTATAAAGTTTCTAAGAGACTTGGACACAATTGTTGAAATTTGTTGAATATTGAGAGTTATTTTATGGTGAAATTTTACTCTCATGATTATTAAATTAGTAACAGGCTTCAAAAGAAATTACATGATATCACATGTACAAGATGACAAGCCTTAAGTAGAAATAGTTGTGTAGGAGGTTTTCTTTTAAATGTGAATGTACTTGTCTCACCCCACCAAAACTACAGAGTACTGGATAATTTTTTGTTATGTTATGCAACATTCTCTCAAACTATAGGCATTTGAGAACCAGTTTTCATACACAACTCTTAAACAAATACTCGTAACCTCATCCTGCAAAAAGAAATTCTGTAAAAATTATTTAAAATCCATATGCTATATAAGGAAATTTACCTGGAGACAGTCTTCTACCTTTTACTGAAAATAGGCTATACAAAGGTGGTGTTAATATCCTTCACATACTGGAAGCTTTAAGAAGGTCCAAAGCTATTTATAATTTCTAACTTTGCAGCCCTATTTTAATGCTACTTCCTTTAACTTTTGTTCTGATTCTCAGGACTTTCAGAAAGTGAATAGACTTCCTATGTGTAAGAGATTTTAGATAAGGCTGCAACTGCCTTCATTCTTTGCATTTTTTGGTCTGCATTTCCTGCTAATGTGATTTGAATAAGCCAATTACATTGAAATTTCATCCATGGTCATGCAAATAAGTTCATGTGTGTGGATCTCTCTCTTCTGTGGATTTAAGTGGTAAGTACTACTGGTGTACATTTGGTTGTATAAAGGTCTGCACAGGATACTGGGGTCATGTTTTGTGCTCTTTTCTGATGTTCCATTTGCACTACATTGGAGGAAGTTCAGGAAAATAGGACAATCAAATAAATAAAGCAAGCCTTTTAAAAGTACTGAATTGCTAAAAGTATAGGCTGAATTTTATTTTCTAGGTGCACACTGCAAACATGAAGTTTAAGCACGCATTTAATATATGAGATCTTCTATAAAAAATGCCTGGGAAATTATCACTGACAGCTTGATGAAAATATTCCCAAATGTGTACAGTAAAACACTGATCAAAAGCACTACTCTAAAAATTATTTTATTTAACTGTAACATTACATTTTTATCAGTACATTCATGTACATTACTGTAACATGTACATTTTTATCAGTAACATTCTGTGCACAATTAAGCTTTATTTATACCAATCAAGAATTCCAGACAAAAAATTATTTATTTTTCAAAGTCATGGAACTTCCTGATTCTCTTTAAGTGCTAGTGACTTTAAGATAGAATAATTTTTCAGCAGGCAGTTCTTCATACACTGGCAGCGACAGCAGTTTTACATTCTGTATGTTGTTACACTTTCTTCACAGCTCTGTAGGGATTCCAGATGAAGTCAAACAATTGGGATTTTTTCAGTAAATTATATTCCAGGCAAAGAACAATCTCTGTTCTCACTGAAGGAGACATTCCTGAGACACCACTCTAGTGCTCTATGTGCAAATGTTGAATTCCACAATTAGTCTGTAAACAATAGAGATGTGGGCTAAATGGAGAGACTTGCCAAATTTGCTGAGGTAAGGGTTGCTAGAAACAAACAGGAGTAAATATAAATGCTCTGGTATGTGAACACCTACAACAACAATTATCCACTCCCTCCCAGGTTTAGCAGGTTGAGTTCCCACATTATAATGCTCTTAGTTCTGGGAGAAAGCCAGGTATCAAATTCTGTTCTAGAGAGGAAAGAAAGAGACCAAACCACTTAGTGTCTGAGATGCTGCATTAAAAATGGTACAATGTCATTTTATATAAAGATACACAGCCAAATGCTGCACAACACAAACTTGATCTCACCTTTTCTTTCAAAGGCAAAGCATACAACTGCAACTACCTACGCAGACATGTAGGGTGTTGGAATGAGCAGTTTGAGAGTAAAATCATGGCCACATTGGAAGGAGATATGAATTTTATTTAAAAAAAAAAATTGAGGAGTGTACAGATATTCATTACACTAGAAAACTTTAGAAATAGCATATATACCAGGAAAATAGATTTTTTAAAGTACAGTTATTTAACATTCAGTTATTTTAACATATCTAAATGGCTGTATTAATGCACCCAAAATAAGATGACCATAACATGACCTTTATGGTGTCATGAGAAAAACATGTTCTCCCATACCCTGTAAGATTAAAAAATTAGAGAAAAAAAAAATCAATAAACTCTTGCAACACTCAATTTTAATTCCTTGGAAATATGAACATCACTTTCCTTTATTTATAAATGAAAACATATTCTAAGCCTCCAACCTTAATGTAAATTATTTTCAAATTTCCTTTGGTAGTTATGAAGTACCCTAGAAAATGTGTGATTACAAATCAAGCCTGTTTTACATAGATGGCTTTCTGACACCATAGTGACAGCAATAACAGAAACCTCAAAGTAAGTAGATCATTGTTTATTTTCTCCCTCAGCTTCCTATTTGTGTTCCTTGTGGGAAATTTATGTCATTAAAAGCAGAGCAAGGCATAAGAGGAATTTTTATTGCATATCCTTTTCAAAAAACAGTAAAATTATTTTTACCTCAAGAATTTTTTGCCTAAACAGCTATTTCTTTTTTTCTTTTTTTTTTTCCTATCCAGTATCTCTCTTTTTTTTTTCCTGGAATGCTATTTTTAAGTCTCTTACACACATGTTTTGTGATATCAAAAAATCAAGTTTCCAAGAGATCTAAACCCAGTGTCTGAGCTGTTACAGAGCCTGAAGCTCCTGGTGAGAGCTCACAGCACTTATACAAAAATGCACATCAGGAGTCCATCCAGCAAAATATCTGTCTGTCCAAATAACTGTGACAAGCTACACTAGCCTTTGAACCAGGACTCTGCTTTCTGTTAAGTATATTTTTATGTGGTAGGAAAATGATCTCAAGATCTTAGGAAAAATAAAAAAGACGCTACTGTACTCAGACCTCCCAAGGAGATCAAGACCAAAGAAGATGACATTTGATCTTGCACATACTTTTCTCCAACTTCCCATGGCCTTCTGCTGCAGGAAGCACTCATATTCAAATCAGCAGGACTTCACACATGCTTAAAGACAGGCATGTGCACAATGGCTTTCTGAGCTTGAGGCCATCCTTTAGATTTTTATTAAATAAGAAAAGCTTGTAATCTGATGTTAAACAGTGGTGCAGACCTCAAGAACTATTCAGCTTTTACTCAGTCAGTGACTCTGCTTGACTGACGACCTCAGGGTTTGGCAAGCCTGATTTTTTCAAAAAAACTTCCTGTAAAGTATGTCAAAGCTGGTATGTCCTCTAGTTCCACTAAGATGATGGCCCTGAAGGCAAGAGCAGTAAATCAGTTGCAGATTAGAGCCAGGTTCACTTATTTGACATACAAAAGCTGTTCCTCATATAAATGGCTGGGAAAAATGCATACAGTATGACAGAAATAAATAAAGTTCTTCCTCAGTAACAACAACAACTGCAACACAAGCTTATCTGTAATATAAGGTGGAGAATACCCCCACTGTATTACAATTCAACTTTAAATACTCATAACCCACAAAATTACTAAACAGCATATCCTTTTCCCTTCCCTTCCCTTCCCTTCCCTTCCCTTCCCTTCCCTTCCCTTCCCGTCATTTTTTTCCAATAAGCAACTTGTTACTCATGTTTATGACTAAAAATATGCTTAATTAAAGTAGATGTCAAGAATAACTAATGTTCTTTAGCACTTTGGAGACCAGAAAATCAAGATATCAAGATATGAAATACACAATTGTTTGTGTACATATTGGGTAAAATAGCTTGTGCTCCCACCCACCTTTTTCCTCTCTTCTGCTATTACTTTCAAAATCAATTTAAAGTGCTTTCTGCATCTGAATAAATTGTACGAGAACTGTCATTTGAATAATGCATAGCTTCCTACTAAAACTAAAATCATGAAACAAAAAAAAATTAAAAAAAAAAATAAAGGGGATTTTAAGTGGATGGAGGCTGTCCTGCAAATTGCTGGAACTAATTTCTTACCCTGGTATATATATTTCCAGCTCTTTGGCCAATACTTTTCATTGCTAGCACCACACAGACATCTCAGCCTTCCCATGCCCCTACTTCCTCGAGTCTTCCCACAATGGGAACACCTGCTCTGATCTGTTTTGAATTCATTCTCCGGTTCACTTCTACACAAGCAAGACAGTACTTCACAACTCTACTTAAACTCATGCATTCTGTGTGCTTGTCTCCTTCACTGAAACAAATAACAAAGGTAAATAACAACACACCTCATTTGGATGTAGTAATTCCAAAACCTGAGGTGGGCCAGGCTGTAGAAAGGAGAAGAGGAAAAAGAAAAGATACAAATATCTCATGTGTTCAGGTTAAATCTCTGGGTTCTGAGAGGAGTGTTTCCTCTTGCTCATGTGGAGGAAACTGCAGCACTTGTTAGGACAGCTTAGAGAAATCATACATCTTGTAGTTTCAAATCATGAATTTGGAAAAGAAATCTCAAATTCTTGGGCTAGAAAAAAAACCCCAACTGAACAAAAAAAAAAGACCTCCTTACATATTGTACATGACTAGGTCCAACCCCTTGGACGCCTCCTTTTCCTCCCCTTTCTTCCTGCTCCCCATGGGGATGCAGTGCCTCGGACCTCTCCCCTCTGTGGCTGATCTGGCAGGATGACATAGCAAATGGAGGAGGATAGAAGAGCACCACAAACATGTGCCTTCTCTGAAAATTTGAATAGACCCTATGAGGCTTATTTCCCCATGAATGAATTGCAATCAGATCTGTTTCATAATCCAAATAACAGCTTATATAACAGCCATGCAGTCTGAGGTGGTGGACTGAGGTCTTACAGTAAGGGGACTTGGAATATGTTATCTTATCAAGAGATTAGCAGAGAAATTTCCCTCCCCTTTCCCCACCTTTTATTTGCAATAAGGTCTCAAACAATCAAAACTTTTCCATTGTTACAACTTCAAGCAACACAATCACTTCACATTTCTTAACTAATGAACTGTACCCCTCTCCTTCCTTTTCTCTCCCCCTTCTCAGACACTCAATGACATCAGGAGATTATGTTTAGTTCAAACAAGTCAGGGAGATACAAACATTCCTGAAAATATATTAATTCCTTCCTGCTCAACAGATTAGTAGCATTTGATTTGACATGACTATAAGTTTACACATTTCAAAGAATTTTTAAAGTAATACCTTCTAAAAATGGAATGAATAAAAAAATGTTCTTACACATTCTGCATGTCTAAATGATGGATTGTTTTTTTCAGTACTCACAATCTATTTCCATGGCTTGGTGCTAACAGTTGTGAACAAAAATCAACTCCAGTATTGTAACATTAATGGGGAACAGTCTGGCCTCCACCTCACCCTGAAGATAATTATGCTAAAACAATAGCGATGAGCATTCAGCTAACTAGCTACAACAACAAAAGACTGCTGCTGCCATTCATCAAAAAGGCCATTTGGATAATGAGGAGAGATGGCTACTGACATATTTCAGCAGGGGAGGCCATCCTGCTGGGAGTTTCTTTCAAAACGCCAAATTCTATCCATTTAAAAAGCAAACATCATGCTCTCTTTGGTTTGTCGGGTGATCTTGGGAGCAGAGACATAAGTCATATAGTACTGTCCAAGTTGGAATAAAGAGCTGGAAGAGACACTGAAGGAGAAAAAAAATGCTGTAGTGTACATATCATTGTAATCTTCAGTCTCCTGAAAGGACTAATCCTAATTATGAGCAACATGACTGCTGCCAGTCAGGAAGAGCAAATCCCTTGCTTTCTGTAAAAAGCTACTAATCTGATTGTTGATTTACAATTCTGAAGATTAGTTAAAGAATGTGCATCTCAAAGAATCTGAATATCCTGACTGGACAGACTGTAAAACAGATGTTTAGAAGAAGTGTTTTTCTTTAACTAAATCAAGTAGCAGATAAACCATAGTTTCCAAACATATTTAGACTGGCAACTGTTGTGGGAATAAAACAGAATGGATGGTAACCAGTATGTCTGATTTTGTAAGTAGTATCTAATATGTCAGCCACTTCATCATAGCAGAGGTCACAGATGATTTTCTAAACAACAAGAAGGAAGATAAAATAGTGATGGACTTTTCAAGTAAAAATTAGTACAAATGTGTTGCACTGTCTTGTGTTTCCTGTCTAAAGACAATTTCTCCCATTTAAAACTGGTATTTGCTGGGATGGTGAGGAAATGTATTTTAATCTGTCTGTGAAAAATATGCTAAAAAATAAAAGTGGTTTTCATACAAAAAAAAAAAATGGAAGCAAAGCAAATATATGTCCTATTTTTCAGTGACTTGCCTGAACAGAGGTGCTTCCAAAATAACAAGCAAGGACCACATTAGAAATTTCTCCAGTGCCATCCATTGTCAGCCGCTGAAGGCAGTGGAAATCTCAGACAGGACAGCTTCAGCCCCTCTGCTGCTAGCATGTCAGGGTCCTCTCTTTCACTGGCTCATCACACAAGGGTGAATATACTTACTCCCTTAAAATGCTCACTAACAAATCCATGACTACATGGCAAAGAAGATATTAAGATAATAGAAAAACACCTGGAGAAGAAGGAAATTCAGTGGAATGTTTCCAAAAGAAAATGTGAGCCCAGTGAACCTAATTTCCATGGGTTTCTTCTACAGTCTTCAGAAGGTAAGAAGCTCCTCCATTGAAGTTATTCAGAGCGAGATTTTGGCAACTGTTTTTGGAAGGATCTATCTTTCTCCACAGGCTGTATGAGACTTATGAAACTTGGCTTCAGTAGGCTAAAATTCATCTCTTGTCTTACTCTATACAATGACCCCACTCAAAAATGACTGTGTTAAGGAACCATCTACTCTCTTCCACTTCCAGAGAGTCAATTTCAGACAAGCAGTTTGGGATGCTAGAACTTATTGCTGAAAATTAGAAAACCTTCTGAGGGCAAAATTGTTGTTTGGATTGTGCTGGACCATAGTGTCAAAAAGGGTTTGTATTCCTCACCTAGAATTCAAATAAGCACATGTTTTTCCAGTATTGATAAAGCGAGTCACAGAATCATAGAATATCCTGAGTTGGAAGGGACCCAGAGGGATAATCAAAATTCAGCTCCTGACCCTGCACAGGACCATCCCAAGAATCACACCTTTTTAGCCATTACACTGTAAAGAAATAGACTATGACATGGAAACATGTAAAACATATAAGGAGCAACTAATAATTCTAAAATCTAAAATCTTTTCATACATGTAACTATGTTCAGTTGCATTTATTGGACTCTGTCACAGAACTGTGTGTTTCTACTGAACTTTCTCTGCTCATGCTGAAGTCATTGCAAGAGGCAATGTAGATCATAATGCACTTGGTTTCTTCCAGGAGTTTGAAGTCAGGAGAGAACACCACAGCTTTCTGAGTACCATTAGACAGCAGATTAGTAATGTTATACCTTGGGTATAAACTGTTCATTGAAACCAGTTACAAACACACAGACTTCTTTTGGCACAGCATGGGCTTTGCTATGTACATTTCTAAGTTGATGAACTCTGCAAAACACAAGCTGTTAAAAGTGTTTACATTGTGTACTCCTTGTACTGATCTATGATTTCTTAGTGCTATGTGAAAAATGAAGAAATAGAGAAGGAAAGATTATTTGCCTTTCTTTGTGCCACACATGATCATGACTAATTTGATACTAGAACTGGAATCAAAGGAGCTTAGTAAAAGGTTCCATATCTAATTCTTTCCCACGTTCAGTCTTACCTTGATCTCTGAAATGCTTTCATTCTCTCCTTAGGGCATGAATACTTGCTATTTACATGTCTGTATTTTTGTAGGAGAGGCAAATTAGGGCAAAAATTCTCAACAACAAACTTCCACAGTGAAGATAGATAATTTCATATTTATAGCCATGCTGAACACTGGGAAAATAAAATTCACTGCCTCTACGTGTAAGTGGTCATAGAAGTACATATTGTCTCAAAACCCAGGCATTCAGTATAATTTTACTTTAATAAAGTTAACTGTCTCTAATATTTGGAGCCAGTAACATTAACTTTTCTACTGCAATCTTGGCCTTTTGGACTTTATAACATTCAAATACAAAACTAACAAACCCCTCACATTTCTCTTTGCACTAATGACAAAAGAACAGGGTGGTGCCATGTTGGCATCACTGCTGGATTGCACTGATCTCTGTCATTTTTGGCAAATAATGAATCAACTTGGCCCCTCTGAAAATCTCATGTGAGGTTAGAGCTATGCTATTAGTGTAGAGCTAAAAAATAGTGCTGTGGTGTTTACAGAAAGCCCTCTCTCAGATTATTCTATTTGAAGTCAATTAGAAGACTCCTCTGATCCTGCTGGCATGGGTTCTCACAGCAAACACTAGACAGTTGTTATCACTAACACTGAAGAATGCAGCTGTCCCGGGAGAATGCAAAGGCTGGTTTTAGGAGCTATTCACTCTCTCTGCTGATGCTCATTGCATATATGTCTGTTTTGCAAAGTCAGATCAAAATCACTGCCTCTAACCATCATGCAGACAAGCAAAGGTTGTCAAGTACCTGCCAGTTTTCACAGTACAGTTCACATATCTGCTGGGCATTGTGGTTCCACACAGCATTATTCATTTCTAGTATACCTTCTGAAACATTAACAGTGCCCAGCACACCCCTGCTTTGAAGAAAGCACCAACTCAAGAACAGAAAGAGAATATAGGTCAGTATGATATTTTTTAATTCATTTTTATTTTGCTTTTTCCGTTTGCTTTCATTGCTCCCACAACCTCATTTATGAACTGTTTTCTGTCCACTTTGGTGATCTTGAAAAACACCTAACTGTAAAGCTTTCACTTATTTTAGTCTTCCAAACCAAAACCAGGTTGCATACACACATCTGCATCTCTCTGTCTCGCCTATATAAACACAGTAAAATATAATATGCAAAGTCACCAATCTGGCACATGCTTGACAGACAGTAGAGGACAATATTAAGATCTTCCATGCCAGCATGCAGGGAAAATGTATGTGCAAGGGAAATCTGAAAGTATTCTGAGGTAGAGGTGTTATCCTTTGGTTTGCCTTTTCTGTGTATTTTGTTCAATGCATTTTCTCAGTCATGCTGCTCCTGTTCCAAGCATTTCTCATCAAATGCTAAAGCCCACCTTGCCCACTCAAGCTCTAGCTACAAAGCTTCAACAGGAGATGCACACCTGATGTCACTTCCGTTACTTCTGCAGGTATCATGTAACATGAGATCAGGTTTGCATTCATTTTCTCATTTTCTTTAGCAATATTAAAAGTTCCAGCATGTTCCTTGTATATTCATTATATTGCTTTGCTCTTCATATCAGCAGTTCTGTTGAATGTGGCCCTTTCTTTCTACAGTTTTGTCTTCTGTTCCTGAACTAAAAAGAGACTTCTCAGTGGGCAGAATCATCCATGTTGTGGAATCCTGCTCTCAAGACATTTTGCAAAACATAAAGAACAAAATCAAAGGGATCAGAGGCAGAGAAGAAAAGGATTTTCAGGTTTTGTGAGCCAGATATTAGGATCTTACAGCTGCCAAGTTTGCATCATATGTATTCTGATTTTATGAAGTGAAAAACAGAGGTTGATTTCAGTCTTGATTCAGTGTTTCCCTTTATAAGCCTAAGATTTATATTAATGATGTTTTCTTTATTTGACTTTTTAAGAACACATTGTTTTGTTTCTTGCAAAAAAACACTCTTTCATAAATTACTGTGCTCTGAGAGATCAAATAGTATACCATGATGTACAGTTCTTTCTACACACCACCAGACATCTCTGAGGAGTTACACTGAGATATCAGCCTGGCATTTGAATGTTAAAACAGAAGCAATAAAATTAGTAACAAATCCTGTTAGCTATAGAGCCAAAACTTTTTCACTGATTTTTATGAGCCAAAAAAGCCGTATAATTCAATTTGTGTCTCAAGTACACATGCACACACATGTGCAGGCATCTAGCATACAATTTACAATTTCAGATAAAGCATTTGTAAAATAGAATTTTATCTGCTGTGATGTCAAAGTCTCAATATCTGATGTGATTGCTGATAGATAAATAGCTTGCTTTATTGGTTCATCCTTAATATACTGAGTGACTTTTTTACTTTCAGAAAATGTTGTACATCTGCTATCCAAAATTTTCTCTCTGCCTTGGTTTCCTCTATCACTGATGACTTCTGGGAATATAGACCAGCACTATAATTTGCATCATGAAGCAAGAATGGACTTTTGGTTCAAAAATTCAAATGGAATTTTGTAACTGATCTAACATGACATGCAAATTCATGAAGTGTTCCACATTTTTTGAGTGTGTCCATGGTGGTGGGGTGGGAAATAGATAACCTTTAAGACAATTTCCAATTCAGGCCATTCTGTGATTCTATTCTGTGATTTTCCTATATAACAAACATTTTAAAATTTTGCTTTAAATTTTAGAAGTCTTTCTGGAAACAAGGAAGATCTTTCCACTTGTAGACTGTATGGTCTACTTTCTAAAGTACCATGTCAGACAGACATCTGTTCATCTGGCTCTGGAGAGCTGAGTGAGCAATGAGATACTTCAAATGACTTATTTTGCTGGGGAATAAATTCAACAGGAAAGCAAACTTTTTATCTTGCAGTGGACTATTTTAACTGTTGACTGAAAATTTAAAACACTGATGTTTTTAAGACTAATAAGGGGTTTGCTTTCCCATGTATTTACACATCTGATTGCTGTGAAACGTACTATGTAATTAACTTTAAATAGTAATGAATAAAATGCAATAATTTAATTTATAGTTCCATTCACCGTCAAAAATGTAGTAGAGCTATGGGTAAAACATACCAAACATATCTTCAGCAGTTTATAGCAACACAATAAAACTTCTCCTACCGAGAGCATATCACTTTCTTGCTAAATAAAAATATGTTAAACATTACAAGACAATCCTGTGAATTTGTAAGACAATCTGTTCAGTGCTCCTCATCAGACTGTGAATAACAGATAAAACCTGTATCCCCCAAACCAGAATAGAAAATACTCCACTTACCTACTTTTACTCTGGCCACTCTCTTTTTTTTTATTGTTTAGGACAAATGAATGTGTCCTTTGATTTCTAGTCTATAGGAAAGTATTTCATCACCTATCACTCCTTTTGTAGATGTTTCTTATATTTGGGAACATAATCAAGGATTTAAAAAAAAATAAAAATGTGAATAAAAAATTTTTTTTTAAAGAAAAGTATAATCATGATTGAATAAAACAAATTTCATAAGACCACTGTCTTCCTGCAAGCAGATGAAAATGAAAGTTATGGGGAACTTTATTCATAGAATTAACTTTGGAGCATTGTAATGGTGATTTAAGTGCCTCTACTGCTAATTGCTTCACTATTTGTTCTAGAATAAAGAAAAAGAAAGGGAAAAAAGGTGCTTATTTTACAATTCTTAGCTATTTTTAATTCTTTGCTTGCTGACAAGATAGAAAGCATCTTTTGCAATGGCTAATTTCAAAGCTTTATCAAGTCATAATGGCACAGCTAACAGAGTTTTGCTCCTGTTGGCTCCATGTGCACTGATGCTCCCAGGTGAGCATAAAGCTTATGAATCCATCTATGAAGATAGAAAAGGTGCATTAGACTCCTGTGCTGGTTTTGAAAGACTTGTTCTTTCACTAATTGGACTAGGACTTACATCAGACGAGGTGTGCATGTCTATCTAGAGTCTACAGTCCAGCACTCTCTAGACTGAACACACTATCAAAAAATATGTTTGCCTTTTCACTGGAAATAACATTAAATAACTCAAATATCCTGCTCTGATTTGATCCTTTTGGTTGCTTTTTTTTTTTTTCTTTCTCTTTATTCAGTTCAGTAAAAACAGAGAACTTCATCACAGAAGCCAAGGCATCATTTCAACCAGGGAACATAGAGGGTCCCTCACACCCCACTGAGATGTCTGACTGCCCCTTATTAATTTGTATCCAACAGAGCATATAACCAACTTAGCCAGTTGATTCCTCTGCTGAGACTGTTGTCCTGAATTGCAAGGAAAGAAAAAAAAAAAAAAACATCAGGGAAGAGAGAAGTAAGAAAAAAAATATTACACATAAAGAAAAAAAAATTAGATATGCATTGGAAAGAATATAAAAGAGTCAAATTCAAAAATACCTTATATAATGGCATCCTTTCTAATTGTTTAACTATTTCTTATCTCCTTTAAGTTGGTGTGGATTCTGCTGAGGAGCTAAAAAATCCTAATTTAACTCCAGCATGAATAAATGAAAGCAACAAGAAAATTAGGTGCAGTTTGTTCTATATTTGATGTAAATCTTTCAAATTCCCATAATGTTCCTTAGCACATAATTTATTATTTAATTATGCATAAATAATGGCATTAGATATATAATAATAATGGGGAAAATGGGTGCAAAACAGGTGACTCAATAATCTTCAATATTCTCTTCTAAGGCAGAGAATATTTATTATATATTATTATATCTATTATGTGATGATTATTATTACATTTATTAGAATATAAATGTACTATTAAACTGTTGCAAAACTGACACTAATTGCTAATTCTGTGTCTGTGATCTGTCAGGAGTTGAGCTGTTTCAGGATACAAATGCAGGCACTTCTTTGCCAGTCCTACCTGCAAAACTCCATGTTAGGGGTGTCCATGGGACAAGTTTCCCAGACTAAGCTGTGGGGAAGATGGTAGGGCTGCTGCTGGCAAATTCTCTTCAGTTTAGCAGAACAGAGTATAGTATGTAGGAAATCAGTTCCTGTTCATTCCCTTGCCAAAGGGGGTTTTAAATTTCCATCCTACATGAATCACATGAGATTGATGTTTTGCTTAACAAAGCCACTTCACCTCAGTGACGTTTGAAAATGAGGTATTATGTACACCCAAGGATAGTGATAAAAATGTAATATTATCTTTTACGTGTCTTCATACTCATTAGTTCAAAAGGTACTTTTTCAAAGATGTTAGTTTCCTATTGCTGGACTAAGGACCATAGCTATGCCCAGGATATTTTTCCAGCCAGCATCAGGACTGAAAGTAGCAGCTCACCTCCTGTGCTGACCTGCTACACTGAGATTGGACAGACAGCCCTTTGAGAACCATCCCCTCTGGGGCGTGATGTGCACAAGACGTTGGATAACTACTAATCAGAAGGTTTTAATGAGAGTAGTGAAGACTGAAAATTTTGTTTCGTGTTAGAATTTCAACAGTTGTTTTCAAACTCTGAAAATATTTCATTTTAGTAATGTTTAATGTCTTCTTTTTGCTATGAAAATTTTAAAGTGTACAGTTGTGCGGTGTTTTGCTTTTTAATAGAAACTTGGACTTTCCTTAAAAGAAAAATACCAAAATATTTCATTTCAAGAAGGCCGAAATGGAAATAGTTTTAGAGCAGTGATTGTCCATGCTTAGTTTTCAATGGAGATGCATGAAAAAGATAATCCCTTATTAACCTCCAGTTTATAATGCTGAACTTTTGCTACTGCAAACACATGCAGGAACCCTATTGTAGACAATAATCAAGATTTGCAAAGCCAGCTGAGGAATGTAGGTCTACAAATTTCGTGGAAGGTCTACAAGTTTGATGGGAGTCATGCAGCAAAATAGCTCAAAACAGCTCTGGGCATTTCAAGAAATTTGTGTATATTTAAAAGCCAGAATTTGCCCCACTGAGTTTAACTAAAGAATGGGCAAGTGACCTTGAATACTGAATGAGAGTGATAAGGCAAATAGAGCAGTCAAGAATGACAGGAAAATAGGAAAGCTACTTCAGATCTTACTTTAAAATAGATCTACAAAGATTTGATTTTTCAGATCTTAATCAGTAATCTGAAGAACTTAAAGAAGATTTCTAATCACTTTTGAAAGTCAGAAAAGGAAAACAAAAATTCTCATCCTCACATCCAACAAGTACATTAGTAATGACTTTTTAAGAACAAGTAGCAAAGCCAAAAAATATGAGAAACTCTTAAAAAAAAGAAATGTAATCAAAACATCATAGAGACTGTCACTTCTATTTCCTTCTGGGAAAAATTGAGCTGGATCTTCTCTGACCTCATTTGTCTGTTTGTATTTTTTTTTTGCTAGAGTTATGCCAAATTATCTGAAGGTCTTTTATGCCGTCAGAGATCCTGAAGAGCTGTTAGTCAGAAATGCTGCAGATGTGGCTGCACATTCACTGCTACAAACACAATTGCATCTCTCATCAAACTGCGTCACACCACCCTGGATTCTCAGTCCCCAGCAGTGCATGAAAAGCACAAAATATTAGGAAAAAAAAAGCTAACCACAGTATAATAGATAAATTTTTAGCATGTCTGCACTCATGCCTTTAATTTTGTCCTCTGTAAATTTTAGAAAGTCATCATGTACAATGTGGCCAAGTGGTTTTTACTGTCTAAGTAATGGCCAAAAGAGGTGAAATCTGATTCATCATTAGGAAGGCAGAGTCACAATGTCACTGGTTGTTCATAAATCCCTTAAGCTCCTATATAGAATCCTGCTCTGAAAAGTACATCTCCCAAGAGTGACAATCTGCATGTTTATACTCTCCCATATGTCTCTGCCAGGTATATTACTGAGTCAATATATTGAGAAACAGGAAAAGATTTTTAAATGATTCCTATCTGCACAAAAGTCTAATATGTCTTAAAGCACTTCATGAAGCAACTGCTGAACAAATGATCTCTGCAAAGTCTAATGTTTGCATAGCAGGTCACTGCATTTTACTAGAATTCTCACAGCTCTGACGTGCTTGCAGTCAGAGAAAGAAGTTCCCATAAGAGATTATCACAGGAAAAAGACTCATTCATGTATGCAATTGTTTGTTATCAATAGACAACATGTACTCTAATTTATTTTGACTTGTTGGATTTGATTCACTGCTTTTGCATGTTTGCTTTAAACTGGATAATCAAATCTGGCTGTGTATGAGATGAACTTTCTGTCTCTATGAAAGTGTGCATTGACCATTCAGTGGCACCTCTCCAAAGGGAAGTACACACCTTTCTTACCAATGTGACCCTTCTGCCTTACTTTTCCTTTCTCAGGACAAGAACTGAAAATTTCTTCGGAAGGTTCAACAAGTAATGCACACTTCTCTAGTTAGACTAGAGAAAAAAATATTTATTAGTACATTTGCCTCTTTGCCTAGACAAACATAGTGTATGAAATCTTGTTCAGGGTGTGTCTCCCCCTACCTAGGCAGACGATAAAGTTAGTGATACAGTTTGGAGGGTAAAGGTCTTAACGGAAATTAATTTCTTTCAACTATGAAAATAAATGGCAAGGGGAAGGTAAATGGATCAGAACTGCCCATAAATAGGCATGTTTGAGGGAAAAGCTCAGGACTAGTATTAAATACAGCAAAATCTTCATAAATGTCCTAACTGAGGTGTCTGTCCCAGCTGTTAAAGTTTGTGGTCTACAAGTCAGAGTTTTGTAGGAAACCACACTTCATTGCTGCCATTCCCCACAGAATCACTGTGAGCTATTGGTTTGGCAACAATTGTAGAAGTAGTGTCTTATTTGTAGATTGGAAAACTATACCCTGGAAGGACACTCAACATATTAGTTGCAACAGAGAGACAAACTTCTCCTTTTGGCATCCTGATGCAGGGAAAGTGGTGCAGACACCGCCTGGTCTCTAAAAATACTGTGACTGATGCAAAGTATGGCCTCTTGAACATGCCATTTATTCTCTAAAGCTTTTTCAGGAGGCATTGAGGAAGAATCCTGCCTGCATTCTTTCTGGGGCTCTGGCTGAAGGGTAGCAAGCCTGAGCATAGTCTCTATAATGGCAAGCTTAGTCATTAGGATGGAGTCAGCAGCAAAACCCTCTAAGCAGGTTCTGTAATCACATTGCAGGATCTGTATAGCAGTGGCTAAACCTGCTGCATGGCAGGGAGACACTTCCTACCTGCCTCTGTGGGTCACCTTTGTCTTGGCTTTACCTGGCTCGTCAGGGTTTGACGTGCACAGACAACACAAATCACCAGCTGCAGGCCAGATGTCACTCAGGCAGGCTTTGATGTGAAAGTGTCACAAGACACAGTGCATGCCTACGAGGAATTAAACCTGCAGGGGCAGCAGGTGAGTTAACTGGAACCATGCAGAGAGACCATCATGGTGGCTGCGATACCAATTCACACTCATTTTAAAGACACCTTGTCCCACTTTCCCTTCTCTGTAAGACAGGAATACTGGTAAAGGCTTCTGTATTCCTCACAGAACTATTGTTAGAAACGTGTCATTTCTGATATCACAGTGCACTGAAGAATTAACATTATAAAAGAACTGGGTATAATTTTAAATGCATTTATTGTGTTATAATCTACATACATATGCAGCACCGTTACCAAGTATGTACATCCACTTGCCAACAAACCAGTTCTAGTAAACAGGTACTACTGTACCCTGGATGATAGAGTCTTCAGAGACCCCATGGAGATAGCAGCTGCACAAATTCTATCAGAAGATGCTACTGTGTTCCAAAGCATTATCAACTTCATCTGCCAAAGCTGGAAAAACATATGAAATGTAGAATTACGTTATTTTGTGTTACTACATTTTCACTGAAAATAAGATTATTTCAATTTCCACTCCTGCAATAAATGCATATGCAACAAATAAATGTTTTTTTATTATCCTTTTTTTATTATCCTATTATTGATTATTTATTGCAACTAACCTTAAGAAATTTTTGTTGTTGTTTAATTTTTTTTTTAACTTGTTTGGTTAATCCAGAAAGGTGTTGGACTTTATTTCATGTCAGACAGTGGTTGCTATGAAAGTAGGTGGGCAGACTGGTGATAATTAATAGCTTATAAAGGTCTTCTCATCAATAGTTATTCTGATTTTTTTCCAGAATTTTGCCAAATTTTCTGTTGTCTCTATTTTACATATGAACTGAAATATTTTTGTGGACTAAATGGAGGAGGATAAGTAAATACTGTGTATCTTAAATATCCTAAGCGTAAGCAGATGAAAAAAACTCCCGAAACAGTCAAGCCACACTACAGATATTATTCACCATTTCATTGACTCAAATGTAAAATCCAAGACCTTCAAAAGTGATTTCCTTTGCCATGAAAGAAAATTACTGTTGTTGTTTTTTTCCCTCTGATAAATTTTCGAGGGAGCATCCCCGTGATGCTGATATGATTATCAGTGGCACTACTTTGCATTTGAGCACCCTTGGGCCTCTCAGTCCGGGCTCAAGACACAGCTGTCCCGTGTGTGTGCCTCTGCAGGGGCTGCCTGCGCCACCTCTTACACAACAGCAACACCCATTTTTCAGTTTCATGCTTTTCATTAGACAGCATGGCCTTGTCAGGTGGCAGTGTGTTTTGGCTCCTGCATACACAGCTGTTTTTACTACTCAGGGCATTTGAATGCTTACTCCACCCATTTGTTTAATGAGACCTGTAATCAGCTTCAATTCCAATAGGTCATTAACACCTCACCCACAGCAATACAGAGGCAAAATTGGACAGGTTTGTTATGCCTGTTACAGCATGCAGTGCAGATACTTTCTGCAGGTTTTAAAATGTCTTTATTATTCATGTTGGTAATAACTATGAGACATCCTCCTTGCTACAGCAGCAACAAAAATTAATAACTCTTCTTGTCTTTTTCCTGTGTGATTATGCTTTTAAGTGTATATCTTTTTCCTAACTTTTAAATTTCATTTCATAAATGTATCAAGCAAATAAAAGCACTATAGTGAATGAGTCTCAATATTTTGGTCCTTACAAGAGAAAAACACAGAAGATTAATAAATATATAGGAACTACATCTGGCTTAGTGTGGTTTACTTAGCCCCACTTAGAAACTGATGGAATAAAAGGTGTCATAAGTATCTATTCTTGTAATCATCTGACAGTACTTTCATTTCCTTGACAAAATACTGGGCTGGATGTAACCTGTGTGGCCTTTCTCTTCTTCTTAAAGGACAGGAAATAGTTGTTACTTGACATCTAAATTCCACCTGCTAAATGCACCTTACTAGAGCATGTAGCACCAGGGAGCTGGCATTTCCAGAGTGGAGAGTCGGTATGTGAATGACACACCTTATTCATGTCTATTGTTTCCTTTTTTCCTTTCTGGGAATAAAGATAAGGCTATTAGTGTGGTATCTGCTTATGCCTGAGACAAAATGGGAGGAACACGACAGAGGCAAAAGGGCAGGATGTGGAGAAGGAGAAGATATATATCCCAAAAAGTGATCTGTGCAGTGAACTGGGAAATCGCTGTTTCTTTACATTGCAAAATTATAGTATATTTTCATTAACTTCAGCATATCTAAGCATTTTGCTGTGAACTGTTGCTGTTACATGCTATACAGACAGAGTCTGTAAACAAAGGTGAATATTAGCAAGTGCCTTGAATTTAACAATGGGCAGAGAAACAGCACTGCATACTCCAAGCCCAGCCCCATGCCCAGCACATCTCTCGCCTGTGTGTTGCACCTCTGTATTTTACTGGCAGATTATACAATACCCATAGGTATCTATACTATAAATGAGGGATAAGAATGGGTTCTCTTTCAGTGGATTTTCATCCTGATTTTATTCACTTGCATGATCTGGAATCAGAACTAGCTGAGAAAGTTGGAACCCACTAGAAAAAAATGAGCTGATTTCCAGCAACTGAATATGTGTCTCTTTTCCTCTAAGGAAAAAAATTATATGATATAGATTGACATAGAGGGTTTAAAAAGGTGGCCAGCATAAGGCATTAATGTGTAAAAATTTGTTGGGTTTTTTTGCTGGTATGTAGGGTGCAGAACAGGAATATACATATTCAGTCCAGTTGGAGTTTGGCTATTGTCAGTATGACAAAATCTAGCATTAATTTGATCCTTATTTCAGATATCTTAGTGAAAAGACCAAGAACAGAAAGTACATGAAGATGGAGCTCCACCTCTCACTCCCTGTCACAGCTCAGCTGGTCTGCAGGGAACATACAGAGCTCTCTGTCTTCTCTGGCTAAGCCTGTAACTCACCTAGGTGCTCAGTCTCCATTGCTTTCATGCTAATTCTTTTCCTAAGCTCTAAATTTATTTCATAACAGGGACAAAGAATTATTCCTGGAAGTATAAAGAGAAAAGTAGGTCAAGACACAGACTTACTTTGACGATCTCCCTTTAGCACTTTTGTGTAGTTGTAATTGAACTGTCCTTTTTAGAAGTATGCCCTATATTTATTTTTTTTTTGTGACAAGTCAGCTTGGAAATGAAATGCACTATGTCATTCAATTTTTCTGCAGATTTGCAACTGTAATTAATTATTTTATTGCACTTCAAGTTCTTTAGAGCCCATAACAAATGGTGTATCCTTGGAAATATAATGAGGAGGTAAATGGGATAGAGTTCACTTAATTTCTGCTACATACATTGTAAAGATCTATGTAGACTTTAAGGTAATCATATAGCTAATTTTCACCAATGAAACATAAAATTGCCTGCCCAGTGGTAGTGGGCAGACCTCTCTACGCTCCTCACAAGCAAGCAAATAAGTTGATAAAAACTATGGATTTGGAAAAATTGTGAGGATATGGGTCTTGGAACTCCTTCAAAATATTTTCATCTGCAGATTCTAGCAAAATGGCTTATGATTTTGACTGAGCCTTATAGACATTGTTACAGTAGAACTATAATCAGTATAATAAAAGTAGTCATCAGTGGAGAATCCACATCACCTGCAGCATTCTTTGCTTCCTTCTCGTAGACCTAAGGCTGTTTAATGGAATGTTTTTAATTATAAAGAAACCCCCAAACTATTTACCAATTTAATTTGTTAATCCCATAATTAAATAAAAAGAGAACATTATGTTTTTATATTAATCATGTGAGGTTGGATACAATTTGTTGTTTCATGACTCTAGCTCTTCCTTCAAGTTCCCAGACGGCACTTCAGAGAGAAGACCCAAGCCTTGAGTTTAGTACTTCAGCTGCCACAAAAATAAGTGTAGGTTATGTGACTCAAAAAGAAGACGTAATTTTTAAATGATGCAGATACTTTTTGCACTGTTTGAAATGTCCTATTGGCAAGACCAGACTAGTTTAACCATACAGAGTGGCAATGGTCCAAAAATACTAATCAGCAAAGGCAGAAAATTTGCTTAATTTGGTTGCAGATGGCTTGGGTTTACATGATGCTGACAAGCTATTTTTGTCATTGTAGTCTAGGTCTTGGCCAAAAGTTAGGAACGAAATCTAAGCACATATAAACTTCAAAGATCTTTTAGATTTGAGCTAAACCCAAACTTTGTTGACATTGCTATGTCTGAGTTCTGAAGCTATCAATTTTATGGTATTTTAAAACCATTGCATAAGTTTGTATCTGTAAATAGCACTAGAGAAAGTAAGCAAAAGTCCAGTAAACTCTAAACCTAATTTTAACAGATTTTTCCTGTTGTTATATTTCCAGTAGCAAAATAAAAAGAAAAAAAAAAGAAAAAAAAAAGGAAGAAGTGTAACCATATAGCATTATTAATCAACAACAAGGTGTGGTCCTAATTTCAGTGGAAGAATGACAATTTATTTGTAGTGAAGATCTGTCTCTTAGTTTAAAACTTCACTTAGAAATTACATTGGTGGTTCCTCAGGAAGTGTCTTGGTTTATAACAATGTGATATTCAGGGTAATCTGTCAAGTCACTACTGATTGATTCTGTTCAGTTTTGGTGGCTCTTCCATTGTATCTGTATGAAAAGGCTGAACATTTGAGTATCAGGTTGGCCTGCTTCCTGCGATACTGCTTTGAGTTCATCTTGGACAGAAAAAGCACAGGATTGGCCCCAGGGCTAATTAGAAACTTAAATTTTCATGGTTCTCTATGACATAAAATTCAGTGTTCAGTGGGTCAGGACCAGTCCTTTGTTTTGAGGCAGGGAGGTATCTGAGCAATAGGACATTGACAGCTCAGCAGGGCTGGGCAGTAGCTATGCCCTGAGAGAACTCCATGCATCTTTTAGCAGGTAAGGCTGTTTTGTGAGAGGGGGAAGAAATGCATTACAAAAAATAGTAAATATTTTTAAATGTCCTGCAAAATTCCTGGTGAGCACAAAAGTAATGCAAGTTGGACTAGTTGGTCCATGTAGGTCCCTTCCAACTGAAATATTCTATTCTGTTCTATTAAGTAACTAAAATCTGACTGTGATCCATAATGTACATCCATCTTGCTCCAACTGTTAACACATGAGCATATACATCTTCTGTATACGTGAAATGTTGTGAATGGGTAAACTGCAACTGTTAAGAGGTTTCTGGACATATAATAGGAAATGGCTTAAAAAAGCTTAAAATTGAAAGTTGCAAAATTTTACTTCAGATGCACAAGTTAGGTCTCATGAGATGGTTATGAATATATGGTATGCATAAATAGCAGGTGAAGGTCCAGAACTTGTTTGGATGGGTTTTTATCTCTTTAACTGCATTTTATTACATGAATAGGTGCTGGAGTCACTAGGGCTATTCTATTCTTTAATGGTTTTATATCGTATGATAATGAAACTACCAGCATGCTTCACAGCACCACTTTTATCTTGTGTTCTTTGTCTATATATATTGTTGTCCAGTACAAAGATATCAAAGTTTTGCCCTTTTGGCATACCCTTTTTTAAAATGATGAGACACTTCCAGAGGAAAAAGACAACTCACTTTGAATTAAGATAATAGAATATGACTCCCATTATAGGAATAACCTCTTTCATCCTTCTTGTGATCTTGTGATCACAGGGTACAGTGATGATGACAGGGGAGGGAATGCACAGAGATTGCACTCATGTGGGAGAAATACAGCACTCTGTGTTGAGAGACCTTCTCCAAATAGTGCTCCAGTATCTCTACAGAGAGCACAGCTCATTCAGAATGCAAATCTAACAGACATATCCATCGGTACAGCCACTTGTCTGAGAACGGAGCAGAAGTGTTTACTTTTTTTTCTCTACTCTGAGGAGTAATTTATAACAACAATATTCATTCTGTCTAAGCCGTCTCTGGCACCAGAGTATGCATATCAGCAATTGTAATACAGTCATTCACTATTGGCACTTCAGGCCAATAAAGTTTATTTCACTTGGAGTGCTGACATGGCTGTCTGCAAACAAGGCTCTGAGAACAAAGACAGCTGGAATGTCATTAAAGAATATTGACTCTCTCTCTTCTTTTTTATCTGTTTCCCTTTGGTGGAACTTTAGTGCATTTAAGAATTCTAGTTGCCTCCCAAAACATGAAAGCAAAACAGGTAAAATCTATTTTTATATGTTCCTTCATGTATATCGCAAGTAACATAAATTAGTGAAGAAGATTAAACCATGAAACAGATTTGGGGAAGAATAAAAAGGTGCCCAGATGTGCCCAGATGGTTACATCAGAGATTTCGTGAGGGCTTTTTGTGAGTTTAAAACTGGCTATATAGGGAGGGACTGATTATTAATAATTCAGCACCTTTGGCAGGATCAATATGACTAATTTTTTATGTCTACAGAGCTAATTCCTATTCCTTTGTGAAATGAAGCCTTGAAAAATTGAAGTAACAATATAAAAGGAAAAGCACTTGTAGGGATTAAGGGAAACTGATTGATTCTGGTTTAGTCTTAAAAAGAATTAATAACCTAAAACTAGGGCGTTCTTTTACAGTTGTAGTATGTGCAACTTGAAGAACATGCTACTTCACTGTTTTACAGCTAGAAGGGGTTTCTGAAAATCAAGCTTCACAAATACTGCACATTTCAGTTGTTTAAAAAACATCCTTGCAGTAGCAACACCCCCACTGTTTTGGTTCTGGGACAGCTCATAGAAGGAGTTCCAAGCACTCCCAGAGCTTAATACAGACTACAGGAATGTAGGAAATTGGGTTCTAGCAAAAAGGCAGGGAGTTTGAAAGAAACTGGTCTTTGTCTCCCTTTCTTTCCTGAACTATTCAAGTAATTAAACAAAGTTCATGTCACAGTAATAGTATGTGTCCTTCATCGAGGTTTCTGTGCTGGCTCAGACTCAATAGGGAGAGCCCTGAAGAATAAATGTCACAGATAAAGCTTTGTAAGGGCAGAAAGCTGCCACACCCTCCTCTGACTTAGGGAGAGGCAAAGGACCAAATCTATGGCTTGGAAATACCAGACCCTGCTACCAGTGGTTTTCCTATCCATCTGCTCCATCTACTCAATCTGCTCCATCTACTGGGTAAGCACTCACCTATGCTCAGCTCAGAGTCTTTGGTGAGAACCTTCCCCAGCTGACAACCTGTGCATCAGCAGTCCTCTTCTGGTGACAGCCATCACAGTCACAGGGCAGGACTGGTGTCATGCTCCTTCTCATTGATCCCCATTTTAGTGACCTTTGAATTAGCATTTCATACCTCCAGGTCATTCCCTGTGGGACAGAATTCCTGTCTCCCTGCTACTGTCGTGGATGCATTGCCTGCATAATAATGGGAAAGCACCTCTCTGCAGCATGATTAAAAGGAAAGACAGAAATAGGATGTTTTACGAAGAATGAGATCAAAACACAAAAAAAGAGACATGGAACAATTGTATTATACTAAAAAGGAAATTTCCAAGAGAAGTTAATGGTGAAGTTAACCTGTTGTAATATTTACAGCTATTAAATACAGAACAGAATATTGTATTTGGCTCTAGGAAATAGAAAAGAATTATTACCCAAATGTTTATAGAGTGTCCTAGAGTGGGTTCTGTTTCACACAAAGTAGAAACATAGCTGAAGAATTCTTGAAAAACCTTTAAAGAATTCCATTTAAGTAGCTATACTATACAATGCAGGGGAATTAACACTTAACAGAGCTTGAAGGAATGCCAGTATGGACTTGCACTACTTGGAGCAAAAAACTGTATTACACTGCCATAATTAAAACACACGTGTAAGATTTAAGTCGTCAGGCACTGGTAAAGGACTGTGAAGCACAAAATATTTCAATTAACACCTGAATGCTGGAAGGAAGTTTGCACTAGGAGCAGTCTCTTTTTTAAAATGTTCAACAAGTTTCTTTTTTTTTTTTTTCAGGAGGCTGGTTTCTGGAGATGGGGAGGGGTAGTTTGTTGTTTTTTGTTTTAATAATTGGCAGATTTTTAGAGAAGACTGGACATTTGGGCCCTTTTCTAATGTTTTGTCCACTTTATTTGCTTGCAAGTACATCACTAGCACAAACACGTACATATATACATGTCCTTAAAAGCAGTAAAGCCTGTTATAGCTCAATGTCTGCTGGCTTTGGGTTATCAAGTGTGCAGAATAACACTCTGTAGATTGGGACAGTTATGTTCTTTCTCATGCAAAAGTAGTAACTAAGTAACTTATTAGAAAAACTGGAATAACCCCTGCAAAATAAAGCCATTTTCATTGTATATGAAGTAATTTCATTTCTAATTCCTGGGACAGTGGGTTTAATAGATTTCCTAAATAAAACAAAATAAATGAAAAGGATTCTTTATAATAGTGCAAAATAATCTGATTTTACGCAAGGGTAACCATGATCCAGTGCATTTACATATGCACTTAATTTACTCCTTTGAATACATGTGCTAGATGTACAGGCATTTTGCTTTTCACATACACCTTGAAATTGTATGAAATTGTATAAAATTGTATAAACAATAACACTGTGCAAGACAATAGGGAGTCTAGGCCCTGTATGCACAGTGGAGAACAATGATTTTGATTTTAGGATAAGGGTAAATGAGAAGCCTTTCTTTGACAGAAGTAAGGGAATGGATGTTGATGGAGAATCCTATCCAATGTAATCTGCTAATAAATAAACAATATTTATCAGAAATACTAATTATAATAGAATTTTCTTTTCTTCAACTTTACTTTAGAGGTTTTATTATATAGTCCCTGAATATTCTGTGTCATTTGTGGCTCATATTACATGGTTTGTTTCAAATCTTAAATGATTAAATAAAGAGATTGACAGGAAAAATGTGGCAGCCTTCTAGACAGGGTTCAAATTCAGAGCTAATTTTGCTCAAATTACTTTCATTCCAGGATTGCTCTTACATTTCAGACAGTTAATTCAAAGTTGCAACACACTTTCACAATGGTTCTACTTTTTCTTCTGTACTCCATTGCAAAAGTAAAGTATAATACCTTCAACCGTCAAAACATTTGCCTAGAATTTTTCTTACGTCTGAAGCACCAAGTAGCAAATTAGGACTGTGACTGTCAGGCCAACTAAAAAGACAAACTCCATGCTGGGTTCTTCTCAACAGTACTCCATTAGCAATTTTTTTTTCCTAATTAAAGGGCCTCAGCTGACCTAGTACTTCAAGAACCCCTCCATGGAGATTTTTAAATTTTTTAAAAACTTAATTACAGCAAATAAATTTACCAGTAGAAACACACTCATTACTAACAGAAGCTAACACCATCCCAAAGTCCTTGTGCTCCAAACAAGGAAAACTAAAAGGCTCCAATAAACCCACTGGTAAAATTATTTCTGGCTACATGTAAAATGAAATACAACTTTCAGAGTGGTGAAAAGGTCATAAAAAGTCTTCCTCAAGACTTTCCAATGGCTGTTTTTTGTCAATAGCAAAAAAAGCCCAACTGTATGATGTCCCAAATTCCTGGTGAATTAAGGCTTTTGTTTGTTTTTCTATTGAATGTATCGGAAAAACCTCTGTATTATAGTGGTTCTAGAACTTTATTTTGACTGATCTAGTCTACATATATAATTAGGAAAATCAAGGTGAGTCCATGAGGTTTTTTATGCAGTGTATTGAAAATGGGCATAACCAAGTTACAAAAGCTGCTGAAAAATTTGTATGTGCATATGCTCACTAAGGGAGTAAATAATCATTTACCTGTTGTAAATAATTATTTTTTTCCTTGAAAATACATTACTATTTTAGTTTGCTCAGGAGTTTTCACAAGGTTCCTTGAAAGGAAAATGACTAAATAAAGAGAAACTAAAAAGGCTTGAAGATGAGCCATGAAGTGCACATTTTATAAGTGCAAGTTCAGTATGACTTTGTTGTATTGTAGTTCTCTTCTGGTAGCTCATTCATATCCTTTAGATAAGTAGTAACTCCCAAGTCTGTCTATAACTCCAAGACAAAGTGCTTCTCATGCCTACACCCCATAATATAACAGAAGTGGGTGCAGGTAGCTGTGAGAGGCTGGAAGGAGGCAGCAGAGACAGCTCTGTAACCGCTGGAAATAGAGCAACCAGGGCCTTGCAGAGCTGCTGTAATCTCTCACATGTGAACTATTTCTGGAGGTCCCATTCCTCTAGGCTGTGGATACACCTCTTGTGACTGAGCCAAATGAAGACTTTCCTCTGCAGCTCATAGGACCAGTCAAATTGCACACCCCCTCAAAAGAATCTCCATGTAACCCCAAATTCTTAAGTTATGTTTCATTTTACCTCTTAGTAAAGGCCTTCATTAGACTGGTAGCCAATTTTGCTTTGCACTCTGCTGTGTAACCAGGACAGCAAGTAACTATGTTGAGGCACAATGTATTTATCCCGGTAGTAAAAAGAAATTACCAATTACCAGAAGGACTTAATTGCAGTTCTTTTAAATCAATAGAAAATATTTAAATTATTTCTATTATCTCTACCTCACAGAATCCTTTCTCTTCAGTCTATTTTGTTAGCTTTTTCAATCTTGCAACAGATCAGATCAATAGATCAGTTTCCATATATAGAATCTGCAAAGCAGGGCCTTCTAAATTACACTTCTGACTGAGGAACACCTTTTCAGCTCATTAGACCAATTAGAGAAAATTTTATTTTATTCATGGACTTTATAAATTTTTTCTCAGATGACAGAATTTTCCCCTATCAAATATAGCTTAGTAGTAGGTTATTCAGAGATAAGTAAAGAAACAATCTTCAGCTTTCCACCAGAGACTGATAAGCTAATTTGTCTCACTCAGCTCTGAGAGTGCTGAGAATATCTTCACACTTTCTAAGACTCTGGATTGTGCCATAAAAGCAAAGCCCTATGCTGGGTGAAATTCCACCAGAAAACACACTGTAAAGGGGGAATAGAGAGTAGTTCCTCTAATCTTCGACCCTTCATGGCTTTAGATCCATTGTCTCCTGATAAGGAAGGAAGCTGATTACTGTATGCAGGAACTCTGGCCAATCTTTGTCCATTCATTCTTTGTCCTGTAAATCTGGGTAAGAACTGAGAAGATGCTAGTCCTACGCACTGTAGTTAGTTTTGCTTTTTGCCTGTTATAGTTTTATTGCCTTAGTAACTTGCAAATCATTCCGTGTCCTACAGCTATCCCACACAGTATGGTATGTAATGCATCCATGAGGAAGGAACATTTTTCACCATAAAATGATTGTTCTCGATAGAAACCGCCATTTGTAAAAATACCCTGCTCAGGGAGGATACATAATTTGTGAAAGAGGGAAGCCTTTTTCAGTAATAGAACCTCAGAAAATGTCTCTAATTCTCTTAAAGGCAGATCATTTAATCTAACTAACTGTTGCTGCAGAGCTGTAGAAAAGCAAGTATTTCTGGGTAACTTGACCAGAGGCAAAACAATTAGGCTACATTACTGAACTGTAGTAATATGTTTTCTTGGCAGCAGACCTTCCTCTGTGGTTACTGCCACATATAATGTACCCTCTTTAAGGACTAGAGGCTGGAAAAACAAACAATTCAGAAGTGTACTGCACTAAGTCCCACACACTGAATACATGTTCAAAAACTGTATTTCAGTTGTGGATTCATAAGCTTGCTTTACCTCATTTCACATGTACTCAGACCTGCTGGTTCAGACACTCTGCTTTATATTAAGAGAGAATTGGGTTAATTTTCAAAGCTCAACTAAATCATTACTGAATTCCCCTAATTCATTGGCAAAATGATGGAAAGAGAAGCAGTGAGGAAGCATGACAAAAAGACTACTGAAAAAAAACAGGTATTATGGTTGTATGAGACACACATACTTGTGTCTTCACACACTTCTTCTATGCCTAAATGCACATGAAATGCTGTTAGAATTTTATTAAACTGAAACTTCTATTGCTCAGAGTATAGAATAAACACCTTTAAGATTACCTACTCAACTCCTAATTCATCCTTTTTGTATATTTACATTAAGACATTAATCGTAATTACATGACTGTGCTCTTATTTTTAAGGGCATTTTATTGCTTAATGAAAATAATAGAGAATGGTTACTCATTTGGGAAAATGTCTAGAACTGTGGTTTGGGTTAACCAAGCATAGTTATCAGTGCAAAAGACCAATGGCTCAGGTTTTCTCTACTTTGAAGAATCCTTATCCTACATGTAGGCAGAGTAATAATTTTAAAGTGAATACTTCTTATGCTGTTCAATACTAGAGATTAGTACTTGATCATGTCACAAACATTCCTAAAGTTGCTTCTACAACACCGCTATTAACCAAGGCCATTTTAACCTCCAATTTGCAAATGCAAGACAGGACAGAGGAAAAGGGTTCAAAGGTCAGAACATCCATGGAGTTTACGGTGCCAGCTTGCGACACTTATTCAATTCTCCCCAGGAGCTGATGTTATACAGCTCTTCGTGTTTTTCAAGTTCAGGTTCCAGTAAGTTCAGTTGCAGTTCTGACTGTAGAGAATTTCTCATAGGTCCTTATGTCTCATGTTGAACATGCAGAACATGAGGACATGCAATTAGTGATGACCCCAGAAAAGTTTGGGTTGCATGACTTGCTTAACATCACACAGATGGGAAGAATGAGAGAAGAATTAAATTCCTCAGAACCATATTCAAAGATCTGAACCAGGAAATCCTCACTTTTCTGTTGGATGTCCCATTTTAGTTACAAGCAAACTCTTAATAATAACACCTGATTCACTCTTTGAATATGCCTCTTATGCACTAAATGCATGAGGATTCTTGGGAAAATGATCACATCACTAAAGACTGTTTCATAATGCTTATGTATAGGCAGGCTGAATTAATATTACCCTAACAATTTTACCTTGGAATTTTGTAACTTCTGAATATCTTAAGTTTTGGGTTTGTTTTCTTTCTTTTATGTAGATATGTATCCATGTATATGTTTTGTGTGTGTATGTATGCCTTTGTGACGTCCTTTCAGCTGCAACCTGAAAACAGAGACACTCCCTCTCTGGGCATCACAGTGCCTCCCCATGTGTCCTGAGATTGTGGTCTGGACCTAAAAGAGTAACTAAACATAGCAGTTGCAGATTTTTAGGCTCTGTGCACAAGAAATAAGAGTAAATGTAACCCACATAAGTGCTTCTACTAGCAGATAGAAGAAGAAATTTGCTAATAGAAGAAATTTGGAATTAAAATCAAGAGTCCATCCTGGACTCTAGCAGGAGCTTCCATCCACTGCAGCCAGGAGTCATATTTTTGGCCCCCTCCAAGCATCCTATTGCCATTTCACCATCCTGGTTTCTTGTTCCTTCCTGTTTTCCTCTTTACCCTTAGACCAAATATGGCTCATTTGCTGTTTTCCTGAGTCTTTTGAAGCTGCTAAAACAAAAACAACAGCAAAATCTCTTCTGTTTTACTGTTCCTACAACCTCCTTTTCAGAGACTGGTTTTACAGTCAGTTCCCACAATACTTGATCTCTTACATTCTACGTAAGTTTTCTAAGCAATCCTACTTCCAGCCTGCTGTATCATGTGGCAATTTTATTCTTTGCCTCAGAAAGCTGTCTAATCATTCTTTCCTTGTCATTCTTTTTCAGCAAAGCAGATACCATTTTCTCCACTGCTTCCTTGATTCATGCTATTTTTCTTGTCAGACCAACCTATACTTTGTTTCTTCACCAGCTTTTGGATGCAATCGCCCACTCACCAGACTTCAGTCTCATACTTCACTGTAAACCTCCTGTAGTTTTGTTTCCCTCAGGCATCCAGTCTCATGCTTGATTAGTCCAATGTTCTGTTTTCCTACTGTCAATCCCAGTTCTCCTCCTCCCCAATCTTATTGTGGCTTGTACTTATTCATTAATACAATCTTATTCCTCCCTCACTCTTCTGCCTTGCGCTTTCCTTTGTACTCCTTGAAGAAGTGCCTGAGAGAGGGCCAGGGGCAGATAAGTCAGACTGTACAGGATGGGCAGGTTCTCTGTGGTTGTGGGCTCACTATTCCTGCTAAGACATTCATGTAGGTATGATCATACACAGGTATTCTGGAGAATAAGTCAAAGCAGGCCCTATGGAACACAGACGCAGGAGGCAGGAGTACTGTCCACACATAAATGTGCTTACATGGTGAAGAGTCTGGCACAAGGTGAACAGTCTTGTAAAAAAAACGGTAAAAAAAAGACGTTTAAAAGAGGGAGAAAAGGACAACAAATTTATGAATCATTGGCTTTTCCTGATCTGTATGACAGATTAAGTATGTAGAAATCCAGATGAGGATGCAAATACAATGTAACATGTAAGCATCTTGACCTCTATTAAAAAATGAGAGTAAAAAAGCTTGCAGGTCTCAGAAATGCTTAGTGGTGTTGTGCCAATACATGGCAAGAGCACCCAAGAGTTAGTCTGTCAGAGTGCAGGTGTGTGAGAGCTCTGCCCTGTGCTCTGGGCTTAGTCCATGGTCATTCTCTGAAAAGAAAATGTGCTGGAGTTCCTGAACAGCAGATCTGCCAGCGCCAAGGTTCCTGAGATTACAACAGTGGCACGAAGACCAAACTGGCAAAAGCTAAACAAACAGGTCCAAGCGCAGATAAAAGCAACTATTTATGGCTTTTCTGAGTTTTCCCATTTGACATGTTAAGTCCAGACAGATTTAAAACCTAGACAAATCTGTGCAGCCTTTCCTGCGGGTGGCAAAAAGAACATCCCTGATAGAAAGACCTTTTCTTTTTCCTTCAAATAACTTTTACTTTATTTCAAAGGGAACATTTCTCTTATTTAACATGAACAAAGAAATATATTTTCTCAAGCTTCATTTTCAGAAATATCCAAATCATTCTGACTTAAATTAAAATATATACAAAATAATGTAATTTGGCCTAAGAAAGGCAATCAGCTTTTGAAATATCAGCTCAATTATTTAAAACACAACAAAATTATAGGTTGCAGAGTGCAACAACTTATAATGGGAATCTTAATAAAAGACATTGTTACCACTTCCACCTCTAACACTGAAACTAATTTAGTGTGTTATTTTCCTAGAGGGTGTTTTACCTATTTTGCAATTGTTTCTACCTTTGGTTGGTTTTCTAGCTTTTATCATCACTGAAGAAAAAAAAAATAATAAACAACAAACAGAAACAACTCACTGTTTACATTCAGATTACAGTTGCAAACAGGTCCATGATTATTGAAAGCTGGGCTGTAAAAATATGAAATAGAAACAGTTGCCCATCTGCATGGCTATAGAAGGGCTAACCCTTTACAGAACAGATTGGTCTTGGGACTCTTACTGAATAGAACCACACAGAAATTCAACAATAGCAAGAATCTGCAGCATCAGCAAATTCACCCTTTTTTTTCCCCATATAGGAAATTTTGGGGGATAGAGGGGGCAGAAAATATTTCAATTTCTTTTTTTTCTCTTCTAAAATATTTTAAAATCATTCCAAGTGCTTCTGAAATATCTTTCAATAACCTGCTTCCAGAGGTCATGTCTACAAAGGGCTGGTACAGCTCTAGCCTTTTCATAACTCACCAAAAATTTCCCCCATAGTTTGTCACCCCAGCACAACTTGTGTTTCAGCAAAACCACAGTTGTAAATCTCCTGTAAAACTCTTCAAAAGACTGTCTTGCCAGCATGCTGTTTCCATTATCATGCTTCTGTTCAAACCTTGACACGGCCTGGGTTATGGGACCTGGTCAAAGACTAACAGCTGGATGTAAAACAGCTCAGCAGAGAGTGGAAAATCAAACAGTAGGAAAGATCTGAAGAACTCTGGGAAGATACAGGTGGCAGAGCTCTCACAAGCTGATAACCTTGGAAGGTTCCTTACTCTCTGTCTAAAACCTCTTTTATCAGTTTTGCTCAGGGATTAAATACATTGTTTTGGAAAAATTAAGTCAAAATGAGATGGAAAATAAACCAATGGCATTTGGAAGATTAGGACACATTTAAATGCTAGACTTTTTGTCTGCCTAATTTAAATACCTGCTTTCCCTCTCAAAATATATGTGTGTGTATACCATGAACATATATACATATATGTGTATGCATGTACTATTTTGTTTATGTAAACCCTCATTTGCACACTGATAGAATAGTCAATTATTTCCAGTGAAAAGTGTTTGATTTTTTTTTTTTCTTTCAATTGTATCTATTTGCATGTGATATCAAACCTCACAATATTTAATTTAGTTCTCCTCAAAATACTCCTTAAAGGGTGGGAATGCTCCTGTGGCTGGAAAACTAAAGAACAGAGAGCCACAGTCTAAGTGGTTACGAGAATGTCTCCAATACAATAGGAACTGAAATAGGATGAACAAGCTCTTCAAACAGTTCCTGGCTTTTGATATTAAAATAAAGGCACAATGAAATGTCTCTTTTAACTTAAATATGAGTAGATGTAACTTAAAAATGGATATTCCAGAAGTTAAAAATCCTGTGATTCAAAGTGATTCCTAAGGCTTCACTTTTGAAAGATTTAAATCATAATAAATAAGTAGACATGTTTGCAAAACCCTCTGAAAAGTGTAAAAATCTTTTAAAGAATCCTTTTGTTCTTTTGAAGACAAAATTTGGATAGATTTTTTTCCCAGTTGTATCCCTAGATTCTCAAGCTCCTTCCAAATTCTGCTCTTCTTCTCTTAGGTGAAAGTTCATTATTTTAAGACTGGATCTAATTGTCATTGTGCAAGTCCATACCAGTGATACCGGTCAAATTGTATTTTATTGATGCTGAGAACATTAGATAAAAAAATAAACATTGTTATTACTGAAAAGGGCAAAGAGCCAAAGCAAAAACAGGAATAAAAAGGAAATGAGGATGATAGGGAGTTTAAAAATATCTTCCCACCTGTATGCCTGAAATACATATTCTTTCCTGTAATGTTCAAAGATTTCAATCACCTTACATAAGAGGTTACAGATGTTGTCCATTGTTACATTTTTTAAAAATTTCAGAAGCTTATAGGTCTGCTAAGTTCTTGAGAGGTGTGTTTTGTACTATTAACAGGTACCTGTGGGCATCCTTCTGTTCTGTCATAAGGGACTCTGGCCAAATCTGCTACATATGAGAATATTTTCAAAACTCTTTTTGTCTGAAAGCTATTTACCCACACTTCAAGCTTTTTGCTTTGCTTTTTCACCAGAGGGCAAATGAAGTACCGAGAGTCGATGAGAACCACAGCACTCTTAGAGACTGGGACCTAAATGCCCCCAGAGAGGGACCAGCCTGAAAATTAAATAATCTTTTGCTAACAGATGGTCTTTCATGTGATAGATGAAACAAATGGTTAAAGGAAGATGGTGAAGTTAAAAAAAGAGGCTCCCTCTCTTAAATTATTTCTAAGGCATGTAGATAATTTCTCTTTACATTGCTCTCAAATGTGTTAAAACACTCATGGAAATACATTTTTAAAAATAGGAAAAGAATGGCACTGTAAATTTGTTTTGTTTTTCTTTGACTTTTTTTTCTGTCAGAATCCAATTACCTGCACTTTTAATCTTCTACAAAATTACATTATTGTTTCTATGCATATTTTTCGCACTCTTCTCACAACATAAGATCTCTACACGGTGTTTATTGAATGCTTTCAATTTACTCTATTCTGAATGAGGAAGTTCAGAACTCCCATTCTTTCATCCTACATGATCAAACTGGTTAGTCTCAGCCAGCTCCTCAATAAAAGCCCAAAGTGAGGTTATCCATCCTATGTGAAGTTATGCAGATATCTCTGCTGTCACCTATCTTGTTCAGTGTGTACATGAGGTTGGGTGGGTAATTAGAATGAAAATCTGTACAGCACTGACACAGATCAATGTTCCTTTCTCAGCAAAACAGTAAACCCAGATGGCACAATGTCTTTGCCTTCACAGTGTCTGGGTGCAATTGAAACTTGGCACTCAGTTCAGATAAAAGAGAGATAATTGATGGGGACAGGAGAGGGAGGAGGTGGGCACCAAAAAAGGAATGGCAAGAATTGTGTTTTCTCCTGTAATCATAACTGTAGCTCATCTTTCTCAAATAAGTTCATAGTATAGAGCTCTGCCATATAACTTATTGTAATTAATTCTTCCACTACCTGGGTGTTGAGCATTTCTTCCATCTGTGGCCAAAACTACTCTTTATAAAGCATAGTTTTTTGCAAGATAGAAGAAAACCCCAATCAAACAGCAAACAAATGCCGGTTATTTTCATAAGTGCTTCAGCATGTGGCATGCTGATTCAAATCTGTACATATTCGGGATGTGTCTGCTCGAGAGACAACCCTTCAGTGCAGGTGTTAGGGCAGCAGTTCATTTTAAATGCATCACGAGAGCAACGTCCACTCAGCAGGCAAGAGAGCGCTTGGTTTGGAAACCGTGGCAGGTGCTACACCCATGTGCCATCACCTCTCGAGGGCTGGTGACAGCATGCTAGTCACCAGAAAGTGTGTGGTCCTCCTTTATCATCGTTCAGTATGAATTTCCCAGTGGAAGATTTTACACAGTGTAAGCAATGGAGACATAAGACCATATCTTAGATGGTTTAAGAGAAGCACAATATATTAAAAACCATCTTAGATGGTTTAAGAGAAGCACAATATATTAAAAAATAGCAACCTCATTCCTCGGGGTATTCCGAAGAGGCTAAACCCAGAGAACTTCAGTTATCAAGTCAAGGCTTTTGAACCACTAGTCTTTCCAGCATCACTTACTAATTCAGACTCCACACTGTTGTAATGCCATCATACAGCTTGTATCCTGCTTTCTTGGGACTGTCATGAGTAGACAGACTCCTGTCTGCTCAAACTGTAATGTTTACAGGTTTATAGGTACCCTGGGTGAACCATTAGCCCATATTGTCCTCATGCCTGTGAATCAGTGAACAGTTTTCATATGTATCTCAAAGTAGAAGGTCCTCAGGGAAAGGAATCTAAAGCCAGGACTTCCTGAAAAATTCAGCTGACTTCACAAAATCACTTCCTCCCACACAAACTACGAACTGATTTCGAACTTCACCAATTCATATTGCGTCATCACTCATCAGACAAAATTTATGCAGTTGATATTTACAAAGGAGGATAAGTGCAAAAATACAATAAATGTATTGATCCTCTATCATTCTGCTCTTGAAATAGGTAAAAAAATCTGTGTGCACTAACCTAAGACAGAGGGGCAAAATTAAAACATACCAGTAAAAAATACATTCTTTTATACCTACATACTACTACACATTTTTTCTACATCTCTTTTCAAGTTAATTATCTCTCTCCTAGACCATTAATAAGCAAAAAGGAATAAACATCTACATCAGCAATATTTTTTTTGCTTTCTATGACTTTTAGCTAAATGTATGTTTATTATGTAGAAGCAGTAGAGCATGTTAATTTCTCTTGAACAAAATGACAATCAGCAAAGAAGAAGAAGAAAACATGGATAATGATGTGCATGTTTCTGCTTAATAATGTTCTGCATGGAAGCATGCACAAGCAGCATTTCTGGTAGCCCTGTGTGAAAGTTACTGTTGGTGCACACAAATCAGAGGTAAAGAGCACTTCAAATTTCAATAATTGACTACAAGGTCTACTTCTGCACTCCCTCCTGGGAGTTCATGAGGACATGCATCTGGCACAATGTTAATCATATTTGTTCTGACACACAGCAATACACTATTTCCCCTGGCAGATTACTTTCTATTACCCAATATAAAAATGGCTGACATCTTCAAAATGCTAATGAGAGATATATCAATTTTTTTAAGAGCTTGGATGGCTTCCAAGTATTTTTAAATGTACTCAACAGATTGTGAAATACATTCAGTATATGGTTATAAATGCAATATGTCAACTTTCTTTGTTGTTGTATGCCTTGTAATCTACACTGGCAGAGATTAAATATGACTGGATGAGCAAGTGCCCCTGAAATATTGGTTTATTCTTTTCCTTAATTGCTTGTTTTTCTTCAGCTATTTCTTATGCTCTAATTGAACAAAATATATCTTTAGAGTTGCTACATCAGCTTGCATCACAAAGAAGTCTAGCCCATTGCATTTTTAGCCAGAAAATGAAATTATGATTGGATTACAGAAATAAAACTCTAAACCAATTGGAGTGTGGAAATACTTTTCTTCTTATTACACTGCTATGAAAATGTTCTAAATTTATGCCTCTGTTAAGCATTTTCCTAACAGAATATCTTCTAATTCAGAGGCAATCTGGTCTTATTGCAAGCTTTATCATACTGAGACACCAATGGCCTCAGCTGAGTATAATGAGACACACTCATGAGCAGACTTACCTTCCAAGATGTACATTCAGGATTAAAGCTGTGATATATAGTATTCCTTGAACAAAACTATGTACAGACACATGCAAAAAAAAATTGCAGCAGGAGTGTTCTTGTTGAGTTTTCTACACATTCTAATCTGACAGAAGTTAAATAAATGAAGCAAAGTGAAGCAAAGTGGGGAGGGAAGGAAGGAAGGAAGGAAGGAAGGAAGGAAGGAAGGAAGGAAGACTGCAAAATTATCAAAACATTATGGATTATACTGTTTTGCAGAGGATCTGCAAGACATTGATTTTGCAACATAGCCAAAAATTTGATGGGATGTTACTTGTTGTGACATCAATTCTAATGAGAAGTGGAACACACTGCAGCAAATTTAATCCTAGGAGCTGCAATATTGTCTTTTCTAAGTCTGATGTTATGAACAAAGTATAACAGCTTCGTAAAACTAGCTTTTTGTTAAAAAGAGATGACTGTATGATTTGCACGACAGTGAATGTGTAAAGTGTGCATCTTCCAGAAAAAGCTTTAGTATTACATACAACTCCAGAAAGTGGTTTTGGGGGTTTTGTTTGTTTGTTTGTTTGGGGTTTTGGGGGGGGGTTTCTGATTGGTTCATTTGGTTATTTGGGGGTTTTTTTGGTTGGTTGGTTGGTTGGTTGGTGGGGTTGTTGTTGCTGTTTTTAATAATCTCAACAGTAACATTGAAAGCATCACAAACAGTAGAATTTATGCATGCATGGCAGAAGAAACATTAGTTTTAGCATAACAAGTGAAATAACGGCTAAAAAAACCACTAAATGCTTAGCCAAGGCAATAATTTTGAGCTACATCAAAAAGTAATAATTGTGTCCACAAAAACATGCAGTAAACTAAAGAATTGACTCCTGAAATTATCCTGTTCTTGGTAGAACATAATAAATAGTTAAAATAATTTCCAATTGTAATCATAGTGGAATAAAGTTTTTTGGAGTAGTGTAAATGAAGACTATATCATATTATTTCTTAGATTATATGCATTCATTCTGAAAAAGGATCAGTTATAGGCAAAAATATTCTGCTTCATTTCTAAAGGCTCAGCTGTACATCCAAAGACCCTGTCATACAAACATTGCTACATTTAGGAACAAAGTTGTGGTGTTTATACCCTAAGCCTTTTCTAGTGGTCTCTGAGGGGCTTCTGCATCAGTAACATCCCCAGAGGATAGAAATTAATGTCAGCACTTCAGCCACCACAGTTTATAACTCAGCATATAAGCTCAAATTTACCTTTAGTAATGGCTTCAGCTATAGCTGCTGGCTGCACCCTGGCCCTGCTGTGGTGTGGACATGTTTTATTGATTCTGCTGTGGGAACAGGAAGCTAGGGGTGGTTAAAGCTTCACTCGTGTTGGTAGGAGTTAGCAAAACTCCCATCAGCACATCAATCTTTCAAATCCGTTCATCAGTGTAGACTGAAATAACAGTTCTCTGAAGCAACCATTTCCTAGCTTGGCCACAGGTGCTTCAGCAGTTTTATGAAGCCTCATTTTAATAAACAAAACCCCGTGAATATGTTTTTCCAGAGCTAAGGAGGTGAGAAAGGGCTTCTGTGTTAGGTCTCAGTAGCACAAGATCAGTGACTTGTCATGAAGGAAACTGCAGCTGTCACCCTGAGAACAATGTCTTTGCCCTTGTGATATTGGGACACAGAAATCATATTGCTGCATGAAGAGAAACACTATAAATGGCCTATAAATAGATTTTGATAAGCAATAAAGAAAAGCTTGGTAACACATAACATACAAGATTACTAGAATATGCAAAACTAAGAAAAGGATGATGGGGACACATACCAAAAGTACAGACTTTACTTGGAAATGCATGAAATTTCTGCTATGACCATAGTATAAATTGGTCAGGGGTGTTCCAAACCCTTTGCTAGAAACCTCAGTTTAGATTTGTAGTCCAGAAAACTTGGAGCTGAATCCAGAAATTAATGGGCTACTCCATCCCCGGAAAGAGAAAAGCGCATGCCCATATTTGAGAAAGACTGATAAAAATACATTGGTTTACAGTAGACAAAGCCTGCTATAGAGAATTTTTGATGTGCTTACATGAAGAATAAATAACTATAGAAGTAACCCGAAATTTCAGTTCACTGAGAAGTACCATGACAGCCATTTTGCTCTTCTTTCCAATAATATCTAGATTTCAGGTGAATATTGATATCAAGCCACTGAAGATATTTTAAAATACCATGCAGAACACCAATTTCTGTGAAAAGCTGAAGCAGTCTGGGGCTAAATCAAACAAAATGCTCTTGAAGAAGTGCCTCTATTTTACTTCATAACGTCTGTTCCTGATTCTGATAAGCATCTTTTTGCTATTCTAATATGTGATAAATAACACTAATAAAAATGAGATATTACCTGATATAATGATAAAAAACTAATTGGGTTTAGTAACATGATTATAACTAATCCTATGCATCAATTTTCACTAATACTGAGCTGGTGTTTACTGTACAGTTAATTTTTTTAATCAGTTTTATTCTTTTTATTTTTCCTGGGCATGTTAGACCACACACACAAAGAATTATAAAACATTTATGACAAATATTACTTTGGCATTGCATTGTACAGTTGTGGCCATTGAAGCTTGTCATGGTTTGACCCCAGCCATCAACTCAGGACCATGTAGTGATTCGCTCAATTCCTTGCTGGTTGGATGGGAAAGAGAGTCAGAAGGGTGAAAATAAGAAAACTCGTGGGTTGAGTTAAAGACATTTTGATAAGTAAAGCAAAAGACGTGTGTGCAAGAAAAGCAAAACAGGGCATTAATTAATTTGCCATGGGCAGGCAGGTGTTCATCAGGGCGCCATCACATGTAATGGTAACTTGGGAAGATAAACACCATCACTCTGACTATTGCCCCCCTCTTCTTTCCTTTGCTCTATACACTGAGCATGATGCCATATGGTCTGGAATATCCCTTGGGTCAGTTGGGGTCAGCTGTCCCAGCTGTGTCCCCTCCCAACTCCTTGTGTACCTCTAGTCCACTTGATGGTGGGGTGGTGTGAGAAACAGAAAAGGCCTTGGCCTTTCTGCAAGTGCTGCTCAGCAACCATGAAAACATCCTGCGTTACCAACATTGCTTCCAGCACAAATCCAAAGCACAGTCCTGCACAAGCTACTGTGAAGAACGTTTGCTCTGCTCTACTCTAAACCATCACAAGGGTTTAGCACACTTGGAAGAACTATGCCAGGAGAAGAGCAAATATAAACTGTTGGGAAAGTAACAGTTAGCTGTTGACCCTCCCGCTAAGTTCAACTAATTTGCTGATAACTTGTTCTTAAACTCTGCTGAATATAAACCAATGCCTTATTACAGCTGTGAGATAGATGAATTGCTGCAAAAAACAAACTAAGTCTGATAAGGGAACTCAGTTGAACCCATGGCCAGCTGATTAGCTGTGATGGGACCTCTTCCAGTTTATAGCAGTTTTGGCACATGGATGAAGTACTGAAGCATGAGAAATGGTTATCCTATAAGCTGGGTGGACAGTTTTACAGTAGATACATTATTTAGTGAAAGTCATCTTCTCTGCATTGAATAAATTATTGAAAATAACTTGCTTTATATACAAATGTACCTAATCAAGTACTGTTCATTAAGTAATGTATTTGAAGAGTAGTAACAAACCCTAATTGGGCAATTTGCTAAGGATCATTTTTGCAGATATTTAAGCAAATTTGGATGTGGTCATGCAAAAACTCTTCTCTAATGATAGCACCTATATTTATGTGGATTTCAACTGAAATTAATAAGGCTGAGATTACATCTATACTACTGTAGTGAAATCAAGTTGTATCTCTTCTCTTACACCAGTGTAATTACAAATGAAATGGTCACTTTTAGTACTACCAAACACACTTAGGCTCCATGACAAGAAAATCACATGCAAACTACTGTAGTCCTGAATTCTGCGACTTCATCTTGGCCAAGTATGATTTGGACAAGAAAGAATTGCAATATTGCACACATGTTCTATATGATGTATGCGTTAATGAGAGTGAATTCCATGTGTAGATCACATATTTTTATCAAATTTTTGAGTCACTGTTAGGATATAGGACTTCAAACTGTCAGTAGAAATACATGCTGCTGGAGACAAGCAGTGATACCAAAGCAGTGTCTTCAGTCCTTTGAGTGTGATGCAGGCATCCTAATCTTGTGGGGTTCAGAGCATTCCTTACTGTGTCAGTCATCAAGGCCTCCAAGGAGAAGGAAACCGTGGAAGATTGCTTATAACCATGTGGATGAGTATGTGACACAATGGGAAATGAAGCAGTGGAATGAAACATGAGTAATCAGTGCTTCTTGAATGGGCTTTACTCTTGCTTTTGTGCCTGGGGGTCCCTCCTGGACAACGCTAAATAAATAAATAGAATGCAAAGTTAAGCAAAAGCTTAAACTATAAGGCTGGCCAGAAGAAGGTGTTTATTCATCTGTTTTTTTCTTCTGTTATCCTCATCTTCAAAGACTTGGTATTTTGTGGGGGATATATCTGACCATTGTTCAGAGGTGTGGCACACAGTTAATATGACAGCAACCTGAATGCAGGACACCTAAAGTTGGTAGAGATTCAGTGTGTTAACAGAAAGATTAAAAAATGGAATATTAATCCAGTGACTTCAACACACTCTACAAAGGAGGCTGATATTAATATCTCAGTTTTACAAATTGAGAAAATGAAACAAAAATATGAGTCAGTTTGACCATCTTATGCTACTATCTGCCATTGTAACATCAGATAAAAATTCAGTTTCAAGATTCCTAACTCGTGATTTTATCAATATTTTTCAAAGGAAAATATTGGAATACAAAATATTGTGGAAATCATATTTTGGAGAGCAAAGCTCAAATCCCATCTTTGCTTGACCCTTTGCTTGAGAGAAATGAAAATTTCACTTTGCAGAGTGGCCATTTGAAAAAATTACAGGATATTCTGATTTGCCAAATTTCTCCTATTCAAGTTTCTCCATTCTCCACAGATAGTCAAAGTCTTCAGGAAAACCTTCGACTCACTACAATTTCTGTGTCCATAGGAAGAGTTTAAAGAAAGTTCATGTTTTTGACACAGTTAAAGACATTTCAGGCAGAAACTTCTGGTTCAGTATGCAGTTCAAATCAAACAGACTTTATATTTGAATCTGAATCTCTTATCTGCTAGGTGCGTACCAACTTTAATAACTCTGCTTTTTAGAAATGGTAGTGTCCTTGCAAGGTACAGAAACTATTAAAAAGATCAGAGAAGAGTGACTTCAACATGCTTGTTTTAAACAGGGAAGGAAGTTGGGTTTTCCTGCTAAAATCAGAAAATGTCAAATTCCACAGAGTTCAAAAATTATTTCAGAATAAAGGAAAAGTATCTGCATTCCACAAACTGTATAAGAAAGATATCAAAATTCACTAGAGGTTTGTTCCTTTTGAAAATACCATGAAAACCTCTACTGACAAAAAGGACAATGTTTTGACAGTACTGACTGCCTACCCTATGAACACCTATAAATTTTCTAGATTTATCTACATTTGAAAGTAAAAATAGTGACAGCTGTTATCCTGAACTGTGGTAGAAGCCACAGAAGAAAACAAATTCTATGAGTATTCTTCACAGAGATTCACTGCTTCATTGTTTTAAAATTATTTATTTCATTCTCTTCTGTTAAGATAAAGACATTAAAATCACCACCAACCTTAGGTAATACTTGAGAAGGAAGAAAACAAGTCTGTCTCAAACTTCTCAACTGACCTGCAGAAGCCTTTGCTGCTATTCCACTTTGCTTTGTTAGCGTGACTCACTGGAGCCATGACTGATCACTCAATTAACATTTCTTGTTCTTGCAGCTGCACTTGACAGTCCCAGATGTTCCATGAATAAAATAATTGTGGTGTCCCTGAGAGTGTCAATTTTTATTTGTCACTTCTCTTCCCGAATCTGCTAGAGCTCATCCCAAATTTTTTAAAGTTGGTCTGTCCACCTTTTTGCCTGTGGTTTCTGTCCTGTAGGATACCCAAAAACAAAGGAAACAACCATTCAAAGATTTGTTCATTTCAGGGTCATGGCAATGAAAGAACAGATTTGCAGCCAAGAGACTATTTGCAATTTACTTTTTAATAGTGGTCAAACCCTAAAACCTGTTAAGTACTTGATTCCATTTGTTACTCCCTCATCCTTTTCAGGATTTAGACCCCTGTACCTGAATGAATGCAGGGTAGCCCAAATAAATGCACAAACTGCCCTCAGAGTCTGAGCTGTAGATTTTGTTTCTGTTCTTTGTTTTGCTCAATGTTCTCCCTTTGTAACAGACAAACTTGAAATAAACGCAATGCAATCCCAGCTGCAATATCTTGAACAAGACTGGTACTAAGTTCTAGACTGTGTGGTTCCAAATAAAACATACTGCTCAGAAGAGATTAATGTCCTGCCATTAATTAATGTAATTACTTTTGCATTTATAAGAAATTTTTTGTCAGATTTCTATATCTGACTTGCTGTGAATTCTACAGAGAACTGTTATATCATATTATTTAGACATTCCTGATAGGGTGCCATAGATCTTATTTCGCATGTTATTTTCTCTTTCCAAAGAATTTAAAAGAATCAAAACAAGGTAAGACAGCAATAGCTAGGAAATCACTTTACTGAATAATAAAAAGGTCTAAGTGGGACAGAACACAGAAATTCAGAATATATGAAGTGCAAGTAGTCAGGATGAACATAAGGAAAGAAAAAAAAATGTCAGACACCATATTTAAAATCGAAAGCTATTATTTTAACAGAGTTTTAGAAGAAATTTTAATGTGACCATTTACATAAGGAGGAGTAGTCACTAGTGGTGTGAAAATCTCCTGACTGGAAAAAAATTAAGTGCCTATATGATAAGCCTGTAAGATAAGCTTTACTGTTGTATTTGTGGAGGGGTGGAAAGTGTTAGGAAAAGCTTTCCACTTACAGGACTGTTTATTCTCAACTTTGGTTCACTAATTTAAATGTCACAGCTGAAGGTTTTTATCTCTACCTGTGTGAAAAGTGCAGGCAGGCATTTCACTTAATCTTCAGCTTGTTTCTGTGCAATGATTAACCTGGGTAAAACTTTAAATAGCTATTGATCATTCCATTACCCAAGCACCTAATGGAGCAGAGGTTAAGTTTATGGAAAAGTAGCAAAGTTTTGCCTGGTTTTACCCTCTAGATTCTGTTCTTTGAATATTTCGTCTCAGATTTACAAATGTGTATGAACTTGGGTGTAAATTGGGTCCCTGAAGTCAAGGATATTATTTGCTTACTTAACATCAAATATATATTTAAGAGTTGGGATAGATGAAGGTCATATCCAATATAGCACAATCAAGCTTAAATGAAGTTAGTGTCAAACTTTATATTATGTTATAATTCCTACAGTTAAGAATTTATAATTCCTACAGAGGATTTTAACTTTCACATGACAATAGAGAATTTTTTTTAGTGTTTCTTGTTAGATTGTCTCCTTTTAGTTTCTCTGTTTTGATCAGATATGTGTTTTAGTGAGGCAGATTATTTTTGAAGAGCAAAGAGTATACAGAAAACATAAACCAAAAAATTATGCTAGAAAAACTTAAAAGGCTTTTTCTGCATCATGAAACTGTGAAGTTCACAGTTATAGGGTGAGTGTTCACAAACAGAGTGTGAGGATATTCCTATTGCTGTAATAGTATTTATTATTCCTAAGTATGCTACTGGGAACTCCTAGTTTGCTTTATATTTAGTGAGTAAGACCAAGTTTTATAAGCAGACATCTAAGACTATCTGGAAAATATTTGTTTCTTTTCACTTGGTAGAAATCAAGACAGAATGACTTGCTCATGTTTAATCACCTTTATCACAGACATGTAAAACTAAATAGGATGAGTTCAATTCAGAACATTCCATCATCTTTCTACAGTGATCATTTATTTATTACAGGTAACAGTGAAAGGGATAAAGCAGTCCTCAGTGTTCCTGACTGCAGAAGACTGTACCTTCTTGCTGGTATATTTGAGCAAATATAATTCAGTTCTTATACTATCTCAAATAACAAATGGATCACTCCACTGCTGAAGAAGAGACCTAGAACATACTAAGATTTAATGTATGATATGTTTTCCCCTGAGACTAGAGTTGCTAACATGCTAACCTTTTTCAGAGAAAATTGAGAAATGACAATCTAGTTAAATAGGATTTGTTTTTCCACTCCTTTTTATAATCAATGTATTCAAAACACTTTCTAAGTTAATAGTCTTAATGTTGCTGTACTATAATCGTATTTTACGTAGGAATAGATATAGCTGTAGCTATTAAGGTCCTCTATCTCTCTGAAATTCCTATCCTGTAAAACCTGCTTCATTGAGTAAAGATGAAACAGTAGGGTACTGAATTTTATCCTAATTTTAGTAATGACCTTTTACACTACAGAAATATCACCTACAGCACACAGGCAGTGGTTTAGATGAGCAGGTTTTAATTTAATGCCTCTTCTTAAAAAGTGAGCTTAGGAACATCCTAAAATCCAAGCCTTTTATACTACTATCAGAGTATATTGCCACAAACTCCCTATATTTTATTTAGTGTAAGAATGGAGGAATTGACTCAAAGGGATTCAATTCATGTTCTATCCAAGAACTTTATTAAAGTTTCATAATAATTAAAAAAATGTGTATCATTGCATGTATCATTACTTCTACCTTCCATCATTCTATCTCTCTGCATTCTTGTCAAGCCAGGACATCACTGGAAGTACAGGGTAGGTAAGATTGATTTCTGTCTGTGATACATTCCTAAAGGGATTAGCAATCCTTGATTTAAAAGAAATAAAAAAGTTTTCTAACAAAATTTCATTTAAATCAGTACTGAAAATTCAGGTTATAATGCTGGTACCACCTCAGCAGCCCCAGCTCCAATATTTGCTCTTGCAAGCAACAGCTGAGCTCTAGATCAATAAAGTGATCTGAGTTTGGTCATTCTTGCACTAAACACTTCTTAGCTTCTAAAATTCTTGTCCTTTCCTGATACAGGAAAACAATTTAGATTCTCCCCTTCTTTACGGCCTTGCATTTTAACAAAAGAGTTTTGCTTCTTCCATTGTGGTGTTATGAAGTGGTCTTTTTACTCAGTTCTCATCAATGTGGGAAGCCTTTACCAATGAAGCAGGTTTCATACTTCAGTAAGACAACTCATATGCCTGAAGTACTGAATTTTTTTGCAGAATGAAGATACTAGTTATGAAATTATTGCACAGAACTTGCAATTATTCTTCAAAGCCATTAGTAGAATACCCAAACCAAGGAAAAAATTGGTACCACCTTTGACATTGGATGTCTTATTTTTTGGAAAGTCAGCACATTCAACTCAGAACAAAGTCTAGGAGAGATGTAATACTTGGCTTAGACAAAGCAGCAAAAGTATATGGCTCAAATATTTATTATTGAATATACATGAAAAGGTAATGATGCAAGAAGCCACATATAATCTTGATTTGTCTGCTAGATGCAAAGAAGCTATATTCTATGATTCTATACTGAGCAGCTTTCTTTTCTCAAAGTAATGTCAAACTACTTCCTGTTCATGGTGAGTCTTTGAAAGGCAAAGAAAAAGGAGAGATGGTAGCCTACATTTGCATACGGCAGCACTGAACTGCAAGCTGTGGATCACAGAGTCAGAATGATTTGCCTTGGAAAGGAACTTAAAGATCATCTTGGTCCAACCCTCCAGTCCTGGGCAGGGACACCTTTCACTAGACCAGGCTGCTCAAACCCCATCCAGCCTGGCCTTGAACACTGCAGAGATGCAGAGTGCACAACTTCTCTGGGCAACCTGCTCCAGTTCCTCACCACCCTCACAGTGAAGAATTTAGTCCTGATATCTAATCTAAACCTCTCCTCTTTCAGCTTGAAGCCATTACTCCTTATCCTATCGCTACATGTCCTTGTAAAAAGTCCTTTTGCAGCTTTCTTAATGACTCTTTAGATACTGGAAGACTATTATTCCTATCATCGGTCTGTATGGATGCTTGTGGCAACTGAAGAGAAGGAATAGGAAAGGTGGATGTGTTTTCCCTCTGTCTCATTCCTTCCTACAACATCTACCAAATCACCTGACCAGAGCAATGAATTGGATGGAGTGCACTCTGATCAGGCAGCAAATTGAGGGGAACTGCCCATATACTTGAGGTCATGGCTGTCATCCAGAGGAATCCAGAGGGCCTTCTGGAGGAATGGGCTCAGAGCAGCTAATGAATTCAAGGACAAATGCAAATCCTTGTACCTTTTTTGCTAGGAAGAGGCCCTTGAAACAGTACAGACAAGGATGGGGGACAGTTTTGTAGAACAGCCCCTGGAGATCCTGGCAGACATTAAGTTGAGCATGAGGCAAGAGGGTCTGCTTTGGCAATGAAGGCAGCCAACAGCATCCCAGACTTGAGTGACACAGCCTGTCAGTTAGGGAAGTGATTATCTCCATGTGCACAGCACTTGCTGGGCTGTCTTAAGTACTGAGTTCCTGCCCAGTTTGGGCCTTCCAGTAAGGAAGACAAAAACATACTGGACTGAGTTTGGCACATATTATTGGCAGGGCAACTTTTCTTTGTCAGGAAAGGCTGAGGGAAGCTGAGCTTCTTCCTCCTGGAGCAGAGATGACTTCAGGAGGAGAGGGCAGCAGCCCTCAGCACCTACAGGGAGGGCATCAAGAAGGTGGAGGGCAAAGGGGCAGGACAAGAGACAAAAGGCACTGTCTGAAATAACAAACATATGGCCAGATACAAGAAAAAAAACTGTTTCATGATGAGGACATGTTCAAGGTGGATATACAACTTCCATGGTTACTGATTTCCAAGGCCAAATTGACTAAGCCCTGAGTAATCTGTCTGCCCTTGCAGCTCATTCTGCTCTGAGCAGGAGGCTGAACAAGACATCTCCTGAGCTCCCTTCGACCTAACCCTTCCTTATGAACAACCTGCCAACAGGGCTTACATGACTGAGAATGGTTTTCACCAAGGAAAGATTTCGTGGTCTTTAGGAGAAATTGGAGTGTATAGCTTTTTTGTTGGGTTTTTTTGTTTGTTTTGGTGGGGTTTTTTTTGTTTATTTTGTTTTGTTTTGTTTTGTCCCCCCCCCCCCCCCCC